>CM041787.1:2894795-3605104 GCA_023375725.1 Nephotettix cincticeps
ACGTTTTCCTTTGGGCATGGTACCTTAAGAGTATTAAATTGATCTAAAACAACACTAAATCAAGAAGTTAAAATATTGTCTCTAAAAATTATGTTACGTATACTCAAGACTTCAAAATATTTATGGAAATTTAGAGAAAAATACATAAACGTCATGGTCTTCTCAAAGCATGCGAAAAGCACACACTGAATGACACACTGCTGGGTTGGCGGGGGCAAACATCCAACCAATCACAAAATTTGGTGAAAGAAACATTCGGGAAGCTGTCTATAGACAGTTTATAGAAAAGTGACCTTGCCACATGACCATGGTTGTCATCCTTGAACTAGTATCCTGGATGTATAATAGGAGGTTTCGCCTTTATAAATCGCTGTCTAATTTTACATGGTATGATGTATTGATATAAATATATTGATCACAAATGTGATTTTATATAAAAGACATGCGGTTATATAACAGTTTAAATATCCAATTAGGAAATATTTGTTTTAACGACGATAAGATCAGTTTTTGGAAACAATACCGCATTTTGCTCTCATGCAATTGCACAATGGGAAAAAATATATAGACATAATAAAAATATTTTCTTTGACTACACTATGATAAAATCACTGTAGGTATAATTAAAATATTTAATTTAATTTACCTATAACATAGTCGACGAATTTCAATCATAATTAGCTACTAACTAAGCTACTAACTTTTGTTACACTTCTCGAATATATAATGGTCCAAATATATGAAGTAAAAAAATAGAATGTAGTATGATTTGTATAAAAAAGACAGGAGGTGGAAAGTAATATTTAAAATTCTAGTACCTTAAGACCGAGCTTTGCTCAGATAGAATAAAACATTTATTATATAATTTTGTTGCAGATTCTGTGTATATTTTCGTTTTAGAGGTCTATTATGTTTAATTTATAGTAAAAAAAAGTATTCTTGACAAATTTGAACACTAAAATTTAATAAAAAAACAGTATAAATTTACCAAAATCAATGAAAATCAATCGATAATTACATTTCTAAATCAAGCAATATAAATTTACCAATCAATGAAACATGCATTGTTTACGATTGTGTATATGAAAAATAAAAAAAAATTGAATCAGATGTTTTGGATAACTATACAGCTACAAAGAAGTTCCAGATAACAGACACCGTGAAGGGCTTCAGAATGAAAACCGGAATTTTCTCAGTCTTGAGATCTGCTACAATCGGTTTCTCATGGCTAAATACACACAACAAATTAGAAATCCTTCATAGATCGAAAAAATTTCCCAACAGTGCTTATTCTAGAGTACAAGATTATATAAATTGTAATCCTGAAAATTCTTAATAATCAAGACATTTAATCTTTTGTAATGATTTTAATCCGACTGTAAAATATCATAAAATGGATGTTTTGTTGATCTTTGTCATGCGTTATTTCAAACAGTTAGCTCATAAAATGGTGTTACCATGAAAATCAGGATTATACTTTGTCATAATATTAAAATTTGTAAAATTGCTCACTCTGCTTTGTGATCTATACATTGATTTAATATAAAATCTTTAACATCTAACACCATTCCAAATCCTGTCCATGCCAATCGATTCAGGAGTTTTATTATCACTGCAGGTAAATAACTCTACAAAATTGGCTCTGTTAATAATATTTGATTTTGATATGTTGCGTGGAGCTACTTCTGAGAGAGGTAAGCTCCACGCTCCATCCGAACAAGAGGCAAACCATTTTCTGTGCCTTGTCAGACAAGACTCAAAACGATTAACAGGCATGGTCGTGGGACATTAAACACCTGCTGAAAAAGCATCTGACGTGTATGGGGGTATTTTTGTAGGACCTAGTAGGAGGAAAAGAGGCCTCAACGAGAAACGCAGCAGATAATCTGCTCTTTGATTACTGTGCTCTAAATTAGGTAAGGCCACTCAAGACGCTCTAGGGATTATGACCTGCTGCTTCATAAAAAGATGCAGCGGTTCATCAGGTCAATAATTTTATTAATTATTAATCTGCCTGTTTTAGCGAATTTCCCATAGGGAAGAAGCTATTACCAGGTCTCATGGTAAGACTTAAGCCCGGGACCATGTTATTTTTTCTTCTTTAGGTGCCTAGAGACCAAAAACAATAGTCGTTGAAATTTATATATATATATATATATATATATATATATATATATATATATATATGTGTGTGTGTGTGTGTGTGTGTGTGTGTGTGTGTGTGTGTGTGTGTGTGTGTGTGTGTGTGTGTGTGTCTGTGAACACGATAACTCTCGTAAAAATAATTCAAATAATTCTCATGTTTATGGACAGATTTTAATAAAACTTGTTATATAATATTATTATTATTATATTATTGATTTGGAAATTCGCTGAGTACGCAGGTCTTCTGCGACGGGGGTATTTTATTATTCATTATTTATTCATTATTATTTATCATTCATTGGATTTAACATCTTTAGTCTTAAATACAATCTGAACACATAGTGAAAAAAGATTGAGATTAAGAAAATTAGTTTTACTTAGATATTGAGATAAAAATCCAATTATAATAAAGTTAATATTACTAGTAGTGAATGTAATAGATTAAACAGTGCATATCTAAATATATAAACAAAGTCGCGTGTTACACGCATTATAACTCGAGAACGGCTGGACCGATTTTAATGATCTTTGATTTTTTGGATTCGTCTCTGCTCCGGTCATGCTTTAGGCATATTCAGTTTCCATAAATTAAATTAGTTTCCATTATATAGCGTTTTGAATTTCTAATGTTAACCTTATGGTGAATAAGTTTGTTTACAGATTTGCTAAAATCAAAACATGTGATTCCTTAAAACAGCTGTTGGTTTACTCTCCGTTAGCAATGCTTTACTATCCAATGCCATATGAATCATTCATTAATGTAAAACTATAAAGTAAATATGTGCTGTACAAAATGAACAGCATTATTCGCCACGTTAATAGATTACGGTTTTGGGGAATTATGTACTGTATTTACATTTTTTTATTTTCTGTATGATTAAAAGTCACGTGTTTATATGTTTGCCAAATAAAATAATTACAATGTTTATACATATTAGGTTTAATATGTGTATAACCAGGTTTAATATATGGTTGGTATTATATGGTTTAATATAATAGGTTAGGTTTAATATGTACAGCTGTTGAATATTTAAAGCTTTCACAACGAAGCCGTAATGCTATTTGACTTCAGAACATGGCTAATCTTAAAGTTAACATGTATTTTCTGTTAGGCGTTACTAAGTTCGCCGGGTCAGCTAGTTTTTAATACAGTACAATTAATTAATAATTTCGGTAGTGTAAGTATTGACGTTTGATATCGGCAATTTATCAACACGAAATAAGATCAACGTAGAATCTATTGCACCCAAATTATATTTAATATCCATAACAAATTAAAAATTTACTTTATCAGCTGAATTAAAAATATCTACTAACTTATCATCAGGGAGTAAAGGTTTACTTATAAAAATAAATATACAAACAAAATCAATCCTTAAAAAAATTCTTGTGATCCAATAAGAAAAATTTATTGTAAGGAGTATGAAAGAAACTATTTTGGAATATACCAAATTTAAAGTTAAACATAATATTTTTAGCAGACATTAAACATTAAACAAGTCTTAAATATAATAGACTGGTTATAATCTTTGTCCCTTAAGTTACAAAGTGAATATGCATGAAGGTATTGGAGATGAGTTCAGAAGGAATAAAAGTGTCCGAAGGGGAAATAGAGAAAACGAAAAGAGCAAGTAAATCAAGAAATCAAATATATCGAATTGTACAATGTTTCTTTTCAAAGGTTTTCACAGTCGGTATCAACTATACAGCAGGGCGTATGAACGTAAGCAAGTACTGGATGATCGCTCTTCTAGTCACGATTTTGTACAGAGATCATTGGCGATCAATATACAGGTTCCGTAAGCAAGTGGCGATGGCACTTTCTTTGAGAAATGCAGAACAATCGACTATAGTGAATATGAATCCGTCTCCATGTTGGATTTATTTTCCCGATATAGAAACATGCGAATGTATAAACATGATTGTTCGCCGTGTGTGGTCCAGCGTCAGAAAATATACCGAAAGTCTTATAAAAGCTATGGTTGAACCAAAAATAAACGAAGCATTATCCAAATACAAAAGTAATCCTGGTTTTACATTTCAAGAATTTCGTTTTGGGTCAATTGTCCCACGTATAAGTGGAATAAGGATCTACAAAAAATATACAAGACAATATGAAATTATTATTGTAGACTTGAGGTTATATTATGTTGGAGACACAGAGATTTACTTTAATTTGATGTCTATTGGTGGAGGAATTAAAAACTTGGAAATCAATGGCTGGCTGAGAATTGTTTTAAAACTTGTTGTACAACCTTATTTTCTTTTAGGTGGAGTGGAAGTTTTCTTTTTGGAGAAACCAAAGTTTGATTATAGCTTCACCGGGGCAATGGACATTCTTAGCTTGCCAGGTGTCAGTGGCATGCTACATCGGGTAATAGACGATCAGATAAAGATAAATATAGTTCTACCAAATAAAATATCTTTTTCAGGAGGAATTAAAATAAGATCTTCTGATTGGAAATTTCCAGATCCAGAGGGAATAGTTCGAATTCATGTTATGGACATTAAAGATTTGAAAGATAACAGAAATCCTGGGACATTTGATCCGTATGTAGAAGTATCGTTTGGGGCCCAATCTGCCTTCTCAGATTACTTTGAAAGCTCACAGAACCAAGATTGGGAGTTATGGGCTGATTTCATGGTAGATTGCACATATTTTGATGAGTATATTCATGTTTTGGTGAATGAGAGAAATGAGAATATTTTACTTGGGAAGGTTTCAATAGAGCTAGAATTAACTAAAGAGAAGAAAACAATACGTTCGTGGGCTCAGTTGGAAGAAACTAATTGTGGAATGATTTATTTGGAAATTTATTATTATAATATAGCTTGTGAAGATTACAGTGAATATTCAGAAAAACTTCCATATGTCCTAATACTATTCGTAAATAAAGCTTTTAACTTGGAGAGCCCGAGCGTTGTTAAAACACCCAGTTCAGTTATACAATTAGAGATTGACAATAATGTTAAGGTTTCAAAAGCTGTAATGTCTCAGAATCCAGTCTTTAATGAACCATTTTTGTTCGTCATGAATGATCCTAAAAATAGTGAGCTAAAACTTAAGATATACGACATGAATACTAAAGTGGACTTTGGACATGCAACTTTACCTTTACAAAAGGTTCTCAGTGCAGATTTCATGGAAATTATGGATGAAATATGCCCACTTCTTGACGCTGAAACTGAATCTTCCGTCTCGCTATCGATGAAGTTGAGGACGATCAAAATTTAAATAATCTTACAGTATTGTACAATCAAAACATACATTATAAACTGTAATTTTGACACAACTTCTTACTGTTAATTTGTGTAATATCATATAAAAGACGATTGTTTGATATGATACAATTTTAAAAATAAACCTTGAAGGACCTATCATTTTTAAGTAAAAGGATTTTTCTATAAAAATATCTTATGGGACACTTTTTTAGATACAGAAGATCATTATCTGGTACTACAGCTAGAATACCATACGATTATGGTACTAACTAATATAACCACCCTGGGTTTGTACCGCTTTCTCAAATGTCGTTATTATGATAACTTTCTTGGCTCAATTGCTTGACTCAACCTACAGTACAAGGTTTGTCTATTTTTTACTTCACTGGTGTCTACTTGTACCATGGATTTTATAAGATGCTGCTTGACCAAAGACATTTTATATTTTAATATTATATAACTACAAACAACTTTTCATATCTGGGTACCAATTTTTATTTTTCAGAAATTATTTTGTTAAAAAAATACACAACATTTTTCTGAACTAAGACCATTACCAAGTGATAGTGGATGGGTAAAGTGATAGTTGCGAAACGTGTATTTTTTAAAATAAAATAATTTCTGAAAAATAAAAAACAGGTACGGTACTTAGTTATGAAAAACTGTTTGATAATAATAGTAGCCTTCATTTACCGACTCAATAATATAATAATTATATATTTGTGTAATAACTGTATTATATTACTAATATGATATATTTTTATTAAAAAATGTTTGTATTTACTTACCTGTGACTTGGCGCAGTGGCTGGATAAATGAGTAATTCTGATTAATAAAACACAAATTTATTTAACTACAAGCAACATTCCAACTCTCATCAAGAACCTCTGACACAATAACATAAACATAAACAAATGCAACAATTATAAAAACACATGATTGCTTTCATTAAACATAACACCCTCCCTTAATGAGCGCAACCATGAGCTATATCAATAAGAAAAACTTATTCAAGTCTAACACAATTTCTAACTCTTTCAAACATTGCACGCTGTAGAGGCTTAGTTAATAAATCAGCTTCTTGACGCTGCTTCTTTCAAATGTTTCATCATCTTTTTCAAAATTTGGATTTTCTTGTCCCCTTTCTTTAATCAGTTCTACAGAATCTGCAACTTGTTTCAATCTTACTTTCTTTTTCCTCTTTTTCGTTTTCTTCTCTGACAAAATGTTGTCATCACTGCTTGACTGGAGAAGTTGAGTGCAGGAAGAATGTACTTCAGCAATGATTTGCCTTTTAGGAAGGCTTAATTGATTTGCTGTACTCATAAAAATTCTCAGAGTACTAAATCTTGCTACAGGGGCATATGTCTCAGAAAACTCAAAGATTTCATTCTGTTGGAACCCCCTAGCAACTAATATGGCCTTAAATGATTTGGGTTTACCTTTTTCATTTTTCTTTATTTTGAACACCCACTTGGTATCAGTAGTTTGAACATTTTCAAACTACTGATACAATCAGTAGTACAATTCAGTAGTAGTTCAATCTCCGTCCATGTATTATTTTTCTCTAAAGTGTTCAATTCTTGAGCCATAGGATCTTTCCATTTAACAGCATAATCGCTCCTCATCGCCTCCTCCAGTGATTGAGGGTCTCCAGGGTCAGTCAAACACATAAAATTCATTTCATAATCACAGAAACGCTCTGGTCGTTTTAACTGCTCACGATTTCGTAGATGTATTGTTTCCGTATCTTTATCACTTCTCTCTGTTTCAATTGCTTCCTCAGTTTCTTCGTCATTTTGAAGTGAACATATTTCTATTTGCTCATTATGTTCTGGTTCATCTTGTTCTTCTCTCCCTTCCCCACCATTGTTTTCACCAGAGAGCTCATTTTCTTCATCTCCTTCAAATATGTTTATATAAACTGGTTTAGCCACTGTGGTTTCTGATGACGGGTTGAATACCACATTACAACTCACTTCAACTCTATGCAGATTAGGGAAATAGACTCGATATCCTTTAGAATTTTCAGCATATCCCACAAAAATACCTTTCTTGGACTTGTTATCCCATTTCATCCTCAAAGGCTTTGGGACCTGAACAAATACTTCTGAACCAAAAACATTCAACTGCTTTATGTCATAGTCCTTATTAAACCAAATTTGGTAAGGAGTTTTCCCTTTCACTGTACTTGTGCCAGTCCGATTCAATACATACACTGCAGTGTTAACTGCTTCAGCCCAGTAGTATTTTTCAAGGTTTTTCGATATCATCATTGACCGAGCTGCTTCTACCACAGTTCTCATTTCCCTTTCAGCTCTCCCATTTTGTTCAGGACAATAAGGAACACTCCATTCATGAACGACTCCTAAATCAGAGAGCATTTTCTCAACATCTTTGTTTAAAAACTCAGTGCCACAGTCAGTACGTAAAACTTTAATAGTTTCACCATTCTAATTTGTTATCAGATTCAAGAAAATTCTATGTTTTTCTTTATCTTCACTTTTGTATTTTATAAAATAAACGAATCTGTAGTGAGAGCAATCATCTTTTAATAATAAAAAGTACCTTGAACCTCCAATAGAACTCTGTTCCATAGGGCCATATAAATCTGCATGAATAATTTCACCTATTGTTTTAGCTTTAGAATCACTTTTTTAAATGATTTTCTTGTCTGCTTTCCTAAAATACAAGCTTCACAAAAATTATTTTCATCTCCATCGAACTTCTCATGACACGAATGTAAAACATCTTTCACATGGCGGAGGTTTTGATGAGCCATTCGCTGATGCCAAACATCAAGACTTATGTCTTATGTCATTTTTGACAAAGGCAGAAAAAGTATTATTAACTTTTCAAAATTCAAAGTGTATAGTCTATTCTCCCTATGAGCAACGGCAATTACATTTCCCTCATTGTTTAAAATTTCAGCTACCTTTTCATTAGTACGCATTGTATGCCCTTTGTCAAGAGCTGAACCTACAGAAAATAAGTTTATTTTCATGCCCGAAACAAACAACACATTATATAAAGTTACAGGCACCCAATCATTTTGATTTGGACCAATTTTTGACTTTAAATCTATATGACCAACTCCTGTTACAGGTAAAACCTTGTCATTGGCAAATCTAACAAATCTCTCATCGGACAAGTTACTGAGAGATGAAAACAAATCTCTATTGCTACACAAGTGTTCAGTTGCCCCTGTGTCCAAAAACCAAGTATTATCAGGCAAATCACTACCAATTGAAAAAGCTGAACTGACATAATTTCCCACATTACTTTTATTAGTCCCATTTGCAACATCTTTCTTAAATTTGTAACAATTTTTCTTGATGTGACCTGGTTTGTCGCAATAATTACAACGAAATGATTGTTTGAAGAAACCTCCTGGTTGTCTACCTTCACCTGATGGACAAGTTTCTTTCATGTGGCCTGACTTACCACAACTGAAGCACTTCCGTAACGAATGGACTTTCAGTGCTGCCTCACCTAAGTTAGTATGCCTATTGTTTGCATTCATCGCATTCATTCTTTCTTCTTCAATCAACAGCCTCGCATTCAACAAACTTACTGGTCTGATTTTCAACAGGTACAGAGTCCCAAGCACTAATAAAGTAAGAATACGAAGATGGCAACGCCATCAAAACTTTGGTGATTATCATACTCATTAACCGCTTTGCTCTTATCCAACTGTTTAATCTGGTTTACTATATCTTCTACTTTAGACAGAAAACAGACGTTCCTTCTCCAGAATAGCTCAGATTAAAGAATTTTTGTTGAAGTAAATGAATACTTACATCAGACTTTTTCTCATAAACGATGAGTAACTTAATCCACATCTTTTCAGCAGTGTCACAGCTTAGAACATGTGACATTGGTCCCTCATCCAATCTTGACACTATAGTGTCCTGAGCCTTGTAATCTTTTTCAAATCATTCTTTTAATTTTCTTTCATAGTTCTCTTCTTCAACACTAGGTTTAACAATATCTACGAAACGAAACGATCTATCTAACGAAACTCTGGTTTGAAACTTCCATGAGTACCAATTGTTTGCAGATTTTAATTTGATAACTGTATTCTGCATTTCCATTTATAGGGATGTTAAGCCTCAATAAACAAATATTTCACAAAAAAGTAACTATTTAAATTTCAACACACAAACTTTTCTTTCCACACTCAAAGGATGTTAAGCCTTTTCAGAAATAACAAACATCTGACATTACTTTAATTCACATGTACAAAATACAAATCCAAATTAAAACAAGAAAAATACTTCCAAAGGCCCTGGGCCCAAAACCACTTGGCGCAGTGGCTGGATAATGAGTAATTCTGATTAATAAAACACAAATTTATTTTTAACTACAAGCAACATTCCAACTCTCATCAAGAACCTCTGACACAATAACATAAACATAAACAAATGCAACAATTATAAAAACACATGATTGCTTTCATTAAACTTAACACTGTGTGAAATAGGTTAGATCATGGATATGTCTAAAGGGAATGTTTTAAGTTCATCTAAACAGCTGTTCTTATTCTTTTATATTTAAAATTCAATACAATAGTTCTGGTAGTTTCTATGGAAACCTGTTACATATTTTCCATTTAAAAAATCATCAACACCCCCCAGAGTTAAGACATATCCATGTCAATATAAATTGTCTTTGGCTTGACTCTTATTACAGAATGAGATTACCGTGCTGATTGTAGAGTAAATTTGTTGGTATTTTGGCTATTCTGGGGATGAGATAAAAATATCGTCTGCTTTTCGCGACGTCACAGTGACAGAACTGAGCTGTCTGCTTAATTTTTCCTTCATGTTTAACGTAGTAAAGTTTTAATAACTAATTTATGTCATTGACATTGTGATTTAATTTTATTGACGTCCTATTAATTGTGTTGTCCAAAACTAACGTTGCAGCTGCATTTTGTTTATGATTGTGCATTATCGCAGGATTAACTTCAAAATTACCTAACCTGTGTGGATCTTTACGAGGTGTGTATTAAATGTTTAGGTGACTCCAATTCCACATTTACTTGTTATGGATTTAGATACTTTTTGTTCAATTTATTAACATGATTAAACATAGGAAAATAATAATAATACGTTTAGATTTTTTATTATCCCCTAAAATATGCAATAGTGACAGTCATGGGTAAATCACATTAAATCTTTTAAGTTGTTGCTATTTGTAGTGAATACGATTTTGTTTGACAAAGGTGTAATTTGAAAACATCTTGTGCAAAATCTTAATTTAGAGAGTGTTCCATGCAAAGGCCACAGCGACTTTACATGACTAAGTGGGAGTCAGAAATGTCAAGCATATTTTTTCAGACAGGCCTATAATGTTGTTTTATTGTAGCCTATATTATTACTACCTTTTGAAATATTCAGTGATAATTTCTATTCATTCAGATTTGGTAAAACCACCAGAACAATGATGGCTACGTCTAGCAAGGTAACTTAAATTTTCCAATTATAATTTTTCAATTATAGTGTATAACAGTGATTCCTAACAATGTATCCCAGCTCACTAATGTTATAAGATCCCCATAGTTAAGCTGTATAATATTTTGTCTGTACAAAGTGTGACTGTTTAGATTAAATACTGGTGTTAAATATATAGTATTTCGTTTGTTCTCCACAGTTAACACAATTTAATTTTTCAAAAATTACAAACAAAAAAGTATTTATCATTCCTCAATTTTTAAAAGGTCAGGTGTGACTGATGAAGTGGATGTAAAATATCGTCATTAAGGAACTTTTTTGTGATTTCAGGGTTTGTTGTGTCATATGAAAAGGCCTTTGGTTACAAGTGTCCTTTGGATTGCTCAGAGACTCATGTCAGCCATGTCTTGTAACATTGTCAACAGTGAAGTGATCAAGCAATGTAAACCTTTGATCCCTGAACTGTCATACTCCAAGCACAAAGGTGAAAGTGGAAGGATCGGTATATTCGGAGGATCCAAAGATTTCACTGGTGCCCCATACTATGCAGGGATGAGCGCACTACGGACAGGAGCAGACCTTGTCTTTGTCTTCTGTGTGCATGCTGCTTCACAACCAATTAAGTCTTACAGTCCTGAACTAATGGTTGTACCTTTTTTGGATGTGGAAGTCTCAAAAGAGGAAGAGCAGAGTTGGCTGAAGAAACTACATGCAGCAGTTATAGGTCCAGGTCTTGGAAGGGATCCTAATGTGATGAACCGGATTAAGTTGTTGATTCCTAGTTTGAAAAGTGCAAATATTCCTCTTGTGTTTGATGCTGATGGTCTTTACTTTTTGGCTGAGTACCCTAATGCTCTCAAAGAATACTCGAACGATGTATATATCACTCCCAACGCCAATGAGTTTAAAATACTCTGTGAATCAGTTTTGAAAGGAGAAGAGATAACGGTGACAGATTATGAACGCACAGGAATGTTGTTGTCGCAAGCTATAGGACCCAGAGTGACTGTTCTAATCAAAGGGGAACGTGACATAATTGTTCGAGGTGATTCAGTTTTGAATTTTGAAAATACAAAAGGGTCTCCGCGACGGTGTGGGGGTCAAGGTGATGTGCTCAGTGGTTGTCTGGGTACTTTCGCTTATTGGGCCACCAAAGTTGAACAGAAGGAGGGGAAAAATGCTCCCCAACTGTACTCAGCTCTAGCAGCAAGCACGATCGTCAAGGTTTGCAATAGATTTGCTTTTGAAGATAAAGGTCGTGGAATGTTGACAACTGACATTTTGGAAAAGCTACCATTGGTTTTTGATAATTTATTTGATGATAAGTGGAAATATTTAATAGACCAAAATAAATTGTTACTAAATAAAAAATAAACCAAGAACTATGAAAGACTCTGGTCTAGTTATAAATACAAAACATTATATTTTATGTACGTGAGGCATTTTGAGTAATGCGAATGGTAGTGTGGTAGTTTCCTACTACGCAACATGCAGCATACTAGATGTAAAACATAATCTGTAACTGTGTGAGCTAAAAGTGAGTTTAGCTTATGTTAATATCAAAGTATAGGCCTACTAACAGTAGTTGTCTGGTAATAAATTCATGGGAATTCTGGTGAAGGTTCTTGTCAACATACGTCAATACTATGTAGGCCTATGTCAGCTGATTTTTGCTCACACAATTTTCCATTCGGTTTTACTTAGAGGTTAGGACTCCATGGTCATACCAATCAGGTTGACACTTGTGCAATATACTTCCAAATAATTCCTCGTCTTTCAATGTATGGTTGTATGGGTTAGAATTATTAAAGTCTATAAATCTTATGAATGCCATGTGTTATAAATTTGTCATTGAAAAAAAGTGAGACTAAATTAGAGTAACATAAATTTATGTGGACTCATTAGTTAAATTCTGAATTAAAGACGGATGAATAAAAGGTTGTAGGCCCCCTACATATGAAAAATTAATAACATACTGTAATTATAAAATATACCAAATATCTCGGTCATAATAGTAATTGATGAATGACTCATGGCTTTGTAGCACCATTGAACGTGTAACCACATTTTTTCTGGTTTCGATCTTGGTATTGTAAATTGTCAAGAAGTATTTATGGGTATTGTTAAGTATTGTGCTGGCTCATCTCTGGCTTGGCATGATACATCAAAGATCTTAAGTAATGTTGGTGAGCAAAGTCTATACGTACCATGTTTTCAACTTAAAAGTTCTGTGCCAAACTATTATTTAAAAAAACCTGAAATAATATGTTCAAGCAGAGAGCAAAGAATTTAATACCGGTACCGTAGTTTCAGTATTTTGTCTCAAATTTTAATAGGTGAAGTAGCATGTATAAAATTTTTACTAGTTTATTTTGTAAATGGATAGAGTAGCAGATGAACAGGTCATGTTTTTATGGGGCTATGTTAAGGAGAGTCAAAGGGCCCTATCCAACCCATGTTAATTTTGTTAACTTTATGTTCCCTTTTATCAAAATTTGTAAGAGATATCATAACTTTTTTCCTCTACTTAAATGCACTCCTCAAAACTTTGACCCAAGAGTTTTGATTTTTTTCTATAGATTAGTATGTTAAAATTTTTTCAAAAATTGTCTTTAAAAAGTTAATTTCTAACATATAATAAAAAATCTGAACTTCAGAACTTGGCCAAATGACTGAGTCAAAGTGTAGCTTTACTTCTACTTCAACTAAAAAAATGTGAAGATATCTTTAATGGTTCCTGAAAAAAGGTAAATAAGCGATGAAGATTTAAAATACCGGGGAATTGCTATTGAAAATCCTGTTGACTATAAAGGGTGCCTAAATCACTCTTAAAATCTCAGTTTACTGTTTTATACAAAGTTATACTCAATGGATTTTTATGAAATTTGTTCTAAATGATTTTTTATTAATTACGGAACAAGTTTGCAAATAAACAAAATTTGGCAATTTTGACCCTGGGAGGTCATCTAACTTACCTTAGAGCATGGAGAATTTGTATATGGAATAGTAAACAAAAATTACATTGTAATTTCAGATTATTTTCTTGCTCTCTGATGTAAATTAGTTTTATGAAATCTTTTCCAGTAGGAATGGGCAAACATATTTGTTTACTACCTTTTTTACTGATCTCAAGCCTTTTGAAGCTCATTATATTTAATGTAATTTTAGCCATATTATAAGCTGAACATTAATCTTTGAATTTTATACATATTATTCTTATATTTACCTATTCTATACTTTTTTCTTGTATTTGTTTTTTATTGTATTTGAGTATTAAAATAACTAATTGAAAATATAAAAATGCTGAATCATATTCACCTTGTTCCAACTTCATAATGCAAATGTGGAATTAATGTGAATGGAGTTTCTAAAGCTTGAACCTGGTAATGAAAAACTTTCAATCAACAAAATTACTTTTATTACAACCAATGGTTAACAACACAAAACATCTAAATACCAGCCTTATCGTAACATCGTCCTCAGGTAAAAAACTACATAACATCTATTAAATCCAACATATTGCCTCTGTTTGAGGAGTTGTCTGTAACAGACCAGATTTTACATTCTGTTTGGACAAAAAATATTTTAGGATATTATTGATAACGGAATAACTGATTGAAAAATGGTAGTAATGAATGCTTGAGGAGTTAGTTATCTTTCTCTGATTAATAATAAACTGAAAACTTTATCTAATAAATTCTGTTTTCGCTCATATTTTCATTCCTTCCATACTCTTATCACATAATTTCTCAAATGTCTGCAAGTTCTTGCTTACAGAATCATACTGTACAAAAATATTTTCTAACTAAGAAGTATAGAGGCAATATGTTAAGAATTTTTACATTTAACTACTGGTTATGACATGTAAAAACAAATTCTATCTACACTATGATTTTATCAAATCTGCTTACAGAAGTTGATTTCAAACAAAATTTTAATACTTATAAATTACAGTTTTTACAGGTGAAAATTTGTTATCTACAATTATTTTCTTCAAAATTGTTTGTGGTGTCACAAATTAAGATGACTTTCATTAAAAGCTAAATTTATTACTAGATAGTTGGATGGAATCTGGGCGGATAGTTTGTTAATATTAAATTGTTGTTCAAGAAGCCCATATCTGACAACTTCGGAATTACAATAAGAGGTAAAACCTTGTAAATTCATATTACGGTTCAGTCTTTCACTATCTAAAATTAATTTGGATAGTTTCAAACAATCTTGAGTCTCGTTAGAGGCTCTCTACTTAAAACTAGTACACCATAAGTTTGTTCATTTTCCTGCTTTGTAGAATAGAACTATATTTAGCCATTTCATAAACATGTTGTGTATTATGAACACAGAGCATTGCTACTTAAAAGTATTTATTTGCTAAAAATTTTCTGGACAACTAAAACCTACTAGTTTTATTATTTTGAATCAGATCTGTTATGTAAAGCTATATGAATTGTAGCTTTTATGATGAAGTAGAAGTAAAACTAATTAGCAGAAAGCTTTAAAAATTATTTATGTACGTGATCTAGTGTCATGGCACAAAAAATAATATTCTTGGAATTTATATTACTCATGGAGAAAAAATTGCGATTTGAATGGTAAATACCAGACTGGTTCAGGGAATTTTCTGAAATGCTCTATTGACTTTGGATTAAAGTGATCTTAATGTTAAGGTTACTGATTTTTGATTGCTGATTGACAAAAATATTTCATGACAAAAGTATAAAGACCTTTTTATATATTTATTATTTATCAGTCATATTTCCTTACAGGAAAGATACAAGAGCTAAACCATGAAATTAAGTCGAAAAATCTGTTTTATACATAAAACTTCTTGGAAATTATATTTGGATTAAAGAGTTATAAAACCATAAATTTTTTTAACGAATTGGTATTTGAGTTAAACAAAAAAATTGCCACAATATTGAATACCTTTAGAGACTTAGAAAACATTAATAACATTCAATGTGTTTAACTTTTAATGTTGGGTTTGATCCCCAATTCAACAGTGAACTAAAAGGTTGCAGCAGAGCTAAGCTTGGTGTTGGAAAACAAAATTAAAATTAAAAATAACATTTATACAGAATACATTTTCTCTGCCGGGAAACATGTTCACGATAGCAGTAAAAAATGGCGACTTTGGTACTTGGCGAAGCCAATAGCCTATATATTATATAAAAAATGACCAAACTCCGTACTTAGGGGTTTTAAAAATTTCACTTTTTTTTATGAAAAAGGTATGTTGTTATCATTGTTTTTGTCCAAAAATATTTTTACTAAGTGTATCCAATTTTGTGTTTTTAAAAATTTTTAAGCCTCAAATGTATGCAAACGCGTACTAATCGGGTACACACATACCAAAGGTCTTCTGCTAGGGGCGGAAACAAATTTCAGCTATACTTTGTGTGACTGTGTAGGTCATAAACGGCATTAGAAAACAAAGCATGAGTGTACCTGGTCGGGTGCACCGAACGCTTTAATAATGTATGTGTGTACCACATCGGGTACACTGCCACCATTTAATGAAGTACCTGTGTACCTGATCGGGCACATTACGTCGCGAACGTGTTAACTTTGTGTTTGTTTACATGTTCATATATTCATGTGTTTGTATACACATATGAATATGTTTGACACTGTTAACAAGAGGTGTTCCTGACAAAAGTGTGATCTTCTATGAAATGGTTACTATTGTACTATCAGAGTAAAAATATTCACCTTATGAACCTATTTTGCTTGACCTGTTATATTTAATACTAATTAACTAGTCTTGGACTAAAATTTCTAACTGTCTCCTTCAGTAAAAATATATATATGTATTCCGATAGAAAATTCTTAAGTTTTCCAAACATTATGAACATGACAGTTTTATAATAAGAGAAAAAATATTAGATACGGTATTGCATTTCTTCTATCCAACAGAAATCTGTTTATCACTACAATGCAGTTTCTTAAAAAAACCTAAATAAAGCTAAACCATGTTATAATTAAAATAAACCAAGTTATATAAAAAATATTACAAACAAAAAGAATAGTAACACAACTTCCTCATAAAAACAATAACCAACTATAAAAAATACATAACAAATACGTGTAAATAGGACAAACATAAATGTTCAAAATCTTTGGTATCAAATGGTAACATTAATCTATCCTACTTTTTTTATATTTAACCAAACAATAAAACTATACATCGGTATTTGAAACACTCTAGTGAACACAGAATTGACCATTTAGTTGACTTTTGTGACCCCTCCACTTTTTATTGGCAGCTAGGAATAATTCAATGCAACATTTTAAACATATCAAATTTCCCCTGAAGCCATTATTAAGCTATTGGCATTTTAAATTTTCAAAAATATACCAACTAATTAAAAAATATGTACTATTACCAAAATGTTCCCTTATATTAGGCTTCCAATTATTGCCATAGTTATAATTCTCTGATTTTTAGTTAGTTTTTAAGATACAGATATGGCAAACTGTCCAAGGCAAGCTATTCTAAGTATCAATGAGAAATGAGTGCAAGATGATTATGTCACGATCTTGTAGTCTTGTTATTGACCAAGACTGATGTGTTTCTTAGTCAGAACTGTTAATTAATTGCCCAACAGCCAATAGCATATCTCAGGGACCTACAGTTTAACAAGGAGTCTGAAAAACAATTAAAAACTGGTCTAATTAAATTAATAAATGATGATGGCATTTGTGGATGGACTTAGTATTCAGTAGTACAGACGTAATCCACCGACAATTGCCCATAACCATCCACAATTCGTGACTTCCACGTAGCTGGACTAAACTTTGGTTTGCACTTGAAATGTACATTTATTTGTTATATTGTAAATGTACAATTACAATTCATATTGAACCACCCTAGCTGCAAATAAAACGTGAATTAAGCAGTCTATGTATCACAGAAGACACTGACTACAATTAATTTAAAACTACTTCCTAATATCTAAATGGCAGCTAGTTAATATCCCCTGGTCTTTTTGAGCAAGGAAAACTTAATGCTTTAAATGAAGGCTAACTTAAATTATTTACTGAAGACGGGCAACTCTTACAAGATGTTCCTTGTATACCAAATACAATTTTCATTTTACTTGAAATTCAAGAACATGACTAGCTATAATAAGTGATAAAAGTTCAATAAGGAACCAACAAATGAAAATTAAGTAATCTTGTTGAAATAATAAGTAAATATATGATAAAACTATTCTAAATAGTTAAATAGTATGGTTGTAAAACTTAGAAAGAAAAGAGATAACAGTTACTTTTTTGAATAAAATTTTTCGTTAACACTCACACTGGAATTATTATCCTCTATATTAAGCAATACATTTCTTGTTAAGCTTTTCATAGGAATTTTTGTTTGGATTTCCATTTAAAGGATCTTAACAAGAAATTGACTGGAGATTGTCATCTTCTGCGTTCATCGTTTGATATTTTAACCGTCGATTATGTGAAAACCTTTACTTAACAGTTATTTTAAAGCATGTTAACAAGAGTTTTCTGGTGTTCTCAGAGCTTTACTGTGTTAAGAAATCAAGTAAATTTTTAAATGTTTTAAATGGTGAACCCAACCAAGGGTTTTTCATACCTAGATATATTTAGAATTATATATACTGAAAATTAGACCAATAGAATTGTTTTTTTTGTAGATTAAATCTCATTTTAATGATAAGAAGAGATGCTAGTAAAACGTAGTTATAGAAAATAAAAATAAAATTTATTTTTGAGTGTTAGCTTGTACATGTTGGTTTAGATTGACTGTAAAAATAATGCTAGTACTTATAAAATACAACATTGTTGTACATTAATTATAATTATTGTTTCCGTTTTCTTAATTTTAATAATTCAAACTTTATGAATTCATTTTCACAACTTCAGTATTTTTAGTGAAATCACATTGCAATTTTATTTTGAACTACTAACACTTAAGTTACACCTTACAGGTTTAAAATAATTGATTGTAAAGATGTAACAAAACACTACTTTTATAAACTATAAAAACCTAGAACTACAAATAATTAACCATATAACAATAATTGTATGGATAAAATAAATTATTAAATTAACAATTAGTCGGACTTTTCCAACGAGTCTTGTGTTTAAAATCTACACGTTTCGAGAGTTGGTTAAACTACTCCCATTTTCAATTGCCTAACTATATTTACATTTATACAAACAAAGGGTTATTTCTATATATAAAAGAAACCGGTCAAAAAACACAACAAAAAATATAACTATAGAATTAAATAGTAAACAAAACACTCTACTTAGCCTATTTTGTACATTCGGAAAGTTGCACTCCAACGACACTAACACTCCGCCTCCGAGCTGGCGGACATAAAGACAAGTAAGACCGCACGACACGAAGGTCAGTCCACTACTGGCCCCCCACCCGTCAAAGCGGTCGCTACCTTCCCCTCGTTACATCTTGACTTTACGTCCGCTAGCTCGGAGGCGGAGTGTTAGTGTCATGCAATTTTCCGAATGTACAAAATAGGCTAAGTAGAGTGTTTTGTTTACTATTTAATTCTATAGTTATATTTTTTGTTGTGTTTTTTGACCGGTTTCTTTTATATATAAAAATAACCCTTTGTTTGTATAAATGTTAGGCACTTGAAAACGGGAGTAGTTAAACCAACTCTCGAAACGTTATGTAGATTTTAAACACAAGACGCGTTGGAAAAGTCCAACTAATTGTTAATTTAATAAATTAATTAATAACCAACGCTATCATGAATTTTCAAAACTCCGATAAAATAAAATTGAATTAAAGTTTTAATGACTAATTTAAGAAAAATCGAATGATGCCAAATTTGACAAGTATATTTTAGCTTAATGGAATAACTTGAAAAATAACTTACAAAATCTAATCGTGGATAGTTATTTGCCCAAATAAAATTATAAAAATCATAATTAACTACGGTACTTTTCTAAATACAGTTGTAGATGATAGGGGTAAAATACATGATGATACACCCTTGGTTAAAAGTATTCTTATTCCTGCACATCAACTGACTAAAATGTATCAACAAGTAGTATAGAGGCATGTCACATGTAGGTCTGCCAGTGACAACCACTGCAGACTGGAAGAATACGAATAACATTTCAGATTGGGAGTCTGTAGGGCAGAGTCTATGGGTCTCGAAGGGAGAAAAATATATCTACAATTTTTTTTACCTTTTACAAGATGGTACGTTTGGAAAGAGATTTAATGTAGTCGTTTCCGAAATCAACCGGACCATACACACTACTGTATTTCTTAAGCAGTATAGATTAATTTTTTAGAAGATATATTTCTGTTGGTTCAAAATATACAGGTCAAATTTATTAAATCAATAATGGAAAATATAGAGGAAGAATAATATTTGGGGCCAGGGTAAATTTAATGAATTTCAGAGGTCAAGATCAACTTCCATACAGAAAGAGGTCTTTTGAAAACAGTGACTTGACCAGTTTCTTTACCTCCAAGCAAGAACACAGAGAAAGAAGTGACTGGATCCTTGTCAGCCCTGCTGGCACTGCTTGCTCTATGGTTTTCCCTACCGTTCTTCTTCCTCCTGTCATACATCTGCTGCTGATTATAATGATGCGGAACTATAGACAGAGACTTTGGAGGGACCGGTTTCATCTCCAACATTTCTTGGCGACTGTTACTTCGGCCAAAAGCATCTTCCAAAACACTGTCCGGTGGACTGTTCAAAACTTTAACGTAGTCTTCTCTCTTCAAAATATCCTTTATATCAGGACCCATGTAGTTTGGGTTTGAAAAGCTATAAGGTCCGTCTTTGGTGTAGGTGACTTTGTTCATTGTTTCTATACTAGCATAGTCTGATGTTTCGTCCGAGGGTTCTTCAGGGGTGATACGGGGGTTCCCGAATCTCACGGAAGCAGATTTGGGCAGTCCCTTGGGGTTTTTAGGCCTGAACTGTTGGTGTATCGAGGAGAAGTCTTGCGCTCTGGGACCTGGGATAGGAGCCTCTTCATCGTCGAGGTACACAAGTTTGGTGACCTCGACTGGTGTAAGAGTACAGGAGGCGAGGGAGGAGAAGTTTGGCACGGACACAGGGTCACGCGGAAGCACAGAGGTCACGTGGGGCGTGGTCACGCAAGGGGAGGCGAGGGTCCTCGCTATCAGGTTTACACTCTGTGACTTGACCATCTCCCCAGTCGAACTGTCTGATCCGATACTCTCGTTACTGCTCAGTACACTAAAAAAAGAAAAAGCAAGAGTTTTTTTAATCGTAAACTTTATAATCAGGTTAAGTAATTATGTTCAAATCATTTCTCATAAAGCTTCACTTGTGTTACCATAGCATTATTTGATTTCCTGTTAATTGAATTTTCCCTCCCTTAGCAAAATGTGAAATGAAAGGAAATTACGAACTGCAGAAAGTGGGTTAAAATACAATTTAATTTTTTTAAGAAGAAACACAACCACATTATAGTCATTATATCACTATCTACTTCCCACTTAACACATTGAGTGCGGCGGCATCCATTTGTATACTTGGAACTTGTGGCTCAGACATTCTATATTTCAAACTAATATTTAGTAGCCACCCGACTTGATTCTGATGAATGAACACAGTAACCTTGGTTTCTATTTTTGTCGCAAAATCAGTAGCAGGAGCGTGTATGTCACGTGCATTGGTATACTTCCTGTGAGAAAATCTTCAGACAATATATTGTGTCCCTTTTATGATTTTGTTCCTTTACTGTTTGTTGTCGTAAACATTGCGTGTCTATTTAGTTGACTATTTGTCGTTGTGAGTGGTCGAGAGTTATTCAACATGTTCATTACTTAATGGCGATGGTATCCATGTGGATATCTAACTTTGAAGCCACTTTTTAAGGTAAATGATGTTGTAATCACAGTTATATCTATTATTATGTATTTATACCTTCAAAATTTAAGTTTTTATTAAATGAAAAAATTTCAAGTTTAGGTCGGTATTTGAATTATGCTGCCGCACTCAATGTGTTAAAAAATATGTAGTACTTGCCTCTTGTCTTTTCAGGATGGAAACTAACTACAATATATAGTTCTAAGCCACATAAATGATTTAATATGAATACCTGTAACTACATTTGCTGGGCCCGAGCCTGCTGAGGTTCATCTGGGACAGTTTGGTGATCTCACGCAGTATGCTGAGGTTTGCGGTGGGTGTGGTGGGTTGCTTGCGTACTGGGGTACAGCCATCATAGCCCCCACCACTCCATCTGTGATACCGTCGGTCCACGGAGCCCCCCGCTCGTAGCCTCCGCTGGGCAGGGGGAGAGCTTCGTGCCGTTGATGACTCCCCGAGCAACAGGTCGGACACGGTCAGTGCCACACTCTCAGAACGAGGCTGTGGCCTGACACCTTCCGTGTGCAATCGCTCCCAGCACTCTGTTCCTGTAGCAGGGTAAGCAATAATGTGAGATTTAATAACATTAACTCGATTAATTTTTGTGTGTTTGAAGTTGAAGCGTAATAAATCATTCAGTCACAAGCAGGTTACATTTCTGTGGTAGAATTAGATTGTTAAATAGCCAGCATCCAGAACATAATTAGAAGAGCAATGTTCCATGTACCACAAAATGAGATGTTGGAAAGGAACAAAATTTCTTTTCCGAATAAAAAAAGGAAGGTTTTTCACTTTCAATAATATAATGTTGTCTGTGAAAATTGTATAATTTTATTTCATACTACACTTATGTGTAACCTATCACTCACAATACCATACAGCAAAATGTATTCTAAACAAACATGTTTTTGTGTGTTTACCCTGCTCCAATGTCTAAACATACATTTTCCCAATGTTGTGGGGTGAAAATGAACTTGGGCGAGGATTATTCACAAGTAGAAAAATAGTTTTTAATTGAAAAAAATTAAATTGTTATTGCGCACATTTGACACTGCAATTAATAAAACAAAATTGTTTTACCGATTGTGATGGAAAATATTTGCAATAACAGTCATTTGGATTGAATTCACCTATTTTATGAGGGTTAAATATAAATTATATAGCCCTCCATCTCCAACAAATATGATGATATTGGGCAAGAAGAAAAGAGATGAATTCATTTAAAATTTCCAATGGCGCTTCAAGGAGAATACTAAATTATTCTCAAAATGATTCAAATCAGAAATTACACTACCAGGGAATACTTTAAATTATAGCTGTGCAAGATTGGGAAACGGATTTAGAAGTTAAAACAGCATTATGCATGTTCACAAGTTTTACCAAAATGAAACCTCCAGAGTTCGTTGAGGGGTTGTCCGTCTCGCTCTCCACCAAAGACGATCATGGAGGATGGCAGTTTGCATGCAGCGTGACTGTGCAGTGCTCCTGGGCTGACCTTCGTCTTGATTGGTGTCCAAGACTTTGATACTACAAACACCAGGTTTAGAATCAAATATCACACACGTTTAGATGTTGGACACTGTAGGATTAGAAAGACCAAGTTAAGCGCCTGTGAAATATCATTTATCCACCAGCAAGAAGTTAAGTATAAGGATAAGAAAGGTAGGACATGCGCAATTAACCCTTTAAGAAAAACTCAGGTGGTAAGGAGTAAGGAGAAAAATCAAATCATACCTCTAAGGAGTAAATACCTTTTTCACTAAAGTTTATTACAGCCTACTTTAAATATAGCAGAAAATGTGTATTTGGTTCAAAATACCCTAAAATGAACATTTTAGAGCTTTTCTTCGTATGAAAGTCTTCAAAACATAGGCGCACACATTACACCGTATTACATTCTTTGAGCTGAAAGGTTATGTCTTTTCTCTTTTTCTTTCTCTTTGTGAATTATGTTCTCACACTTCACACAGAAAAAAAGTTATTCACACACTTTTATTTCCTACCGAAACTTCACCTCGCAGCCGCCACCTTTCCCAACGCAGCCACCATCATATGATACCCCCTCCCCCGCAGATTACCGAATACACCAATACACACGTGCCACATAGCTACATGTCTTTAATTATTGATTTATGACTTAAGAATCAATCTGTATCAAGTTATAAATAAATAAATGTATTCGAGCAAATTTCGTCAAATGAAATTTCCAAACGTCACTAACGGTACTCCTTTTAGCATAAAAGACTTTTTAAAAAGTAAATAGTATTTTGATGCAAAATATAGCACTCGTTAAAGGGTTAATCTAATTTTAGAGAAGTAAAAAGATCATTTTACAGAATCCAGAACCAAGTCGCAGAAAACCCTATGAGGATCCATGCTCAAACCCCCTCACCCCAAGGGTCAACATGAGGAAGTCCTCTTACGACAGACAATGTCCCATCCAATAAACTCTGAGAGCACGCCAATTCACCAAGCAGGCAACCTTACTCCAGAGCACTCCTCCCAGGTTGAGAGTAAGACGTACACCATTCCCTAATAGTTCTGGTCAGACTGGAAGTCTACCAAGCTCCCAGAAGAGACAAGAAGGATCATACTTAATAGCCTCTCAGAACTTATCACTTCACTGGATAAAACAAACCTGATTGTCTAGAGGGCAGTTAACTTATAGCAATGTATGCTCAAAGCTAGAGGATATGTGATCAAAAATTAGTATTACATTATTAAGGTATAGTAACATAAAAAATACAAGCTGCCAAATACTTACTTGTGTCATATCTCCAAAAGTCTGCACGTTCGTTCAAGTCCGTCATTCCTCCATAGACCCACATAGAGTCGTCATGCATGACGGCCGAGTGCTTGTGTCGGGCCGGCGGACAGTTCTGTCCTGACGACAGCAAATGCCACGACTCTGAATCTGTACCATAGAACCACAAACATTTTATTTTATAAAAAATCAATGTGTTGCTAATATAAATCACATTAATAGTAGTCATTCTGTTGTTAGATTCAGCACCAGATTTGTTTTGAAAAAGTCAGTTCATTGACATCATGCACATAAATGCTTTTTGGCAAAACAGTCCAAACCCAGATAGGCCTCCCAGGATTTCAATCCATGTTGTAGCTAGCCAATAATAGTTTGCACATTGGACTTCAGTTTAAGAGGTTAAAGGTTCTAAGAGGGCTTGTACAGTTTCCCTTAAAAGTGATTGTGCATATCGTCTGAAAAATGATTTTGCATATTGATAGAACAAAACAAGAACCCCTTGCACTAAAGTTTAAAGTCCAACTAGTAGTCTAGCAAGACACCCAAGTTTTCCATGGCTGATTAAAATTATATATTGTTTTCACAAAATCACATAATTCCAATGTGCACTAATAATAATAAAATAAAATTGTAGATCTGTAGATAGATAATTATTTAACTAGCAGCACAAACCAAAGTGAAAGGCCCAGAGCTCATTGGAGGAGCCGCGCAGATCTCTGTAGCCGCCATACAGCAACATGGAGCCTCGATGTACGAGAGCCGAGTGACCGCGTCGACCACGTGGAACAGTCACTCCCTTTGGCGACCGCACTTTGCGCCACTGGTTGGTCTGCAACATCCAATAAATGATTTAGAAATTACAAGTTGTTTATCGTAAAATTTGGTAGAAATATTGTATACTTGTTCAGAAATGCAGGGATATTTTTTTATTCGTAACGATATTTTATTGACAAAGTTTTACCTTAGACTAACCAGTGCCCATTACCATCATAAGCGCTCAGCACATCACTTAAGCTATATCTCCAGTAGCAGTGTAATATTCATGATTTTTAAGAATTTTGCTCAGTACACCGTAATGATTTTAGTTAGTCATATAATAACTGTACTCCCTGATAATATAAACTATTTTACAGCTCCAACAAAGCTCTTATGTAGAAAATGCATTAGTTTCCAGGGTCGTACTATATAATATAGTATAACTAGGTAAAGTAGGATAATAGTACTATCTTTCCTTCCTAAAGATAGGAAGGGTAGGAATATTGGAAACTAAACAAACTCAAATCAGAACAGGCAGCCTGGGAATCTACTATAAGTTTTTGTAACAAATTTTTCATTTCATTTCACAAAGTGTTGTAATCATAGGATATAGCCTCTTTAACTTATCCTTTGGTAATTAATCTTTTAATTAGCTGTGCTCATAGTTCAGTGTTAAAGGTAAAATTCCTCCTAAAATTCCTTCACAATAGAAGGTGATAGAGTGATTTAAGAGATAGGTATTCTCTTTAAGAGAATTTCTTGCTTTGTCTCCAAAAATAAATCTTAATCAACAGAACCCAACACCTGGACAACAATGCTTTGTCTTCAGCTATTTTGTCACTACCATTATCACTTATCTTTGTTGAAAGACTAATTACTGATATGCTTTAGATATATGGAAGAGATAGTTCTATTTACATTCTTTAATTGGTTTCACTTTATATCACTTGTTGGTTTGATTCCAGTAAATATTTTGTTCATCTAAATATATAAAACAAAGTTACACCATTTATAACTCGAGAACGGCTGAGCTGATTTTACTCTACTTTAGTTTATCAGCCTACGTTATATAGGTTTATGAGACTTTTATTTCTCATTCACACCTCTGAAAATCACTGTCGTTAATTTCATTTATCATACAATATTTTTACCATTGTTTCATACACCCCTTTATAGTATCAAGTGAAATTATGTCTAAAGATGTACAAAAACCCCCTTCGCAGCAGACCTCTGTACTCAGCGAATTTCCAAATCAATAAGTTTAGTATAATAATAATGGTATATGACAAGTTTTTCATATTTGTCCATAAATATGAGAGTTATTTGCCTATTCTCCATAAGATTATCATGGGAAAGAGTATGCAGGTTTGCTGTTGTGAGAGATACAAGCTATACATAATAAAAGATCACAACAGTTGCATCAAACTAAAAAATTTTACATTAAAAAATACACATTTTTGTCAGCAAAATTAAACGAGTCATAAAACATTTTTTGATGAATCGGGTTGCCCCAAGGCTAAGCCCGAATCGGGATCCCTTCACTAAATAATCATTTAAAAGCAAAAAAGAAAGAAAGTAGTACTACGCTCTAATACTTAATAAATATTACAAAGAAAACAAAAAAAACTCTTCATGTGCTAAAACAATTATCATCTATGAGCTGATGATGTGTAAAGGAATAAAAATAATTACTTTACCTTAATGAATGCTAGAAACAATACATGTCAAAGCAAGTCTGAACATTTATTACAAAGAAGCAAGACAACAAAAATGTCAATGAAAAATTCCAGCAGCTGCAAAAGTACTGAGTTCTATCTCCAAAACTAAATTAGAGGTCTAAGCAACCCTTCAACATTGTCAAAATTGATAATCCAACTCTTGAGGTTACTCAAATAATTGGGAGTGCTGTTCTGAGAGTGATCTGATGTAATTTGAGTGTAGACAATTGCACTTTTTTCAATGTTTATCAGTGTTAGTTAGAGCCTAGGCCAATATTAAAGTTAAAACTTCTTTCCCATGATTAAACACTAACAGAAGGCCTAGGTCATTACACCTACCTACCTACCTAGGTACCTGGGTAGGTAGGTAATTACAACTTGTGTTTTCCTCAAAAGTCCTTCAAAATTTTCAATTTTGAAATATTTCAATATCTGACACCATCAACCCCTACTCACAAAACTTGGTTCATGAAAAATGTCATTCCTCTGTCCACAGTGAAGATGCTGAAGAGCGGGAGGGGTAACTAGAAATACAGGCTTTCGCCGAGTGAGGAGCAGAAGCTACTTTCGACTTTCGACTACCTACAATTTAACTACTAGTGCGTTTCGGTTGCAACGTCAATAGATTTAAAGTTGCAGTTGAATTCAAATTATATAATTTGAATAAGATAATGTAATATTATGTTATGTTCATTGAATGTTATACTTTCTTCTATAGTAAGCTGACGTTGGTGTAAAATGTTTAATATGTTTGAAGAATAATTTCGTGATGGTGAGTATCAAAAAGTATGAAATTACTTTAGGGTAACCTTTAAATCATTTAATGTTGGAAATTAAGTCGTTTAAAGTTCGTTGCTTGTTTCTCCTAATCCAATACTATAATACGAGCAAGGTTTGTATATATATATATATATATATATTTGCACACGGATCTCGAAAACGGCACCGAGGAATTTCTTTAAATTTTGGAAATAACTAATTTCCGAGTAGAAAATAAGTTCTAGATAGGTCTAATGTCCAGGAAAATTCGTGTTTTCTTGTAATATTAAGTTTAAAATCTAAAAATTTAACATTACGCTTATGGAGAATAAAATGTAAACAATCAAACCAAAACAGCTGTTTATAACCGTTTGACAGTTCTTGATTGAAGACTGCGGGGAACAATATAGGTTATGCATTAATATTTATTTTATGAATTAAATAAATGCAAAATTATCAGGTTACTAAACAATTTGTAAAAACTTAAGGATAACATAGCTGTGCGAAATAAAAGCAGAAAAAAGTATTTCCAAAATCTTCCGTGTTTTGATAGAAAATGTATTCGTTGTATTGCTTGAAGCCACTGTAACAAACTAATTAATTTATGTAAATTAAATTTCTCTTTTGCTTTTCAATCCTCATTCCATTTATAACAAAATCAGTTGATCACAGGCTAATAATAACGGTATGGATAATTAAACAATAAATGATCGGCTTTAGCTAAAAGACGTTAAACGGCATCGCTCAATTGACTAACGTCGTAGCCGAGTTGTAGCGTGTCGGCCTCAAGAACTATAAGCCGCGAGTTCCATCCCCGCCAAGGGTGATACTTTTAGTTCAGTGCTATATTAATTATGGTGTATTAAATCGGGTTTATTTCAACCACATAAATGTTTTCATTGAGTAATAAATGTGTTTTAATTTTTCTAATTAATTTTTATAATACATGTCTTATTCTATACGAGCAAAGCTCGGTCACCAGGTACTAATAATAAATGATATAGTTAAAATTATATATGTTACCGATAAATGCTGATCTTTATCGGTTATGATGATATTATGTTTATGTAGTACTGTTTGATAGAGACTGATTTATTAGTATTGTACAGCTATATTATTGGAATAAATAAAGTCATTCGTTTAGTTTAGATCCACCAATTTGCGATGGAGTTATCTATAATAATTAACGTATCATACTATCACGGTTGATAGTAAAATCGCTATAATTATTCAAATCACGCTAAGTGTACTACCGAATCGCTAGCGTATCGAATCAAAACTACGACCTCTCGAAGGTTATGACATCGATTCCCCTGCTCCTCACTAAGCGAAAGCCTGTTTTAGTTTTAGCTGCTAGCAGTTAGTATGTGGCTGCCAGTAAACAGAAACGTCACAAGTTAAGAAAAGTTTACCTATTCCCTGTATGATTAACATGAGAAAAGAGTATGCAGGTTAGCTGGATGATTTGATTTTTCGTTATCATACATAAGATTAACATTGGAGCCCCAAAATACAAAGTACTGTATTTAGATTTTTTAATATTTCTTGTAACCTTGAGATAGAGAAAAACTTTAAGGAAATAAATTGTGTAGTTTTTAAGCTGATTCTAATGGTGAAAGATAAAATTAAAATTTTTTGAATTACATATGAAAAACGCAAAAAACCTAATTTTTTGGTACAAAACCACCCCTAACTACCCATTCCCATTGACCGATATATCTGGTTAACGAACTCGTCCGAGAAAATGTAGGAATACATGTCTCTACTAAATTTGGTCTTGATCGGACCATTTTTACGAGAGTTATCAGTTCACAGACATATAAAACACATATATAAATTTTAGCGACTATTTTTTGGAATCTGGGCACCTAAAGACGAAAAATAACATGGTCTAGGGCTTAAGTCTTTCCATGAGACCTTTGGCAATAGCTTCTTCCCTATGGGAAATTCGCTACTAATTATGTGCAACAAAATATTTGTAAACTGCACTACTACAGCTACAAACAGAAACATATTTTTAACAAAAGTTAAAAAATTAAATGTTTGGTAAATACATTAGACTAGTTAGTGTAACGCAAAGAACATTATGAATGCAATACGGTCTGTGCATGCCAACTGGAGCAGATTCTCCATTAAAAATCTTGGCACACGTTAAACTATGTTATCGTAAATAATCTCATTCGAAATAAATCTTTCTGTCGAAACTGAAATATTAATTCAAGATTAATCACACTAACTACCAGAAAAATACTTAAATACTTTTAGGCATACACATTAAAAAGGTATTATATTATAATTTAATGTAATTTTGGCTCTAGACTACTTTAGTTGATTAAAAATATAATTCATATAAATGCTCCAAAAATCTACTTCCTGTTATTGAATTTCTTTTTACATATGACTCAAAAATATTATCTCTTGATTACAACGCAGCCAAATCTGATTGTAAAAAACAAATGATTTCAGCTAGGTTGAATAGTAATTAACATTTCTGACACATTTATTAATTATGACACTTATGTCTCAAATAAATAAGATAAATTTTCTGCTTTGAGTTTAAGTCCTGGAATTGTTGATTCATTAAGAAATCTCAAATTACATGTACATTTATACATTATCAGACATATAGCTCAGGTGTAAAACACTGGTCCAGAAAGACTTATCAGCAATCACCTCTAATACGATCAGATGCTACGATGGTGAATATTATAGTAAATATATGAATATTTCCAAAACCATTTTGATGTAAAAAATCATAATTTCCTGTAGAACATAGAACGATGAAATCCAAATTTTCCTGTAATCCAAACATAGTTCGCAAATCACAACATCTATAAAAGCACTTCACTACTTTATTTTATTCATGACCGTGACCCTCCTTGGGCTCCTGAAACCCTCTGAGTTAGCAGTGCAATTATCACCCCCTGATCGAAGGAGGGGATAGTAAAGAACCTGAAACTGATTCCAGGATTCAATTTGTCCCCGAAGCAGAACTAGAGTCTGGTATTTATTGGCCGATCTCCCTCCTACCATCAATCTGCCACCGACTCACCACTTCTTACTGCTCGTTGGGTTCTATCACCACTCACATTACAAATCGAAACCTCTTTACCCTAAAGTCAGGTTATTTTGTTTTATTCATGTTGAAGCTTTCTGCAGTCAGTTTAGAATGACTAATAAAAGATTTTTTAATTAGTAATGGAAGTTTCCACTACATTGTTGCTGTACAAGTTAAATGCTAAGGTGTTATGAATTTCCTGATTAAATATCATTGAAACACATTTACTAATACACACACAGTCAACTTATAGTAGGCTAAAGTTTTACTACCTGCAGTAAACGTTAAAAGAGTTCAGAGACGAATATTGGCTGGTAAAAATGTCATTAAATGTGGATTATTATGTATTTGTAGATATATGTGTCCATAAGGTTTTTAGTCATATAAAAAATTTAAAAGAATTTATTAATTTTACTTTTAAAGTTCAGCGAACTAGAGTCAACTATCATTAGTAAAAAATCAATTGATAATATAATGTTGCTTACATAACCTTTTTAATGATTATCTGCAATAAATAGTTAGAGGTGAATTTATTACAAGATAAAATACAAATAAGCTGTATCAGTGTGGACTTACACATATCTTCTCACTAAAATAAATTTAAAAACGACAATCTTCAATGAATTTATCATATTATTTAAAGTTTTATTTAAAAATCTATTGTTTCAAAAATAGTCATCCGATTTCTGAAACTAACAAGCGAAAAATATCTAAATTAATTGTTAGACATTTTAGGGGGGCATGATAAAGGTTTTATAGACATGTAGTGTAATGTAGGTCAGTGTATTTACTGTCCCCAATCTCAACTACATGTGAGTGGCCCCTTCTCCTCACAATCAACACTTTACTTGTCTTTGTCTCTCTTCTTGCTTCTCATTTTAAGGAAATGACGTAATCATAACCATTTTATATTAATATATATTTTACATAACATACTGTATATATTTTAATATTAATTCAAACCTGTCTAATACAGGAAATGGGGATTATTTAAAAATGAAATACATTTTTAAATATTAAAATGACCTTAAAAAGTAACAACGTTTTACTGGAAAGTTCCATCGCTATCCTCATACACATTAAGATTCTTGAAAAACCTACATAACTCATATAATATACAAACTTTAACATTTTCAGTTTTGTATTGAAATTTTATATTTAACTTCAAATTTTTATTAACAAACTTACCAAAATTTATTTTGAATAAGACAAGGCAGTCACCAAACATTTTTATAGGTTATTGCTTTGTTATCATACTTATCTAGTACAGTTATTTTTGGGTTTTGATTAAAAATTCATCAACACTAATACATTTTCATGGTCTCTGAAAATCTTTACGTTTTGGAAATTGTTTAGTTACTAGAATTCTTAATATCTAGCAAGTAAAATATATTTGGTTTGATTTTATTCTTTCCAGCTACACACACACACACATAGTTTTTTTCCATCCTCCCCCTTGACAGTCCCTCCCTTCATCCTGCGGGGAGGACAATCTATCAGATCCTGGACAAAGAAATGCACTTTGTCCGGCTTTGTCGCTCAAACTGAGACAAATACTTCGGCTCTGTACATGTATCTCTAGATTGCACGCTCCCTTTCCAGGAAACTTCTTTTAAAACTGATGGCAGCAGTTCTTCTTTATTATTTTTTTCCAAATCGTATAAGGACAAATCTTTAACCCTTTCAGTGCCAGGCGTTGTTCCAATAGCGCGTTTAATATGCCCGGTTAAAGTTAGCAGTTTTAAGCTGTTCGAGAGAAACTTTCATAGTTTTATTATTTACTGATGAACTGGTTTATACTGATATACTACATACTTTTGGCTTTGTTTTGTTGATAAATAAGTAAGTGTAACAGATAAAATAAATTTACTTAATATTCAATATTCTTATTTATAAAATAAAATATGAAAAAACATTACTAACATAATATTGTATAGTATTTTAATTAAAAAAATTTCCAGTACAAAATGCCTCTCACTTAAAATTGAATATTTTTGTTGAGTCTACTGTACTTAGTTGTGTAAATCTATATAAATAAAATTAGAGTTTTGTCTGTACATTGCTCAGAATTATTAATTTTTTAGTTATTTTTACTTTTCGTGCGTTAAAGAAGCCAAAACCGGTCTTATCTCAATTTTTGCCTGTTTGTCTGTGACGCTCCATGAGGCATTTTACGCCGTCTTCTCCGAAAAAACGAGAGAACTGATTACAATGAAACTTATTTCATGTATTCTTTACATTCCAGAGAAGGTTTATAAATGCTTGAAATCGCCCGCCGCCCCTTGAAAAGTAAATAACGAGCATTTAAAAACCCACTTTTACGTGATATTAGTCGCATTGTGATCCAGTTTTCAATGAATAACCTACTGGTAATGATCAGCTGTATTTGTAGTTTAAAGAATTAATAGAAATAAAAAAACAAACCGCTGTCAAATCAATATTAGTTAGTTTATATTGGTCATTGATTTTAAACCCATTTCGTAATCATACTAAATTAAAAAGTTATTTTAACATATAAATAATAATTATGATAATGGTATCAATGTTCTAATCTATTTAATTGTAAAGTAATGCTAAATAATAAAGCAAGGTATTGATTTATTTTTTTGTGCTGATTTGTTCAGGATTTCAGGTTTACATTTTGTAATGATGATCTTTCTTCTTTAAACTGAATCCTACAAACCGTACAAAGGACGGGCTTACTGCTAGTATGTTATAAAAATTAAACATTTATCTTCAAAAATAAAGTTTCCATGATTAGTTTAGAAAATATCGTGAGTTTTGGTTTTACATAATTTACTAAAAAGATTAATCACACTTTTTTTTGTAATAAATCTTTTTAATCACACAAAAGATCACTTGATCATTTTATGTGTACATGTTTTTTTACATGTACACATTAAACATAGAATTTGAATTTAAATTGTGTCTATAACTGTGTAAATGAATAAAATGATTCAAACTATCCCGTATATATGGATGTTGGCATTGAAAGGGTTAAACTTCAAAAACAAAGAATTTTTTTGCTAGTATATTTCATAATCACCTCTACAACCTCCATATATTTAATTATCTGGTTATTTACTAGTAGACAAATAAGATAGTTGATATTTGTACTACTTTGACTCAACTAAATTAAAAAATTAAATAAATTTTGAAAACTAATTTTTCGATTTAAAAAGTCATTTAAACCATATTCCAAGTATGTTTCAAATATACTTTTGAATCGGTGAATTGTATATCTTGTTGTCATATTGGTATTGATCATCCTATATTATTTCACATAATTTTGTTCAAGTATAATGACAGAAACGATTTAATTACTGAAAAAGAGGTTTCTGGCATTTTATAAATTTATCATTAATTTTGTTAGTGACATTAAAGTACGTGGTACAAATATCAACTATCTTATCGGCACGCTAGCTGCCTGCCCCGCATTAACTGATAATGGTTATTGATAAGGTATGTGGATAAATTGTAGTAAGAGTGAATAGAAATTTATATGGGAATAATCGTTGTTACTTCCTAAGCTATTTTGTGGACAAAAATCAATATGTTTCCTTTATGTATAGAACCTTTATGGCTTTATGGCTTGAACATATATAATATTGATCAACATTGAGTGTGTTAAAAGATTTTGATGGCGCCAAGATAGGAATCATAAGAAGTATAGTACAGACCATGTCTCAGCAGGGGCTCTATCCCAACAAAGAACACATCCTCCCCTCAGCTCCCGCTGTTAAATCACAACATCCCCCTCGCTGACAGAACCATTCAATTTGATCATCCCACCCCTATGCACGGCCGAATGGAAGTTAAAAATTCAACCCTCATTTCTCATTACAAATTCTTTTAACACTTGTAAAGTAATTTGATTGACCAGATGAATAAAAACTGTATGTTGGTTAATGAATTTGTAGGAGGCGTTGATAATAATTTTAGTAGAAAAACTGGGTATGACAGTTGTAGTTTTGTCATTACAACTATAATCATTAATGTTAACCCATTATCACAATTTTGTTAGTGAGTGAGAGTTACTGATGCATTAATACAGTATTCCAGTTAGGTAATTTTGTACAATATGACTTTTACTCATAATATATACTATTCCGGTCCTACTAAGACATCTGGGAAAAATGGCTCATTGATTTTGTGGTTAATTTAGTAATCCAAAGTTAACTGGTTTAATCCTGAGCAAAAAATTGTATAGGAAATTTTGATATGGACCCAGTTTCCATTATTCATTGGGCTATCAATTATCCTGATTAATGAATCAGCTGTTCTTTATCAGTGACACAGAACCATTATTTATTTATTATTATAAATTACATTAACCCTTTACTCATACTTGCCAATTATCCAACAGTGTGGGTTGGCGACAAATGAATGGGAGGAATAAGAATAAGAAACATGCTAAAGTATTGCTCTGGATTATATTTCTTATACAAATTATAAATCAGAGAAATACGATTACTGTAGTCTGAAAACTCCTTACAGTATAGATTAGATTATTGAAATGGCAATTCTACGACAAGGTAGGTATTTTAAGCCAAGTATGAATGAGGATTGAGTGTAAGATGATTGTGGCGCGATCTTGTAGTCTTGTTACTGACTAAGGCTGACATGTTCCTTAGACAGAACTGTTAATTAATAGTCCAACAGCCGGTGGCAACTAAAAGCCCTACAGTTTAACGTGTAGTCCAAACCACTGCCTCTGAATTATGGGTCTAATCATGAGGATGGATTAATAGTATACAATAGTACGGACGTTAATCCACACAAGAGAACACTACACCCTCCGAGCATCGCTTCAACTTTTCGAGACCTCCAAGTAGCTGGATTACAGGACACGCCACGGTCCCATCACGTATAACACATTAATTTATACTTTTGTATAGCTAAAAAAATTAAATTAGTGAAGTTGACCAAATTTTATTTTTATCGTTACATTACGTTATTGTATAAGAAATTTGAATTTAATAAGACTCCCAGATGGAACAGGAGAAGTGTTTCTTGAGTCATACATTACGCTACAAACCACCGGAGCCAACCCTGTCCTGTGCGGTGTTTATTGCTTCAAACCTCCCCCTGTATTCCCCTCCCACCCCTGCACCGTACCCCACCTGTATTATTATGGTTCTGCTTCATCCCTTTGATTACATTACATTTTGACTATGCTTTGCAAGGGAATCGTTGGTCTCCATTGCATGCAATATCTGGCTGAATATTTTATGTAGTTTATGTTGCACACCTCTAATGTTATATTTGTTTGTGGATATAAAAAAAACAATTTCTTTCTTATTCCTCAACCATTTTGCAAGATTTTTGTATAAAATATTTTATCATCCAAAAATCAAATTTAAGAATAGTGCTTTTATATTTTTTATTAATAATAATTTACCGGTATATATGTTCTGATGTTACATATTAAATGTGTTTAATGAAATGATGGCTCAAACATAATTTTAAACCTTGTCTCCAAAAATATATTGTATATACTCACAAAAAATTTAACAATTCACTAATATCTGTCTAATTTATTCAATGTTTTGGAACACATCCGATACATTGAGAGAATTTGTTTTTAATTCCATGTTTTTCAATTATTTTACTGTTACCTTTGTTACTGTACTCAAATTTCACTAAGAAACAAAAGTTAATTTTAACAAGCAAACACCAGAAAAAAAACAGAAAATATTCACAGTCAGTTCAAATAACAAAGCTCTAGGCCGCAGACAAGAACCTTCCATAAGGTGTAATTTAACTCCCCCAGTCCAAACTAGATTAAAGTATGGCGTCATTAAATGCCACTTTGGGCCGTTGCAATGCACGGGGGTGCTTACAGCCGTGAAATACGGACTAATTTTCCTTACCACTTTTCCATTTCAAGCTGTTTGTAATTAACAAATTGTAATTAAATTTTTGGTTTCCAACTAAATCATTTGAAGTACAGTATTGCATCTATAAGTAATAGATATTTTTCAAATTTTTTATTGACTATGGTAAAAATTAAAAAAAAACTTCTTTCTCTTTTAAAAATTACACAATAAATAATTTATTTCAACCTCAATCTCAATCTTTTGTAGTTGTAATATTTTATGATCTTTATACTTAACGACAAATTACGCAACATAGGTACTTATGGACAAAAAAATAAGCACTTCCATGTTATAAAGTTTATGAAGGCTAAATTTAAAGTGATTGTTTTGTTTTCAAACCTTTGTTACCATTTGTATTCCACTTGGTTAAGAAATAATATTTTTATAATTATCAATTCCAGACTTTCAGATATTAGTGAACATATTATTCGACCTGAACACCATCACGAGTCCCTTATTAGATTAGATTTAGAGATTTACATTGATTTTAATTTAGAGTTCCTTTAATTTAGAATAACTCAGATCTCAAGGTTACAGACTGAACATATATAGATAAAGAGACAGCCAAAGAGCATTAAGGACTATTTTAATTTTTATAACTTTATATTTTGGCTCTAAATGTAAACTTTTCATAGGATGAAAATGAGTGTAAAAATAAGAGATAATAGATATAAGATATATAGATATATGATATACTGTGTAATTTTGATGGTAATCAAAGAGAATGTCATTAAAATATTAATATACTAACTAAGATTTTGACTTCGTCTTCCTCTCTACATTTGATGGGTTAAAACCGCTGACCTGTGGCGTCCAGGCCAATGACCTGAACAGCTTCAGTACAAGCGGAGTAAACGTTACCAAGAGAAAATAAAAATTATTCTTATATATTATTCTTCAAAGAAATGAAACATAATATTATCCTCCTAGTTTCACTTTCAAGCCGTGATTTTCAACTTAATATTGAAGATTTCGTGAAAGATAGTAAACTAGATGTCATGTACACGTGTGAGTTTTTGAAGACTCTTACAGGTTGTCCATGTTAAGAAAAATAAATTACAGTAGTATTTTTTTTTATTTTTAAAAGACATGTTTTTTGATGAGGTATGTCCCATATTTTCTGTTTTACTGGGCACAGACACCTATTTTTTATTTTTGTGGCTGGGTCTCGTCACTAACACAAAACATACACAAAATATCGATCCAGTCACTTTATTCCGACCGCGGGACCGAAACATTAATGTCCCGCGACTTCAGGGTTTAAAAAACTTTTCCTGCACGCGGGCCTAACCACGACGGGTAAAGCAAAGTTTTTTCTTTAAACCCTGAAGACGTGGGACATTAATGTTTCGTTCCCGTGAAACGTCTGAATTATAAAGAAAAATTTTTTTAATAATTTTTTTTACTTTTAAAAGTGCATAGCTTTTAAACCCCGATGTTTTGAAAAAATGTGGGTTGTGTCATTTTGTTTATCTCATAAAGAAATATAAATCCTATAATTTGAATTAAAATAATTGGAGCCGTTTTTGAGAAATTTTCATTTTACGTGTTTTTTGAGGGTTTTAATAGTAAAACAGCCCTTAAATTTTATTTAATTCCAAGATACCGTGGATTGTTACCTACATACCTAATTTCATGAAAATCGGACCAATAGTCTCGTCTCTAGGCTTCCCCACACACATACACAGACACGCGGACAGACATCACCCTAAAACCATTTTTTTGATTAAGAGGGCACTATAAAAGATATACCCATCAGAAACTCAAATTCGATAATGCTTACGAAAACAATACTTTCTCCTTATACTATGAAGTATACTTCCAAGTAAGTATTGTATAGGGGGAGAAAGTAAAAATGTAATATTTGAAAATATATATTCCTTTACAAAAATATGTACTTTCTAATGTTTATTTGGTAAATTACAACAAAATCTCATAATTATACTGTACTTAGGTTATAAAATTATGGTAATAAAAAAGTAAAATACAGTAAATGTATAGTGCATTTCACAAATTAGAAAGTTTGGAGTCTTTGTATCAATATGAATTATTCAACTGTACAGTAAAGAAAATATAAAAATAAAACTGAGGACTACTGGTACCAGAGAGAATATGGAATGGGTATGATTTACTGCTCAATATTTGCGATCAGTACACCAGGGTTTTGACTTATAGGGGTCTGTCGAGAAAACTTTGACGTACAGTATAGAGGTAAAAATTGAATTTATTTACTAATCTTCAAGTTATTGAGTTGATGTTTACATATATTCACGTTATACATGAAAAATATAACTGTAAAATTATCAAGGGTTATGTTTGGATTTTATTTAGACTCCTAGAGGAATTGAAAATTAATTTAAGATATTGAGAGTACCCTCTACTTCTTGAGTAACTGTTATTTTAAATAATATAAATCAGATGGCATATAAATATAAAAATATACCATATAAAAATAATATTCTAAAATTGAAAACAAAACTTTGATACTACAGTATAGAGAATATTCAAATTCAAACAAGAAGCAAATCTGATTATTTGATGAGAAGTAAGTTCATTATTGAATTGTCAATATTTTTACAGTGAACGTAGTAATGAGAACGATGTCGCGGTGTGAATATGCAAGGATCATGTCTGCAAACTTGCCAACTTGAAGGATTAGCCGAGTCGAGTCATCAGATCCTATCTGGAGGCACTTTAGCCGGCAGCGCTAGCTTGTTGACCCATTTACTTACCAAGCAGTTTCCATGCTATTATAACAATGTCACTGTTTTTCTTTACACTGCCTTCAGTTACAACTTTAGTTCTTCCGTTTATTGATTTTTTAAAGACAAGGTCGAATATTTTTATTTTACTATTTACAAGATACAAGATACAAAATGCCTTTATTCTGTTATATACAAAGTATACATGAATGGTGTCATTTTTACAAATTTTTCAAGTTGTACTTAAAAAGCTAACAGAGCAGACTGACTACACATATTTACAAAAAAGTCAAGAAAGATAGAATAGAAAACGAAAAAGCAAAAAACACAGTCTACAAAAGAGTTAAGGTTACTGAAAAAATTCATTAAATGAATATAAAGGTTTACTAATCAAAAACTGTTTAAGCTTATTTTTAAAAACGCAAAAATTATCTATTGATTATTATTGATTAAATTATTATTGATTGATTGATTTGTGTATTAACTTTTAAATAATGTGCTAAAAATGTAATTAATTAATAAATTTATTTATTTTTAATAAAAGCATACAACATAAGCAAGGATGAAATCTTAAAGTTAAAAGTTTAATACTTATGGAATATAAATTTGTAAAACATTTTGTATAGTAAGAATGCATTTTTTTGAAATTTTAAAACATCTAAACCAAGGTAGGTATTTTAAGCCAAGTATGAATGAGGATTGAGTGTAAGATGATTGTGGCGCGATCTTGTAGTCTTGTTACTGACTAAGGCTGACATGTTCCTTATAACAGTTAATTAATAGCCCAACAGTTGATGGCATATCTAAGGGACCTACAGTTTAACGTGAGTTAAACTACCTCTGAATTACGAACTGGTTTAATTATGAGGATGGTCTTTGCGGATTAACGTAGTATTCAATAGTGCGGACGTTAATCCACACAAGAGAACACTCACCAACCATCGCCCACAACTATCCACAATTCGTGACCTCAAAGTAGCTGGAATACAGGAATAAATATTTATTAAATACTCAAAAATGACTTGGGTCAATCAATTTCAATGTTATGATAGATTCACAGTGAGGTAAGAAATTTTAGACTGTCACAATGAGACAACTATCATTGTCTTGGAACAGTTGATATTTCTAAAACTTTGGTTAACTTAATTAAAATTTAATTAATGCTGAAAACCACTTGTTTGTTAAATCACTTTGCTTCTATATAGTTTTAACTTCATTATATAAAAATATTTAATGCTCAATCATGTAGACTTAAGACATTAAAACATAATTGAATAATTGAGACAGACTATATCACATCGTACACCAGAATACATTTTGATAATTTTACAGCCTAGTAAATGTACACTCTTATTATCAAACTTATTATTATAATAAATGTAATAAACATTGTAATTATTATTTTTAATTTGGCCAAAATTTAAACATTTGATTTTTTATTATAAAACGTAATCCCCAAAATCTGTACTGAGAAAAATTCTATTTATACAGTAATTAGATGCCATTGAATACTGTTTAATGCTTGCTTCTTGGGCTTGCTTAATGGTTCCAATGAAACAGGTGCTGTTTATATACCTTAAGACAACATATGTTGGAATCCAAAACAAACTTATTTCCCCATAAGATTAACGTGGGAACTTTGAAGGCGTATAGGATAGAGATTTATGGGAAAATCGTCACCAAAACTATTAGACTTTCTTATTTTAGTCCTTAAGAACCAGTAATACCAATTTTCAACTTTCAACTTTAAGTAATTGTGAGAATTAGTGATTAATTGTGAGTGAGTGAGGGCTTTGACGTTTATATATACAAGTACCTAAAGATTTTGTATTTAGTTAACTTCTTCAACAAGTAGTTTCATATGACTATTTAATTTTTAATATTATATTTTTAAATATAAAATTAGAATTACAAGAATTTTTTCTGGATGGCCCCAATTATACAAAATTGCAAAACTGTGGAATTAAATTAAGTTTAAAATTATTAAAAGATCTAATTTGAATGGAAATAGCAACAGTGAATCCCTACAAGGAGTGACCCAGATGGACAGCTTAGGCTTAACGAGTGAAGAGTGACGCAGGTCGAGTGTCGAGTCTTAGCCAAGGTTAAGCATCGCTCTGTTGACGAGGGGAGATGTTCAAGTGTTATTCACAACTAACTTCTCACACTTAACACTGGATTTTGTTTGTTGAGGTCTGGTAGTTCTTTTAAGGTGAATATGAGTGTAGTAGAATTGACGAAATTTCGCTTTTGACTGTCAAAGACAAGCTGAATTATTTCACAAGATGATACATTCAGAAATTTCCCTTATCAAAATATTTTTGGCTCCCTTTGAAGTACCCAATAATCCAACATTATGTTCACATAATGTGGAATCATCCATAAAAATCTTTATATATCAAAATTTTCATCCATGATTAAGTTGCCTCGACACTTTTACTGAATTTTGTTTAACTTTTTATATTAGATTAAGTTTGTACGGATGAAAGTTTTACTAATGGGAATAATTCTCTATTGATGAAAAATGACAAAAAATAAATTAATTAATTAGTCTGTTTCATAATGAACTCTGATACATGCTGTAATAAAAATCTGTCTAATCCTGTTCATCTCAGCTCCAGTGTCAACATCTATGTTTTTTAGGTTTGAGACTGAATGATCAGCATTTGTTAGTGTTAAGTTAAAAAAACACGTGTGAGTGTGTTTTTTTATTAAATAAATTGTATTTAGAAGTACGTTTTAATACCGTAACTTAATATATTTAACTCACATGGAACCTTCATAGAAACAAAACCCTAATATATTTAAAATAATGTATTAACACGATTTTTACACGAATGCCTTTCACTTGTTGTTGTTATTAGAACACTTGAAATTAGCTAGATACATTTGAGTTGCCAGATGGCTATAAACAGTTTCATAGAAAATTACATGACTGACAAAAACTTGTCCATTTGTAAAGATTGTTATCATTCCTCTGCAACTCATTACTCCCCCTAGCTCGTGATAAATGACCACTAGTTTCCGCCGCAAACTTTCTGTCTGACTTCAATATCTTTATGTTTGTTGTCAAACAATTTTTCTAAGTCAAATGTTGTGCAGATTTCATAGTTTTTAACTTTTTATGATACAAAAAAATAATTTAAAAATATATGAAATGTTTTTTATATAGCTATAGGTTATCTCTTAAACAAGATGTTTTATTAAAAAAACGGAGAGTATCGTACTATACAGATTTTTTAAGATCTACATCTTTGGCGATATAACTTTTTATCGTAACTCATTCCCTTCATTCCAACAGTGTTATATTTTTTGGAAAATAATTTTTTCTTAAATATCTACCATTTTACGTTATTATGGTACACGGAGCGCTAATATTTTGTACAAACCTTACTTTAATCTGATTTTGTACAAACCTTACTTTAATCTGCCGACTACTCAGCTGTAGCGACGTGCCGGTTGTATTGAATATGTAGAAGTAACGTGACTGCACTCCTACTCGATTATGTAGCGATGTGGTGGTTACATTATATTTCAAATGACATCTAGGCTCTTGCCTTTTTTGTAGCTGATAGTTGTTAAGTGTCGGAATTATTTGTAGCTGAAGCTTATATGTGTTTGAGTTTCCGTTGTGGTACAACTTGTACTAATTACGACAACTATAAGGGGGCCTGGGGAAGCCAGTAGCTACTATACAACTACAGTACTCTAAAAAACTCCAGGAACTTCTATAAGGAGGTGGAAAAGTATTCTTGAAGTGAGTATAAATCTTTATCTTCCTTTCTCCTTTTTAGCTAACTTTCTCTGACAGTTTCCTTGCTCCCTAGTTTCCCAATGGACTCACCTTAATGTTGTAGACCCAGAGCGGAGTCTCGTTGCCAGCGGAGAAGCCCAGCTCTCCCCCAAAGACATAGATGCACTCCCTGTATGCCACAGCCGAGTGCTCCTGCAGGCATGGTGGACAGTCTCCTCCGGGCTTCAGCACCTCCCACCGACCTTCCTCTGGAACCAACAATGCACATTCATAGCCTTATTTTTACATAGAGGGAATGCTAATAATGAAACCATACAGGAACAGTGTGGGACTTGCAATGACTAAACCACCTTTGGGATGCGGGAACCAGGCCTGAACCCTTATCGGATGACTTCATGCCTGGACCTTGTCTTGTCCATGTCTTGCGTCCTCAAAGATCAGGTAAACCTAGATCTCTTCTCTCTTGGTGTGGAAGTCCAGATGAACATAGGAGACAACTGCCCTTCTAATGAACGCTCACAGTTGAAGAAGTTTATAAAGAGAATCATCTCTCTGGACAGAACCAGGGTGACCCAAACTTCCTTGGGTGGAGATATTTCCTGAAGCATCCAAGACTTGTGTCAGGTGATGATACTTGTGTCAACCTCTTCGTGGCTACGAGCCAATCAAATGCTCAAAGTCATGGATGGGCGATACGTCAAACGCCCCATCACTTCACTATCCAACCGATCTTGCCAGGCTTGCACAGTTTTCACTTTAGCAGCTGCAGCAGCCAGTTGACCAAAATCAATATTAGACTAACCATAGTACATGTAGAACAGCCCATATTGCTATTGGCAAGACTGAATATGCTTTCTTGTAAGTACAAGAAACTTGAAAACACAGGCTCTTGTCAGTGTCGTAAATATCATAGATCTACTTTTGATTCACCGATCCCAAAATACTTTGTTATCTTAATATATAAAAATCTTCTGTTTGTGCATTTGTAATTGAACTCCTTACAAACGGCTAGGAAATTTAGGCAGGGTAATTAATCTGGACATAAATTAAGTTTTGAAATTAAAAGGCGTTATATATTAGCAGTAAAATCTATTATATAATGGTTAAGATTGCTGCTTACCTAGACTGTACCTCCAGAGGTCCTTGAGCGGTAGGTTGCCATTCCTGCCCCCCAGCAGGTAGACGTAGGTGCCCAGGAGGGTGGCCGAGTGCTTGGACCGTGAGGGAGGTGTGGCCGCCCCTGGACTGGCCGCCACAGCCGACCACATCCTGGTACACAGAGGAAAATCAGCCAAACACCACGGAGGACTCCGAACCATAAACTGTAGCCATCTACTTCACTTCCGTTGGCTTTATGCAGAAATTAGTCATACAATACCACCTGGGGATTTTCATTTCACTTATGTCAATAAAATATCAAAAATAAACGGTATATCAGTGAACTGAAAGAGAAATTAGAAATATACACATATTAATTTAAACTATCATATTCCCAAAAAATATAATCACCAATATTTCGTATAAAAAATACTCTTCCGATATCTTTTCCTATATTTTACGATGACTCACTCACTGCAGTATTAATAACCAACTTTTTTGATTGGGTTTAAAGGGTGACATCACTGAAAGTATATTAAGTTTTGTGTAAAACTTAAGTCAGTAAGTAAGGAAGAGATTTTTTCGTATTCGTATTTCCACGTTGATAAGGTATTCCCTCAAACATTTTATTAAAGCTGCCAGACTTGCAGGAGGAGACCGACTTAAGTTGGGATGCTTGACTTAAACTCCAATTGAGGATGCGATGGGGAGGGGGGGTTTGATGGGGGGAGGGTATGAGGGATCAAAGGACCTGGGGCAATCGTATTATACTGCGGACCTGAGTGCTCTCTTTAAATCAATAATTGAACGTATTACTCTACCATCTGTAATTAAAAATAAAAATATTTAAAATTGCATGTCCTAAAAATTTATAATATAAATATTTACCCAAAAGAAAGTATTTTTATCACAATATGAAATGTTGTGTACAATCAAGTAGTCTTTTTTCTGACATGTTCCTTAAGACGTGACTTTTAGATTAGATTAGATTATTGAAGTGGCGACCATACAACAAGGTAGGTATTTTAAGCCAAGTATGAATGAAGATTGAGTGTAAGATGATTGTGGCGCGATCTTGTAGTCTTGTTACTGATTAAGGCTGACATGTTCCTTATACAGGACTTTTAATTAATAGCCCAACAGCTGATGGGGGGGAACTAAGGGACCTACAGTTTAACATGGAATCCGAACCACAGCCTCTGATTGTGAGGATGGTCTTTGCGGATTAAAGTAGTATTCAATAGTGCGGACGTTAATCCACACAAGAGAACGCCACATCCACCGACCATCTCTCAGAACTATCCACAATTCGTGATCTCCAAGTAGCCGGATTACAGGATGACGTCACCGTCCCAGTTAATTAAGCTCGACAGCCATTGCCATCACAGACATACAAGGACCTGTAAGGGACCTACAGTTTAACCACACGTTTTCCTCTGAATTTCGAATTGGTTATGAGGATGGTATTTGCGAATAAACGTATTATTTTATACTGAGGACGTTAATCCACACCAGGGAGCATCGTATCCACCAGCCATAGATTATAACTTTGCGCAATCCGTCACCTAAAAGAAGCTGAATTGTAGGACAAGTTATGCTTATCCTGAGAAACTCATAAAGTAAGTAAAAGTCACGTCCCATGAATGATAACAAAAGCATACAGACAATAATCAAGTACATTGTTTGTAATGACGTTTTGTAACACACAACGTAGGCCTAACATCCGGTGTTTTGGGTAAACACGGCATACTTCATCACATTTCTGATGCCACGCCTACGATGGGGGACATATGTTTTTACAGTCAAACTGATTGTACTAAAAGCCACCTGGGACGCTCTGATGTTCGTCACCCCTGTTGCCGCCCCTGCGGTCGCCCCCTTGGAGGGTGAGGTCGTGGTGGGGCGGGTCCGGGGCCGATAAGCGGCGCCCCGCCGGGGGACTAACACATCGCGGGTCTTCCGCAGCAGATCGCGCTGTGGTCGACATTCAAAAACAGCTGTAATATCTCGTTTTATGAGTTAATCTGATGAAGGGATGAGTTATTTTGTTCAGAAGTGATTTCATCTGGTTCAAAAGCTGAATTGAATAATTCTCGTTTTCATAAATGATTTCTATTGTTCGAAAGTCACTCTTCAATAGTTATGTTCATAGGTGGATTACGAGGTACATAAGAGGTCTTCAAATCTGCGATTGTTCCAACAGAATGTTGTGAAAGTTGGGCGGAGAGACGGTGAGCTGTAAAAACAATAAAAACTAAGAAGATGGATTATAAGAGTATGGAACAAATTATAACCCACGCAGAAATCTCGAACATAACAAAGGTAACAACAAATCCGCGAACAATATCTGCTTTAATGAAGGAACCACGTCGAGTAATTAATTGTTTCAGAGATTATTGGAAAATCCGATCATTAAGGATGATGAATGATTTTTATATTTCTTTTTGCTCAATTTGAATACCAATATGCACGATGAATAATTCCATTCCATTTTAATAAATTTAACGAAAGGTTTGAAGTGACTTTCTTGTGATATCCCATTAGGACTCCAAAATACTAGAAGTTAAAAAAACGGAAAAATTGCGCTGATTAAAATCTGAGACTAAACTGTAATTAGGTTTGCGAATAATGACGGTGTGAAATTGGCCAAAGAACACTGCAAAACTATTGAAATTTGCCGTCTTTTACGACAACAGTACACTAATTACAATCCGTATTATGGGCAAAGTTTGTCTGCTGACTTCCCCAAACGATAACAAACCTGGCTCCCATTAGTCTTAAAAATTATTAATAAAAATGACTTAAAAAGTAAACTATACATTAGTCCCGTCATTGCAAAACTTCTTGAAGATTAAAATATTTAACAAAAAGAATATGGATTTACATTCGATTTCATAATTTAGATATTGAAATGAATAAAAAATATATAAATATTATCTACATCTCTGAAAATTATCATATAAAATAATGTATAAATATGATCTTATATCAAGGGTTTTCTCAAACAACGCCGCTTTCTTACGCAGTAACAATGCGTAACGAATAATAAATAAATTTTAATTTTTTTGTATAAGAACGGTCCTTTAGAATGTCCTTTTGTACAATATTTCTTTTTCCTTTCATACAGATAAACATAATTCACTTTATATTGAAGCACAACAGTTTCCAAAGCTTTATTGCCACGGGGAACTGAGGCTCTCAATTCGCTTTTTCGTTCAAGCCATATTTTTCGCCGGGCTATTGTAAATTATTGATTGACAATAGGAGGCCTGCTGAATGGAATCGGTCTCTGATTTGTGCATTCTACTGAATTTATGACGTATTTATGTTTATTCTTTAATTGGTACAGTACTAGAAACATCGTATCTGTATGTTATTGTTACAAGTTCTAATGAATGTTGTGAGTTTGCATGTTTCGACTCAAGTGGGATCTCAGGTATCAACTTTTTAATATTTTATATTAAAAATAGTAATATTTTAACATATGCCTAATGTGAAGCGAATCATGAGAGCAAACTGATTTGTGGAACAAACAATACTGTGACGATATTCCTTACAAACAATTACTTGCTTGAATAATTTGCTTGAATGCTAATATTAGAAATAGATTCTGATGAACAGAAGTGATGATGTTCTGAGGTGATGATGATATTCAGTGGTGATGACTATGATGATCAGAGGTGATGATAATGTTCAGTGGTCGTGATTATGATGTTCAGAGGTGATGATAATGTTAAGTGGTGATGATTATGATGTTCAGAGGTGATGATAATGTTCAGTGGTAATTATTATGATGTTCACAGGTGATGATAATGTTCAGAGATGATTATGATGTTCACAGGTGATGATTATGATGTTTACAGGTGATTATAATGTTCGGTGGTGATGAGTATGATGTTCAGAGGTGAAGATAATGTTCAGTGGTGATGATTATGATGTTCACAGATGATGATGATGATGGTCAGTGGTAGTGCTTTGATGTTCAGAGATGATTACGATGTTCAGTGGTGATGATTATGATGTTCAGAGGTGATAATTATGATGGTCACAGGTGATGATAATGTTCAGAGATGATTATGATGGTCAGAGGTGATGATTATGATGGTCACAGGTGATGATAATGTTCAGTGGTGATGATTATGATGTTCAGAGGTGAAGATTATGAGGTTCACAGGTGATGATTATGATGTTCAGTGGTGGTGTTATGATGTTCAGAGATGATTACAGAGTTGATTATGATGTTCACAGATGATGATGATGATTTTCAGAGGTGATGATGTTCGCTTTTGTTACAAAAGCTTTCACAAGCTTTGGTTTATTGCGGGGGTTGTGTGTATGTGCTATATTTCTAAAAGAACACAATTTCTAATAATAATGCAATTTAATTTTTATTGTATCTTTGAAGCCATTATTGAATAATTTTGATTTTTCAAGTGTGTGAAATAAAACAGCTTAATAGTTGGGTTTTAAACACATTTTTGTAAAAGGTTTTAAGTATCTGAATTATACAGCTTCCGTTAAGAGATACGCTTCCTTTTATGGAGCTTTCAAACAACAGCTTCGGGAGGGGTGTAAGCACGTCAGGCTCTTCATTCCGGCGTCAGTTCCGTTAGTGAAAGCGCGAGGCTTTTTAAAACATTTATATGTTTCCTCGGTAGGGCGGAAAGTAAATATACGGGATTTGTTTAGCTTTTCATTTCATTTTTATTTTGCCTTAAGTTAATTAGTTTTGTGGCTTTTCTTTTTAATGCCCGTTCCCGGATTACATTTGAAAGCGGTCCAGGCCTAGATTTTTACATTCTCTCACCTACAACTAAATATAAGAAGGACATATTGTTCATGTCAAAATTTTTGATTTAAGTTTTCAGTGAATTTATCCATTTTGCGGTCCTCTGAGCCTAAAAAGGTAGGTTTCGAAGTGATGTCTGTGTGTTTACAGAGCCATAACCCGATTTAGATAACATTTGCTATGTACGTATATACAAGTACCTACGTCCCGAGGTGGTAATGTTACGTTTATTATAATAATCGGCTGTTGTATATCTTTCCTATAAAAGCTGTATTACAGTTTGGTTTCGTTTGGGTTTGGATTGGATTTGAAAATGTGAATTAATCCACTCAGATTTATTTGTTTTATGGGAATGTTATTAATATGTTTTATCATTTCAGTATTGTTATTCACTATGCAGCGACCCAGAATATATAACCTTTCACAATGAAGCCGTATTGCTATTCGACTTCAGAAAATGGCCAATCTTAAAGTTAACATGTGTTTACTGTGAGGCGTTACGAAGTTCGCCGGGTCAGCTAGCTATAGTTTTGAAATAGATAGGCCTACATATCACTTACAACGTATCCATTATGACCACAAGGTAATGTTAGATGTACACTTTAAAAAATTATAATTCCTCAATATACTTAAGATTTTGTAATCCATTTAAATGACATTATACATTTAAAATATTATCACAGTATTTCATAATATAGTGCAGCATAACACTGTCTGTATAATATTTTAATTGTCAGTCAACAACTATGTCTCTAAAAATAAGAGTATAGTTCCACATAGGCTAGCCCCAATCGTGACGACTAAAGTTATCTGCAACTGGTTTCGAAAAATGTTTTAATTACAAGCCTAGTGCGTTAACAATGATATATAGTGTCGGTAAAATTGTGTATAACTCTTGTTTGAACACGTTACAATTATAATTGTCTTTGTTTAAATCTCACATAAGCTGCTAGGACAAGACAACCCGTAATGTCAACACGTCCCAAAATTACATTTGGATTCTGTACGAATAGAACTGTAAGCTAGAGACACGGTGTTGGGATAGAACAATGAGACATGTCGCAGCGCTTGGAGCCGTGTCGTCTCCAGGTCGACACATGTACACTTGTACAGTGTACATGAACAAGGTCACGTCCGTTGTCGGTGTTTCGCCTCCTGTATACTTCATTCAATAAGTGTGTTTTTCCAACCCCCCAACGGATGGAGAATAATATATTTTAATCTATCTCGTTTTCGTCAAAATTTCGAATTTGAGTTGAGAGTGGATTTATCGGTTTTGGGGTAACCTGAATCAAAAAAGTACTGTATTTTATTTAACTAGTTAAAAAAATAAAAACAACAAAAACAATTAAAAGATTGCTTGAAAAAATTAGGAGACATTAAATTGGTTTATGAATTATTTATTCAAAGTCCAAATTTAGTAATGTCCACAAATATTTTTATTAGTCATTAAAACATATACGAATACAAATTTGTTACGCGAAAAGTAAGGTGTTTTTCTGATGAAAAATGGCTTGAAAATATGGTTTTAGGAATGGGTATTTTTTTTAAATTTCCGGTCCATCCTTTCAATGTCACCCTGTGAAAATCCCTTAAAATATGCTCTGCCAGGGGGGGGGTTTAGTTATTTCCTAAAAAATCGTCAAACTACCTAGAATAAATGTAGCTTTGAAAAACTGGACTAATTCAGATTGTCTGGATACCCCAAAGACAAAATCGATGTCTGATGAAAATTCAAACACAAGCAAATAATACTGTGTTTCCGCAAGGGGGAGGGGAGTGCAGCGGCCCATAAAGGGTTGAAGCCTTAGGGGTGGCGCTTGATTAGCGTAATGGTAATAGCTTCGACCAGAGAGGAAGGGGTGGGCCTCTAAAACTGGGGATGGGGGGTACTAATTTGAACCTAAACAATGGCAGGGTGGTTTGGAACTGGGGTACGGCATACGAGATGCAAACTGGACACCCTTGCAATGGAAGCGTGTGACATTCAGTGACATAGACTGGCCACGTAACTAGGAATAATATGATGAATGTAAGTAATTGGTATGTTTAGTAAATGTTAATTTATGTATACAAATATTTAAAAAATATCCATCATACTCAACAAGGTTTCTCATAGTCAGAAACTTCATTAAAATAAAGCAATCATTACAAAAATGTAATAAACATAATATAAAACAAATAAATAAACTATATTGTATAATCCTATAAAAATTAATTATTTTACCATCAATTATAGTTTAGGATCGTATATTTTGTACACAGAACTTTGTAAAAAATAAAGGAAACTATTAGTATAACTATAACATCAATAGATGAAGAAGAAAACAAATTTATTGACAAGATAAATTACAAATTGAGTCTCACATGAAATCGAAAATATTTTAAGCAAGTCCATGAGCATTTTGAATACAGGTTTCAAAAAACTATTCCCATAATGAGAATGGCATTGCAATTTGTTAGGCTATGGTTGAAATTCCTAGGCCTGGGAGGAATTTTAAAAAACCCAAAAACGTTCGATCCTCTTTAGAAATTTTGGTATACTTTAAAAGCAGTTTATTGAACTCGTTTTCAAAATTAGCCAAACACACACACGGAATATCAATTTAGTGAAGATATTTTATTGATAATCTAAAATAACCACAAGCACGCATAGAATAGTTCTAAACAAAAGTGTAAAATCATTTACCAACCTTAAACTTTTGATAGGATTTTCTAGTAAAAAACTAACCGTATTTTTATGACAATTAAAGTGGGTACTAATCTTTTTATTTTAGTTCAATTCTAAAGTTTTGCACTCTCAGCATGACACATTAATTCGTATCGCACACAAATTGAAATTTTGTAGATTCATATTTATTTTAATTGCACGAATGTGATTACTTAAAACTAGAACACAAGTTCTCAAATCCTTTCGGCGAAACACGGTATGCTGTTGTTTATACTCACAGAATCAAAATCCGAAGCATCAAATCTGTTACGATCGTATGAAATACGACTGTGAGACAATAAAATGGTTTACAAGCTTTTGTCGAACGATAAAACTCAGTCTGACAGATTTCAAACTAATTCAATCTGAAATTGTGTGACGGTTGTAACTTTATTTATAACTACATAAAACACTGACATGACCTAGTGCAAATTTAAAGTCAAAAATGACAGTTGAGTCTTACGGAAAATTGCATTTGAATTATTGTAACTTTTTAATTAATTTTAAGAATCTTAAAAGCAAACTCTGACACTCTAATTGAACATCCCCATTAACATTTTAATTTTCCTATATTCAGTTACAGTACCTGAATTAAATTTTTCCCTTTTTGATAAATAAGTCTAATATATTCAGTCCCAAAATTGTTCATAGTAAAATTTTAATAATCCTACAAAGTGTGGATTAATTTTATTCTAAGTTGATGTCTGTTGCTGGTAAAACTTTCGTCGAGCGTTGTGGTACGCAATGATCATGCAAAGTGGACAATTAAATAGAATTGCTTTTTGTTACCGACAAAACCAGCATACTATAGAATATTCTTTTTAAAGCCACACTTTTAGCCAATAATCATATAATACAATGTCATATGATGTCATTTTGGAAGTTTAAAAATGTTTTAACAATGTACAAGAAACAGAATTGTTCTCTTAAAAAGGTTACTAAGGAATTGAACGAATAAGCGACACTAGCGCCGACCTAGCGGATTTCAGTTGTCCCTAACTCTGCGTGTACCTGATCCTGATTAATTAGCCGGCGTTAAAACTAAAACCCCGCAGTACGTGAACCTGTTTTACTCCCTTCCAGTAAGAGAAATGTTAAGTTGGAACAATCACTGTGAATTAGAAAACCTTGTACTGGTGTCATTTGAAAGGACATTATATAGTGTACTTATTACTCAATGAACATAATTTAGCTTCAAAAAACATTATTGACGAATTACAAAAAGATTACTAACCATCTTTAGGCCTATGATAAAAATGTCTGAACTAAAACTAGTTTAGTGTGTCTTAACTTTAAATTTTGTGATTGAAAATAGGCGTTTAAGATGTTTTAAAATTGCTCTTACAAGACTAAAAATGCAAGATCATGGAAATGCTGTAGGTACTGTAAGATTCAATTTGCGTCTATTGTCGCATAAGCGGCGTCGTATGATACAGCGTGACACCCAAGAAATCACACGGGAAAAATGTCCAACACAACAATACTCGCGGCACTAGTTGCGACGTTTACAATTAATTCTGTGACAGAATGTCTCATATAACTAAACGAACCTTTACCCTATTTGCTCAGCTGTTTATTTTATGAATCTTAAAATACTCACCAGCTGTTGCAATTGTCCAATGCTAGTTATACAGATAAGACTTTCAGTCACAAGTAATCTATATAAATAAAATTAGAGTTTTGTCTGTACATTGCTCAGAACTATTCATTTTTTAGTTATTTTTACTTTTCGTGCGTTAGAGAAACCGAAACCGGTCTTATCTCAATTTTTGTCTGTTTGTCTGTGACGCTCCAGGAGGCATTTTACGCCGTCTTCTCCGAAAAAAGCGAGAACTGATAACAATGAAACTTATTTCATACATTCTCTACATTCCAGAGAAGGTTTTTAAAAGCTTGAAAGTGTCCGCTGACCCTTGAAAAGTAAATAACGAGCATTTAAAAACCCACTTTTTACGCGATATTGGTCGCATTTTGCTTCAGTTTTCAATGAATAACCTACTGGCAATAATCAGCTGTCTTTGTAGTCTAAGGATTTTAATAGAAATAAAAACAAACAGCTGTTGAATCAATATTAGTTAGTTTATATTGGTCATTGATTTAAACCCATTTCGAAATCACACTATACATTAAAAAGGTTTTTTAACGTATAACTAATAATACTGTAATAATGGTATAAATGTTCTAATCGATTTAATTGTAAAGTAATGCTTAATAGTAAAGCTGGGTATTCATTTATTTTCTTTGTATTGATTTCTTTAGGATTTCAGGTTTACATTTCGGGATGATGATCTTTCTTCAAACTTAATCCTACAACCCGTACAAAGGACGGGCTTACTGGTAGTTTGAACCAAAACAAACACGATGGAGTTTCTATCGACTCCCAAAAGCAAATAAAGCATTTTATCCTCGTTCTATTAAAAAAAAATGTTTGATGTCAAAAAGTTTTTTTGATTCGATTTTTATTGAAAAAATTTTTTTACATTTCGTGCTTTTTTATTTTTTTTATTTTTCAATTTTATAGTGATGTTTGGTTTTCATTTTTTAAAAAATAAAATTTACATTTTTAATTTCTTTCTATTTTTAATCATTTTGAACATTTTGAAAATTTTTATTAAAAAAATCTAAAAGAGTTCCTAAAAAAATATAGACTCAAAAAATTTTATCAGTTATCAAGTTACTTCTAATGAGAAGTTCAATCTTAATGTTTGATGTCAAAACAGTTTTCTTGATTCGGATTTTTAAATTATGTATAAAAATTTCCCCTTAACAACTGAAATCCAATATGGCGGGATATAATTCTCATAATTAATTTCCCAAAATTTAAACAGTGATGTAATTTGTAGTGACTCTGTACCACATCGATTAGAGTTGAAAACATTACATAGACTAGCCATGATCTAACATTTGAAAGATTCAATCATTTTTTGAAGATTTTTGATTAAGAGTATTCATGTAGTGGCAAAAATTGAGTGTTAGCTCCGGAAGAACGATGTTAATTTTCTAACAGTAAAGTGGTATAGCAAATCAAAAGCAATCTTATTTCTATGCTCTCAAGTCTACTTCTACAGTTCCTTAAGGATAATGTCTTATTTAAGTCTCTTAAAACATTTCCCTTACACAACTGAAATCCAATATGGCGGACCGATAATTCTCATAATTAATGTTCCCATGAACATTCAAAAATTGTTTGTATACTCTGTACCGGACCATCGATTGTGATATAAAATCATTCACGATATACACTAGCCTACTCAACTTAAATTTTGAAAGATATCTTCAAAAGTTGTGTGATTTAGTTGAAAACTCGTGCGATAAATTAAAAGAGAGGAGTCGAGGAAAAACAATTTCCCTGGAGAACGTAATACGTCTGAGTTATGGTGTTTTAACCGCCGTGAGGACTGAGGAGTGTTCCAACAACCACTTGACTAACCCCCCTGCCCCCCCTCCTGCCTAATATCTGCATTAATGATGGAACTCGGATTAGAGTTTCGATGTACAGTAACTTCATTTCAAATGTCTTTTTTTACTTTTGCCTTTTTCATTTTTGAGATTATGAATAAGGGAAAAGTTTTTTGTATTTACATGTCATCCGTTACACTCCTCACTCAAATTTACCTTAAAAATATCTCTAGTGGTTGGTCGGTATCTCACGAATTCCAAGAATCTACAAAGCACGCAGAAATTATTAATTACTAATCCTGTAGAAGTCAGGGTGAAAAATGTTTTTAAATGTTCAAAATTTAGTTATGTACTTTCACGAATAGGTCTTTGTCACTATCAAGAAAACTATGGCATCCTGAGGTCAGAACTACGGAATCCTAGGATCAGAACTACGACATCATGGGGTCAGAACTACGTCATCCTGGGGTCAGAACTACGACATCCTGGGGTCAGAACTACGACATCCTAGGATCAGAACTACGACATCCTGAGGTCAGAACTACGGAATCCTAGGATCAGAACTACGACATCCTGGGGTCAGAACTACGGAATCCTAGGATCAGAACTACGACATCCTGGGGTCAGAACTACGACATCCTGGATTAGAACTACGACATCCTGGGGTCAGAACTACGACATCCTGAGGTCAGAACTACGACATCCTGGGGTCAGAACTACGACATCCTGGGGTCAGAACTACGACATCCTGAGGTCAGAACTACGGAATCCTAGGATCAGAACTACGACATCCTGGGGTCAGAACTACGACATCCTGGGGTCAGAACTACGAAATCCTGGATTATAACTACGATATCATAGGGTCAGAACTACGACATCCTGGGGTCAGAACTACGACATCCTGGGTTAGAACTACGGAATCCTAGGATCAGAACTACGTCATCCTGGGGTCAGAACTACGACATCCTGAGGTCAGAACTACGTCATCCTGGGGTCAGAACTACGACATCCTGAGGTCAGAACTATGACATCCTGGGGTCAGAACTACGACATCCTGGGGTCAGAACTACGACATCCTGGGGTCAGAACTACGACATCCTGGGGTTAGAACTACGACATCCTGGGGTCAGAACTACGACATCCTGGATTAGAACTATGACATCCTGGGGTCAGAACTACGACATCCTGGGGTCAGAACTACGACATCCTGGGTTAGAACTACAACATCCTGGGGTCAGAACTACGAATCAGTCAGAACTACGACATCCTGGATCAGAACTACGACATCCTGGGGTTAGAACTACGACATCCTGGGCTCAGAACTACGTCATCATGGGGTCAGAACTACGACATCCTGGGTTAGAACTACGTCATCCTGAGGTCAGAACTGACATCCTGAGGTCAGAACTACGACATCCTGGGTCAGACTACATAACTACGTATCATGTCAGAACTACGACATCCTGGGAGAGAAAACGACATCCTGGGTCAGAACTATCAACCTGTCAAACTACGTCATCATGGGGTCAGAACTACGACATCCTGGGTTAGAACTACGACATCCTGGGGTCAGAACTAAATGATCAAAACATGACATCCTGGCAGAACTAAGGGTCATTAACTACGACATCCTGGTTAACTGACATCCTGATTAAACTATAATCCTGTCAAACTATGACATCCTGGGGTTAGAACTACGACATCCTGGATTAGAACTATGAATTAAACTACGACATTTCAGAACAAACCTGTACTATAATCCTTGAACTACACATTTTAGAACTACGCATCATAAAATCGACATTGCTGTATATATTACAATTCTAATATCTAATATATAACTACATATAAATAGATTTTATAACAACTTTACACAAAAAATAAATCAGCCCGAGTGTTAATTAAGGTACTCCTGGCAGTGAAGGACGGAGAACAAGGACCGGGAAGCGATATAATATGCAAAATGACGGGGACTCGGAGAGAGAGAGTCTCGCATTAATCTCGAGAAGCGAGAGTTAACCGCCCTCAGGTGGCGAGAGCGGGAACTAGATTACGGGGGAGGTCCCTCAGGCATGCAGGGGTGGCAACGTTTAAACCTGAGGGTTCTTGAGGGTTGTCATAAAACATAAGGCTTTTAGTCAAATCTTAAAAAATATTGAAAGGACACCTTTATCAAATATCAAATAAAATTATATACATTTATGCGTTTAAATATGTATTCGGTGCTTAATCCTTAATGTATGTTATACCAACTATACATACATACTACCCCTAAGATAATTTACTGTGTTTCAAAATCTGTCAACATATGTATACGATTTAATGGTAATCAGGACTTTTTAATGGCTTTAGAATAAGCGCCTGCAAATCGGTAAACGCAATATAGACTCTGTATCTAAATTGCCTGATGTAAACTCGAAGGCGCCCGGAATCAGAAGTCGCAATACTGACTGTGGACGAATATGTATAAATCCGAATATGTATAACATTATGGTTTGAGAAATACACCTAATTAATTATTAATTAACACAACCAAATTTAAAAGTTTACCCTCGATTGTATACATGTATTCATAGTGTGCTAAGATTATACAACTTAACATACATCAGTGTAATAAACGTTCAAAATAAATTTAGCTGCATTAACCCTCACATGTTTGAAGAATCGGTTTTTAGGTATTTAAAATATTGAATATTTATTAATGTTTTAATCTATAAACCTGATTTGAACCTAATTTTATGAATAAAAGATAGTAAAATTAATTTATAAACTATTTAAAAAAGGAAATTTTATGTAACTTAATTTAATGAGCAACAAATTTTGTAATTTGATTTCACTTATTCGTTTTTATTAGTGTAGCCTCTGAAGTGCAGTTTGTCGAGGGAAACTTAAAATATTCGCCGTGGTAAATTTATGTTTAAGTAGATTTGGTGAATAAAGTTATTTTGTGATGTAAATTAACTAATTTCAGGTTTGTAACTAATTTGGAGGTCACGAATTATGGATAGTTGTGAGAGATGGTCGGTAGGTGTAATGTTCTCTTGAGTGAATTAACGTCCGCAATATTGAATACTACGTTAAACCGGAAAGACAATTCTCACAACTACAGAACATTTCGTAATTCAGAGATAGTGGTTTGGACTCCACATTTAACTGTAAGTCCCTCATTGACTGTTGGGCTATTAATTAACAGTTCTGTCTAAGGAACATATCAGCCTTGGTTATTAACAAGACTACAAGATCGCGCCACAATCATTCTACACTCGTTTCTCAATCATACTTGGCTTAAAATACCTACCTGGATAGGTTGCAATTTCAGTTAAAAGTATAACGTAATCTTAGGGATGCGAAACATTATGGGCGTTGTAGATTGAGGGAACCCCTTAGTCTCTTCTGAGTGTGTCAATGGCTGTAGGAATACCGAAACTCAAAGAGTTCTGATGACAATCTTGTTTCCCGACACTCCCGCTCGACACGTGTCCGCCCTTGTCGCTTCTCTCCATCGCGGAGCGTGACGCCTCTTGTGGCGTGCGAGCAAACACGCGCCGCCTCATTGTTTACCGACTGGGGGTTGCCGTTTCATTGGGCAATGGAGGGCTTCTCGGTTGGAACGCTTCCACTTGTCTCTTTGTCCCACAAGAATGTAGTTGAGCGTTGAACTATAATAACACAGTTCATATCACCGAACGATATGTTTTTTAACTAGCTATTTTGTGATTATGCGTTTTGGTTATATTCAGTTGTCAAGTGTCAAATTTCATTGTTAAAAATTTGTTATTTTTCATTTTACTAACAATTATCTTAAGATGAATGTAAAAAATCTTATTCATCTCAAAATGAAAAAGATAATCGTACCCAACCAGACGTCGTCAGTTCAGCAGTAAAAGGACAATTACTAATTAAGCAGAGGGTGTTTTTGTTAACCATAAGGAATCACGAGGTCATCAACCTCACACATCTCCCGACGGAGGTGGTTGTCAAGCCAACACGTAGCTGTGTCATGAGACGCCTCCACTATCAACCCTGTCACGAGGTCATCAACCTCACACATCTCCCGACGGAGGTGGTTGTCAAGCCAACACGTAGCTGTGTCATGAGACGCCTCCACTATCAACCCTGTCACGAGGTCATCAACCTCACACATCTCCCGACGGAGGTGGTTGTCAAGCCAACACGTAGCTGTGTCATGAGACGCCTCCACTATCAACCCTGTCACGAGGTCATCAACCTCACACATCTCCCGACGGAGGTGGTTGTCAAGCCAACACGTAGCTGTGTCATGAGACGCCTCCACTATCAACCCTGTCACGAGGTCATCAACCTCACACATCTCCCGACAGAGATGGTTGTCAAGCCAACACCGGGTTGCTCTGTCAATTAATTATGTTAACCCCTCAGATTGCCTCAAAATAAAATTTTGGTTTTGTATTTGTGAATATCGCCTTACAATTTATTTTCATCATTAACATTCACTTGTAAATATGTTAAATTGGTTGGTAAAATATCAACGTGATAAATACAATAACATTTTTGTATATTGCTGTTATTGTTATTGTGCTGTTAAATAATAAAGTAGCATGTGTGGGAGTGAAATAAACGCACAGCAGTATCTATTGTTTTGCGTAATTCTTCTTCTTGTTTTAGAGTACTATATTACAGATTAATAACAAAAGTAATATAGTAATAGCTCTAAATTTATGCAAACACTTTAATTAAGATCAATCTGAAACCCAACTCACCTAATGGATAAAAATGCCAAATTTCATCCTAATCCTTAAAAAGAACCAGTTCAATTAATCACTGCACAATCACAACACCGGATATCAAACCGGTCACACTCACACTTCTTCATCGATCCAGGATAAAATTATAAATCGTCTATTGTAGGCTGCACGATCTGGAACGTCACTGACGTAGAGACCCTAGCAGACATCCTTCACTGGATGAAAACATCCGACTCCTGACCGTAGAGACGACAGACGCCGCTCGCACCGGCTAGTTCACGGATTTACCGCCAGAGCTGTCTACTGTCTGCTGTCGGCGTCTCCGAGATGTGCGATACGTGACGTTTGCGTCTGTGCGCGGGAACGTGTGTGGTTGGTCACACAGCCTTATTGATTCATCCTCGTCCCAACTACTATCCGTTCAACTGACATTTCTCTCAGCTACTAGCAGTTTCCGCACGTTGGTCCAATTAATTCTGACAAAGCTTGGAAGAAAAGTAGGTCATGTTTTCATGCGTGACTTAATATCGCGCTTGTTCTGCTTACGAAGGACCACTTCTTGGATTGTTGAAATTGTTAGTGAACAAAACTTTTGAAACTGAAGATATTTCATAATAAATAGAGTTTTCTCCAGATAGCAAAAATAGATTATGTTGAAACATAAGTGTAATTGGCTTTCCTAACAAAGGAACAAAGTTTTTCACTAATCTATCATAGAAATTATTGTTATTTTGAGTAGAAAAGAATTAATAGTAACTGCAAGTAAGAGAAGAAAAAAATGTACATTTTTTTCTTGAGAACTGGACTCTCATCATGTCCTTCATGGAGAAAGTCCTCAAGAGAAAGAAACTTGAAGTTCCATAACATCCTGGATCTTCCCTCAGAAGGCTAAATCGGAGTGGTAGCTCATTGAGGTTCATGCCTCAATAGGTCATTCCGAAGTGGTCAACAGCCTGAGGCGGGGGGGTGTGGTTTAGTTAGGTGCAAGTCCCACACACCGGGGAGTGTACCGTTCTCCTCCCTGATGGTGCATTAAGGCATTTCCCCTCTATAAAAGCCACATTTTTGATCTTATAAAATATGTCATTTTGGAGGTCTAAAAATGTAAAAAAAACATAATTGTCATCTTTAACAGGTCTCTCAGGAAGCTTGCATAAAACGATCACAATATGCATAACGAATAAGCGATACCAGCACCGAGTTAGTGGATTTCAGATGTTCCTCGCGCCACTTGCACCGAAGGTTGCCGAATTCATTTCTGAACCCAATCAATATTTCATAATTGGACCATGTCATTTAACAGCTACCTAAAGTTACATCCCTATTAGCAGATAGTGACAGGACCAGGGTTTGGGCTGTTCACTATCATAAAATTAAAAAAATCTACCTCTGTAGGAAATAAATAAAAATAAAAAACTAATTAATCAAGTTAATTTGTAGGGTGTCCCTTGACAGTGGTTCGGATTCCACGTTGAACTGAAGGTCCCTTAGTTGCCATCGGCTGTTGGGATATTAATCAACAGTCCTGTCTAAGGAACATGTCAGTCTTAGTCAGTAACAAGACTACAAGATCGCGCCACAATCATTTTACACTCAATCTTCATTCATACTTGGCTTAAAATATCTACCTTGTGGTAGGGAAAGCTGCTTTGTATTTAAATCTATGCCTTTGTATTGACTTGACTCATGAATTATTAATGGGCTGAAACTTATGTAATACTAGTATTGCGGTACTGCTTTGTTGAGGAGAGAGGAGGTAGAACTTTGGAAACTCATTATCCAGTGTAGCTTTACCAATACTTTTTTATGTACCTATTATAAAATTCATATGGATTAACTCATCCCTGATTAATATTCCAAATTGAAAACCGGTAAAGGATATCTGTACTTTTCTTTGACTAACATTGCAGTATTTACAAAACTCTACCATATTCATCTTCTTAAAGTACTTAGCAATCGGATTAATATATGTATGGTACAACAAAATAACAGTCAGTTAAAAGAAGTTATCTATTACAATGCATAAATATGAAGTTACAACTTTACGTAAAATATTCCGCAGATATTTCTGAAGAAATAACTGAAAAATTTAAATTAATGTACGGTATTTATTTAAATAAATGCAACTTTCAGACCTATAAATAAAATTTAAAGATGCATTACCTGAATTACTTTAAGGATAATAAAATAGTTTAATTTAAATAAATGCAACTTTCAGACCTATAAATAAAATTTAAAGATGCATTACCTGAATTACTTTAAGGATAATAAAATAGTTTATAAAATTCCATTTTTATTACAAACACAGTTGGTTCCTTCAAACTTTGTTGTCAGTTATGAAGTTTTCTGTCATATGTTTTCATAAAACCCCTTTTCTCTTTGTTTGATTGATATGTTGTACAGATATATATTTCTCAAATATTATATATTCATTTAAAATTAACTGAAATATTGTGACTCCATAATCGGTTATGTGTTGGTACTTTTCTTTATTTTGGTCCAAAATGGTTGTCAGTAGCTCATGTTTAGGAGAAACGCCAAAACATTCGAGCTGTAAACAGTAAATATTACTCAATAGAGGGATTTGACAATTCAGCAGGAAGTGTTGCTTACTTTTCAGACTGTCATAGCATACAAGTGATGAAAGATCCACTTGAGGAAGGTCAGGAGTCTCACAGTCATGACAAAGTGGGTCGCTATCTTTGTCACTTTAGGACTATCAGTCTCAGGTACTTTCCATTATAGTTAAGGGTTCATCTAAAGAAAGATTCACTATAAATAGTTTATGAAATTTTCCAGTTAATAAAATGGTTAAAATTTATAATAGCCTTGTTGTAAATGACAATCGATTAGATTTATTTGTGAACAGCGATAAATTTCGTAAACATATTTTAAAGTTTTATTTAATTAAGTAAATTATTATAATAGCCTTTTCTGTAATTTTAATTTATAATTATTTATCTTAATATTTATTAACTTTTTGTTCATATTTGTTTATTTCACCATAGTTATTGTTAAAAATATTGTTTTTCTTCTTTTGCCAGCACTCTATTTATTTTAATTGTGTATTTGTAAGTGGCAGTGAAGAAAATATTACTGGTCCATGTTTGCTTCCACATAATGAGTAATTACTGTAATGCAACAATGTAATTGGGTCACATTTATAATAATAAATAAATAAATAATTAAAGGGCATACATTTACATGTTGAAAATTTTAAATTTTAAAAATGTTTGTATTTACTTTCCTGTGGGAAATAGGTTATTAGATCATGGATAAGTCTAAAGGGAATGTTTTCAGTTAATCTAAACAGCTGTTCTTATTCTTATATTAAAAATTCAATACACTCTGGTAGTTTCTATAGAAAGGGGATCTAAACACTTCTGCTGCACTTTTGTGTTATAAAATTTTACGTTACACAAATCTATCATTCACAAATCATTGTTTCTACTGTAATTAAAAAATAGCTACATAATGCAAAAGTTGTAATCTTTCTTATATGTTTTATGATGTATATTTCATCAAAAAACTCTTATTTATATCCCATTTGCAAATCATATTAAATTTTTTTGTTCATCCTAATGGATTTTTGAAACTACAAATGGATATTGTAAGGAATGATTAATTATTCTTAAAAAAATCTATTTATGACAATATAATATATAGGACAGATAAACTGTATAGACTTATAATGTGTTATTAATAATTAAGTCAAAGGTTATTTAATTAATAATCAGTCGCCATTTGTCCCTCTGGGCTACTAATTATTGTCGCTTCCTACGGTATGCTGTCTTTAATTCATGGTACCGTAACAAACTCATTTGAGGTTAGCCACTAAAATGCACTATCTTTATGGATAAATCAGCTGATTTTGTATTTCACAAAATAAAATATAAAATGAATAAAATAATGCTGCTGATTGGTCTAGAACCTGCCTAATGGACGTTACTTTCAGAATCTTTATTAATACTTTTGCGATGGTCCTAAATAAAAATTTTGGTTCAATTTGAAATGATTATTTCACAGGTCGGGAAAACCGGTATATGCCGACAACGTACGAAGACATAGTCTGCGCCTGCGGTGTTGGGTACAATGCCACGTTGTTTGCGTACTACCCTGTATATAACTCCCCTGACAATGCGGACTACACGGACATGGCCGGGGCTAAACTTCACACACTGCAGGTAGCGCCTGTTACTCTTACTATTATAATACAATAATAATTTTCACCAAATATAATTAAGTGAGCTTTACTGCACCAAACCATGAAAAATTACTGTGTAAAATGCTGCAACTCACAAAGTCAAGAGTCAATGTGTTGAACAGAATGAGAAGGCAGGCTGTAAAAACTTTAAACTGATTATGCTTTGTGGCACAATGCTGGGAAATACTTGTATGAGGGTAAAACAAAGTTGTAACTCTATTCTGTCCCAATAGTTTGCATAATAAACAAGGGTTACTTTAGGAAATTCCAAACAATCAAAAGTGCTTCACATTCGTATATAACATTTTCTTCATTATAATAAATTACTACCATGTAAGACACAAGCAACCAGGTGTGTTTGTAAAGGTATATCTAAAAACGTACCACGACTTTTAATTCAGTCACAATATTTATTTTATTTTACAGAAATCTGTTTTTTTAAATTTTTATTTACTTTCTTTCTCAAACTGACAAAACTTTATGTTACCTTAATAATTATCAACGGATCTGAGTTTAAATGTACACAAATCTCCCCAAACCTGGCTTCAAAATTAGAAAAGAGTCTACTCATCCTTTATCGACCCTTAAGGGATCATAAATTTTGCATATTTAATTTGAAAATATTTTAACTACTTGTTCAACTTTAGTCCTTCAGCCTTTAGTCTGAGTAACATTATCCTCTATGGGACCGACTCACGGTCTCACCTGTCACACGGTATTAATTTGCTAAGTCTGCATTCCGTCACAGAACAAAGTCAATCTGCAAGTGACACATTAATTGACATCACACCATCACGTCCATGTGGGTTGTCTTTGCCAATCAGAAGAAAGGAAGGAAGCAAAATTAATAACATCCTCTGATCTTATCTGGCTCTAGAAAAGCTATGTCCTTTCATTCCTGTAATCCAGCTTCTTGGGAGGTCACGAATTGTGGATAGTTGTGAGCGATGGTCGGTGGATGTAGTGTCCTCGTGTGTGGATTAACGTCCACACTATTGAATACTACGTTAATCCGCAAAGACCATCTTCATAATTAGACCAGTTCGTAATTCAGAGGCAGTGGTTCGAACTCTACGTTAAACTTTAGGTCCTATAGATATGCCATTGACTGTTGGGCTATTAATTAACAGTTCTGTCTAAGGAACATGTCAGCCTTAGTCAGTAACAAGACTACAAGATCGTGCCACACTCATTTCTCATTCATACTTGTCTTAAAATACCTACCTAGGTAGGTCGTCATTTCAAATGGTAATCTAATTAAAAACTGTTTCACTTACATCTGAAATTGGACAGGATTTCTTGGACGGAAGATCACCCTATGTGACAGCATCCATGGACAGAGGTCTGGGACTGCCTTATGGGACGTCTCTCTGTATACCTGAACTGAATAAGCACTACAGGAGACGCATCAATGTAGAGGTGAGGGTATTTAGTGAATGCTCTGAAATAAATATGTGTATTGTGTATGTAATAAAGGTCTAAGAGAGAAGGCCATTACACACAACACACAGAAGGATTCACTACGCGTCTCTTTTAAGCTGTCACTTGAAAACGGGAGGAGTTTTTCCCGTTTTAAAACACAGACGTGTTTGAAAAGTCCAATGAAAGAAATTTAACAATAATAACCAGTCATTTTTAATTCCGAAAATTCGGTACACTTTAAATTAAATATACATTAAGAATGAAATAAGCAAGTCAGTTGTGAAATAATGTGTTCAAGATCAAATTTACAGCTATACCTGATAAAGAAATGTAATTAACCGGTCTTTGAATAAATATAAAGTAAAAACCCTTTTTAATAGTTTACTATAATTACTCTTATCATCAGCTATTAATTAACTTCATATTCTGTTCAGGTGCGAGACACGGATGCTGCGTTGGATGGATATGGGACTTCGCGGGTTGATCTCTGTGTTAGAACTGAAGCAGACAGTTACGACCGCTCCGTTAATAGACCTGTCAGTCTCATAATAGAAAAATAATTATTTATATTATGCCACATTGAAATTTTGTTATCACCATGCATTTATTTTGTCTCTTTAATCGGTGCAAGTGGGCAGATACTGAAGGTAGCTTGGCGCACCAAATCTATTGCCAACCCTTACTGTTGTAATAATAAATACCTGTTATCTGGAACATGAGACTGCACGAGTAACGCAGGGTTAAAAATAAAAAATTAAAAAACGCCTGGAGATACAGTTAATATATACATACACCCAAATTTATTCTAAATTGGACCAAAAGGCAAGGTTGTAAAAAACAAATCTTGACTAAATAATGTTTATTCAAATCAATATTTTCCATACAAACATGGTAAAAAAGATACTTAACCTATCTCTCCACATTGTGGAAATATAAACCATTATAAACTTTAAAATTAAGTTCTAAAATCTTCTAAAAAAATGTTGAACAGTTCACTTGAAAATATATAGAATTAAATTAAAACATACAGTAGGACTTGTATTAACTGAGTAAACAAGCGCAATGAGTAAGTATAAATAAGTAAGTGAGTAAATGGCACAAATAATTGATTGGATGATTGTCTGGAAAACCGCTTTCAACACTATTTTTTAAAATTCTAAACAAGAGTTTAGAGGTAGTGTTTAGTTTGGATATAAACTATTATCTATAAACCTATAAAGGTTATACATGTGTATCGGTATACGTTCAGCACTACAACTAACCTATTTTCTTCTCCCACATAGTATCAGAATTTTGTAAAATTATTGAGAATGAAAATCAATAAACAAGCGTGGTCAAAAATGTTTAAATTCAGAAAATATAAACTGCCTGGGTATAGATTGATTGTCAAAAATATATTGAGCTGATGGTTTAAAATCGATGATTAAATTTTATCTTGATGGAAGAGGCATTTATTCGATCATCCAATCAATGTCCTGAAAGTTGAATTCTTCGAGTGGGGAAGATGCAAAACCATTCCAGAATTTGTAATAAATAAACAGAAAATTGTTTACATATTTACTTTGATATATTTTAATTTATAAATCATCAGTAGATTAACTCTTGATAATTTATATAAATGCCATGTTAAATGTACAAAAAATGAGGGTAAGAAACTGTTATTTCTTTCATAATGATATTTTCTATCACTATCACATTTGATTAGCAAAATGAAATCATCAACTCCAGTTATTCTAACGCAATAAGGACCATATAAAATATTTGGTGGCAGAAGGTAACATTAGGTTAGTTTATGGCCATTAAAAAATCTTAAGTATTTACAATCAAAACACTTACACTAAAAATAACAATGTACATGATAACTCATGACATACCTTTATCAAAATATTGAGTTTTTTAATCTAAATAGAAAATGACTAGAGTTTTTTTTCATACCAGGCAATCAAAAGAATTGCTGACAATGTTTGGTGCATGGATTTATCAAAGCGAGGTTTAAATTATTTCAACTAGGCCTACAATCATTCATTGAAAGCTTGATCTCTTATACCTTTTTATACATTATAATATCATTACATTTAAATGTACTACTACTGTAACATTAAATATACTAAAGCAATGTTATATACTAAAAACGCTAATGGTTTTTAGTCTATTTAAATTCTATTACTTATAATATCTCCTTGGCCTGAAAGATCATGGATAAAAAACTACAGCTAAATTTAAATTTGTAAATAAAAGAAATAAGTAAAAATTATAAAATTTAAATCATTAAGATAGATCTTGGTAAGTTTTCAGGACGGACTTGGTGAACTATTTTGCTTTCAGGCTTTCCACATTGATTTGGATATTAATTTGAATTTCGGGAACAATTGAATATTGTATACATGATATGGTGGCTGAAACCAAAATTAAAAGATTGATTTGGGCAAGACTTAATTCATCTTTACAGAGTTTTAGGGACAATGCTCTGGCCCATTAATCGTTCGTGATTGGAAACCTGTGCCAGGCAATTATTTTTAAATAATACAGACCCTAGGTCCATGGTAATGGACGGTTGAGATTTTTTTTCCTCTGGCAGAGAATTACTCTTAACCAATGAGTACAACATCAGAGTTCATGGAAGACAAAACATTAGGAATCATGAAGAGGATTTGAGGACGATACAAGAGATAAGTAAGAGTAAAAATTACTTCAGGAAAAATAAATTTTAACATTCTGTAATCAATTATCAGTATAGTAACAGCCTTCGACCTATTCATTTTGTGGCTATTTCCTTCAGCTATTCCGATAAACCTACAAGCATAAAGTTAGATTAATTTTCATAAATTTGAGCTCTAACTCTAGTTTGAATGCATTTTTTAAGACTGTGGTATTGGTTTATAATTACTAGTAATGGATGACACATGTCCTCAAAATATCCTCTACTGGAATTAAATATGAATAAGCTTACTGTAGGCCCTACTAAACTTGTTGACCACAACATCTAACATTGGTTTCCACTCCATTTTATTCAACGAATATTCACAAAAATCACCATCAACTTTTTTAATAACCATTAAAAAAAAATACAGTAGAATCTTCCATATCTGACTTCCCAATAACCGACCGTTCCGTCTGTCTGTTTATCTATGTTTCCCACACTCCCGTCGTTACCGAGCCTAACAAAACATAAAAGATTTATTCTTCGATTACGTATAAATATTATTATTTATCAGTTATTATACACGTCTTCATGTTTTAATTTGTGTAATATAGGTATGTTAAAGTTTATTACAATGATACATACCTATTTTTCTTCCAAGGGAATATGTTTAATTTGCTCCACCAGATATCCGCTTTTTTGACCGTTCCGTCATGGTCGGATATGGTAGGTTCTACTGTACAGAGAGAGATTCGTTGATTCAATGATCTTCATTCATCTAAGATCATTACAGCTCACTGTCAGAAAAGGCTGGTTCGATCCTGGTCCCATATTAACTATTTTTCAGCTGGCTTGACCATATGACTCACATTATTACAGACCACATAAGGACGGCCGTGGTAATAGTCTGTCGGGAACAAACCGTATATGGTGACAGGCAGGTTTATATTAAACCCTATTTTACCAAATAGGTATCTTATTATTGCCAAATGTACAATAATTACTCAAACAACATAATCCAACCATCACCAATGGGTACTAAATGAATGTTCAGAATTCATCATGAAAACTTTTAGCAGTATCGACCATTTTACTACCCAAGAAGAGGTCCATTTTGCTGAGGACTTCTGAGAGACTCAGTTTTCCATCGTGGTCTATGTCCGATAACGCCACCAGAGTTTCCGCTTCCTCCCTAGCGTGTCTTGGGTGTTTTGGGTCCATGTACATCTGCAACATAGTGTGCGGAGTTAGGTCACAGATAAAACTGGCTAAAAGTATCTATCGCTGTTCATATATTCTGAAGCAAAAATGGAAGAGATGACTAGCAAACTGGAAGAAGCGTTAGGTTAGACAAAACATTATCAGGCGAAACCCTGTCAAAATGATAGTTCCATTTTAGATCATAATTGATAAGCATTCGAAGGAATTTAGTAAAACTGGTCTTCAATGACAGTGTTTTCTATCATTGACTGGGAGCCGTCAGAAATGTGATTTTAGCAGAACTGCAATCGATTGATGGATTCAGTACTTTGATATTTTTGTTTACAATCGAGATGTTAATTTATTTTAAGAAACTAATGTCAATTTCTTTAATTTGTTTTTAAAATGAAATAATGTTTGGTATCAAAAGCAGAAAGTCTATGACTCACAACAATCTCTTTCCTATCAGCTTTCCCGTCGTGGTCAATGTCGAGGAAAGTGCGGAACTCGTTGCGACGCTCGGTTTCCCCCTGGGAGAGCAGCACCTCCCCTCCCTCGCCGACCTGCAGTCGTGCAAACTCCTCCTCTGTTAGGAACTCGTCTCCATCTCGGTCTGAACATTGACACATGTTCGATATGCTTTTAAATATAATTACACATCTTTGAATATGGTTTCTTCCACGTAAAACCTATTTGGTAATGTACTATTAACTGATTTTTATAAAGATTCTTGATTAGGAAGACCCAAGAAGAGATGGTGGGGCAATGTCACCAAGGACACCATGGACAAGGTAGCAAGCAACTAATTGTATAAAAATATTTTTCTTTTCATACAACATTATTCCTTTCTTTCTAAATTTTCTTTGTAAACTTTATACTGAAGACTGCACTAAAAGTGCTCACAAACATCCAATATAGTGTCCACATATATCATAATATTTCAGGAACTATTTTTTTATTTGAATACCATTGTAAAAAATATTTTTCTTTCCGTCCCATTCTTGAGCTTCCTCATATGTAAAAAAGTTCCGATTTAAAAACAGACTTACCAAGCTTATCCAGCAGTTCGTCCACCAGTGCTAATATTGTCACATGACTTGACTCTGGGTGGCGGAAAGCCAAGAACTCGTCTAAAGTCAGCGAATCAGGATCAGACCGAGCGGCTTCTGACCACGATGCTCTGTCTCTTGCGATGATTTCTGTTAACATTCCATAAACAATTAGTTTTCACATCAGGTAAATTACTCTACCCAACTCTTTATGGCTATGATATCAACTATATTATTCGGTACAAAAATACAAAATATTCAATATACTGAACTAAATATTTCAATTTTAAATTAGAATTAAGTAGGCACCACAGTAGGTGAACTTTATTATTTTTACAATACAATAGAACATAGGCCTACTTCATTTCACTGAAATGGCGAGTACAAACAGTTACTAAAATGGTAAATTAGTAATGGTAAATGTTCAATTTTCTGTCAGAAAAATAACAATTCAAGATATCTAGAGGAAGAACACCTTTTTTTAATTTGCTCATGCTCATACTAGTGACACTTATTTCAGACTTTATCCAAACAATTTTTTAAACATAAACTTAACTTAGTTCTGGTCAGGTTTACCTTTGAGAGGTCGCTGCAGTTCTCGATGTTTTTCATTGTGGTGATCTGCATAATCTTCTCCAAGGCCATTTTTGAGCAGGAAATATTTATGATACTCAGCCCATGATACAACACCTAAACAATATTAAAACATTTAGTTTACAGTATTAATAAAACAATATTTTTAAATCAATTATGTAATATATTTTTGTTACTATTTTTCTTTCCAACGAGACACCTGACTAGTGGTTGCTACAGCACTTTTGGAATAGTTTAAAGTGTTTAAATCTTCAAAATTTAAGATAAAGGATATAACTTTAAAAATTTTTGTAAGATTAAAACAACAAAAAGGTTGTGTCATAGCTCACAGGTATCATAGCTGATAGGTAGAGTAGCCTACTAGCCTACTCCTCTCTGATACATCAACTGATCATATTTATATTTTAACTCCTGTATACAAAAAATAACTCTTCAATAGGCTATGATGTATTTTTTCTACTTTTTACTTGTCATTTTTATCCATTGGCTTTTCATTGGACAAGTTAACGTACCATAAGAGCATTATTGTCGCATAATGGGTTCTGTGAGGTTAGGATTACTACACAGACATACCGTTGGCAGGATCCCTATCAATGGACATGAACAGTCCATAATTTTCTTGGACACCCTGGTTTATGTGTTTCTGGGTCTCCAAATGTATGTAATCAGAGAGTTCTTCTATGGTAACAAGTTTATCTCCATCTTTGTCAACCCTGTAAAAAATCAGATAAAAAGTTCAGATTAAATAAAATTTATATTTAGCATTACACGAAAAATCAGTTTTTGAACATAGCTTTCTCCTGTGCCGCCTCAAAAGTGGGCTTAAAATAAGGTGTAGTAAGATGTATTTTTATTTTCTATAGGTTACACTGCTGATCCATCTTAAGGCATACAGTGCTGATAATTTTTTTGTGTAGAGTATTTATTTATGTGGTTTATCGAGTTGTGGTTGAAATTTTATAGCATGCTGTATGGTTTTGTTATTTTTTGTGTGTGAAATTGGCCCTGGTTCTGTGACTGTTAAATGATGGCTGAATCGTCCACGTACAACATGCAAGTAGCACCATCCGAATTGATGTGGTTTAGGAAGTATAGAGCCCTGTCTAAAATTAAGATGAACATTTCAGGGTATTCATTTACCACTTTTTGGTTTAATATTAAAATCCATCATACTTAATATATAAATAAACTTTAAAACAGAAATTGTTTAAATCATAACGAGTTATAATGAAAATACCATGTTACAGGTTACTTACTTCAGAAATATCGATGCTAAGAGCTCTGTGGGTGGGACATTCTTCTTATCTTCGTTATTATTGAAATTGCGCTGAAGGATGTCTTTGTCAACAACATTTACACTTAGCACAACACTTTTATCTTTATTTTGAACTATTTTACTTTTAAAATATGTTTCTAATCTGCTCTTTTCTGATGATCGTAATGGTACAGAAGAAAAATTCAGGAAGCAAATAAAAATCATATACACCATAAGTGGAATACATACTGAAAAACGCTGAACTGTAATCCCGCAATTAATAGATTTTATGAAAAATGTCATGTTAATACAGGACCTTAAGTTTGAAAGAAATCCCAAAAGAATAATATGTCCATCAATAGGATAAACAATCCATATATGGTTTGAACAAAGCCTATTAAAATTATTAAATATTTTTTAAGACTTGCTCAAGCTAAGTTTCAAATATATGGGGATGAAATAGCCCATTTTCTTATTTTAATTAAACTTTCCACCAAAACTGTCCAACTAGACTTTCACAAAGTGATATTTAACTTTCTTTTTTCATTCAATAAAAGCTTAACCTTAAATTATACTTTTGAAATACTCCACATGAAGATTAACGGGTAAAATATCTAAAAAATAAAAACTCCTAGGTTTTATAATACTTTTCATTATTACATTTACAAACTAAAATAAACTTCCTGAATATGAATGTAGCATTCTGCACAGAGCAGACGACAAGGTAACTAAATGACAACAATCACATATTATGGGAATATGCCAAATAACAACAGCTTTAGCATGCAGCTTCCAGTGTGTGGAGCCGTTTTAACCTGATCTTAAGACGAAATTTCCCGGGCATCTCCAGAAAATGGAAATAAATACTCTTTATAATGTAGTACCATATATTAACATGTAGTTAATCTATGGTAGAAAAGTTCAGTTAAATTATTACCAGAGATAATGGACAAGGTCAATTAATTTCTGTGTAGTTTTTAGCCATCTCTATATATCAATAATAATTTTAACTTTAATAAACTTCGTTGAACTCGTCAACTGGGAATTCCCTGTATAAAAATTATTGCCAGTAAATAAAATAATTATTTTATATAGCGATGGATTAAAAATCTTTCCAAAACTAGTTTAAAATTAATTGTAAATAATATACTTAGGTACATGCAGTAGGAAGATTATCTTCCTACTCTCTAGTATAATACTATATTATACTATACTCTCTATGCATTTATAATATGAATGCATGATATGATAGAGAGTATAGTAGGCTACAGAAGGGACACACAGTATAAATACTAAAGTCAAAGTATTTTACAATTTATTGTATTTTATAATGCATTACATTTTATCATTTCCCTATTTTATGATTTTATTAAATACACGTTTATACATTGATAGACTGAAAAAGAATTATAATCAGTAAATCTGTAGCTGCTAATTGTATTTTTCTATGTTTCGAGCAAGGCACACATCACTGCCATCAGAAAAGCAATATCTGGTTATTTACATCTTTTACAGACACACTAATTTTGACATGGATATGTCTTAGCTCTGGGGGAGTGGCAATTAGCGAGACCAAAATTTTCTAAACGTGACGTCGTTTCATGTTTAGTGACGTCATATAGCAAGTTTAAAAAGTGAGTTTTCGGGAAAAGCACGTAATTAGATGACCAATTCCGCTGATTTGCACATGTAGGCCTTAATAAATATTTATTACTCAGATAAAATACTATACAAACTACCATTTATTTATTATATGTCTAAATGTTCGTAAAATGACGCTCTACAAAATAGACGGATTAAAAACATTAATTTATAAAAAATTCTTACCAGGTCCTCTTAATAGTTAATAGTTTTGCTTGTTAATGTCTAGACTAAACATTTGTTTCTGGAATCAAAATTACCTTGGAGGCGAATTTAATGACCGCCTTCACACGCAATGCTGCAATATGTGTTGCAGTAGTGTCATGCGTGTGGCCGGTCCTTAGTTGAAGGCGCTACTAATATTCTGTTCAACAGGGGTGATGGCATTGGTGACCTCTTCAGACGACCTTGCCCCCCCCCATGATCCCCGACGCCATCCCTGTTCCAACCGTTATCTGGACGATTATCTCCCTCTGGCATTTCATTCATCCGGATTTCTTAGAATATATTCTCTCTATTTCCTACTACTTAAATTTTAAACACCTTTAAAATGTACAGCCGCCATTTCTAACTTTCCTATTACTGTATTGTTTTGTTTCTCACCATGCATTTTTTATAAGTTAATATGTGATGGCTAGAACATTTTTAAGTGTTTTAAATACAATAAGGCCAATTAATTATGTATTAATAAAATTGGTAATTGTTATGGTTTATTTGTATTATGAAACAAGTTTATGTTGTGTGTTTATAAAATATTTTATTTATGTACGGTAACTATAAAATAAATAAAAAAATCATCTTTCCACTTTAGGTTAGAAGAAATATACAACTAAAGTAATCGACCAAACCGGAGAGTCTTCCATTCTATATTAAGTTTATAATAAAAAAATTGACAATTTTTGTTTTTCAAAAATGTTCGTAGCTTTTTTTATAATTATTAAACCTTTTTAAATGCAGATAATATTGAGTTACGTTTTGATGAGGAATATTGCAGCAAACCTGCATACTCAGTACTATTCTATTACTATTATGGGAACAGCCATCTTATAAGTTCTGTGAAATCCACTCCACTCACGGCAGCGTGCTGCGTGCGATCTCGTTTACTTTTAATGCGTTTAACTGAAATGGCAACCAAACCGGATGGGGTAGATATGCCAAGTATGAACGAGAAATGAGTGTAAGGTGATATTGGCGCGATCTGGTAGTCTTGTCATTAAGGCTGACATGTTCCCTCGACAGGAATGTTATAACCTCGGTATTCCAGGAAGCGCATAACAAAATCAGCCCTTACATGTCTCCTGTAGAAGTGTTATGTTATAATTGAGATAAGCGCAATATATTCCTATTCACATAGATGATTTTATGGCTACATTTTGAATATAGGTTAGAAAAGTCCACTGCGTTATTGTAAACACAAACAAAATTGGACAGTAAAATCGTTTCTAACACCAAACGTTTTGACATGGATACGTCAGCCTGGGGAGGGTTGGTGATTAAATGTTTTCCATCTTAAAAATCACCAACACCCCCCTCCCAGAGCTAAGACATATCCATGTCAAAAATGTTTATATTTACTTCCCTGCGGGAAATAGGTTGGATCATGGATATGTCCAAAGGTAATTTTTTCACTTCATCTACAGCTGTTCTTATTCTTTTATATTAAAAATTCAATACAATAACTCTGGTGGTTTCTATGGAAACCTGTTACATATTTACCATCTTAAAAATCGCCAATATCCCCCAGAGCTAAGACATATCCATGTCAAAAATTGGTAGATAATGTAGATACCGTGTGCTCATGTGTTGGTATAGTTCGATGGAAATCAGCTGTTTACACATCCACCTGTTGTACGCACCCCAGCTGATAGTTTCCCGCCAGATTTGACTTTCTTCTACGACCTCCCAACGTACCGGACGCGCGAGGAAAGTGACGTAGTCGTTGCGCGAACGGACAGATACGTGCGGGAGTCGTTCATACAGCTACTTCTCGACCGTCTCCTGAAATTGTGTTCTTTTATAAGTTAAGTGAGGTGTTTAATTTTTCAATTCAACACAAAACAACCAAACCAAATGTAAGTAAAAACAAATAAATTAGTCTCTAATTAACATAAGTGTACTAAGAACCGTTTGATTTATTATTAAAATGCTGTGGATAAACAATAAGGTATCGAGATAAACTTTAAAAGCACGCTTATTAGTAAAGTTATGTATTAATCAAAATTCCTTATTTTACTTGCCAAAATCTAATTTTGTATAATCCTTCAGAATTTTAGTATTATTTTTATATACACAATAACAAACTAATAACTTTAGTCACCACATTTTTCAGTATAAAAATATGTTTATCTTACTACTAATTTAGTTATTTTATTTGGCTAAATCGATATTTAAAATGTAATTAATAGAATATATGTATTAGTTGAATAAAAAGATAATTACAACTTTTTAAATTTATTTATTAATAAGTAGGTTAATGTTGTTTTTATTTATAACCTTAAATATTGTAAACATTAAAAATTCTTAAAAAGCTCTAAAAAGTGATTGAATCATGAGTAGTAATTATTTTTAGAGATGTAAATATTAGAATAATAGGCTGCACGAGTTAATGCCTAATTATTTTTTTATATTTTAACATTTGTTTTTTATAAAACTTGTGCATGATCTAGGCCTACATTTGGCATAATCCAGTTTCTCGGAGGTAACGAAATGTGGATAGTTGAGAGCGATGTTCGGTGGATGTGGTGTTCTCTTGTGTGGATTAACGCCCGCACTATTATTGAATACTACGTTAATCTACAAAGGCCATCCTCATAATTAGACTAGTTCGTAATTCAGAGGCATGGTTCGGACTCATCCTTAAACTTCAGGTCCCTTAGTTGCCATTTCGGTTGTTGGGCTATTAATTAACAGTCCTGTCTAAGGAACATGTCAGCCTTAGTCAATAACAAGTCTACAAGATCGCGCTATAATCATCTTACACTCAATTCACATTCATACTTGGCTTAAAATACCTACCTTGTGGTATGGTCACCATTTAAATAATTTAATCTAATCTAATCTTAATCAATCGTCTATTCCATTGTTCCTCGTTGTTATGGTTTAGATTGATGCTATACTTGCTAACGAGATACTATTAAATGTTTAATGTATTGATGCATTGTAGTAAATATAAGAGTCATATGAGTATAGTAAATATATTGAAGAGGAAGTGATTTCTTATCTAGCAGACAGCTTCAAATTAATTGCCAATTTGTTGATGTAACAAGCGTGGTCGAGGAAAGCAGTGTGTAATCGATGGTTGATTTAATATAACGGAGAAAGTTACACACCTATATGAAACTGATTTGAATAAAATGTATCTAAATGTTCAATCTATGTACAGACTCCCGGTCGTCCGAACTAATTGAACCGAACCCTGTTCGGATTATGCGGAAATGCAGTGTAGGTTACATTAAAAATAATAATAAAATACATGTGTATTTAGACCAGTTAACTTACTTCTTATCTCGATTCACACATAGGTTTGTACAATACATGTTTTGCCTGAATGGCATCAAGTGTTCCTGCAGGGACGTTCTATCCGTTATATACTCGTCATTAGAAATACATTATTTCTACTGTATTACCTTTCTAAAATGGCGACCTAATCTTGTTAGTATTGTTACTGACTAAGGCTGACATGTTCCTTAGTACTGTTATTTAATAGCCCAACAGCAACAGCCAATGGTAACCAAAGGGCCTACAGTCCGAACCACAATTTTGCCTCTGAATTACAAACTGGTCTATGTGTGAGGATGGTTTTTGCGAACTATTATTCAATAGTGCGGATGTTTCTCCACGCTAGAGAACATCACATCCACCAACCATCGTTGGCAAAAGGAGCAAACATTCTAGTCTACAGAACGTGCAAACATGGACATCTCATCCGACTAATTACGAATTAAATCACGTGAATAATTGCAAAAATCAATGGTTTAATGGGTTATATTTACCGTTAAAATTTTATTAGTTTGTTTTAATGTCAATTAAGACATTTGCACGCTTTCGCCTCGCCTCTATCTGGTGCTGCGCGCGCACCGCAGGCGTGCAAAGGAAGAAATTGCATCAACCGACGAGAGAGCGCGCCACGGTTGATCGCCTGTGGTGTAATGACGGAACGCTCCGCTAGAGAGGGCGCCGAGCGCCGACACAACCAAAACACCGTGAAATGATAACAAAACTTAAGAATTAGTTTAAATGCGACTACGTTGTGTTTGGATCCAATATCTTGAAAGATTTTGACGTCATATTTTTGTTACCGTGCCTTTTGAAATGACGACCCACCCGAGTAGGTATTTTAAGCCAAGTATGAGGAGAAATGAGTGTAAGATGAATGTTGCGCGATCAGTGTAGACTTATTAATAACTACGGCTGACGTTTTCCTAGACAGAACTGTTAATTAATAGCCCAATAGCCAATGGCATCTAATTTTAACGTGGAGTTCGAAACACCTTTGCCTATGAATTACAAACTGGTCTAATAATTGTGAGGATGGTTTATGCGGGTGAACAATAAACATATGTTCGATACATATGTTACATTTGACTTACAAAACTTACAAAAGAGTTCAACTTAATTCTACAAAACTGCTATGAGTTCTAGAGTGACTATATTGCTTCATCTACAGTAGGTACGGTATCCACCCTTATGGTGACCGAGTTCTCATCAAGTGTGGTTTTGACAGAAAAGTTTACACCAGTGCACTCTATGATGCAACAGAAGTGTCCGTGTCCGATTGAGATCAGATCTCAGCCGACATGCACCGCTACCACCCTGTTGCGTCACTGCTCTCACAATTAGAGCCCGTGCGACAAAAAATGTGCCGAGGAAACGCAATCACATTGACAGGTGTCTCTTCCTTCTTTGCTTCCTCAGGTTGGCGATTTGAATATAGAACTCAGTTTTAATAATTTAACACCGCATTTGATGTATAAAACATATACATTACAAAACGTTACGTTTATGATGAATATAAAATTTGAAAACAATTTATAGGTTAGTTTTTGAGAGTAAGATGATTGTGGCGCGATCTTGTAGTCTTGTTACTGACTAAGGCTGACATGTTCCTTAGACTGTTAGCACAACAGTCTATGGCATATCTAAGGAACCTTCAGTTTGCATGGAGTCCAAACCGCTTTTGCCTATGAATTACGAACTGGTCTAATTACGAGGATAGTCATTGTGGTTTAACGTAGTATTCAATAGTGCGGACATTGATCCACACAAGAGAACACTACACCCACCGACCATCGCTCACAACTATCCATAATTCATGACCTACAAGCAGCTGGATTACAGGAGACGTCACGGTCCCAGTCTCTCAGGTGTCCTATTTGGAGGTTATAAATTGAGGATGTTATGTTCTCTAGTGTGGATTAACCTTCTTAATATTAAATACTACATGCATTGGCAAAGAGCATCCTCACAATTGGACCAGTTTTATTTCCAAGGTAAAATTGTGTTTCGTACCATCTTAACTCTACCCAACTCTTCATTGCCTAAAAGGTTTGACCAAACCTATATTTTTATTTTTTCATACCCTTAAACATACTGGTAAATATTTTGAATTGTTTTATGCTTTCAGGAGGTGATAGCTTTAAAATGCACTTGCCAGAATGGTTCTTCAACTCAGTTGTGCAGAGGGGGTGAGGAAATCGACTCCTCTTGGATGTGGTTTTCAAGTGACCACTCCTGACTATTCTAAGTTTGGTAAGTTCTTGAGTTTAATTGAGCCATTATAATATATGACAATCCGTAATTGTTTTAAATTTTACCAAAAGCACAATAATTTATTAGTAAGTTTGTTTTCCCTCTCAGATAATGATTTTAAAAACAAATTTCAGGATTTTTGTAATGACGTATTGAAGTCATAGATTTACATTGTGATAAAAACTGAATACTTGTATTTAAATATTCTTTCTAAGTATTTAAATTTATAATTTGAAGCATAACGTTCCATTTTACTGTTATTCCAGTTCAAATTTCTTTCATACATTTACTGTAAAATCAGCTTAAAAAAATGGTGACAATAAACACATTTCATTGAAGTCTCGTACATAAAAATTACTGATTCCTGTGGAATATGTTTAAGGTGAATAATTTCAGATACAAAGGTAGATTTATTAAGTTTTCTAGGAGCAACATGATCAATCAACATAAAATTTTCAGAGAAACTATTAAATAGACTTAAATGTAAGAGGGTATACCCAAAAATAACCAGAATTGCATTGCCGTGGCTGTAGCTTTTGTATTCTGGGTTTCTGCTGCTTGAGCTTGTCTAGTGAAACTCTTTAGCAGTTCAGAGCCGTATTGGCTGTTGATCTCACATGTTCTATTTGTTGTCATATTTGAGGTGACCATTTTTGCTAGTGCTGATTCACTGCTGCCTTGTTTTTTAAGTGAACGACGTGCCACTATGAAGTTTTTGTTTTCTACTTGGTAAAAAACTGTGGAAATTGTTCCAATGTTGAAAACTGCTTACACAGATACTAAGGGGAAAACTCAATTTTAAGAATGGTTATTTTGGTTTAGAAATGGTGACATATCGATTGATGACAAAGCTCATTCTGGATGTTCATCAGCGAAAAAAGGTGAATGAATCCTAGAGGCTTTTGAAAGAAAATATGGATCAGTTCTGAGCTATTCTTTCAGTTCACGACATGTTCCAACTCGACGGTCTTTTTGTTTGTCAGCCAAAGCCTGGTTGATTCCTAATTCTTCATTTAAAATGTTCTGAACTGAGGTAGAAGATATTCCTGTGATTTATGACAGTTGATCAACTGTCTGTGAGCACAATCTCTTGAATTCTATCAACATTTTCATCTCGTTGTTCACTTAAACTTGCTACCATAAAAACTGAGGCAGGAGTGAAACAGCACTATAGCAAAAACGGTCACTACAAACGCACAGAACATTTGAGATTAACGGCCAACACGGCTCTGAACTGCCAAAGAGTTGCACTAGACAGGCTCTAGCAGCTGAAACCCATAATACAAAAGCTCCAGCCACGGCAATGCAATTTCGGTTACTTTTGGGTACCCCTCATATATAAAGTTTTTTAATCCTACTCTGTAAACCAAGTTGATAATAAATAATTTTAAAGGCAAATAATAGTTTTACAAATGATTTCTTGAGTTACTACGTAAGTAGTGTTATAGAGCAATACTTCATACTGGAAATTCTGAACAGCCCCGTCTCTGCTGACAAACCTCAGCTCAAAGCATAAGCAGTGGTTGCTGAATCAGCGCGCTCTCCCTGAGCAGAACAATGTCGAGCACAGTAAACCTCTCAGCGAGCCCCGATCTTCCTCCGTACAAGAGAGGGTCTACATGTTCAGGTCAGCCAAAACCGTTCATAGTTCTAACAGAAGGATTTTAAATACCATTTTTTAAACAATTTTGTCATCAGAAATTGTTGAAATTCATAAGGTTGTTTGTTAGTAATTACAAAGCATCCATTTTTATGAGCTCTGTGCTCATAACTACACAATGTTTCCCGAGTTGGTGAAATTCTTTGCGTTTCCAAGTGATTAGCTAAGACAAAATACCATTTAATAAAAAAATAAATCCTAATAGCAGTACACAAATTTACTTCTTACTTCTCTTTCATGCACAAAACATACCAGGTGAATGTACAACACTCCCCCTCTGAGCTAGCAGGGCGGGTACGAGGCAGTAAGCCAGTAAGCGCACAGAAGGAAGGTCAGACTTCTATAGAGCAGTAGTGTGTGGTGTGTGCACACTGTCTGGTACATCAGAACAACTGATAGGTTGAATAGAAGCAAGTTACTTTAGATTGGAAAATGTATACTCGCTATTAGTGAGACATCTGTTCTGATTTTTACCAACACAAAAAATGAAATATCCACTTATTGCCAACACGAGGACTGAATAAAAAACTAATTACTGTACTCAACAAACAAATTAATTATCGGATAAATTTCCTTGCATTCTTGGATCAAAATATGTTTTCATTAATGCTTTTTCAAAAGAACAAAAATTGTTTTGAAATTGAGTTTTTCTTTTACGTAGGAGTTCCTTGACATCCATTCTGAGCTGTGTCTATGCCGTGTTCATCATTACTTTGGGTGTTGTCATCTACGTCAGTGACATGGTTACTGGGGAAGCACCTCTTTCAGAAGTAAGTTAGGCTAAGTGATTTTTTTAAACTCGTCTGAGAAGTTAAATTTTACAAAATGCTTTTTCCAAGGCTTTAGGAAATAAATTGCTAACTACTCAGATTTAGAATTAATACTTGTTAGCTTATTTAGGTTTTTCTACACCTTTTAGGTATTTTTTTATATTTTGATCTGGAACGACCCAAACACCAGTCTTGTTACTACATAATGTCGTCGTTGTTAGGAAGTGTTACTAATCCAAACAAAACAGGAATTTTTTTTAAACAGCCTTGTTGTTGAGGGTTATTCCGAAAACTTTTTTACAGTTAACTTTCCTCTCTTGCATGTATCAGATATTTGAAACCACTGTTGACTCAAACGATTTAACATCCAAGGGTTGTACATTTAAAACTGTTTAAGATGGCGGCAGTCCTTTTTTCAATTTTTTCTCAAGCTCTCACTTACAGATAAATTTGAGCATACAAGGTGAGGGTGGGAATATTTATGTGTATAATATCAGTGCATAAATCAACCATCATTTGGGGGCATTTTAAAATTTTCGTTACCCCCAAAATCCCCCATTTTAGGGGGCACTCAAAAATTTTGATGACTTCACAAGATACTTTGGATTAAGTTTGTATGGTTTCCCAAAGGTTATTTATTTCTTCTAACAAATAAAAAAATAATATGGGAGAAGGGACTTTATAACCACCCTGTATGTACATAAAATCAATTACTTAAGAGTATTATTTTAGTAACATTTTCTGCCAGGTATTCAGCATCTACCTGGTTGTGGTGGGCCTCCTATACTTCGTTTTTCTATACGGAGACATTCGTCGCTACCTCAACAGTCTTAAAAGTGGGGATTCTGCATCATCGCGGAAAGATGGTTTGTGTTTTGAAACTAATTAGTAAGTTTATTGTATAACTTGGGTAGTTATGATATCCACATTACCTACTACCAATCAACAAATTTGTTAGTGTCGGAGATTCAACATTTTATCATAGATGTCAGAACAATGAAATTTTGAAAACTTCGTAATCCAAAATGTGTATAACCTGTCATTTGCTTTATTCCCTTTTTAAAATTGGTGATACAAAATTTACGCTAATATCCAATCTATTAACAACTTCAGATTAGAAAATTGATAATGCAACAAGAGCATCAAGGTCAGTTTGCTAATCTTGCTTAACAACAATATGACACTTATGAGCGGAGTTAGAGGTAATTTGTTTGGAGGTAAAATCCGAGGTGGGTCTGGGGGTATAGAATATCCCCTTGTTGAAATAGAAGATAAAAAGTGTTCTTATAATATTGTAAATACAGTAATTACTTCCTGCAACAATTGTGACATTGATACTAAAGCAACAGCGATCGTAATCTTCACTACTACACTAAAACTTTTTTTGTATTTTGGATCTTAATATAATTTCTATTTAGTTTGTATACTGAGCTTAATTTTCTTTAACAATAAACATATACATATTTACCAAAAGGCTGGGGGTCCCCTGATGACCCCCATTAACTCAGCACATGCATATGGGCTTAGCCTTTCCAAATAAAACTAATGTCAAAGTATCGAGTATCAAAAAGGTTCACTACATTCAGTTTGATTCAAACCCTTTCATTCCTATGATGAAATATATATATTTGATATTCATTAGTAGAATGTGACTTGTTTTCAATTTCAATTGGTATGAATGCACGCTTCACTTGATCTAATACTTACCAAACTTTTTACTCTTCAAGGCACCGACCTCTCCTTGACCGTGGACACCCAGCCTTCTTCTGTGGAGTGGATCTCCCTCCCCGCCCCGGCCAGCCCCTCGCTGCCCCACCACTACTGCTTCAGCCAGGGTCGCCACTCCGGCAGCTTCTATCTCAAGATCGGGGCTGCAGGTATGTTTTATTCGTATTACATAAGTTTTAATACGTAATACGGGGCTCGGATGGCCGTGTGCTCTAAATCACCAGTGTCCGAAGCTTGAGGTCGTGGGTTTGAATCCCACGCTTGGCGGTTGGTAAAATTTGCACCTCAAGTTCCCGGGGTTGACCCAGCCTTGTGAGGCAATTGGGAAGCTATGACTCGAGTGGCGCATCCTGGTCTAGAAAACTAGCACTAACGTGGTGAAGAACGTATTATATTGACCACAACCGTTCATTGTACTAGAACGTACAAGAAAAGCTGTGGCTAGCAGGCAAAATCCCTTCATAGGGATTTAAAAGCCACAGGATTATTATTTATATCCGTTTTAGACACTTTGGAGAAAACAAAGAGGGATATTTTGTGTCTTTAGTTAAGTAATATGGTTGATTTTACTTAACCCTTCTTGAAAAATATTTATATAGAAATACTTATGAAGAAATTTTTTATAGTATTGAACTAAAAGTATTACAAATTGGTCAATAGTAAACAAATTCTACTTTCAACTACATATTATTATTTATTAAATTATTGTCAGACAATATGATTATTAATCCTTCGTTCCTAAAAGGAACCTTAGCTATTTAGTAGTACCGGTAGTCTTGGAATTTTTTCAAGAGGTAGTTTCTATTCCCAAAAATATGAGGGGTTTAGACTAACTTTCCTATAAAACATTTGCTGCCTCATATTCAAAAAATATTGTGATGTGTAGAAAAAAAAGAAAAAGATTTTGACAGCTAAGTATGTGAGCCAAACTTGCCATGTATTTTTATTTAATTTTATCACATATCCATGAACTAGTTACTAGTTTAAATGGGTCTGGATGGCGTCCAGAGACAATCTTCTGGATATTTTTAGAGCTGTAAAATATTTTAACTTTAACACCATATTACTCGGTTATAGGGTTCTGCCTGGGACACTTGACGCACAGTGGTTTGCTACTCGCCTACCAGATAGCCTCCTTGCAAGCCGACCCTGCCACCTTCTACAGCTGTGCCAGTGTTGCCACTCTAGTCTTAGACGTGCTCTACCCAACATACTCATTTTGCCAACTGTTCTTCATATTTAAATATTCTAATGTAAGTACTTTCTCTTGTTTTGTTGTGTTTAAATAGGAGTAATTTAGAATCCGCTCAGCCCCCATGCGGTGGCAATTTGGCGCCCATTGCATTTTGTTTGTTTTGACGGTGTTCTCACAATTGTATGTAAAAATGGTGATTACTTGCACATAGGATATTAAAAAAAATTGTCTCAAGGATGTTTTTAATGAATAACATTTATCAACTTCCATGAGACTGGGATATCAAAACAAATTTACTGTTTGACTTTGGTTTTTTAGCCTTCTTCATACAAACATTTTCATCTAATTTTTCATTAGAAATGTATTATGTACTGCAGTGACCATTGCAAACATAATTTCCTGCTCCAGTACAGCCACACGTCAGGACACAGTGAGCAAATGACTATTTATGAGACCGAAGTAGCGACCATAAGATGAAAAAATATTATCCTCTTGTCGTAGTGAAAGTGGGGGAGGAATACATCCAGGGCTGGAGCTTCTGTTGACCTTGAATGCCTTAATATGCGCTTAAACTTAAAAAGGTGTCAATCTGCCTTCCGCGCAAGCGTGTGAAGGTTAAAATACCTGGATAGATCGCCATCAGAAAGGTAAAGGTAGTAAAACCAGGGTTTAGACTGTTCCTCAACATTAAAAATGACACATTTATAGACACTATATGAAATTAAAATGTTTGTAGGTGATCATCAACCACTGCCAAGAGGTGGCCAGGTTCGCCATGATGCACTGCATCGCTTCCTCCTTGTGTTTCTGGGTGTGGACTATCCTTAGGGAAACACTGGATTCACTGCATCACGTCGACACTGAACTGCCTCAACTTCCGCTCGCTCCGTACGCTCTCCCCCTCTCCTCCCATCAGCTAAGTGAGTCGCTAAAATAGTATATAAGGTTTTGCAGATTTGTTGGGAAGCTATATCTCAAATAATCTCAGGACATGTAAAAAAAGTAACAAATTATTTATTTTCAATAATTCTAATAGCTTTAAACTGGACCTTACAAAAGTTAATTATAAAAAAAGCACTTTACATTTCACAGTTTACATTTCAGAATAGTGTTGTTACAAGTATTCCAAATGAATTTATATTGTTTTAATTATTCTTGTTTACATTTTTTGTACTAATGTACTAAATGGAAATATTTTTTTATTTGAATTCAATAAGATTTATTATTTTGAATAATCTGTCTATTCGTCGTTATTGTTCAAGATACGATTATTATATTATTTTGAATAATACGTCTATTCGCATTATTGTTCAAGATACGAATATTACATTATTTTGAATAATCCGTCTATTCGTCGGTATTGTTCAAGATACGATTATTATATACTTTTGAATAATCCGTCTATTTGTCATTATTATTCTTTCCTGCACTGGCGTGGAAGTGGATTAGGACGATCATCAACTGATTGTTGAGGGTAGTAATGGAGAAAGAAGTGTCTTGAATAAGGTCACCAGAATTTGAGGGTTTCCAAGTACTGCTTTACACAAAAGATCAAAATTTCAAGACTCCTACGTATTGAGGATCACTTCATGAGGATCACCAGTGATCAAAAACTTGTCATTAGGTATTATTTTTTTCAGGATTACATGTGAAATGCCTAAAAGAACATTGAAATATTTTCTTTTGAAATATAAAATTCCACTAAACACGCTAAAATCTAAGAAGAAAAATTTTGACTTAAAATTTCAAATATCCTTTTTTGGTTCATAAATACATAAACATTAATGTTTCTTTAAGATTGGAATGTTGTGTTTTAGAGGAAACTGCAGAGCTTTTAGCTTTTCTCAACAAAAGCTCGACTATCAACAAGTGTCGGGGACCCACTCAGTTGTCCGAGGTATTTGAGAGCTTCTCGCCGTATCTTTATCCGTTCACCATTGAGTACAGCATTCTTGTTGGTAGGTACAACGCTACTTAAAATAGCTAATAAAAAGTCTTTTATAATCTCAGAGTCTGGAAATGTTTCAGGGTCTTAAGCTAGAACTTAACTATAATGCACAATTAAGAGGATGGCAGCCTTTTTACAGCCCTCCTAGTAATTTAACTTATAATACTTTGTTAGTGTTTTCTACAGCTCAAGCTATAATCAAACATTCTTGTTTGGAACTTACATCGTTGAAGGTAAATTTATGTTATTTCAGAGATTATTTTAGACATGACAATGTCTAAAAAAGTGTGATAGTGACCATGTCCATTTAGATTAGATAACCATTTGAAATGGCGACCTACCATGGTAGGTATTTTAAGCCAAGTCTGAAGAGAAATGAGTATAAGATGATTGAGACGCGACCTTGTAGTCTTACTGACTAAGGCTGAAATATTCCTTGAAACGTTATAATAGGCATTTCAAGATCATATCATTGATTCCAAAATATTAGTGCAACATGTTTTACTTCTGTAAAATATGTGTTGTATACAGTACTCCAAAGATTTTTTTAGAATATGTTTGATAAATTTGTTACTAGATTAATTGAGTTTAAAATAGAGGAATGATTTTGGTTTGGAAAAATCTCAACAGATTACTTGATTTAATATTTCGTAGACTATGAGAAGAAGAAAAAAATTCTACTTTTATACGGTTATGAACCTTCTGGAATTCAGTAACTCCAATTGTTTATTTACAAATTTCCACTTTGCAGTGGGAGTGCTGTTCATGATCTGGCAGAACATCGGCAACTGTGAACGCTCCGAATGGTGCCACCCGCCTCCCCTATCACGCGGCAGTGGCTTTGTCAGCAATGTTGTCATTTACGCAGACTGCCATTCCTCCAACAAAGGTCTTTTTGCCGGGCTTATTGTGTTGGCTGGCGCTTTTCTCAGCATCATACTCTTTTTCGTTGCTATGGCTGATAGGTTGGTATTTTAACTGTTAGAGTTAATAACATTTAAACTCTTTCAACTATTGCTTTTGTGACTCAAAAAAGTTAATTTTAAGATAAATGAGTATGAAAAATAAATGTATATGTGAATTTTTGTCGTTTTGAATATTTTTAAATAAAAAAATGTTTTTAAATACAATTATTTGTGGATTTTGATAGTATGTAATTAACTTCAAATTATTTACAAGTCATATCAAGATAAATATTTCAAATTAACTAATTTTGACATGGATATGTCTTAGCTCTGGGTGATTATTGGCAAACCATCAGACAAAAATTTCAAACAGAAGTGATGTCATATGGTTATAAGGACAGCTGTTAAGAGGAACTGAAAACATTCCCTTTAGACATATCTATGATTCCATTTCCCAAAGGGAAGTAAATGCATTTTAACTTATCTTATAAGTCTATTGATAATTGGTCTTTTTTCAAATTTTGTTATTTTGACTCATTCCGACACAGAGAAAGTTATTTGCAAAATAAAACATTTTTAATTTTATTTTGCTACCAAATAAAGAAATCACTGCAGTTGGTCACTGATTTTAAAACCCTAAATTGAATTATTTTTAATCAAAGTGAGCTTCAAATACTACATTACATACTAACTAGTATTTGTATGCACTTGTCAGCCTTAGTCAGTAACAAGACTACAAGATCTTGCCACAATCATCTTACATTCAATCCTCATTCATACTTGGCTTAAAATACCTACCTTGTGTTGGGTCGCTATTTCAATAATCTAATCTAAACTAATGTTGGACTGGTGCAGGCGGTATATAGACGTGGGACTGCAAGTCAACGCTGCTACAGAGCTAACCCTTTTGGTGCTGCTAACTGGCGCCACAACGCTAGCGTACCGTCAGATCACAAGGCTTGACGTCAACAGGCGGCCGGTCTCTCAACTGGACGATCTTTTGTTGTTTGTATGCATTCCAGCGTTCTTCCTGCAAGCCATCCTTGGCCTGACACCAGCTGTTCGCAACAGCCAGTATGTTCCCATCCTCACGATATTGTTGCAGGTAATAATATCACTAGTTGATAGTGAAACAAATAATTGAAGTGATGCTTTCTGTGATTAACCTGAAGAAAAATTTAAATTAATTTGTTTGGCAAAGGAGCTTTACATCTAAAACGAGGAGCAGTGAAATTACAGGGAAGGAAAGCTCTGAATGATTTTCATTTTGCAGCCACCATAATAAGAAATGGTGAATGGTTCATGGTGGCGATTGAACAGTTTGAATTTAAAAGAACAAATAGTCTTTGTCTTTGGATATTGGAAAGGTAAGGGAATAGTGCATCACCGAAAGTATAATCAAAACTGTGACTAAAATTTGCCGTACTCACAGGTGGTACAGGTGTTGTTGCAGACACCCTTCATCATGGACGGACTGCGGCGTTGCAGCAACTCACGAGCCTTGCGGTTGGAGAAGCCAGGCCGTGAGCTGGTCATGTTCCTGGTCGTCTGCAATGTTGCCATGTGGATCATGGAAACATTCGAGATCAAGTCTCAGTCCACCAGTAGGGACTACCGGTCGCAGTTCTACGGCCGTGTGCTGTGGACCATGCTTAGCCACATGACTCTCCCTCTTACCATGTTCTATCGGTTCCATTCCTCCGTTTGTCTTGTAGACATTTGGAAGTCTGCTTATGAGAAAGGCCATTGATCTTCTAATATTTTATATGATTTGGATAATCTGAGGTGAAGAAAATCCTGAAAATCAGTTTTTTATGTCTCAAATTAGTTGAATAAGTTGCTCAACAAAGAGAAATACCTGATTCAATAAATTACTTTCTGTCCACCAAATTTTGCCCCTTTCAAGTGTGTTGGTTAAGTTATCCTCTACTATGGCTACCATGATATTGAATGAACACAGGGCATAAAATAACATGTTAACTGGGCTACAAAAGTGTTGCCAAGTGGCTGTGGGTAGTGCCCACTTTATTTTGATTGATTATCAGATCAAATGTACCAGTAAAAACGTTCTGTAAAATCGTTTTCAGCACCATCATGTCATTTACTTAAAAAATGAAGTACTGTACTATTCTAAGGTAGCTTAAAGTTTTAATTGTGTTTCTTTTGTAGGTGTACAAAACTCTCTAGAGGAAAATACAAATTGAAGAACAATAACGTAAAACACTTTTAAGACAAAGAATGATTAATTAACTTTTACAGTGTGCAGGAAGTTATTTTAAGCAATCATAGTACTGACATTAGTCTAATTTAATATTATTTTAATTTAATAACTAGGCTATATCAAAATTAAAGTGAACTCAAAACATATACTTTATTTGTTCTACCTATTTAACAAATATAAGACAACAAAAACAATTAAATATTGTTTAGCAAAATTAAGAGTCATAAAATTGGTATGTAAATTTATTTATTTAAAGTCCTAGTTTAGTATATTGTTCCACAAATACTTTTTTATCATTAAAACATCTGGCCTCGTAACTTGTGCCCTTTTCTGTTTCATCACTTTCGATAGAGGCAAGAACAGAAATAACCTCGGTCCAGGACTCTCTGAGGCTTCAGCAAGCATCAGAAGTATAACCCTCAAAAGAAGTGATTTTTTTACTAAACTCCTGTCTTTTTGTAATATGTTCATATAAGAAGTTTTGAGTAATAAAGGATTTTAATTTTAATTTACAATTGCTTAATTTTTTAAACTCACTAACTCATCATTTCCCTAGACAAAAACAACAGTTATCAATTAATTATTTATAGTCACTATTTAGTGTCTTTGGAATTCAATGTAGATTTATATAAAATCTATAGAAATCTGCTCCCATCAGCTGTCAGTGGCGCCACTGGGCAAGGAATGGTGGGAAGATATTTACATGCTGACGCTATTACTTGTACCTTTTGTACATAAAAATAAACAAAGAAATATGACTATAAGTATGGCTATGATATGTCTCAAGCATAACTGTAGAAGGTGATGTGAATATTTGAGCGTATGTATTCATAAATTGTATATTTATTTTGTACGAAATTATAACTTTTTTATTTTAAATTAAATTGGTAACTATTCTGTTAAGCTTTTTTGGAATTTGTTACTTTTGTTATTATTTAGTCACTTTATTTAATAGATTTATTTTAATTATTAAGAAGTTAAAAATAAGTTTCAATAGTCCTTTTTGTTTTATTCCAATAAAGAAGTAGTTTCATTCGTTTGTATAGTAAGTTTTATAATTATTCCCTCATTTTAAGAATAATATGACAAACAATTTTCGTTATTGCTTCAGTTTCATCCAGGAATAATATTTTACGCTTTTCTACTGTTTTAATAATCAATTTGTGTTATTTAGATTTTTATTGCGGACATTTTCCATCACGATTTTATGTAAAACAAAGTTTCACGAAGTTTTGGGATCTGGAATCTGATCCCTTCAGGTGGACTAATATCTAAAACATAGCACAATTAACATATAATCTGGACCAAACCGGTATACAGCTGAAAACATAAAGTTTAAAGCAGTCAAAAAACTTACAAACAAACCATATGCTAGACATTACACACATAAGAAACCAAATACGTCCACTAGTCTCCGAGACTCAAAGACAACTTTTGAGTTGTTTTTGAGTCTCCGAATGTTGAGGGAACACAAGGAGGGGGAAGGAAAAGGGAGGGAATCTCCTTTCGTTCCCACACCTTATATTACCTCACCTTGCCAAAAATATTAATTTTTTTGCTAACCCTAGAAATGGCAAGCTTTTAACTCTTAACTGTAACATAATAATAATAACTAATATCTTCTTGAAATATCACTGTTTAAACAAAAAAAAGCATAAAACATGCCCCCCTTCCCTTATAACCACTAACCACAAAAGCAAAACAGGTGTCCCGATGCTTACACTTAAGGTTTAAGGGCCCTCCTCTCTACTATACCACACATTTGCAAGCTAAATTGGGATTGCTCATGGTCGGGATTCAAACCTTAGCACTTCCGAATGGCTAGAACGTTACGCTCGTCAGCTTAGCACATTAGCTGGTTCAGCCACTCAGTGCATAGGAGTAGAAAGCGCTGACTTGGTTATAGACATGCCCGGTGGTAGGCTAGTGCACTACGAGATCAGGTTCGGTTACTTGCCTCCAGAGGGCAACACGGTCACGTAGGCGCTAGTGCCTAAACTGACACTAAACTAAACTGTAAGTAAGTTCACTAAACTGACGACAGATGCCACTTCTTATTGGATATGTAAATGTACGTGAATTACGACTTTGCTAGTTATAGGGTTAATTATCAATTTATACTGTTTATTATTTTATTGATAAACACCTGTCTTATCAATAAAAAGGTTTATAACCAGTAAACAGTTAAATCTTTATATATGTTTAAGTAATTTTATTATGTAAGACATTTTTTAAGTAATCAATCTCCATGCGTTGGTTTTGAAGTTCAGATATCAGGATTCCTATACTATTTTCAATCTGGGAAGCGTCAGTAACCACGGAGTTTTGAGTTGGAGTGGTCCCTTTGGATCGGCTCACAAGTGGATCTGTAATGCTAACGTAGTCCTCGATATTCACCCAAGAGCTTGAACTTGAGTCCGTTTTGTTTATACACGGTTTGTTTACTACAGTAGAGTAACGTATTGTTTTATCAGCTATTCCACTACTCAATATGAGGCTCAAACTCTTCTCCAGCCTGTTACCTTTGAAAACTGAAGATATTTTCTTGCTTAGTTTGTTCTGTTTCAGTGACTTCACTTTACAACTTCTCTTGAATGTAGATGTGTGTGAGCTAGGTTCTTCCTTCGTGGGAGGTCCAATTCTAAAAACGATTGTTCTAATTTTTGACTTCCGCTTCACATTTTCGCAGTCGCAGCCAACTATACAACATTTACTTTTTTTATGCATCAGTGAACATAGAATACTGTCTTTTTCATTGGTTGGTATATCTGAGAGTAAATCATTGTGCATTTTAACCACATTGGGTGTATTCTGCAGTCTTTCATGATCTCGTACATATTTTTTATTAATCCCATAGTGACTATCTTCAAAGTGCTGTGAGTTTCTTTCATCGTTTCTAAAATAATTTGTTTTATTATTCTCTACCTTTTCAAAAGTGCTTTCATCAACGCGAGAGTTTACATCTAAATCTGGATCTTTTTGAAACAAATAAAGTTTATTTTCAGAGCTGTGATCATAGGTATTAGTAACAATTTTGTTGGTTATTTGTTTATTCCATTTTGTATTCATGTTGCATAGGTTTCCAGCGGGTTTGATGTATGATTTATCCAAAATATCCGACCCCCCTTGGTATTGACAACTGCTCTGGTTTAGAAAATGAAATTGATTTCCACATTGTTTGTTTTCTCCCAGATTTAATTCACTAAAGTCGTTTGCAGGAAAGGGTTCCATACAATGACTCACACTCTTGAAACAGGCATTTCTAGCAATCACTCTTATGTCTTTATCATCTTTATACTTCTTACTTGAAGAGTCCTCAAAGGTATCAATTCTTCTATTTTGCAGCGTTACTCTGTCATTCAAAGGAGATTTGTTTGGTACGATTCCATCTTTCATAAAAATTATATTTTTATCATCCTTCTGCAATAGATTACATGTTTTGTCAACACATCTATCACTATTTACAGTTATATAAGGTTTTTTAAACCCACCATCTTTGTCAGTGTTTTCCACCAAATCATTACGTTGGTTCTCATTAAAATCTTGGTATTGTTCTGAGATATTCTTTCTTTCATTTATATACTTAATGAAACTGTTGTTTTGCTCATCTCCTTTACCAAACAAACATTGATCTTTGTGCCTGTTAAAATCTTCCCTATTGTTGTGGATCAAACATTTGCAAGAGAATTCTCCATTTACAAATTTTGATGCATCATTTGCCATATTTGTTTGAACACTATAGACATTATGCTCTAAATTTAATTTTCTAGGTTCTAAAAGATTATTTTTATCAAAATTAGTTTTTGGGAGGTCACAAAATTTTTGTTTTCCGTTTTCTTTGGAAATAGTGGTTATTTGTCTGACTTTTTTCATGTTAATTCCCTCTTCAGCTTTCTCATATTTAGGAGGGATTATACTTCTCATTTCTCTTTGGTATTTGTTATCCAGTTTTAAAGCTGTTGGGTTTGGTTTCATTGTGATTCTCTCACCGGACTCTGATTTTACAGACAATTGACTTTGATGAGGTACTGTTTTCCTAAAACTTTTAGCTAGATGACACGCCTTCTGTTGGTTCAGTGCCTTTTTCCCTAAATTAACTTCATCAGTGTTAGCATAGTTATTAATTTTTGAGTTATCCATCCCATTTAAAACGTTTGATTTTTCAGAATCAATACTTTTTAAAAATGTTAGGAAACTTTTCAAACGCTGTGAATCATCCAATATTGATGTCACGTCTATTTCAATAACCGTTTCATTTCCAGTACATATGTTACAATGTTCTTCAAAACCCAAGTTTAGTTTATTTATGTAATCTATCAACTTGTTTTTTGTACCTTCATCCACTCCATTCAATGTCATTTCCATCTTCATTTTTTGACTCCTTTTACAAAATTTTGAAATAAAAATATCTTTTGAGATTGCATATGTCCACAATGAGTTGACTTGCTTGAACTGATGCTTCAACCACTGAAAAAGAACTTGTTTCACTGGGAACTGAGTTTGAGATTCACTTTTAATCAAGTGATGTTCTTGTTCCACCCAACTTGGAACCATTTTGTGTTCATATTCGTCTTCAGAATTGTTCTCTGAGACATTCCTGCTGTAGTACGGTTGATATATTGGTTTATCCCTCAAACCGGATAAACTGTACAGAGCCGGTTCGTGGTTTATACCCTGATACCCTTGCTTGTTATAAAGAGCTGCCAAGTCAGCGATGATATGTTGATTTCTACGAAACGACTTGACACAAGAGTAAGAATAAGACAAATGGTCTGTTTTCCCTTCAGATGAAGAATCCTCGCCAGAGTCATTGCCTTCTCCTTGAGCTGCTTTTTTACTCAACTGTCGACCCCTCATTTGTTGACTACAACGTTTCATAAAGTACAACAATTCTTTCTATCATTTATCTACAATAAATATTATTACTGGTCGCAATATGAAATCAATTGACAATTTACCATTACATTAGAATTTGGGTGATGTAGCTTAAGATGAATAAAAACAATAAACTTTTAGGTTATATAATGATAAGTAAAATGGTGTAATCTAAACATGTGGTTCAGCTAAGGTAAGATTTAAAAAGTCCGGTTGAATTTATTAATATTTAAAAATCAATAATAAGACAAATTCTTTTGTAATGCAGAATGATGTTTATTATATAAGAAATCAGTAATTAAAGATATATTACATAATGTGTATGAAAACATATGAAACTTAAGCTTGAATTATTAAAGGTAAAAATAGAAAGATTTTTAAAAAAACTTTTTAAATATAAAGTTAGTTCAGAAACTAAATCTAATAAGGGATAGGAATTAAATCTATGTTTTTAAATTTTTCTACATCAAAGAATATAAATATAAGAATCAAACAACAAACATTAAAATTAAACTATTTTACTTCATGGACTATTCATTCTCAAATAATATTTGATCAAAGATTAAGTAATAGATCCAGTCAGCTGTATTTGAATACAGTTAAAAAAACATAGGATAGTATGATTTTCTACAGTTTGATTTCTTATGTTAATGGTGATTTTTAATAGGTAAAACTTTAGCATATTATTGTGATACATATTTCTTGTATCTTTCACTATGTCTGTTTCTTCATTAGGATCACTTACAAAGTCAAAAAGTGATCTACAAACATCACAAGATGAACGATCTCGATCTGACTCAAGCTTGTCAACAAAGACAAGCACATCTAAGACAGAGAGTGAGGCCACTGTGGTAGAAGTAAACCCATACACAGACATACTAACTTTCACATACTCTTTCGGTTACGACTGTCAACAGCCTTTCAATCTTTGTGTTGTAGAGGAAAACATACTAGTGTATTACTCAGGAACTTTAATTCATATTTTTGACCACAAAAACAAGACATTCTCCTTTAGGAAAAGTTACAGTAAGAGTGGTATTGGTCATATTGTTAAAAATCCAACAGAACCTCATCTAGCACTGGGTGAAAAATGTGCTAACCCACTGATAATAATATATGAATGGCCGTCTTTTGATATAATATCAAAAATGAGTGGAGGCACAACCCTGGGGTACTCCCATCTTGGCTACAGCCCTGACGGAACCATGCTGGTGTCCCAGGGTAGCGAGCCAGATCACTTGATTACCATTTGGGATTGGAAAAATTCTCAGATAATACTCCGTGTCAAAAGCCATGGCCAGGATGTACAGAATGTGGAGTTTTCACAGTTCGTTCCAGGTCAATTAACTTCTTGTGGATTAGGGCACATAAAATTCTGGAAAATGGTGAAAACCTTTACAGGATTAAAACTTCAAGGAGAGTTGGGTCGATTTGGGAAAACAGAGCTTTGTGATATAAGAGGTATCTGTGCAATGCCGGATGAAAAAGTGATATCGGGGAGTGAATGGGGTAACCTGTTAGTATGGGAGGATCGGCTCATTAAACTGGAAGTGAAACAGAAGGCTAAGGGAAACTGTCATAATGCGGATATTTCCCAGATACATTACAATCCGATAACCGAGGACATCATATCAGTCGGAATGGATGGATGGATCAAATTGTGGAACAGAGTCACTATTGACAGTGCTGATCCCCCAGATGAAGAGGATTGGTATTTGGAGATGCAGCCAATATTGGAAATCCAGGTGAAAGATGACACTGGAGAGGCCAAGCTTATGTCTCTCTGTAAAAAAACATCAGATCCAGATGACTACGATTGGTTTGGGCAGGATGCGAACGGAGGGATCTGGTCAATGAGTTTGAATGCGGAAGGTTCTTTACCGAAACGACTGTTCTTCTGTCATGCCGGCTCTGTGGCAGCGATGGCGACATCTCCGGTCGGTCACTACCTGGCGACCCTCGCCAAAGACGGGTGTATGCTTGTTTATGATACTGTAAGGAATATGCTCTTATCTCATAAACGCTTTAAAGCCCCAGGCACAGCTTTAATATGGCTCCCGACTCATGTTGAAACAACAGGAGCAGTTTTGGTCGGGGGCTTTACTGATGGGATGCTCCGAATGATTGTCATCAGCTTGAGAGAAATTGAAAGGGCTATTTTCCAGAGAGGCAGTTCTGTATCAGCTGAATCCGACAGCTCTACAGGTATCCATATAATACAAAAAATTAAATCACATACTGCCCCAGTGACCTATGTAGGTCTCAACCCGCGTGGCAGTATTCTCGTTTCAGGGAGTGAAGATTCAACTATCTTCGTCTACCAAATTCTTCCAAAAAGGGAGTACATCACATTGATTCCAATCGGTTATGTGCAACTCACAGGACCTGTAACTTACATCACCTGGAGACCGAAGCGCAATTCCCAAGCTCTTGTAGCTTGTGCAGATGGTAGTTTAACTGAAGTCGAGTTGCCAGAAAAAAGCTTGACTGAAAGCAGTGTTTCATTTGTCCTGAACCTGGATACGGAAGTCTTACACTTCAAAAGTATTAAGTCTGAATTGATTCGTGCTGAAGAAATACGTGAGGTTGAGGAAAAAAAGGAAGCAAAAGTCATAAAGAAACGGGCAGAACTTGAAAAAATTAAAGAGAGTAACCCTAATTTAGATATAGATGAAGATTTATATTTAATAGATTCAGATGAAGAGGTTGAGTTCCCTCCTCTCTATTACCCCGAGACCTCCAGCCCTATTCTGTTCGTCATGTTACTACCGTCCAACAATGTTATTCTCTCTATGGGTGGCTACGACTCAGGATTTTTGTATGAATATGCAATGGGTTTTCCTAATCCTGTTAATAATTTACCTGTTCCCAATGCATTGAGTACTCCTCTTCAATGCTTCATCCCTCTATGTAATGATCGCATTGTAGCATTTGGAATGGCGAATGGAGTCATTCGCTTGGTACCATGCAATGAAGGAACTCTGGATTTTAAACGATATTATGACCTACCCATGCATGACACGGATCATGGCGTTATACATCATTTGTGCATCAGCCATGATGGTAAATGTCTTTTCAGCTGCGGTTCAGATGGAAATATATTTATGTACACAGTAGATTCTTCACCATTAGATCAGGAATATAACGAGGAAATAAAGGATGAATTGGGGCTCCAAAAAATTTCAGTTAAAAGATCAATAATATCTGGACCTGTGCCAAGGGAGGTGGTGGGAGATGTGGATGGCTCGATAGAACCAAGTCTCGAAGAAACGAAAAGAAATGCTCAAAACCTTCACCTTAAAAAGTTAGCAAACGAACATAAGGAGAACATTCGTCGTAAGCTGCTAAATTTGCAAATAAAATTTGACTATATATTGGCTAAAAATAATTCCCTCCCAACAAGTCAAATGTTGCCACGCTCAGTATTTGAATTAGACCCACGCATTACAAGTGCATTAGAAGAAAAGATAATGAATGATAATGATCTGATGCGTCGACAAATGGCCTTTAAGGTGGCTCTTTCACGTCTTTTGGTGAAAAAAATGCAAAATCACTTTATTGATAAAATTGGTAGCCTTGATGTCACAGTAAGAGCGATTAAAAATGAAGACCTACGTGTGAAAGCTTTTACACATAATAAACTTTCACAAGCGTTCTTGGATGCCGAATGTGACATGCAACAAATATTTGATCTTCCCAACATCATTAGTAGCCAGACTTTTGATTTCAGTTCCCAGAAAACTGGAAGTATTGTAACTACAATGCGACAATCCGTAATGAGTTCATTGTACAAAATTCAAACGTACTATAACAAACTGACTCTTAAAGGTCGAAAGGCTCTGTTGAAACAACAAATGCTTAAATCTAAAAGAGATCAACGTGTCCAGCAGTGGCAGATATTTCTGGAATTAAAACCCAATATAAAACTGGATGATCCTGTAGACATATCGAAATACGAGATCGCCTCTAAAACGATAGGTGATTTTAATTTAAAATCAGCCGATACTTACAAAGTTCCTCAAGATGAAAGGATTACACCTGCCCAGAAGTATTGGCAGATGATCAAGCTCCATAGGGAAGTGTATGAGACAAAGGAAGCGTTCAACAAAAAAGTATGTTCAGTGCGAGATGCGAAAATCGCTTTAGTGAGAAGATTCAAGCAACTATACCATGACTTAGATATCATTCAAGAAGAACTAATACCTGATTTGAGGATAGAGAGACCACCAGTCCCAAAATGCTATCTAAAAAATAATTTCCCTGAACATATATTCAGGCTTGAATTTGGGGCTGATCCCCTTCTATACCAGCCAGTTTCAGACCCATATGATGAAGAATACCATGTTTTACAAATAGAAAATTCAGAGCCTGTTTCTTTAGAATATTGTGAACAGCTCGAAGAAGAGTCTGAAATACCATCTTATTTTAGAGATGAAAATTCCGATTCCCCATGGGAACATCAACTAAAACTTACTAGAATGGTTAAAACTCTTCACAGACAAAATACCATTATAAAAGAAATGGAAGAAGGTTTGGTTAGATTTGATGATATGCTTGAAAGATTAAGTATTGACCGACTTAAGTTTGCCAGAGACATCAAACTTATGGAAATATTTTACTTAACTTTATATCAGGAACTAGTGATCATAAACAGCTATGCTGGGAGGGAACATGAGATCACCCTAAAGATCAACAGCGCAGTCCAAATCAGGAATGAGAAATTTCGACAAAAAATGCTTGTTCAAGATTACATAGATTCAAAACAACAGGATATAAATCTTTTGCAATCAAAACTTTCTGAGCTTCAAGAGCATGTTACTGAAAGAACAGCTAACACAAAGTTCATGAAATTCCTGAACCGTATTTTCAAAAAGAAAAGAACATCAAAAACTACAGATGACTCTGAAAGTGAATCCTCAAGCTCTGAAGAATCATCAGAAGAAGAATTTGAAGATGATGACAATGAGGATTTTATACCAATTAAACTTGATGAAAACGTTTGTCCTGAAGGATGTGATCCAAATCTTTACGAAGACGTAATAAGCTCTCGACTTCAGAGGTATGACATGGAAGATACCATTCTAGAATTTCGTAAGCAGTTAGAAAAGTATCAAAAAGATTTGCAGATTTGTAATGCAGAATCCAACCGATTGGATTTGGATGTTCAAAAAGCAACAAAGGAATTAGAAGCTGTGCAATTTGAAAAGCAGCAAAAACTAAATAATGTAGAAAGTATAGTTGTGTTAAATTTAAGCCAATTTCGACACTTTGTATCAACAAGTCATCCTGAAGATGGTCTAGTAACTGACCCTCTGGTGTTTCACAGTGAGGTTCTTTTTAAATTGTCAAATAGAGTGGGCGAATTGGAAAAAGAAACAGAAGAAGAGAATGTTAAAATCAAGCAACAACAACAATTGATGCGGCGTTTGAATAAACGCTGTAGAGACATGAGAGATATAAAAAAGTCTTTGAAAAAGCAGATTGATGAAGAACTTATTGCAAAATTTGGGGAGAAGATAGACATAGATAGAATGGAAGAAACTATTTTGAAGAAAATGCTGAACCAGGCTCGCCGTGACTATGAAGTTGACCTGCTAATGAAAAAGTATGATAAGATAACAATAGATGCAAAAAATGAGCTGTGGCGTCTTACTGATACATTAATTCTAAATGAAAAAGAAAACTCAAGGCGTTTAAAAATTCAAACTATGTTGGAGCATGAAACCTGGAATCTAAGAGAACTTATGAGAAGTCATGATATTAAAAAAGAAAAAGCTCTAACAGCTGAAGAACTGAAGAGACATGAGAAAGACATAATTGGTTTAGAAGAAGTCCTCAAAGAGCAAATGAAAGTAAAAGAGGAGCTACAACATGAAATCAGAATTCTTAGTTACAAGTGTACTCCTCCTGAACACAAAAAGGGTCAAAGTCATGCTACTGCGTTTAAAGTAGATGATATTGGTTTTGCATCAAATGTTCGTGAAAGAGAAGTAAGTCACGGAGATGATAAATTGAACAAATTACAGACAGAAGATAAGGAAGAAACTGAAATTGAGGATCAACTAAATGAAAATTTACTGTCTACCATAGACAATATTTTGCAAAGACTGGCATCTGGTTCCTCAGCATACGAAGTTGCAGTTGCAGTCGTCGATGATCTTCTCAACTTTACTGATGATAAAACAAAAAAATCATCAGCTATGGAATGTGCTCTGCAGTTGATCGATCAGCTGATTCAAATAACAAGTGGTCAAGATATAGATGATATTACACTAGTAGAAAAATATGCTGGAAGTCTTGTGAAACTGGCTGAAGAAGACTCAGTGAGTGACACCAAGTCAAAAGAGTCCTAAGAGAACCACTCTGACTCGACAATTATTTATAAACACTTTTAGTAATTTAAGTGTAATTTTTCATTCAAGTTAACATGTTTTAAACATAGCGCTTTACCACTATATTTGAGCTGGTTTTTGATAATGAGACATGATTATTTTTACTGTTAGCAAGCTCATTAAACTTTAATAATAAAGAGTTTATAGACTGTTTTATGCATTTGAGGTGTTCATGTGTATTTTTTGGAATATAGTTAGTTGTTACGTTTATGTTATTTTCAGTTATGTACAGTATGCAACAAAACACTCTCTATTGCAAAGCCCCCACATTAAACCTACATGTTCATTTAAATTTTAATTTTGAAAATGAATACACTACACCTATGTCTTTTTTATCACAGAATGCCATCATGAACAAGGATATAAACAAGCCATAAAAATAATAGATAAGATGGGTGGTGGAGGTTAAGATATCTATCCTAGTTTTGGCTAGATTTATTGTTGTATTAGTTTTAATATATTTTTTCTTAGTATTTTGGGAGAGATTGCATAGGTGTTATAAAATTAATGTCATCATTGTTTTAGGCCTAGGCATATCATAACTACAAGCCTTTCAGTTATTTGCTTTCCAGTTTTTTTGTTGTTTTTTAGGATATTTCTTTCTAAAAAAGTGATTATTTAACGTTTATAATTCATAAGTTTTGTGTTAGTCTGCACCTTGCAAGATGTCTTAACATTTTGATGGGAAACGGTCTGAACCCCGGTCTTGTTACTGCCTAACGCAGACCTGTTGTAAGGAAGCATAATTTATAAATATCACTGTGATGAAATTACAACTGTGTTCGATTTTGACCCTTGCGGACTTTGATCTGTGACCTTAAGTTTTGAGGTAGTACATACTCTGTAAAATTCGGAAAATATATCTAATGTTGCTCAAATCTGGGGTTTTGAGAACTCATTATTTTATTTTCATAGTGTGTGGGTCAGTTTAAAATAAACAAAAACTATATTCAAAGGGTATAAAATAATTAATTCAAGTTTCATAACTGTGGGTGCTCTAGTTTTCACATCTCCTCTTTCGGATTTTCCGGGGTAAAACATGTAAAAATAAGAAAAATGTCATAGTTCCAACCAATGTACAGACAAAACTCAAACCCAAAGACTTCCTGGACCCATGCCGTTCTTTATATATAGTACAGTAGTTATATATACCATCTATAATCATACGCAAAACGTGGTCACACTGCCGACCGTGGACTCTTTTAGTTTGTTTATAAAATTATTATAAGTAGACTTGGCTTGACAGGTTGAGGTTATGTTATGTTTTTATGTCAAACGATGTCAGTATTATAGAATGATGAGAGGAGAACGTGGACTGCTAAAGATTTGATTTGTGAGATTTGTATGAAAGATAGTAATTGATTTTTTACAATCGAAGGCAATCTTAGTTTTTATTTATTGTAATATATATTCGTTAAAAAAATGTCGATGGCTGTACCGCCTGAGTTTGGTCCTGATTCTGGAGGGAGATTGAAGGTTTGTAAATTAGAATAGCATATTATCATGTACCAACTTACCTGTGTTTATGGACAGTCTGGCTTATAAAGACTTTGTACAGGAGTGTGATTTAGGTTTGGTTTTTGCGCTCAAAACATAAATTAGCAATTCGAGCACTTTATTCCGAATTCTGGTCCTACTTTGCACATAATAACATTTTTGCATCAATTTTAAGTGTAGAAAACAGTACTTTAGTAACGGACCACATTCATTCAGTGTATATAGTTAATTCCACATCCAGCGCTCTGTGGAGTGAAGATAGGTGGGTTATTGATTTCCTTAACCTATTAATATTATTTTACTAAAGAAAACCAACCTAACTTGACTGCAGAGCAATGGATGTTGGGTACTTCTCCATTGGTAGACTTTGCTCCAAATTTTAAAATATTTAAACAACAATTGAAAAACCTATAGTAGAAGTTTGAATATCCTGAATAAATTTTAAAGGCTTTTTAAGCTGAATGATAAACCTTTGTTCAAAATAATGGAGCAAAGTAACTCCGGTTGACCCGATAACTAATATCTTATTAATTTCAGGGTGTTACTATCGTCAAACCCATTGTGTATGGGAACATTGCACGTTATTTTGGTGAAAAAAGAAAAGAAGACGGTCATACCCATCAATGGACTGTTTATGTTAAGCCTTATCACAACGAGGATATGTCAACATATGTGAAGAAGGTTCATTTTAAACTACACGAGAGTTATGCCAACCCCAATCGAGTTGTCACAAAACCACCTTATGAAGTTACTGAAACAGGTTGGGGAGAGTTTGAGATTGTCATTAAAATCTATTTTCATGATCCAAATGAAAGACCGGTAAGTTAATCTTGCAACATACTTTCATATGAAAATAATACTTGCAGTACAATAATAATGATGAATACAACAAAACATGACAACCGCATGACCTTTAACCGATACCTTTACACAAGCATACCAAACAATACGCTGTTTTGAGTGAGTCTTATTCTTCTTTATAAATAAAGAGCAGTTTTTTCCACTGGGGCACTGGGGGTTTTGAGAATAATAACAATTTCAGGTGATGTCTTTGTTTATTTAAAAAAAAGGTAAATTCTCTTGAAACTAGTTTTTAATTAAATATCTCTACAGTAATTTACATATTCAAAGGCCCTGAGGTAAAAACTTTATTTATTTATTGTGGGTCTATAGAGTCTGTGTCTACTGAATTTTGATACAAGTAGTATAAATATTGTAATTAAATCAATATAATGAATTGTATTGAAACATATGATAAAATCGAGATCCATTTGATCAGTCAGCCACATTTTTCTCGTTAACTCTCCATTTTTTCTTTCTATATATACTGCCCAAGATATATTGTTACTTACCAATAGAAATCAAGTAAGTGGAGTAAATAAATCAAATGTATATTGAATTTTTTTGGCCAATGGTGATCATTTAACCTTGTCTTGACGTGAGGGAGTAAAGATTTGAAATATTAGTATTTCTTCTCTCTAAAAGTCCCCGCTTTAAATTTCCTGGAAGCGTATTGAGAAATAAAAAATCTGTTATCTAGTTCAGTTGTTCGTTGTCTGCGATTTCCAGTAATATACTGTACCCCCCCTCATCAAAATCCCTAGCCATCTCATTCAAGATCACTGTAAGTCTAAATTCTGCAGAAACTTTCAATTAATTTGCAACAACTAACTAACAGTTTTGTAATCACAAGAACCAATAATCGTAAATATCAAAAACAAATTTGGCTTTGTAACTGTATTTACCTATATGATATGCACTGTAAACCTGTATGAGCGCCATTTGTTCTGTAGCTGCTAAAAAATAACGATATGCCATATAGTGAACACTTACATCAATACTTTATCTTCCTCTGGTCACCTTGGTTCCCCTCAATTGCCTGTGATTCTCCCACAGCAACTTCGGCGGCACAGTTTTCCACCCTCCATTTGTTGAAAGGGGGGAATAGGATGACTAATAGTGCTGACCATTTTCAATCCCACCATATAACCTTTTTAAAAATTTTTAAAAAAACCGGTAGGCTGCAAGTGATGGATCAATGTTGAAATTCAAAATTCTATGCTGTTCACCTGTATATAGGCCTATATTTTATTTAAATTTAATATCATGAATATATTTTGATTTATTTTATAAACATTTACTCTATCTATGACAACATCTTCATTTCATACCTGATAAAATGAATTTGTATTCCACTGACTAGAAAATGAGTATCTGTTTAATACCTAAACCATAGAGTGTACTTACCAGGTAGGTATATCAGCCTACTTTCTGTCATAGGTGACTCTCTACCACGTCCTGAAGCTATTCCAATCAGCCGCAGACGTTAGTCTTGGCCGAAAAACTTTAGTGTCAGAGTTCTATGAAGAGATGGTATTCCAGGATCCCACGGCCTACATGCAACACCTCCTCACCTCTACTCGGCAAGTGTCAGTCGGCCCGTGGAAACACGATACTGATTGTAAGTGTTTGGGGGCTACAGAGATTATTGAAAAAATTTCAAAAACTAAAGTCTTTGTCGCAAGTATTTTTGTCAGTACTCAAGGCCTATAGGTTTTTTAATGATACATACTGACTAATGTAAGTATGTTTTGCAAAATAGACAATCAGTATATCAAAAGCTACTTTCTGTCATAGGTGACTCTCTACCACGTCCTGAAGCTATTCCAATCAGCCGCAGACGTTAGTCTTGGCCGAAAAACTTTAGTGTCAGAGTTCTATGAAGAGATGGTATTCCAGGATCCCACGGCCTACATGCAACACCTCCTCACCTCTACTCGGCAAGTGTCAGTCGGCCCGTGGAAACACGATACTGATTGTAAGTGTTTGGGGGCTACAGAGATTATTGAAAAAATTTCAAAAACTAAAGTCTTTGTCGCAAGTATTTTTGTCAGTACTCAAGGCCTATAGGTTTTTTAATGATATACTGAAAATGAAAATGTGAAATGTGAAATGAAATGAAAAATGAAAAATCGTTTATTCCCAAAAAAACTTATAGCTACCATACAACATTTTTAAATATATTGGAATTGGTTCCCCACATGGACCGAAGTCTGTGTGTGGGGAAACGAGCCGAAAGTTCAGTCCACAATCAGAAAAAAAATAAACAAAAAAAGAAATAATTTTAACAGTATAAATATAAAAATAAAAATTAAATACAGAAGGAGGAATATGCATGCATGTATGATGGGAAAAGTTCATGAGGTAAAAAAAGATGAAATGGTAAAAAAAGAAAAGAAAATGAAGTTCAAAATAAAAACTGAAGGGAGCCGAGAACTTGGTCCTTGCACACTCAACTCACTCAGGCCCTTGAAACACACCATTCACAACACACGCGCACTCACTCGACCTCTTACACGCACAAAATGCCCTTGACTCCAGATAGCAGAGCTTCTGGAGTCGACGTAAACCCCGCACCGCGACCATCAGGCGGCTGGTAGCCCTGGGACACAGGGCCGTCAAAACTCTGTCCCTGCATGGCCCAGCAACGGGACGCCCTTAGCCAGCTGGATACCGGACAACGGCCTCCAACTGACCGTATAACTCATTCACTCATACATACATACACTCACATCCTCAAAATACACACACATGATACCTTTTGACGGATCAATGAAATGTTAGTATAAGAATCAATTTGACTAATGTAAGTATGTTTTGCAAAATAGACAATCAGTATATCAAAAGCTACCGTATAAACGGTAGTGATGTTAGGATGTTTTTAATGATACAGTAGATGCCTGATTATCCGAGATAATCAGGGACTGAAGCCACCTCGGATTCGGGAAAACTCGCATAATATGGAGGATATAGTATATATCCACACACACACTGCACTATATGGTATTATATAGTTTAGTTTTACACTATATATTACATAGTGTAAAAATGGGGAAAATACATATTTTATGTGGATTACTTAATTATAACAAAAAAACCTCAAATCGAAAATTTTACATGCCTACAAACAAATACAAAAGGGAACAAGTCGTCAAAAGATTTAGGCCAGGCTTGACGTTGAGCGGCAGATACACCACCAGCGGTAATAGTTGAGGTAATGCTCTCAGCAGAAATCGCGGAATCATTCAGGGTCTCTTGCAGATGGCTCGTTATCAGTGACACGGTTAACCCTTTAAATAGTTTAGTTTGACTTTTTGCCTACTTTTAATGTGGTCATTTAGTTATATATCCCGTCAGTTAATAAAAAAGCTTCGTCAACTAAGGATTGTGTAGTCTGATGTTTGTGATTACTGATCACATTCCTACATTTTTTTAATAAGGAAAATCTGTTATTAATTTCTGTGAGCCAATGAAATGTTAGTATAAGAATCAATTTTGAGCGTGCTTTCCACGAAAAAGTGATGACAGTTCGACTAATGCAAGAATTAAGAAGAATTGTTGTTAAGATTGAAATACAATTGCAATGACCTGTCACTAAAATCAACCGAATCAATATATAAGTAGAACATCTCGATGAGGGACATTTTTTTTGTTTTATCTTGCGATTACGCAACACTTAGATAAACAATTTCAATCTACATAGGATAATACGTGCAGGCAAACCATTTCTAGAATTAGACTAAATAATATTTCCGAAAATCAACTGTACGACCTAACAACCAGTAGAGGCATATTAACCGACATCTCAACAGCAATCAATTAAAAATATTGCACATGCTATGGATAAAATCCACTTCTTGCCTTAATTTTTGTTATTTTAAGATTTTTATTTTCAAGGACTAGCTCGGATAATCAGGCGTCCACTGTAGTGTGTATCACTATCGATCTTACTGTCATAAATAATAAGCAATAGCCTTGAATTTTCACACTTATGAATCGGGGTGATTTTTTCACGATATATTACATATATTTTTCAAAATATTGCTTCATATAATATTGCCTAGTCCTGTAGATCATAAGATAAAATTCTGATATGATGAGCGTTATTGAATTAAAAAATACCAGGTTACATTACTCAAAATCTCTTATTAGTTCATTGTTACCCATTAATTTTAGTTAATTAGTGTTATGAAAGAAGTCACCATTAATGGGCTATTTGCACCACATAACCACTTTTTGTTTCAGTTGAAGAAAAGAAAGATCATACTTTAGCCAATATAATTGCAGCTGAAAACAAAATACGTCCAGAAATAACTGAGCTAAAAGAAAAATTAAAACTGGCGGAAGAAACAATATCCAAGTTTAAATCTGAAATAGCAGCTTCTACTGTAAATACCTCTGTGTCATAAGATAAATAAATTTACAATTCTTACAAAATTTTATAGTAGCCTATTTAAACCGTATATCTTTTTAAAAATATTGATTATTGGCTGCTTTGAATGATTGAAAATATTTGAAGAAATTGAAAGATTCTGTTAGTGTTCTGCCTCCTAAATTACAATAAAAATAAACATCAAGAAAATCTTTTGATGAATTTCATCAAGCTCTACAGCCAATGTGTATCATATATATTGCATTTAAAAGGTTTTAGAAATTCTTCTGTATAACCCACAGAGTTCCTGTATAGAACAAAGTTGAAACGAGTTTCCAGTTTCAAAATGGCTACTGTAATGTTTCAATGTAAGATATCTCTGAGACTTCTTCAATCTATGATGTGTGATTTAAATTTTAATTGTTTTTTACATTACGTGTATTTTACAGTTAAAGTTCTTTAAGCTTAATTTGCAAAATTATTTCAAACTCTAATTACTTGTTGAATACTACGTTTACAAACAGTTTTTCCAAGTAAATAAATTACAATTACTGAACACGAATAATAATGTATTTCATGATTATTCCACCTAATTGGATTTTAACATTATATAATAAATATGAAATATTACAATATCTGAATATAAACTTTCTTTTAATTAGCGTACAATTGCTATAAAGCGCAGCAAAAACACATTTTTTTCATTTTTACTTGTTTGAAAATTGCAAAATAAAATTTATCATTCGGTATAACATATTTAATGAAAATAGGAAAAACAAACAATATGAATACTAATAACAGTAATTAATTGAGGCAGTCTTGTGGCTGGCGGCTAGAGAGATCTTAGTTGTCGTGGTCATAATCGACTACACCTCCTCCCGCACCTGGTCCTACGGTGTCGACCTGCAAAAGTGACACTGCAGATTCAGATACATGCAGAGCAGGTGAGGTTAGGTTGTGTTATGTTAAGGTAGCTCAATAAGTGTAAAGTGAATTATGGGAGCGTTTCACAAAACCGAGTAAGGCTAAAAATCCTATAAATATCGAAAATTCACTACGCCGAGGTTTCACAAACCCGAGTAAGGGGCTGAGTACTGTCCGCTCTAGAAGTGACTGTAGAAGTATACAATTATTAGTATTATACTATTTCCTATAATTTTCTTTTTTAACATTCATCCATGGAAAATTTGATCTGTGTATAATATATTAAAACAGTACAAAGTAGCTTAAGTTATTAGATCAATCATGTCATTTACACGGATTTCAGGCAGTGAATGCCTTCAAAGCGCATGATACTGCGCTATATTGGCTGGGCGGCCGACATGCTCTTAGAGCGGACGGTACTCAGCACCTTACTCGGTTTTGTGAAACCGTTGTTCTCTCCGTTGAACTATCAACATGTTGTTAGCTCAGCTTAGGATGAGACAGAATGTACCACTCAGACTGAATGTATAATATCTGAGGCCTGTGCGCAAAACAGCTATCAGCTAACAACCGCGGTAATCAAAGCAACATTGTATTGACAAGTTACAATATAAGTAAGTAGACCTAAACCATGATGTTAGGCTAATTAACTAACTAAAGTTCTTCGAGTAAAACCAACTGTAAAGGTGTACTACTGAATAATAATAATAATAAAGACTTTATTTTAATAGAAACTTGGAGAAGACGTCATATGACATCCTTACTAAAATGTACTTTTGGCACACTCGTGAAATGGTTAAAGTGTTTTTACATTAATATTCTACCCGCTTTGTTCATTGGACTATTAATAATCCCTGCAATGAATCAGTAGGTTTTTATCAGCAGGAAACCAGTCATCAAAATGCATTACACAGATATTAATTCACCTTAAAATACTAACCATGGGCAGTCAATAAATCACATGAATACAGATAAATAATTGTTAAGATTGGTATTTACAAACAACCACTCAAAACGAAAAACAAGTACTACACCTACTAAAATTATAATTCAGGTTCAAACAACGACAAAAATAAATTACCGATAGCTAAAATTAAAAGTAGCAAGGCCATAAATTAAATAATGCTTGGATTTTAAAACAAATTCGAAAAGAATTCAAATGTATCCATATCAAAACCAACGAATAACACAAAAACTGAAACACAATACCTTACAAGTCAGTCTTTATAACGAACTGGAATTTGAATACTTCTTGAGGGTTTTGCTTTACTAACTAACCAATGTGATGGAATCTGAAAGGGAAATTTTATTTAATAACGGAATGAAAACTACTGGTAAAAACTCCAAACATGTTTACTAAAGATTCTTAAAGTCATGAAATGAATGCAGAAAAAATCACATTCAAAATTTGAATCACAGAATGTGTCAGGCCGGTACTGAGCATTGCAGAGATGCGCTCAATGCAGAGTTAGGTAGTTGGGGAAGTAACCTACAATATGGTGTTTTATCGACAAGCCTCGTATCTGTTAAGACAGAATTCAGTACATGTTTTTTGTTGTACCGTGTACTAACTCTATTGCTATTTCAGTTGCTAACAGTAAGGCAGATGTAATATATTTTGTGCTAAGTAATTTTAATAAAATTAAACACTTATAAAACTGTATGTTTAGTAAATTTACGTATTATAGTTGCCTTTTATAGCTATAGATTCTTATCAAGAACCTGAAGCAATCAAATATATAGTTACTAATGAACCTAATGTTGACATGAATATAAATTCAGTTTAAATCACTGATTGTGAGGTATGAGGAATGCTTATTAGGCTGTATAAGCAATAAGAAGATTCTCTTGATTTGTTGTACAAGTGCATCCTGAAAGTAGATGATGTTTTCGGCTGTGTTCGCATGGGGCGGGACTAGCACAGCCGACTGAGTTTCATAACTCCCCAACACCAAGATAGACATGCATATATCTCTGTCTAAGATAAGAGAATGGATAATCTTTACAAACAAACTGGCCATTGAAAACCCAGATCGGTGGTGAAAAAATTAATATATTGATGACAAAGTCTAATACAAAGTAAACAATTATGAAAATACTAAATGAGGGGATGGTCCCACCTGTAGCAGGCCCGTGGTGATGGCGTAGCCGGCCATGGCCACCACAGCGAACACAGAGGCCAAAACCTGGTTGCGTCGTTTGTGTGGGAAGTTGTCCACTTGACCAGTTGCGCTTGCTGTCTCTGTCTGTCGCTTGGTCTCATAGGCTACCAAACAACAGAACTTCATAAATTATGGGACTGTGAAACTCGTTCAGACCAAAAAACATGTCATTTAAGTAGAAGTGATTTTCAATGATCTCAGCTTGTGTTTTAAAATATTTTTACCACCTCTAAAGGATTATAACAAGGCTTGCAGCAGATCTTGAGGTTTAAAAAAATAACCAATATTGGAAAAAACCTTAAATAACTCCAAACTTGCAAAATATTCCAATCCAAATATCAGCATTTTAGTCGGATATTATCACAGATAATGAGGGTTAATAAACATTCAAAATTGTCAGCTAGGTGGAAAAAAATTCAATATAATGTAAAAAAAGAATCTAAACTATAGCCTACAGGTATTTTTGTTGCCTGTAACCTCCTTGTGTATTACCCATTCATGTTTCAAAATAATCTGCCAACCATAGGCCCCTAATTGATTCTGATTCTGTCTTGAACCGAAATCTTGAAATGGTTTCACATGATTGATATAAAGATGTTAACTATATTCCTGCATAAATCAAGGTTTTCTTGATCACACTCACCTTGATTCTCAACAGCGAAGTATCTTTGAGATATCCTAGTCACGTACTTCAGTAGATTGTTATGGCTAATCACGTGGTTCTTGAGCTTACTAGAGGGGAAGGGGGCCTTGACCAAGGGAGCAAGGTATGCGTACAACGTAGCGTCAATGGATGTTGGGTGTTCCCCAAACATAAACTCTTGCGAACCCAGCCGTTGTGAGATGGTTGTTATGCAACCCATGGCACGATCGTAGATCTGTGGGACATTTTGATTTAGCAACATCTGATTAAATTATTAACTGATTTTTATTTTAGCCAGCAATTCCTGATAAAAAAATTTAAAGGTTTGGCTTTCTTCGTAGTCAATTTTACAGCCATAGGGAATAAGTTAATGTACCGGTAATGAATTTGAACTTTTGCACTAGAAGAATTTTAATAGATTTGATAAGGAAAGCCTAATTTTGTTAACTGACAAGAAACACAGAACATGAAAAAATTTGTCCGTAACATATCTGCTAGAATAATTTTACACTGAGGCTTCATGCAAGGAGAAAGAACAGAACAGGGAGAAGATCAGGAAAATGGTTTGTACTATTCATACAATATGAAAAATACATATAATATGTACTGGCATAAAAAGTTCTCTGAGGAGAACATTAGGAGTAGAAACTTGAAAAAATTCAAAACCAGATTAAAGGTGACAATTACTTCTAAGAGAATATGATGCACTTTAAGATGTTCCGAGAATAGAATCAATTGGTTTAGGGTAGGTAAACTTGAGGATAATATTCCTATTATGAAACGACTAACAAAACAATAAAATATAGAAAAATTTGAAAGCTTGATAAAATTGTATTACCGTGCTTTCCAGCATCGTTTCACACTCGATGTCCGGGTACAGAGACTCGATAGCAGTGGCTGCTGCCTGGTGGTAGCGATCAGGCAGGATCATGCTGAGCGGGAACGGTAGAGTCTTGGACCACCACTTCCGTGACAGACCTATTCTGTTACGCTCATCCACCCACCTGCAACAAAGTTACATGACGATAAAATAACAAGTAAATTAATTAATGAGCATTATTCTGAGCATCCCTCGGTGTGTTAAGTTATTTACGGAGTGCTAGGTAATAATTCATATCTAATGAACTAATAATCTGCCTCCTCCAAGGGACCCCTTTAGAATTGATTGAAACCCTTGAGATAGCTACTCATTGTTATAATATTAACAGTCTTTTAAAGATCTATTGTATTATTTACATTTTTATAGCCACAATGTAAGTTCTGGTAAAAATGTTTGTTCATATTTATCCAAGAGCTAAAAATAGCTAACAGCAGGTAACTAACCAGACATAAAGAAGAGCTGGATACAGGCAGTCTTTCAGGAATGTTGAAAATGCTACAATGTCGGCTTTCTCCTTCTGACTCAACCCAAAATCAGGACTAAGGTTCTGAAAAAAGTGTATATGGCCTATTTTTATATAATTTATTAACATAATCTAATAGTACTGATGGCCTTAAAAATACACAAATTTTTTCTAGGTGATAGATTTTTCATACAATTAAATTTAAGTCAGTCATAAGTCATCTTTATTCGTTCAAATTACAAATTATATTTGAACACGTCATAAATAAATAATACAATGATAGACTAAACAAAATAAATACATATAATAAATTATTTAACATAAAATATCTAACATAAAACATCTGAGAGAGGTCACCCAACATCACTTATCAGATAGGGACACAATTCCAGGAAGTGTTCTTTAACTTTTTTTTGAATTTTTTAATATTGTTAATTTTTCTTATTTGGAGGGGCAGTTTGTTATATATTTTGAGACAAGTATAATAGGGTCCCCTTTCATATTTTGCTGTTAAGTGATTTGTCACTGACAGCATGCCCCTTGATCTTGTTGGGTACTGATTTAAGTGTACTTAAATGTATTGTCATAAATATGAATATGAATCATTCTTAAATCATATATTTATTTAGATTTCTGTTCAAACAATAGACCAAAGAAATTGAAAAAAAACATTCTTGAGTATTTGAGATGGACCAGAGAAAAGGTTATCAATTGTCGGCAACTATTTAAACTATCGATAGTTCCTTCAAAAACTAAGAGCTAATTGCTTTGAAATTTAACATGAAAATCCTGAAGTAAAAATCTTACCTTTGTTACTAAATAATTTGAAACAGCATCAAATGTTGTCAGTGTTTTTTTATAATGTCGGAAAACCGGCAATCGCCCATTTGGAGCAGTTAAGGCATGGTTTTTTACATTTATTTGTACTGTAGTGCCAGCAAATTTACATAAAGTCTGAAACAAGTAATTTTCAAGTCAGTGGAAAAATTCTAATTAAAAAATAATATTTTTTAAATTGCATGTATGAAATCTACTAGGCTACCCACCTAAAATTATTTACTATGTCTTAAAAATGTTGATTCTGTAAGGGTTTAATAGGGAAATCGAGACTGGTTGTCAGTGTCTCCCATTGCAGAGTTTTCTCGGAGTTACTAAGAGACACTAACAATTTATCAATTTGAAGTCAATTTCAAAAAGGTTATAAGAAAATAGATTGTTAAATTAAAAGATCAACAAGAGATGATTAGACTTAGCATGTCCACCTGCAATGTCGTTCTTTTGTGCGCTTTCAGGACAGAAGTACGGGCAAGTGGATTAAAATCAAGAAGAGCATTAACAGTCCCTCTGTTCAGTGCAGGACTGCACTCAGGTTCATCTGTGTTCCTTTATAACTAGACTTACTATCATGGTTATGTCTGGACTGACAATTGACAATTTCAAAGAAGATCACACTAGTGGACAGCAAGTACTGCTATGCACAACAATTTATTTTCAACAATCATATATTCACTTCTAAATTGTAATCCTTTATCAGTTGTATTGTGTAGTCCTAATAGAATGGCAAATTTTATGGACTTGGATGGAAATCTAGTCGTAGTCTATTGAGTTTGACCATAACCTGTATGAATACTTTAGTATTTTAAGATACTTACAACTATTCGTAGGCAATCCATATCAATTGAGGCAAGTCCCCAATCTCCTTTCCAAATATCTATTTCCATAGGTTTGTTCATTTTTAATCTAAATCTAAATAAAATTGAATCTACAACTTTAAGTAATGGCAATGCAGACGACCAGTTTTTGTTTACTTTCAAAGATGGATTCAGTGGTGCCTGGTATATTAAACCACTACCAATACTTCAGAAATAGATTATAGATATATAATTTTTATTATATATACATTTATTCATATATTCAATATTCATTACAATTTTCTTTTATGTATATTTAAAAACATGGTGGTAGATCTATTAGATACAATTTATATTCTTACTCTACTCATACCAGGGCTGAACAATAGCTTAACAAAAACATAAAATATTTGTACATATATCAAAAATTTAAAAATATGAAATACAAAGCATAAAGCAACCGGCTGTGCGGCCGGTGCAAGTAGTCAGGTCGAATCCCACCACGTATCAACACACACTAAGCGAGTAGTCGGTGATGACAGTGTCAATTACACGCAAGGGTCGTGCAGCTCTATGATAAAATGTCTATATTTCTTACCTCATTTAAGATTTTTAAACGAGAAACATTTATAAGTAAACACGCTTTAAGACAAAAGTTTATAAGATTATAATTTTGGAGATGGCATTGGTTCATTGTACAGTATTAGTACGTAACAGAAATATTGAATGTTACTGTAATATATCTCTGGTAACCTGTACCTCTGACCTAAAAGGTGTTTGTGTAGCAACGATAGAATATAACCTATAGTTGTTATTTTAAATCCATACCAGCCTAGTGAAGGTACCAAACTCCGTCTTCATTCCTTAAATTAATATGGGAAGTTAACTTGCACTGTCCATGATACTACGACATTATTAAAATTTAATAATATCAGGGATGAATATCACCATCACCACTAACGATATCTGACACCTTTTTCAGTGATTTTAAGTGTTTCTCACCAATAAACTCAGGCAGATTTTCATGACATCTAAGAAACACACATTGATTTTGTATAATTTATTTAAATATAAATAAAATATTATTCAATAAAAAACACATTTACAGGAATATATTAAATCGATTACTTGTTTCATAGGGCGATGCCTATTAGTTTTAAGTTACATGACCCTTTAATTGAGCTTGCGTAAACTATCAAAAAAGAGAGATCAGTCGTCTGTAGGTGCTGCTGCGTTGCGGCGTATAAAGTAACTATCGACCGACCGACAACGCGCCTGTACGGTGCTGCTTTGATACGGCATATAAAGTAACTATCGACCGAGACCGCGTTTATTGAGAGAGAAAGTGAGATCAACAAAGAACTGCGACAAGAGCGGCAATCGTTAGGGGAACAGGAGCGAGTAGGAGTCACTTTGTCGCTGTTCTTGGCGCGCAGCGCTCTTCTATCACACTGTTTTTAAGTTTAAAGTCTTGCTGGTCTGCTCTGACTGTAACATCGACCTTCGTGCGTATGATTCATTGGCGGAGTTTTTTGGGGGGGCAATGCCCTCCCAAACCTCTTAAAGCTTTTGAACTTTTATTGCCAATCTTATAAATTCGAATATAATTTTGTGTTTGACATAGATATTTCGATGAGTTGTTACTGTGATTTTATATTAGTTTTAAGTCAATATTTCTTTTTCTAAATCTAACCTCTAACTCCGCCCATGTATCATGAAGATACATTTTAAAAAAGGTTTCTATTAAATGCAAGGTTTACACGTTAAGGTGAGTGAGAAATTAGTGTAGATTTTTGTTGAATAGAATTCTACTGCTTAAAATTTCAGGGCTTAGAAATCCATTTGTTTGCTAGTGATAGTTGGTAGTTATGATAGTTAAACATTTACCATTGTTACCCGATAATCCGAAGAATGAAACATTTAAAATGAAGAAATCTTAATAGCTACCTTTTCATAAGATCACATTGTATACCCACTATATTAATGTGTATCAACCGCCGAAATTTGTGGCCCGACCTTCCAAATGCATCGAAAACTAAATACATGTTTATTACTGAGCTAGACATTAGTTTACAAATTGTAAAAAAATATATTCTACAATTTTATAGCTTACATAGTCAGGCCTATAGTATTTATTTTGCAAAAATAGCCTTATTACAGAAATAAACTTGGAAGATTAACATAAATATTGTAATGAACATGGTTTTTAGTACAATATAAGTAAATGAAAGGCTGTTTTATTAGACCTAATAATTTTGAACCCTAAAATAATCCTAGATATTTTCTGTGGTAAACAACTTCTTAAAGTCTAATCAAACAAGTTCGTGGTAAACCCAAGTCTTGGAGAAATTCACCTGAATTGTTGCAACCCTCCACAGTAACCTAAAGGCTCAGGTTCTAAAGGGACCGATCCACCAGTCATGAAATAAGTTTTTGAATAATCCTGTTTTAGAATTAATTATAGTAACGGGGGACCGAGCTTGGCTTGGATAGAATAAAACAGTTGTCTACGAATTTTACTATGAAAAATAAAAACTATATCAGGTGTTTTAGTTAACTGCATGTACAATAAAATTTACATAACGATAACATGGACACTAAAGGGCTGTAGGGCGGAGCCCGGATTTTGACATGGACATGTCTTAGCTCAGGGGAGGTGTTGGTGACAGGTTTCCATAGAAACTACCAGAGCTATTGTAATTAATTTTTAACATAAAATAATAAGAACAGCTGCTTAGCTGAACTGAAAACATTCCCTTTAGACATATTCATGATCTAACCTAATTCCCACAGGGAAGTAATACATTTTTGTCAGCCTCGAGACCTGCTTCAAACCCCCATATCACACAACTGTCATAAATCCTAGGTCAGAAAATGATTTCGCCCGGACAGTAGTTGTTTTAGAGTATTGTTTTGCTATGCAGTGCAAGCCATTTTCGATTGAGAACTTGAATAGCTTAATGTTAAGGAAGTAAATACTGAACATTTTGACATGGATATGTCTTAGCTCTGGGTTTGGGGGTGTTATCAATTTGTAAGACCAAAATTTGAAACATAAGAACAGCTGTTTAGATGAACCGAACACATTCGCAAAAGACATATCCATGATCTAACCTATTTCCCACAGGGAAGTAAATAAAGACTTTTTTTTGAAACGCCAACACCGAGGCGGTCACATGGGGCGCCCTGAATCTACATTGATTCGGAGCTACACTCGTTTTATGCAACTTTATTTATTATTTTTATGTTTCTTTACTATGAATAATAGATTATCGTGGCTTCCACATATTACCCAGCTCTGCAGTAGACAATCGAATAAGCTACGCACTTAGAACATTAAAGCCTCTTTTGGATTCAGAAACCCAATAGTTTACTATGGTTGTTTCTCTTCCGTCGTGTCATATGGAATTTAAGTGTGGCGCGTATCTCACAAGCCTCGAAGGACTTCCTAGCAGAGAAGCGTGCTGTCAGAATGAGGCCTAAATATGGACCTCTGTACTCTTATAGAGGTGTTTTTAAAAATTAAAAACATTGACTCTACCGTCTTTGAATATTTTTATGCATAATATCAAAGACATCCACACAGACAGCTGTAGGTACCTCTCACAGCTATTCAACTGTACAGGAGAATCTCCGTACACCAAAACATCGTGTGGCTCTTTTGAAAGGTTTAAGAGGCATAAAAAAAGGATGAAAATAACAGTGGAAACGTCCCTATTTTCCTTCAATTAGTCAAGGACTTTTTTAATTGAGAATGAGTATTATAGTATAAGTGAATACCTTCCACACTGAGACTAAAATTTCAAAATATTGTATTAGTCTTTCTCAGAGAAAAATCATTATCACTTTTGCCTTTATTACACTGTTTTTACTTTAATTTTAACTCTATTTTAAGATTGATGATTGAGAATACGTTATGTATGTATCATATTCAATAAATAAATGAGTTGACAATGATTACAGATTTTTTTTAGATTTGGGGACGTTGGGGAATGTTTGACCACCGTCTGCGACCCTGGCGGCTACTAGCAGCTCCTGCGCTCCTAGTACCCGAGGTGGCCGGATGACATTCCCGACTCGTCGTATGATGGAAGACTGACAGGTCCCTACCCCCCACCCATGGCCGACGGCTCCCTTCCTCGCCCGGCGCCGCCCCCACCCTCACCGTCACCCTCGTCTCCTCTACAAGAGAGCGGGAAATTGCAAACTTGAAATTATACAAGAGCTCTCGCCCCGCCCCAATCGAATGAAGAAGTCTAATGGGTCTGCGACTACGAACGAACTGAATTGGGCGAATTGATTGGGCTTACCAACTGAGGTGGGGTGTGTAAACTAACCATACTTAAAACGACTACTGTTTATTGTAACTAATGTTTTTTATTTCGTTCTGTTACAGGTTTTAATTGTTTTTCAATTGATAAAGTTAATTAGTAATTTACTAAAATGGTAACATACCCATGTAGGCATTTGAACCAAGTATGAATGAGAAATGAGTGTAAGGTGTGATAATGTAGCCTTGTTACTGACGTGTTTCTTAGACAGGGCTGTTAATTAATAGCCCAGCAGTCAATGGCATATCTAAGGGACCTACAGTTTAACGTGAAGTCCGAACCACTGCCTCTGAATTACGAACTGGTCTTACTATGAGGATGCTCTTAGTGGATTAACGTAGTATTCAATAGTGCGGACGTTAACCCACACAAGATAACACTACACCCATCAACTATAATTCACAACTATCCACAATTCGTGGCTCTAGTAGCATTCACAGAGACAGAAATGATCCACTTAATAAATTACTAGTTTGATATTATTATGATATTGAAAACTATTATAACACACAATATTGATGATACCGTATTATTTATGTTGAGAGAACATGTGTTGACATATTATTACTAAATTTAGAGTAAGATTTTTTTTTAACATAAGTTTATATACAGATAATTTATAGAGACCCTTGGTAGAGGAGAACGTGTTCAGAACCTTATAAAATACGACATTTTAAAATAAAAGCTAAACGCGTCCTCAGTATTCCCTTCTATCAGGGCTGCAAATAGGTCAGCTCGAATATAGGTGTTCGGCTAGTTAAATGATTTTGGAATGCGTTCTCTTCAATAGAAAACTAGCCACATTACGAAATGTAGTACTGTACAGTCTGGGAACACGGCTGATCCAAGAATTTTGAATATTTAATTGTTGGGAAATGAACCGGTTACCATTTTAATTGAGTGACAAAATAAAAATTTTCACGCTTTTAACAAGACGAGGGCGTTCGAGTTAAAAAATAAATCGATAGCTGAGCTATTCATATATCAAATATCAACACGCAAACAGCTGTTAAAATTTGTGACATCATGGATTTATTAAATCAGTGTAAATAATCCGTTATTGATCAAGGGTGCTATTCACTATGGTTCTGTGTCTGAGGTGTGATCATCTTCTTGTCTCCTAATCCGTGATGGTACGGGTTAAGGTTGTGACGCAAAGTGGAGTGTAGTGGTTGTGTTATTGTAGTGCGCCGGGTGGCCAACAGATGGAGTGGGCGTGTCAACAGTGATGGAGGGGAAGGCGGTCACACATGGCTGAAGAAACGCGTCCGCGAGTATTAGGGCAGCAGAGCGCTCTAGCGGCCGTGGCGCGCGTCATCAACGTGTATTGCACATATGACAAATGAATGAATCGGGGCGGCCAGGGGCCCCCGACATATTATTATTATATTTTATTAAAATACTTTAACCGATTTCCAGTTTTACAAGAATTCTGGAAACCGTTTTCTGGCGTTTTCAACAAATTTTTTAAATAAGGTACCAGGGAGGCAGGAGATAGTAGGTAACGAGTACCTGGGCTCCCACCCACCTTCCTGCGGGAACGTACCCGGCGGGACCTAGGTCGGGAACGGGACGCCTCCGTGACGTCACTCGCCAGCTGGACGCGTCGACGATCAATCATGGACAACAATAATTAATTAACAAATATGAGCAATATTTGTTGTAATGGTAATACGATCGACCTGCTCCTATTTACTTCAGTACTCATGAAATATAATAAATTCAATAATTATATTATTATTCAGTATTAACTTCAGAATTTTTGAAATTCTGTTTCAGTATTAGTTATTAATTGGAAAATAATTTAACAACGGATTATTTCTAGGGTTTTAAATTAATCAAATAATCATTACTCCGAAAACGTGCAGTGAAAAACAACACGCGTTTGAAAAATCCAATATGTTAACAGTAAATTATTAATTAATTAGACTCAATCACGGATTGTCTAATGAGCATTATATTATTATGATCCTTTGAGAACCAACTGACGATATATCGTCAGCTGGTAATACATTGTATAACATGTGTTCTACGACGCTTTGAATGTTCCCATATGTTATTTTGCACGTCTTTGGTTTCCTTCTTCACTGCCTGGACAGTTTGTTTTCCGTTTTCACTAAGTATAGAGTTTTGTTGTTGTTTCCCTGCCTCTAAATGTTTGTGACGACGATTTCGGCGTTCTGTCTGTTCTAGTCGTGTTTATACAATTATTATTGAAGTTAGGTTATGTGCTCTTATTTTTCTATTTTATTGCGTGTTTCTTGTGTTTAGCTTTGCGATTGTGTGTTTTAGTTGTGTAGTGTGATGGCAGAAAATTTTCTCAGTATAGACCTAGTAGGTAATTTATTTTTAGATGACACTGATAATGACCCTAAAAACTACAAACATAAGTGTTTAAACTTTATAAATAGTGTATATAGTGTTTAAGTGTATTTAAATCCAGTGCCTTCTAAAAATTTACATCCAAACATGTAAGTAAACTATTTCAACTCATTCATAAAATATGCGTTATGCGTTACCCTACATCGATTTTTGTCATATGTATTTACAAACATTTTCTACCATAACATTTTTATTTTATGTCCAAATCCCATACAACTTTGTATACATACTCTTCATAATATTAGTAATTATAAAAACTAGTTTCCCACGGTACAAATGTTTTTGTTTTTTTGTATAGGTAACTCAATTAAAAGATTAAGAACAGAAATTATTTTTTTATTATAATTACCATGACAATATTTTTATTTTTAAAATCAAACAACAATATACCAACAGTAGTTGATAGGATAACCAATTACAACCATTTTGGTAAAAACATTATCAAGATATTTTAAAAATTGAAGTCAGTACAGTCATTTTTACAATTTCATGTGGCCTTTTTCCACATATCAAATTGACTCTTGGTATTTACAATTTTTTTTCAACATGTTTAAAAATATACAAAAATGGCTCGAGTCCCTAAAGGGCATTTACTGTTTGCTAAAACGTCTCAATCGTAAAGTGGCTATGTCCAGGTTCTTTTTGCCCACATGTTGTTAGATAGGTTATTATTAAGGTGTTGGTCAACAACAAAAAATACCCGCCACGACGATACGAAATAGAATTACAAAATGGATTAGACGATTGAAATGGCTACCCTACCACAAGGTGGGTAGTTTAAGCCAAGTATTAATAGGGATTGAGTGTAAGATGACTGTGGCGCGATCTTTTAGTCTTGTTACTGACTAAGGCTGACATATTCCTTAGACAGGAATATCCGATGGCAACTAAGTGACCAACAGTTTTACGTAGAGTCCATTCCACTGCCTCTGAATTACGAACTGGTCTAATTATGAGGATGGTCTTTGCGGATGAACATAGTATTCAATATTGCGGACGTAAATCCACTCAAGAGAATACTACATCCACCGACCATTGGTCACAGCTATCCACAATTCGTGACCTCCAAGTAGCTGGATTACAGAACACGCCACGTTTCCAATGATAGGAGGGAAAAACCGGTGTTGCAAAGGATACGAATTATTCAATTTTAAAGCGTATGCGGAGTAAACAAGATTTGTTAGACAGGAAAACTACTGACGTACACAGTTTCAATCAGAACTTTAAGTATTTTAAATATGTAACTATTTCATGTATAACAACAGAGTATTTTAAAAAGTTTTATCTACAACACCACAATGTAACGTACCAGCATGTGTAGGATCAACTGTTGACTATCACCCGTCAAACGACTCATTACTGATACAACAATTGAGTTCGACAACAGCGTTCTAAATCTTGATTTTGTTACTCTAACGTGGCTGTTACATACTGGCAACATAATGAATTTAGCCAATTACATGAATATTACTGGGACGGTGGCGTTGTCCTGTAATCCAGCTACTTGGAGGTCACGAATTGTGGATAGTTGTAATGCTCGGTGGGGTTAGTGTTCTCTTGTGTGGATTAACGTCCGCACTATTGAATACAACATTATGCGCAAAGACCATCCCCATAATTAGACTAGTTAGTAATTTAGAGACAGTGGTTCGGACTCCATGTTAAACTGAAAGTCCCTTAGATATGCCATTAACGTTTTTGTCTAGGAAACATGTCAGCCTTGGTCAGTAACAAGGCAACAAGATTGCGCCACAATAATCTTACACTCATTCAGTCATACTTGTCATGTCGTCGTGTAGTTTCTCCATTAGCAAATGTGCCGAACCCCTCGCCGGCTGCCGGGCCCTTGTCGCCCCGACGCCGAGGCCCCGCCCCTCAAGGTCGTCCTCCCGGGGCGTCCGCCCACGCCCACTCGTCACCTCGCTGCCCGGCCTCCGGGGCGGACGACGATACGACAGTCGAGTCAGCTGAGAGTCAAGTAGGGTCGAGGTGGAAAACCCGGCGCTGAACCTGTGACGATAAAAATAGGCCTAAACAGTACTTGTAAGCACATACTCTCTACCTCATAAAAGCATAAACTTGTCATTTATTTTTAACACCACTATCGAATTCAAATGTCATTAAAACAATCTCCACACATTCTTTTCGTATGAGGTCACTTCCGTTTCAAATTTTGGTCTTACATATTTTCAATCCCCCCTGCCGCCAGGGCTAAGGCATAATTCTTACACTATAGTATTACCAAAGAACATATAGATAGGCATATTTTACTAACGATGGCTGCTAAAATCAATTTGTACAAAAATTGTCAAACTATGTCAATAATTAATTAAACGATACACCGTATACCAATTTTTATCTATTCTCCACAAGAATTGGATGAGTAATGAGTATGTAGGTTGGCTGCCATGAGAAACATTAAATTTCGCTTTTCTATAGATGTAAATAAAACTAGATAAATTCGAATTTGATTTGAAGTTTGTAGTAGAACCATGAAAAGTTTATTTTGGACGCTTTCGAAAGCCTAAATGTATATTTTATTTATATTTTCTATTAAATAAATAACTAAATAGTGAAGGAAATTAGTTTATTTGTTTATGGGTTTATCCGTAAAAGTATGGACGTATTGTTGTAGACCTATTCAACTATACCTGTAGGGCTACTTACAAATCGGCTAACAAAATGAGTACATTGCTTCTAATGAAAAAATTATAAATAATTTATTTTTTATATATACTTCCATATATATTTTGATGTAGGAAAACAATAATATGTCAAATTAATTAAATACTATATGTATGTTTAAAAAACTTTTCCAACAAAATATTCTCTATTTTACTACCAATTTTGTTTTCAAATTTTAGGCCTACATGTCAAATTTGTGCATATTTTTTACTATAAAATAATTTTTCTACAAATGAAACTTAGTGTCCAAAAATATGTGATATTTTACCATTTTATTCTTTGATAACTCACACAAAACATAATGAGTTGAATGTTTTTACTTTACTATGTAGGGAAATAAATTGCACACATATAGTATATCTCAGATTTTAAGTAATCAATTTTCTACAAATTTTCCAAAAATAAAAAAAAACAAATTATTCATATTGTGTTATTATTTATTTTTAAAATTTCAAATATATATTTCATCTTGTTACCATAAAATTCTCCACTATTTTCCAAGCAATTCAAGTATGTAGTTGAATAGGTTTGCCTTATTAGTTGAATATATATTAATCTTCAAAAATATGCCTGCAAATTCGCAAGTGGCCCTTGTCTCTACAGTAATCACCATGTGCCAATTGTAAGGTTATAACGTCACCTGCCTGGGCATCTAATGCAGACATTTTCCAAAATCCTTGTTTACGCTATCGCGGTGGAGAGAAAGCAAGTTGTGGAATGTTCGTCGACTCGTTAGTGAGATCAGCTGTTAGCGCGGCGCGGCGAGTCTGCTAGCGGTCTCTGATCTCCTGGTAGCCTGGCGGCCCCCAAGGCGGACCCTGCGCCGCCGCCCCGCCCCGCCACGCCCCCGCCCCTCGTCACACCCCGCCCGCGCCCCACACCACCACGTCTTGGCCCCATCATCCTCATCTATCGACCATCGTGTCGTGTGTTTGCATGGTTATCACAGTTTGCAATGGAGCATACTTCATTCCATATTCATATTTTTGAGACACAGACCCTACATTATATTTTGGGTTATTGATACGGGGAGATGACTAAGTTTCGGGTGGGGGGGTTGACAATTTGCAAGACGCAAAAAGTGACGTCATATGGTTGTGATAACAACCCTCAGACATACACACTATCTAGTCTATTTCCTCCCTCAGGGAAGTGAATTAATTCACTTTTGCATTGTATTGTGAACCTGTACTAATTACATACTGCAGGTAGTACAACTAGTAGTCTGTTACCGTCACATTAAACCCAAGTTCTCGTTTCCGTGTTCCATTCCCAGAGATCCAAACTAAGATTTGATAATTTACTATATTTTTGCTGTAAGGTTTTAGTTAGATAAAGGAATTTCAATGAAAATGAATTCAAAGATAGTAAAAAAATAAAAATTTTAATTTTTAATAAAGTGGGTTAGTAATAAAAGAACACATGCCAAATTGAAACCTCGCAAATGCCTTAATAAAATAATCAAATTGAATGTACAGCAAGTGTTATTATAGTGTGTGATTAATTTGTTTACTTATTTACTCATAATCTTTCATGTTTGGCTGTCCTTTTGCAATTATGAAACTCAAATGTAGTTGTGACAGTCTCCTTACTAACACCACTTCCCTGTATTTATTGCTGTGTATACCAACCCCTCCACCATACATACACGAACAGAAAGGGTTTGATATCTTGTAAAAGAGCCACCGTCATCAGAATGACCTTGAAAAATGGGTGGAATTTATGGGATTATCTCAGGTATACAAGTTTTATGGGAAAATCACTTAAAAGGCAGGACCATCACTTGATCACTGGAGAATAAATAAAAAATGAATATGATTATCCATTTGTAAAATAATAACGCACCGCACTCGTATCAAGCGAATAGTTTGAGCAAGAAAGGACGAAGTAAAATCCACATTTTTAGCCCCCAGCTGCTGGACAGGAAGTAAGACTATTTTCACTTACGTAACTTCCGTCAGTCACGTCAAATAGAGATGAGTTCATTAATTTTAGAACATGTTTCTGTCCCAGTGCTACCAGTGTATAAACAAGCCTGATGTAAAGTTTATAGGAATCTTGTTTTAGAATTAAATAGCTGTATTAGAAATGCACAGTAAACAGGGTTTTATATAGGGAAAAATTGCACCCAAGCAAAATACTGTGCTCATTGAAGGAACAGAATGAATTAAATACCTCTCGTAAAGATAACGCTAGATTCCTGGAAGCATGAAGATGGCCGCCGCGAGTACGGGGAGGCAAGGTCATGCGAAGGCCGCTACCTCCCCCACCTGTTTAATTCATAACATTAAAGAAGTGCCTTCCACTTTTCTACGACTTCACGCACTACTTGCGCGCGTTACGAATCACCTTACTACTTAGAAGGAGTCGCTAATTCAGATTTTATAAAAAATTATAAAAAAAACTAAAATCTTCGCTAAAATGTTGATAGCTGTGTGAACTATTTAATCTTTAATATTGTTCCCTACCTACGGATTTTCTTTTATCTTTTATTTAATGTGACTACACCAAGGCTAAATCCGCCGCCTTGACTAGGAAATAAACACATGCAAATCTAGTGTTACAGACAGTGACTGAGACAGTGGTGTCGTCCTGTAATCCAGCTACTTGGAGGTCACGAATTGTGGATAGTTGTGAGCGAAGGTCGGTGGGTGTAGTGTAGTGTTCTTTTGTGTGGATTAACGTCCGCACTATTGAATACTAATCCGCAAAGACCAAGCTCTTAATTAGACCAGTTCGTAATTCAAAGACAGTGGTTCGAATTCTACGTTAAACTGTATGTCCCTTAGTTGTCATCGGCTGTTGGGCTATTAATTAACAGTCCTGTCTAAGGATCATGTCATCCTTAGTTAGTAACAAGACTACAAGATCGCGCCACAATCATCTTACACTCAATCCTCATTCATACTCGGCTTGAGGTACGGTCGCCATTTCAATAATCTAATCAAGGATACTACTGTTTTTGAATGTATTAGTAGTTGTATTGGCAGTGCGCTTATAATAAAGCGCATTGTACTTATACTGGTGGTATGTTGATCAAGGACTGAGCATTGTTCGTACTTATATTGGCAGTATGTTGATCAAGAAATGAGCATTGTACGTACTTATACTGGTAGTATGTTGATCAAGGACTGAGCATTGTACTTATACTGGTAGTATGTTAAACCAGGACTGAGCATTGTACTTATACCGGTATGTTGATCAAGGACTGAGCATTGTACCTTTGACTATCAAAGATTGTACTTATACTGGCAGTATGTTAATCAAGGACTGAGCATTTTTCTTATACTGGTATAGTATGTTGATCAAGGACTGAGCATTGTACTTATTTTCAATTATTTGATATTGTTAAGGTTTGACGTTACAATATTTGTTTTATTTCTGTTATTTGTTGACTTGAGTTTTGAAATGAAAAATAAATTTATTTCTGAGAAAAGTATTACGTTCATCACAAACTTATCCACAGATATATCCATGGCTTTAGCTATTATTTAGGTAATACATTCTTAACTCCCTAACTTAATTTTTCTCCAAGCCGTGATTGTTGATGTCTGCTCGATGCTCAAGTCGTTGACCTCACCTCGCGGCGGCTCCGGGTAGTGTTAGTGGCTACACCTTGCCGCGAGCTCGCGCCTCCGTCGCCTACGCCTGCCGCGGTGCGCGGGACCGCTGCGCCGCCGACCAACGCGACGGTATGCGCAGGATGTCCAAACGACGCGTCCGTCACCAGGGGAGCAGAACCCGGGGCGTCACCATTGCCACTAGGCGCGGGACGCGGGAGGAACTAAGGAACTGAGGATGGAGCGGACCGGAAGTGTCGGCCAGGTGTTAAAACACGATCTCGCCTCTTGAGCGACCCCTGAGTGTAGCAAACAGAACCACAAAGAGACGGAGTAGTGTTACAAGTAAACGGTATCAGTGCAAATCAGTATCAGTCAAATACTTTCTCCCTTAAGTAAATTTAAAATGGCAATCATTTCATAATTTATTGGTTCAAAATTATCATCCAATTACTGAAAACAGCGACAAGAGAAACAAGGTTAAATTTATTGTTAGAAATTTATCAGGAGGGAACCCCCTCCCTCCCCGGGGAGGGGAAATTCGTTAGAGTAAATCAACCCCATATTTGACAAAATTCTAGAATTTAAGAAAACGTATTAATATATCATACCTTTTTGAGTGCACTACACAACAAAATAAAAACAAATGTTTTTTAAATTTAATTATACATATATTTATTTTAAAGTTACATGTTGACATGGATATGTCTTAGCTCTGAGGGGGTGTTGGTGATTTTTAATATGGAAAACATGTAACAGGTTTCTATAGAACTACCAGAACTATTGTATTAAATTTTAAATCTAAATATATAAAACAAAGTCGTGTTAGTTACACGCATTATAACTCGAGAACGGCTGGATCGATTTTAATGATCTTTGATTTTTTGGATTCGTCTCTGCTCCGGTCATGCTTTAGGCATATTCCGTTTCGATAAATTCAATTAGTTTCCATTTTATAGCGTTTTAAATTTCTAATGTTAACCTTATGGGGAATAAGTTTGTTTACAAATTTTCTAAAATCAAAACATTTGATTTCTTAAAACAGCTGTTGGTTTACTCTCCGTTAGCAATATGCTTTACTACCCAATGCCATATGAATCATATAATGTAAAACTATGAAGTAAATATATGCTGTACAAAATGAACAGCTTTATTCGCCACGTTAATAGTTTACGGTTTTTGGGAATTATGTACTGTATTTATATTTCTTTTTTTCTGTATGATTAAAAGTCACTTGTTTATATGTTTGACAAATAAAAAATAATTACAATGTTTCTACATATTGAGTTTATTATAATAATCAGCTGTTGTATATTTAAAGCTTTCACAACGAAGCCGAAATGCTAATTGACTTCAGGACATGGCCAATCTTAAAGTTAACATGTATTTACTGTTAGGCGTTACGAAGTTCGCCGGGTCAGCTAGTATAAAATAATAAGAACAGCTGTTTAGATGAACTTAAAACATTCCCTTTAGACATATCCAATATCCATGATCTAACCTATTTCCCTCAGGGAAGTAAATACAGATATTTTTTTACACTTGAAGATTGGATTATAACCCGAAACATGTTGTGTTTTAATAAAATATAATTATGAAAGGGTACTATGGTTTTTACTTATATTCCAATACTATACCAGCAGCCCTGTTAGTGAACATTAAGACAAAAAAAATAAATATATTTTTTGTCTCCAGGCACCTCAAAACAAAAAAGGAACTTGATCCCTGGCTTGCCATAGACCTACGGTAATACAGTAGCTTCTTTCCTATGGGAAGTTCTCTAATACAGTTTTTTTCAAAATTACTTATTAAACTTAATTTTTCACTCAGTTATAGATATTTTTTACTGAACTAACAAAACAGAACAATTTTCTTAACGAATCGATCTATACCTTCTACTTAGAACTGATATAAAACTAATAAATGATTTTTAAAGTTAGAGATAGGCCTGGACCCGACGAAGTCTCACTTCAATACGGGAGTCTTATTTATGATTTAGCGTTAGATTTAAAAATATGATAGTACAAAAAAGATTGTCGCCAAATGCTGAACGGTTTATCGAAATAAGCAATCACCGGTGCATAGCTGTTCTAGTTGTGAGTCTAGTTGCTGCACTACAATTTCTCCTCCCTCATTCTGAGAGCCTGATACCTGGCGTTGAGCTATGTAGCGGAAGAGTTGAACACTGCGACCAAAAACAGCTGATTAGTTTAGAATTCCTTCCATAGATGTCGCCACTCGCCAGTCGTAGTCGCTAGTAGCGCAAGCACGACTACTGAACAGATTTAGGTGAAAAATCGAAACCAGGTCTTCAGTATAATAATGATGTAGGTCAAGATTTGTGATAGCGGTCTACTTCAGCTTTAAAAATATCAGGAATCTAGAGACGACCTGTGCAGTACTTCCCTCAATTGTCCTCAAGAAAATTATTCACTATTTTCTATTCTGATGCAAACGAAATATTTTTCTCCTTTAGGTGGAAGTGGTCTAAACCTCCTTATTTTAGTTTGTTATGTTTGTCAGATAGAAAATTAAATAATAGTAAAATTCAAAATAATTATTACTGATATAGAACCAATATTTATTTTGTGTTCAGCCTAGTAATTGTGTTATTTATTGGCTTGGAAGACAGTGGTGTGTAAAGTTTTGAATTCTCATACCAACCTCTATTATTTTGGGGTCATTGTCCTGAATGAGAGTAATAATTAAAATACAGCTTGTACATCTGTGTATGTTCCAATATGTGACAGAATGTTTTCTTTTTTACCCTGCAGGTACTTTACTTAAGAATTTTGAAGATTAATGTGATGTAACTATTGTGTTAATAAATCAATGGTACTAAATTTTATTGTAAAATCTGGAAGGTCCTTACTTGGAGACCTTAGAGGCCAGAACTGGATATCAAAGTCTACTCCTTATACCTGACACCATACAAATGAATATGGTTGGTGACTAGCTCATTTCATTTTGACACTTTTTTGAATTAGTTACAGAGGGAACATCATCATCAATAGACAGTATACTTTATTACATGTTCATTGAGAATGGTTTTAGCACAATGTATAATTTAAAAAAATGTATAAGTCTGATGAGCATTCTTCTAGTCAAAGATCTGTTGTGGTACAGTAAGTACTCTTGTAAAGAGTAGAATGGAATTAAGTAGCCACTGTTTAAGGTCATCTTCTGTCTTGCTTCTTACATATTTTGTTGTTGTTTGAGAACTCTTTGCATGTTAGTATGCATGTTAGCAGAGCTTCCACCTCAAGCTACAAATCCATATCTCATGTGCTACTCAAAAAGTGCAAAGTATACTAATTTTGTTGTAATTTCATCTCTTGCATTTTTAGTATGTTTAAGAGCATAGATGCTTGAACTGAATTTTGTACATATATTCATTCGGAATTTGTGACACTTCATAAGATTTACGTACAAAAGCTATTTCTGTTGTGATTTCTGCTGGTGGTCAAGGCAGTCAAATGGAGAGTCATTACTGCCTCTGTACTTAAGCCTACTCCCTGATTTACGAGCTGGTGGCATTCAAGGCATTTGACTGCCTTGACCACTTAGTACAGGGGCTTAAGTAGAGAGGTACAGAGACAATAATGACTCTGGTTCAGATCTCGATATTGCCAATAAGCTAATGTACGCTCACCCCTATCTTTGATTGATACATTACACACAGATCTGCAGTCTCTGAGGGTGAACAGAGTATGAGAAAAAATGAAAGGGCAAGAGGAATTACAGTAAATCACAAACTAAATGGAATGATACTATATTTTAATCTTAACATCTCTAAATTATAACATATCTATAACAATGAAAATAATATATCTATATAGACAAGTACAAATATAATTGTAAAATTAGGTAATACACAGCTTCTTAAATTAAGAGTCAGGGTTCAAGATGTAGTTCTTGATCTCGTTGAGTAACATAGAGCCGACGACCATCTTTTCACAGTTGACAGTCACTTGTATGCTTGAATCTTGGAGGGTTTGACATGTCACCAGAACAAGAGATTTGGAGGCTAACGTCTGACCCGCAAACCTATGAACATAAATTACAGATGTGAAAAATAATATGGTAAAGATTTAGATATCATTACAACGTGAACTTTGAGTTTGCATATTTATTATAACACAATATGTTTGATAGTCAAAGGATAGCTTCTATATATTTTTATCTCAGGGACATGGGGCAGAATCCCTTGCATGAAAAGCAATTAGTTTGAATAAACAACTCAACTAAAATCCAGCTTGATAGTTAGGCTATGGTAAACAAGTATTCAAATCTTAATCTACAGCGTAATTTCACCTGAGAATGTTAGGCTCAACAGTAAGGATTGGGGCGACATTGGCAGCTGCTAGAACCCTCTCAGAGAGCGCAGCACTGTCTCTTGACCAAGCTACACTGGCAACATGTTCGTTCATCCCTCGTAACTTGCCTGCAAGCAAAACATCAAGTGTGATTCAAAATAAATAGGAATGGCCAATGTTATATATAAAACAATTATAAACAGTTATAACAATGTATAACAGTTATAACAATTGTAAACAACTCTAAACATCAATTATAAAAAATTACACATAACATAAATAAACACATTATTAATGAACAAATTGCATACAAACTTCAATAACTGAACATAAACAATTACACCGACGACTGACATCAACTCAAAGTCAGCTGACATTGTGAAACTGCATAGTATGTAATCACATTATAATTATAACTACACAGCTGATCAAAAGGAAAACGTCCAATCGACCTATTTATGACAGAATGTAATTATAGCAAAACAAGATGAATGGAATTAAAAGGCTGAGTCCTATCTGGACTCGGGATTTGTATTCAACGGTAAATGAATTATCCCGAGCTGTACTCAGGTATAGGGCACAATGTGTTAATTTTCTTCTCTCCTTTCTACACCAGGGAAGAGGTTTTGTGTTATGGAAAGCTGGCTTGGGGTACCATACCTTGCTCAGCAGTGAAGAGTGTAACTGGCATCGTGACGGGGCGAAGCAACTCGCCCACATGAGGTCGCAGAGTCAGACGAGCGGCTCCGCCCTGCTCCCAAGCCAGCTCCAACGTGACGGACTGTGTCGAGTCGTTCCAAGCGACTCCCACCGTTCCCTGCACTGCACAATTTGGCCCCAGCGAGTCTATTGGCGCAAAGTCGTGCAACTCCATCCCAGCTGTCACCGTCTGGCAAGAAAAATAATCACCTCATTCATCGTCAAAGAAATAGAAGATCTTGAGAATTACACATCATAACTGTTTATATTCTACATCGATGGTTACCTAGGGAGTATGGTAGTTCACGAGAAAAACGCAAAAGATGAATGTATGTAATTCATGGTGATGTGTATTCAATAATATTTAGTAAAAAAGAGCTGTGAACTTTGAATTAAAAAAGGTTTATTATATTTCAAAGCATCTGAATACAGTGCTGGCCTTCAAAACTGAAGATCGCCGTATCGAATCAGGACCCAGTTGCCATTTTATAATTGATAAGCCAGTCCTTCATGAAAATTCTGATTCACAATACCAGCCTACAAGGAATTGCTACATTTAGAGTAATACGATTTTCTGGTTATGATAATACATTTGTAGGGAAGTGTAAAATTCAAAGTTACCTTGTTGGCGACCCTGATGTTGGTGAGAGGTGCCGTGGTGTGGTTGGTGAAGGTGAGCTGGACAGAGGTCATGGTCGGACTGAACAGGTGTGGCGCTCTCGTGAACCTGCACAACAACCGTACCGATATGCCGTAATAGTGATACCAGTATATTGCATGTGGGATATGCTTTTGTAGTTCTACAAACATTTTTGAAAGATTTTTTTATAACTATACTGATGTACAAAAATATTTCAAGGAGCTAAATACACCTACTCCAAACCCCCCCATTCGAAATTTGGTTTCTACATGTAGACTCAGATGGAAGCAAAAATCATATGTGACAGAAGACCAAATTGAATCACCACTGCTTTTTACAGCTGTTTTTTAAATAAAGTAAGTTTAGGCCACTGAACTAGCAAACAACTTTAGCAACAGAGAGAGCTGTGGTGGGCTTAGTAGACACATACAAAACAAAACGGTACAGCGAAATCAAGTAAATTTTGCAGGCTTTTGAACACTTAGATGCTTATTCTTAGAGTTAACTACAATAATCAATTATTCCTGAATCAATGAATAAGAATGTGAGTACATTGGGACGAAAATGCCTGCAAGATCTGAACTAAACCAAAGTAAACATTTACTTTTAGCAAATTCTTCAAATAGGCTATATGCTATAAAAATAGATAAATTACCTTGAGCTGACACTGAGGCCCCCACCACTGACTTTGTTGAGGACTTCCACACTTTTAGCCGGAATGTAGGCTGCGCTCGCTAGCTGGAATGGTAACATAGCAAATTATAAACTGAACAGTTCTCTAAATGACATCCAACTATCATCGGTCTACACTGATTAAAATAACATAGTCTTTTCAAACTTACATGTTACAGTCCTGTTGTTGGTCCAGACCTATTAATAGAGGCAAATAGATTCTGGGAGAAAGCCTGAGCGAGGAACCCAAAACTTTCACTAGGATATGTCAGTGAAGCTGCAGGAATAAAGTTTGTTTGTACCTTATGTCTTTGATCTACCTTAAGATAACATCCAACATCACTTAATAGTTGTATAGGAACTTGTCCAAACTAAAGGCACTCCCATTACATATTTTTCTCATTTGACACTGGTGTCAAAGGCCTGGATTGACCCTCTAAGCACGGCTCAAATTCTCAGTTTGAAGAAAGGAGAATTAAGGTTTATGGAGGACATGTTGGTAAGCAAGTACAGTAGAACCTCGATTAACCGTCACCCTCGGGACCGAGACCATGACGGATAACAGAAATAATAATAGCACCAATACAACTTAGCACCTCAGTGTTTGGCGTGGCGACATCCAATTCACTGCCTTGCATGTTATAATGGCACCATTGTAAGTCCTAATTAATTTTCATGATTGCTGCACAGTACTTAATGTGAATTTATTTTAAATGAGAAAAACAAAACTACACCAGTTCAAGTGAAAAATACTTTATTAAAATATTTTATTAAGAAGACAATGAAATATCAACTGTACATGTACGTATTTTACTCTCAAAACTTAAGTTGCCGGTATTTAGTTTTTAAAATAATCTGTCATTTTCTTTTGTTTTTTTCCCCATCGAGCTTTTCAGGCGGTCATGTTTATAATTTTTCTGAGAAGAAGCACCAGCGTTTAATAATTTATTGTTTATTCTCCCAAAACTACACGTTTCCGTTTCTCAGACATAACAGAAGAGCATTACACACTACATATAAACAGCACTGTCAACAATAAACGGTAAAGAACGTAAAACACTAGTAAGCATTGCACTCGAAATCGGCAATAACTTCATTTGACCACGTACCATACTGAACTAAAAAAACAAGTAAAATAAAACAGTAGCAGTGGAATGCAGAAGACACTGTAAGGGGTTAACCAGCTGGGTCACTACCCTTGCCGCCAATGATTCACGCACATTGCAGGTGTGCAGTACAGTTGTCACTACTTACCATAGAGCCTCAACAGACGATCCGACTCGGCGATGACGCGGAAACATAATTTTTTTGCGCTAGCGGGGTGGCGGTTAATAGAGACTGACGGTTAAAAGGGTGACGGTTAATCGAGGTTCTACTGTACCTTACCTCTTTCAGTCCTATGAATCTTTCATGTTTTTCATACTCTTCAATAATTCCTTAACACCAAACAAACACTAAACGCTCCCCCCAACCATAACCAAGTCATAAAAAACAAGTGCCCACTGCAATCCCAACTTCCTCTCAAGACAGTCAATAATTATTTTATGTGGGTCCTCCTACCACTGTACCATACATTTGCAAGTCAAATTGGGATTGAAAGGGATAGGTTGCGATAAGGTGCTTGATCTGTCCTAGTCAGACACATCGAAATTCTATGGAGAAGAGATCGAAACCACTAGCAACCAGGCATCCTCCATTGCAAAGCTTAATAATTAAGCTTTTTTTTTAAATTAATCCCGAATACAATCAATTATTGATTGTATTCAGTGTGCAATGGTAGATCTTACAGATTAAGATGGCATGGGTTATATAACTATAACCCAACCAAAAACAAACAAAAAAGTCAACCTTTACCTGTATACCCGATGCAGCTGAGTTTTGGGTGGTTGGGGTGGCAACGAGCGGAGTCAGGAACCCCCCCAGTGATGGGGTCATTAGTGGAGTCATCGTTGGCGCTTCTGTGAAACAATTACGACCTTGTCTTTAGTGAGGAAATAAAAGGAGGAAGGAGGTAAAATATAGTTCCACTTTTGATTGAAAAGGTAATTAATTTTAAAACATTTATTAGTTTATATTAGACCAATCAAAATAAATAAATATTGAAGGACACATTTATGAAAAAAATTATCTTTTTAAATACCTTGAAGTCTAACTAATATAAGATGCAGAATATAAGTAAACAGAACAGGAAAAAAGTTACAGGGAAAGTAGTCAGATACAACAAAATCATCTTTAATTTATAAAAAGGTAAAAAGGTGCAGCATTTTGACATGGATATGTCTTAGCTCTGAGGGGTGGTGGTATCAGCAATCTGTCCGACCAAAATTTGTAACAGTGATTTTATGTGGTTAGTGACGTCATATACTTATAAGGACAGCTATTTAAAGGAACTGAAAACATTCCATTTAGACATATCCATGATCTAACCTATTTCCCACAGGGAAGTAAACACAATCATTTTCATTTACTTCAAAACAATAATAAAATAATTCTAACCTTCAGTAAAGTCCAGGAGAAGGTCCAAGTTGCTCTTGGCTGACTTGGTGTTTGCTGGTTTAGTAGCACTGGACGCCGGTGGGGTGTGTTTTTTCTTGACAGGAGTTACAACGACCGGGGTATCCGAGGAGCTGTCGTCTTCTTCGCTCTCTTCGGAAGAATCTTCACTCTCACTCTCGCTAGCCTCTGCCTCTTTGCCCGCTTTCTTTGGCTTGGTTTTTGTCTGCATTGTAAATAACAAAGATGCAAGATAAAAACCAACTACTACGGGCAAATCAATGATTTTATATTTCAAATGTTTATATAATTATTATAAATGTTTATGCTTATTATTTGAGCAATTTCCTTAACTCTTAACTTGTAATATTATTTATATAACTAGCTGACCCGGCGAACTTCGTAATGCGTGACAGTAAATACATGTTAACTTTAAGATTGGCCATGTTCTGAAGTCGAATAGCATTGCGGCTTCGTTGTGAAAGCTAAAAATATTCAACAACTGATTATTATAAAACCTAATAACTGTGATTATTTTATAGGAACATATAAACACGTTACTTTAAATCATACAGAAAATAAAAAAATATAAGTACATATAAATACATTCCCAAAAACCGTAAATTATTAACGTGGCGAATAATGTGTTCATTTTGTACAGCATAATACTTCATAGTTTTACATTAATGAATGATTCAGATGGCATTGGATAGTAAAGCATATTGCTAATGGAAAGTAAATCAACAGCTGTAGAAATCAAATGTATTGATTGTAAAGAATTCGTAAACAAACTTAGTCCATAAGGTTAACATTAGAAATTTAAAACGCCATAAAATGGAAACTTATTTTAATTTATGGAAATAATAACCTACATGACACAGAGCAATCCGAAAAATTCAAAGTATCGGGTAGTTTCTGGATAAGACATACATACAGACATTCAATTTTATATATAGAGATTAAGTAAGTAAAAGGCACGCAATAACTATGTCAAGTTAAGGCTTAATGGAGTAACCCAAAATTTTTGAACACTATTAAGCAACAACTACTTGCTGGTACTCTTCATAAAATGAAATTATTTTTGGAAACTTATAAGTGTATAAATGCTCAGCTGGAAGTCAAGTAGTTTTGGTAGTTTATCTCTGAACAAGCAAAAAACCAGTAAGAGAATGTGGCTAACAACTACTTAATAAATTACAATGTTTGAATTGAGGTTTTTCAATTAGTATTACCTGAGAATTTTCTTCACTTCCGGACTCACTTTCTGATTCACTATCACTATCCGAAGAGTCCTCTTCATCTCCTGATTCTTCTTCTCCGTCCTCTTCGCCTTCAGAACTCTCTCCTGACCCTTCTGATTCTTTAGATGCGAGGAACAGAAAAATATATTTCACGATTAATGGTTCTCTGTAGTTACTTGTAGAATCAATTAGTAAGGCACTATATCTGTAACCTAAAGTAAGCCAGGGGAGTATATGAATTTAAAAACAGTTGATACAATCTGGTTCTCACAAATTAAATTAAACTTTTCTCAGTAATTGTAATTCATTAAATAATAATAATAAATTGTTTATTTTTTTTAACTCTTTGAATGGCGATAGTAAAATTATTTTATAAGAAAATAATTTTGCCAAAAAATTTAAAACTGCAGATGAAAAATACAGAAAATTAATTCATTTAAAAGTAATATTTAGAGAATATTATGTCACTCATAAGCTACATAAGTTATTATCTGTTATATTTAAAATATTTGAGCTAATCATGCAACAAATGTAGTTCGCTATTTTCTATAGTCCTTGATTCTTACTTTCTATAGTATGCTTTTATAGAAATAAGCGCTTTCCCCTCACTATCCATGTGGTAACTGCGCTCTCTGACGATAACTGAGCCATCTGAAGTGCTAGGGTTCGTACTGAGCTCTCTTGCTGGGTATGTGGCGTGGAGGGCCCACATAAATACGGTGACCGCGGGTGAGCATTTGTAGGCTTAATTGGATTGCAGTGGACACCTATTTTTCTTTAATGTTAGTGGTTTATACTCTTTTGTGTTTTTTTGTGTATGCTTGGTATTTTATAAGATTTGCAAAAAAAATAACAAAATTTAAATAGTATAGCATTGGATTAAAAGTAATATTTAGAGAATATTAGTCCTTTCAGTCTTAACACCGAGTCAGGTTGATAAAAGCTACATAGGCAGGACAAAATATTAAAGATGAATCTGTTAATTTTTTTGTGACCACTATTTGATGCATTTTATCAGGATCAGTTTGGGGTTCGCTATATAGTATCTATAGTCCATTTTAACTAAATTTGTCATGCAATCCTCCAAGAATTCCTTAAATGTTTCTACTTGATAATATCTACACAATCCCACCAACACTAACCATCGGGTGGGGAACTGTCGCTCTCTGAGTAGAACGATTTCTTCTTCTTATGCTTCTGTGGAGCGCTGAGGATGTCCTGGGCGCTGGGCTCCTCCGGGTTGGTGGCGGGGGAAGTGGTGTCCGCCACATCGCGTTCACTGGAGCTGGGAGCCACGGTGGGGAACGGCGGGAGGTCGTGGTAGCCGGCTGCTCGGGTGTTGATGTAGTGAGACAGTGATCCTAGTTGCAGCTCCTCTTGATCTGTCAGAGAAATTTACCCTGCTATATTTTTATACAGTCAACTCTTGATAGCTCGTAATTCATGAAACCATGATATTTCTTTGAATTAAGTATAGTCTTGAGTTATAGTGTAAGTTAGTAAGTAGTTACTGAAATGGTAACCTGTGAAGGGCCAGGAATTTTAAGCCAAGTATGAATGAAAGCTGATTGTCTTCTGAAGCCAAGTATGTTCCTAAGACAGAACTGTTACGAATTGGTTTTATTATGAGGATGGTCTTTGCGATTAACGTAGTTTTCAATAGTGCAGATATTAAAACAAAAAGAATATTACACCCACCGACCATCGCTCACAACTATCCACAATTCGTGACCTCTAAGTACACCCCACCATCCCAGTCAAATATCCTAAAAAGTTTGAAAAAAATCTAATTTAACGGATAAGACCTACGGTGAGGAATGGTATACCTTTACCCTGAAACTTGGACATGAGCTGAGGCGCTGGCTTGGTGGCTAGAAAGATCTGCTTGGCGTAATGTGCGAGAGGGTTCTCCGTGAGTACAAACTGCCGCAGGAACCTAGACCGGTCTCGGATGTCGTAGTTCTGGTCGTATCGCGCCAGACTGAAGACATACTGGCACAGCAGTCTGGTCTGGGAAGGGTTGGTCAGGTACAGCTTCACTGCCAGGTTCAGAACCTGTAGCTTCACTATGTCCTCCTGTGAACAAACCAATTTATGTATTACCCGAGTCCCAGTAATTCAAACTAATCCAATCTGAACCCTGTTCAGATTACCAATTTGATCGTATGATCCAGATATGCAGTGTAAAGTTGCATTTAAAGTACTAATAAATCCATTATTTTAAACCCGAACTGCGTATTTATAACAATTAACTAATTAATACGTTTTGAACGCGTCATTAGAAATGTAAACCACGACACACACTGACACATAAAAACGAACAATAATAAAACAGTGCTGTCTATAGGCCTACTTTTTACGTGATCACGGTCAGGTATCAAGAAATGGTCTACCATAATTTCTTGTTCTTCAGGGGTTGTGCATAACGCGGTTGTTCCCTCGTACCTCTTGTATGAATGACTTGGCCATCTTGCGGAGAACATCGGGTGCGATGGTGGGGACCAGCTTGCTGTACTCGCCCAGCAGCCACAATATGGAGGCCCTCGCCTGTGGCACGGTGATGGTGTCCATTAGCGCTGACATCTGCGAGATGATGTCCTTGTGGCGCGACGGCTGCGACTGTAGCAGCTTCTTGATCACCACCACACTCTCTGCCACGACCGCTTCTGGTCAACACAAACATAACCCCAGTAATATTTTTAATTTTAAATTGCCCAAAATACCCCGAAATAATTATTAGGGGTATTTTAAATAATTTTTTTAAATTTTTAGGGGTGCGCAAAAAGCCGCAACGGCTGAAGCGCCTTGGGAAATCCGCCCCTTCGAATGATGATGATGACCCCGAAATAAATGTAATGTCTGTGATAGCTTGAAATACTTAATAACTTGAACTATCTAACAACAATTTTACCTTAACAAATTAAAGAAGGATTAAGTAATAATATATTGCGCGAAAAGACAACACAGACTTTCATTACAGTATTATTACACATAACCTCTAGATTACTGAGTTTTTATTCAATCTCAACTGCCCATCATCATAAGAAGAAGCCCTTATTTCTTCAGTGAATTAAAGACAGCGAGGTACCATAGCGGTAATAGTCACATGGGCAAATCAGAGATGACCGCTCATGATCTGACAGGAGTCGCCGGCCACTAGTTTTTATCCAGCAACCTTTGACTTACTGGGCCAGAGCGTTAGCCCTGAGCTAATGTGCCGGGAGCTTGAAAATGAACTCATCGTGGTTTCTTTTAAAACTAAAGGAATCTGAATAAATTCTTAATTTTAGTGATTCCTTTTCTTGAGACACTATCCCAAACTTCAAGGGTATATTAAGGTGAATACGTGAAGAGTGAGTGTAACGAATGGAATTGATTTTGTGATGTAGCTTTGTTACTAATACTAACTATGATCAGCTGATTCAATGAATAGGCCAATGAACTAAGGCAACTGGGTTTAGTATTGTGTAATGATTTTGCTCAGGATTAAACTATCAGATGCATTTTGCTGTTGTCGGATTTCAGTGTGAATCCTCTTACAAAAACAAAGTGAACTAAACTCTCTAGAGACAAACATAACCTGTATTGTTGTATTCAAGTTATTAAAATAACCACACAAAGACTAACCATCTCTGTTGGACAGCATGGACACGAGACCACTAAGACAGCTGTCTGTCACCTCCTTGATGTTTGAAGCGCAACTGTAACCAAATATCAAATCATATAGAAATGGAATAATATAATGCAGAATAATTTTGGAAACAAATCTTTCCCGTCTAGAGGTTTATAATAACAGTTGGTGATACAGTATGTCCATTTCAAATAATACAATGTCGTCATCTTGATAACCATAGAAATCAATAGGCTACATAAAATTTAACATGACATCACAAAAACTTAACAAAATAATTTTAAATATTTATTTAGGAGATAGATTTTGACTACCGAGGAAATAGAAGTTCCCCACCCTCAACTGGTCCTGAGAGACTAAAGTTGAAACAGAATAAGAATTTTATCCAGCCAATAAATATTCCATGTGAATACTTACAGCAAGTTAAATTAGTATACAAAATACTAATAGTTAAAATGTTTCGTGCTCAATATTCTAATTAAAAACTCTCGTACACAGAATAGAAGATCACAAAAAAGTTGGACAAGGTATCTAATTGTACTTTATTATAATCTACTGGTAATCTGAAATCTGAAAAATCAATCCGTTTGATGAAGTTTAAACATTGTATATTTAATTTCAAACGTTAGTCGGAGAGAGAATTTCTCAGGAAGGACAGATCCGGAATTAACGCTTTACAATGTAATAGTATTGTTGACTAGAGTTGAGAAGAGTCCCTATACCTGGACTGGTATCTGACTACCTGTTGCGTCTATTATAACCTAGAGTTCAACCACTGTTGGAGTAGCAGTGTCTTACCGTCCAATAGCTTGGATTGTGGCTGCAACAAACTCTTTATCCGGGTTCGAGATGTAAGTCTGAAACTCCCGCAGAATGAACGAGATACTGCTCTCGGTGGCGAGCGTAGTGAGTATCTCCAGCTTCAGCAGTTTAATGTGCGTCGGATCACTCGTCCGCACAAAGAAACTCTTCATGAACGGCTCAAACATCGCCTAGAGTGAAATGGGTTAAACATGTTAGTTAAATGTTGAGAATGTCCTAAGCTGTGGTAGATTGGGTAAAATGTGTCATAAAATTAAAAACATAGCATTACCTTCCTGACTGTAGCGATGGATGCTATGCAATGCAGCACTACAGACTGGACCTCCCTGTGCGAGCGCAACAGCCGAATGAGTGACTTGGCCACGACGGGAACCTCGCTGCGAGGAGCGAGATGGTGGTACAACTGAGCCACTGACATCACCACCTGCCACAACACAGCAAAGTCAACACTATACGATGGGTATCACACTACAAAATGAGAAGGCTTTACAATTTTTGCCAGACAAGAGGGTATGTTTAGATGACAAAGGCGTCAATATAAATAAAAATGAAATGAACCTAATTTATAAAAAAGCGATCAGGTATCAACAGTTGAAGAATACTTACAGAGGCATTTCTGCTCTGCAGGAGAGGTTTTGCGTTACGGAGAAGTAATTTGTGATCCGGATCCAAACTAACAGTGGTTTTCTTGGTCTTCGGTTCCTCATCGTCATAAAATGGTTTATTATCATCCGAGTCTATTCCTGTGTCCTGAAAAATATTTGCAAATAAGTATCTTGAAAAATTAATCTTCAAAAATTAAAATACAGGATCGTAGACAGTATATCCTGACGTAATACTTAATTCGTTTACAGGCCCGTCTTAACCTAACTGCAGTTTATTTTGAACTTACTTATTTGGAAAAAAGATATTGTAAATTTAATCAAATTAATGGAATGAATGAATAAAAGAATGTGTGATTTTCATGGTGATTTCTCTAGAAAAAAAATCGTTGAAGCTATGTACCTGCACCTGAAAATGTGGTAATGCTTCAAACACTAAAGCCCTTCATCAAGTACAAAGGTCAATCTTAATGTCCATCCACTTCCTTCTTGATCTACTAAACATTTATTTTGCCACAGATTTTGTAAACCTAAAAGCCCTATACACCATTAGTTCTGGGTCAAAGTTCTCCGTACTAATTAATTATTTTCCTGGTAGTCCATCGGATGATGAGCTTGTAAATTTCGGTACTCCCCAGAGCACAATTATCCTCTTGGTGTGTGTAAATAAAATTTGATCATATAAGAGTAGTAACAATTTTGTGGAAGGTTCTCACATGGATGTTGGGATCGGTGAAGTGCGCGCGAGCGTAACGGGAGAGCATGTTGGTGATGACGACTTGTCCCCACTCGTCAACATCAACGAGGAGGTTGCACAGCTTGCGGTAGTTGCGGTGAATCAAGTCTATACGCTCCGGGCATACCTAGAAACAGTAACGTAATTGTCAGCTGAATCACAGCACTGAATTACTCGAACATGTAAACTCTCCTAATTAATCCTCTCTTAATCAATCATTTCTTTCCTGTGAAGGACCTGTTTTCCTGTGTCAGAATTCATAGACATCATAGGATCCAAAATGTCCTTCATGGAGGAATTAGATACCTTAGAGTAATTTAACTTTTTTAGATTTATTTGCTACCCAATTCCTGATACAAAAAAAAAACAAAAACTTGGAAGGAGGAAAAACTTTTAAGGATTTGTTGGGAATTGGTATGAACAGTTTAGGATAACTGAAATCCGTAGAAAGAAACATTCCTTGCCCATTTAGCCCAAGGACTGTTTAGGGCCCACCTCCTTACTTTTAAACACATAATTTGTTTCTTTTTCTATTAATGTTATTTTAATACTTGAGTCAATAATCTATTAATTCTCTTGAGTTTTATGATGTATAAAGCATTAATTTAACTATTATGTAGCCTATATTTTATTTTTTTTTTAATTTTTACTTTACAGTTAATACAGAAAGGTTGATTACAGAACCAACTCTTGTGAAGCTTAAATTAAATAACTTCACCATAGAACACCTTTTTTGTACATATATTAGTTGGCTAAAGATACAAAATATAAAATAAACAAACCTCTTCAAACGCCATGACAGCCGAGCCGACCACCAGCGTCGTTCTGTCCGAGAGCAACTTCTCTATCACCAGAATCAGCTCTTCTTTCTGTTCTGGGTCCAAACTGCAAGCACATTTACTTTTCAGACACATTCATTGTACCTATCGATTCAAATGAGTACTGATCTATCCAGTCCGACAATGGAGACTAAAGTTACTGTGGAGAGTAAAGCTTTTGATACCTCTTATGGAATACAATATTGATCTAACCCTGATCATCAAACTCACCTGGAAGTCAGAATACGAGACAATGATGTCCCTGGATGGTAGCAGGTTTTTATCATTACCTTATTGTTGTTTTAATTAGAAATTCCAACGTTATCACCGACTATTGTTTAAAAAGTTTTCCATGAGTGTCTCACTAAATTAAAATAATTGAATTAGGTATTGTTTACAACTACCAAACAGTTAGTTTTCATTTATGAAAAAACATTGATTGTATCTACTCAAATTCACATATACACGTACAAGAACACATAGGCCTACCTGTAAAGTTTTGGAATGGCATGAGCAGCAGTTTTACGCACGTAGGGCGACATGTCTGACGCAGAATCTTTGATGGCCAACATAACAATAGGGACGATGACTGGCACTCGGATACTAGACAACACTCGGAGAGCACTAGCTCGGATCAGCTGGTTCGGATCCTGAAAAAAAAATCACATTTTCATTAGAGGTTTCATTCGTTACAGATAAAATTTACGGTATTACTTTTTTTGCCAGCACTGCTACCTTTTGGAATCTCCAATTACTAAGCCTACATATAAACAATTGTTTCCATTAAAAATTGTAAAACGTCTTATTTGATTTGATAAGCACATCATCTTAATTCTTGGATCTATAAGCTCTACAAAAAACCCTGCGATGAAATACATTAGCAAAAGGCTTAGCAGGGAACATTTTCAGACAGGATTTTACATTAATTAATAGTTCCAAGACCAATAATTGTAATTAGGGTTTAACCATTCAATAAAAATTTAAAATCAATCAATTGATGTTTTTAAGCTCAATACAATAGGCCTTTCAATAAGCAGTTTGTAATTTATTACCTTGAGAGCCCGCTGGAAAGTGGAGATTGAGAGCAGTGCCAGGTCTTGCTGCTCCTCGGCGTATCTCACCAGGTAAACGTACACTAGCTTTTTTACCTCGATGTTCTTGGACACCACATTCTTGACCACAGCAGGAAACAAGTCCGATGCATCTCTTCCCTTGGCCACCATCTAGATTCAATAAATTAGTACGATTACTTATTCAGTTCTATTTATTCTGTCTCATACAATTTAACTAGTTTAAACACCCATAAATCGTTCTTTTGAGAATGGAATTAATGAATCATTACCCTCTAGATTTCCTTCAATCCAAATCCGTCCGCAAATAAGTCCACATGAGCAAGAGTCTATTGTATTATACATCTCTAAGTAATACAGAAATGACTTTGGGGTTATGACTTTTCAATCAGTGTTAAGACTAACTTACCCCGATTATTCGTTTCATGGCTTCTAATTTCATGCTGTCTTTGTTCATATCGAGCATTTGCTTCAGATCCTCATGCCTGAAAAAATATTACAGTACATTTAATATCACTATTAACTCTGCTGAACTTTTTGAGTAGTAGTGTTGAAGGGTTAAGAAGTCAGATAAGATTTAGGCCTACATAGTTTAAATTAATCTATTAATCTAATTAAACATTTTCACTTATTAACTCTTAACTTAAATCTTATAAGTCCATTATAAAAGGAGATATGAGTTAACATTATTACTATAACCTTTTGAAATGGCGACCTATCCAGGCAGGTAGATATTTTAAGTTAAGTATGAATGAGAAATGAGACTTGAATGAGAAATGAGCCCAACAGGCAATGGAATCTAAGGGAACCTCAGTTTAATGTGGGATATGAACCACATCTGAAATTAATTATGAACTTGTCTAATAATGACAATCACCTTTGCGGATGCGGATTCAATAGTGTGGATGTTAATCCACACCAGGGAATATCACATCCACTCTACCATTCATAACTATCCAATTTTTATCAAATAGGAACCAACCATGATCTTTCTCAATCTTCACTTAGGCCTAAATATCTATCTAGACTATCAATTTAGTTTTTGTAGAATCATGAACATTTCTTAACCATACTTTTTATAGTCAGAGTTGAAAAAGCTCCCAGATGCAGGATCTGTTGCGTAGTCGATGTCTGCGCTCGCTGAGGAGCGATCATTGCTGTACGACCCGTTGTTAGCCATCCTGTGAGCTGCAACGGCTCCTAACCTGTTTTTACAGATTGAAAGGTTGATTTATTAGGGCAAACTCTGGAGATGATGAATATTGAGAATATTTTTGAAAACAAACAATAAATAAAAACTGATGGTCACTGTCTATGAAAGTACTTAATGCTTGGTCTAAACTGATAATCAGGTATGTTATGCCTGCAAAATGTCTTTTTCCTTTTGTTCTTATTTTCTCTCTCTTCATGTCATGTGAAATATAAATATAAATTATAAAATATAAACATTAATGTAGTTTTATAACGTCATTAATCAAATTGGTCGTTATGTTACATAATGATATTAATTTAAAATGTAAATATTGTATTCCTCTGTAACTGGCATATGTCATTGATGTCTGTCAAAAATGAGATTAGTGAAGAAGCTTCAGCAAGGTTGAAGGATGAAAAATAAAGAAATTATTTGAAAACATCTAGTCCATACAATTCTATATTTTTTTAACTTACTGAATCAAAGCTATAAATCAAGAGGTAGTTTGCTGGGTTAAACATAACCTATTTAAAACTTTAGACCAAAACTTCATAGCTAATCTGGCAAACTGTGGCCCTATACAAAATATTTGTATAGGGTGAAAAATGCTATACCCATTAAAGTATAAATATTCAAATCAAACTATTTACTTACATTAATATCCTGCTAGTTTAACCCTAAACTCTGCCTGCCCTATTTATGACATAGACAGCTGGCACTGTCCACGCGTAGTTGACAGTAAACGAGAACAGCACAGTATTAGAAAAATATAGAGCAATCTAGTAATGCCACAACGTATAATAACATCGTCAGGACATGAATTGTTATTATAACAACTGAATGTGTTTATTTAAATTTTGTTAATTGTAATTTGGCATTTCCTTTATACTTGTACTTTATTTCCTTATTGATTTCTCCCCGTATACATGAATTATGGAGAAAATATTACAAGACTACTTAGGCTTACATAAAATTTCCGTCTGCAAGCTCAAGTAAAGCTGACGGGATTTCTAACCGGACACTGTAGGCTCAGGGGTAATCTGAGCAAGATGGGCATTGTCCAAGAGGGTGAATGCCGCTTCTGCCAATCTGGGGAGGAAACACCTAGACACCTATTGGCTGAGTGTGACGCGATAGGTCAGAAGAGAGCCAGAAGCTTGGGAACACACCAGGTGGCGGTGGAGGATTTTCCAAAGTTAGAACCCCTCGTTATACTAAACTTTATTAAGGCATTAGGACTAGAGGGGGTTCTCTAGGCAAGAACTAGAGACTAGTCTGGGGGGCACAATAGATCTCATAGGTCGCAGTGCAATATTTCCTCTAGATTTTATCAAGTATCAAGTAAGCTCAAGTAAAAGGATATTCAGAATATGTTACAGTGTCACGCCGTGGTAAGTAACTCCAGGTACTGTACTTTTAAGTTGATTCGTCGTAGACATCGCAATGATAATCATCGTCATGATAATAGTATATCCCATGCTACCAGTGCGGTCGGACTTTGTTTCAACAGGTCTGCTGTAAAGTTTTTAATGTATTTTGTTTTCTTTCGGTTTTCCATGTTTTTAAAATTACCATGACGATACTACGACTATTCAACTTCATAAGGACCTGAGACGATAAAACGCCGAAACATGTTTTGTATACTGACCTGTGTTTGAGCTGTCTGACGGGAATTTTACGTAAGCGATATAGTAGTCTTATATAATTAATTACTCCCAGCAACTCAGAGGAGGGGATAAAACATGGGATTTACACGTAGAAAAAATAGGGCGGTAAATTCATTTGATACTTTGTTTAAGGGCACTCAATTTTTATAAAAATTGGTATGCCTATTTAAGTTACACCACTTAATAGAAGCCCTAGCTAATTCACATAATTTTCACGTTTTGTAAGATTTACTAGAACTAGCTTTGTCATAGAAAATAAACATAGTAAATGATGTACAACCGTAACTCTAATAAAAAACCAGTATTACGATACCTGGATTTTATATTTTTCCACGAATGACTTTGGAAAGTGCGAAAAAAATATTAATATATGTTTTAATACCAACATGTCAATATTGAAATCACGACGTTTTCTCATATTATTAAAAAATCCAAGTAATTTTTAATGTAAGCCTTTTTTACGAGGACATTCCTTGAAAAACTTTGAATATTAAATTTGTTCGAAAGTTTCCTCCAGCAGATTACGTCCTGCCACTGAAGTCCTCTCCAAGTCTCAACGAGATCCTTATATTTGTTCGGTTGAGTTACTGGACTTTTCACCGTCATTGCTTCAAATTATTTTAAATACAGACGACTTTAACTAATATGACTCAGATGACTTTTTTGCCATATCATCCCCATAATAGTATCCCATAATATCGTTTCCCATAATAGTATTAATACCATTTCAGAAAATCTGAAAACTAACCTGAATAAGATGGAAATTTCAAAAGCAATTTACTGACTTACAGTTCAGTATATGTTTTAGGGCTTATAGACTGGTTTACCTTAACTTTAGATTGGACTATTATATACTTTATCCTTTTTTGTTTCAATTCATTGTGCAAATTTATCCTGCATCAAACCATTTTCGTTCTTATAGCTTACAGTAGGCCCCCTATAATCAATCTTTTAGATAGTTATTACAAAATCTTAATTTGCCGAGTACATACAGTTCGTTTGGCATAGTGTGATCGGCGACCTTGAGACAGGACTATCTGGAGTGGAACTAAGTGGAGGATGATCAAAAGTGCTTGATGCAGTCTAGAACCAAATGTCCTGAATAGACTGGAATTCAAACCTAGATTAAAATTCCGTGGGACTGTAACATAATGTTCATACTCAATTGAATGGGTGAAAAGGTACACATCCCATAAACTAAAAAAAATAAACTTAGATGGAATTTTCTTATTTGGATCTATCTACATCCATTCAGCATAAAAAGGAACATATTCCTGTATTTCAAATACACTTGCGAACAATAGTTATAGATACGAGTGAATTGAAAAAGAGACATATTCAAAGTTTATGTTTTTGGAATGTGTACCTTTTTCAACTCAACCATTCAATTTGATTTATTTTTGAAATCAAAAAGACGTAAAAACAAACAAACTATCGCGTCGTCAGAAAACTCTTTTTCAGTCTACAATACCTCCACCATTTGCATTTATTTTGTTATGTGTATTTCCACGCCTCTCGGTATTTTTAACAGTTTGATGGGGAACGGTCACCCCGGTCTTGTTACTACCTAACGTCGACCTGTTGTTGGGAAGTATAATTAATTAATAGCCCAATGACGAGATGGCAACTGGGTCCAGATTCTACTCTTGCGGGACCTTCAGTTTTTTCAAGGCGGGCACCATAAACACTCAGCCACCCAGCCAGTCACTGAAGTATGAATGTGATGAAAGTAGTGAAGTACATTACAGTTATAGCAATGTTAAAAATTATGAAACATGCAATTGTTATAAAATTACAGAAGAAATTAGAATTAAGAAAATTAGAAGAATTAAGAAATTACAGCGATCTACATGTCCATAACCAAATTAGAATTTCGTAGACAACATTTTTAGTACTGCTGATTTCCATTAGTTTAGGTACTATACCTATCTGCTAAGTAAATGGAACTAACTTAAATTCTAATCAAATAGTTTCTAAGATGCCTGTATTACAATCCCCTTCAAAAGACACCAAGACATCAGGAATTGCTTGAATTTAACATTGTTGAACAACAAGTGAGTAACAACAATAATAATAAAGATTTTACTGTCATTTAACTTTTACAGCAATAGACAACGTCAAATTCATATTACTTAACTATTATGTACTATCCTTAAGTATATTTATAGGTAATTTTAAATGTACAACAATTTTATTGTGCATCTTTAAACCAAGAAATAAGTGCTAAATAAGAGCTTTGACCTGGACAGCCTTCGATAAGGTACATCTGGTATTATAATAATCTATATAAATAAAATTAGAGTTTTGTCTGTACATTGCTCAGAATTATTCATTTTTTAGTTATTTTTACTTTTTGTGCGTTAGAAAAGCCGAAACCGGTCTTATCTCAATTTTTGTCTGTTTGTCTGTACCGCTCCAGGAGGCATTTTACGCCGTCATCTCCGAAAAAAAACGGGAAAACTGATTACAATGAAACTTATTTCATGTATTCTCTACATTCCAGAAAAGGTTTGTAAATGCTTGAAATCACCCGTCACCCTTTGAAAAGTAAATAACGAGCATTTTAAAACCCACTTTTACGCGATATTGGTCGCATTTTGCTTCAGTTTTCAAATAATAATCTACTGATAAAATCAGCTGTCTTGGTAGTTTTAAGATTTAATAGAAAGAGAAACAAACAGCTGTCGAATCAATACTAGTTAGTTTATATTGGTCATTGATTTTAAACCCACACTATATTAAAAAGTTATTGACATGGATATGTCTTAGCTCTGGGGGGGTGTTGGTGATTTTTAAGATGGAAAACATGTAACAGGTTTCCATAGAAACTACTATAACTATTGTATTGAATTTTAAATTTAAAAGAATAAGAACAGCTGTTTGGATGAACTGAAAGCATTCACTCTAGACATATCCATGATCTAACCTATTTCCCACAGGGAAGTAAATAAATACAAACATTTTTTAACGTATAACTAACTATAATAATGGTAAAGATGTTCTAATCTATTTAATTGTGAAGTAATGCTAAATAATAGATCTGGGTATTGATTTTTTTCTTTGCATTTATTTGTTTAGGATTTCAGGTTTACATTTTGGTATGATGGATATTTCCTCTTTAAACTGAATCCTACAACCCGTACAAAGGACGGGCTTACTGCTACTTATACAAGTTTATTACTGTCAAACACCCTGTATCAAACACTACTCTAAACAGCAGTAAAAGAAGTACAGCTGATCAACACTTCTGTTCTAATTGTGCGATTATTTCGTTGAGCTTGGAGGGAAACTGAAGTAGTAAGAACAGTTCCTTTTCCGGAAACAAAACTTTTTTAATTTTAAATGTAGGTTGTCTGTCCTGATGTGATCTGTGAGGCCGGCCGGCTCCGCACTGCGACGTCATCGATCTACTAGGCCATAACCGTAGTCCATTCACCACTGCTTGTCTGCTAGACTAGTATGCCTACTTCGTCGAGGTTTATTCATTCAAGTAATCCTCTAGTGACTTCGTATGGTCTACTTTACTAGGCTTCAAGTAACCATTTCATGAGTAAAAATCTCTGTATATCAATTAAACAATTCATACGTCATTGCATATACTTATGACTGGGATGGTGGCGTCATCCTGTAATCCAGCTACTTGGAGGTCACGAATTGTGGATAGTTGTGAGCGATGGTCGGTGGGTGTAGTGTTCTCTTGTGTGGATTAACGTCCGCACTATTGAGAGCTACGTTAATCCGCAAAGACCATCCTCATAATTAGACCAATTCGTAATTCAGAGGTCGTGGTTCGGATTCCACGTTAAACTGTAGGTCCCTTAGTTGCCATCGGCTATTGGGCTATTAATTACCAGTCCTGTCTAAGGAACATGTCAGCCTTAGTCAGTAACAAGACTACAAGATCGCGCCACAATCATCTTACAATCAACTCTCATTCATACTTGGCTTAAAATACCTACCTTGTGGTATGGTTGCCATTTCAATAATCTAATCTAATCTAGATATAAAAAAAGAGTTTTCTAACATTTTAAAATCCTATAAATTTTAAACTCCGACGTTTCAATAAATGCGGGTGTGGTCATTTTGTTTATCTCATAAATCATATAATTTTCATCAAAAATCGTTAGAGCCGTTTTGAGAAATTTTTATTTTACGTGTTTTTGGAGTAAAATACCCTTAAAAAATGTGTCCTAGATACCGTTGATTGTAACCCATATACCCAATTTCATGAAAATCGAACCAATAGTCTCGTCTCTAGGCTCTAGGCACCAGAAATTCAAAAATTCTTCTTATACTATCGTATAGGGGGAAAATTTTAAAAACCACTTTTTTCAGGGGGACTCTAAAAGGGATATGTCCACCAGAAACTCAAATTCTCTAAGAAAAGTTTTCATTGAGGTCGCGTCCCATCGTAAGAAAAGCCAGAGTTGGCCTCTAAACTCATTAAAAGTTAACAGTTTGAATAATAGGCTTAACAATGTTGAAACGGGTGTATCTTTTTGGAAGATATTTAGCTTGAAGCTAATCAAAAGTCTTTCCCCCATTTATAAAGACGATTAGAAACCAAGAATTTTTATTGACATTTTGTTTGCAGTCAGATAAAACTGTATTTCTCAGAAAAAACCCCTACTAAAATCCACGAAATCCTTAAAAACGTCACACTTTAGTACCCCTCACCTTATAATACGCGCCTAGCTGGGTCGGTTTCTAATACGAATATGTATAACATGTAAATAATAATTCCTCTATTATTCTTGTTGGAGGGATCTTATTGTTGGATATATTTTTTATTAAACCAAGATACATCAGCATTCTCTACTAAATTCTTTACACTGAGCGTTACTAACATAATTAATACGCTCGATAAACAGAATTCCTCGAATCCTTTGCACCACTTGTTTTCCACACCCTAGTAATGTGTTTGTTAGTGAAATAGTGACCTACCCAGGTAGGTATAGAGGCGACCTACCCAGGTAGGTATAGAGGTGACCTACCCAGGTAGCTATAGAGGTGACCTACCCAGGTAGCTATAGAGGCGACCTACCCAGGTAGCTATAGAGGCGACCTACCCAGATAGCTATAGAGGCGACCTACCCAGGTAGCTATAGAGGTGACCTACACAGGTAGCTATAGAGGTGACCTACCCAGGTAGCTATAGAGGTGACCTACCCAGGTAGCTATAGAGGCGACCTACCCAGTAGGTATTTTAAGTAGTAGGGGTATTAAATACCCCTTTATTGAAGTGTGGTCCGGGAAAAATAAAAAATATAAGCAAAAAGTATTTTTATGTTATTGGAAACACATTTTTATTCAAGAGGATAAGAAGAAACTTTAAGATTTATCAAATTACGATTTAGGGTCCAGTAATATTTGCAACGTTGATATTAAAGCGGCTGCGATCCCTTTTTGGACTTTTAACTCTTAAAAATTGTTATTTAGTTTATACAAGGCAGACAAGGTAAGGTTTGTATACCTTATGATTTGTAAAGTTTAATTTTTGACAGCTATTAACGATAAAATATACATATTTACCAAAAGGCTTAAGGGGGCAATACCCCCTCATGCCCCCGTAACTCCGCCAATGGACACCACCTCTGAGTTGGCCAGCTTTGTGGATAACTTATTTGCAAATGTCGTCTAGATCTGGAATCGAACAAGTGGCTACCACGAGCTTCCAACTCACATCCATAGCAGATATATTTCACACGACCAGAGACAAGGACAAAATGTAGACGCGCCGCCGCTGCGTGCTTTATTAATGCATGTGCAAGGTGGGGTCCTATTCAGCCCTGTCAATGGTCTCTTTGAATGCATTCAAAACTACGGCTTTGCCGACCCTTCAAATTCTGTTCATGTGTCACTTTTATACCGGAGAAACAGAAACTTTTATGTAGAATTGAGAAGAGTTTTCTCTGTAACACAAATTTGAATTAATGTGCTTTTAGATTTAAATAATGTAATTAAAATAATAATTTGACTTTCTTAGATTTAAGTACGTAACTATTTTTCGTAAATAAAGTACAGCAGTGATTCGACGTTAATTTTAAATTGAATTAAATCAAATAATAATCTATAACAAAGTTTCATGAAAGCATAAATGTATTCGGTACTTTTAACTGAAAACTCAGTTGTATCGCAGTAATCGTTAAAAAATTATGTCGGTGAATATTTTTAAACTTTGAAGATGTTCTTTTGAAGCTCTTTGAGAGGGTTCCACTATAATTAATTATAGTCTAAGCCTCCTTCCATCCTTTGAACATATTTTGAGGACCCCTCTACTCCTGCGTAAGATAATAATGAGGTCAATAATCTACGATTTATTTTTCAAACATTTCTCCGATGTACTATAAGAATTTAAACATACGAACAAATATTCATACTTCATCTACGTAGAAGGTCATGGAGGAAGTATTGTTGTCGTCAAAATTTTCTAATTTGATTAGGTAAGTGTAAATACTCGATTTGAGATTCCAGGAATTCGTAAAAGTATTTTAGGTTGATATCTGATTAGATTATATTATTGAAATGGCGACCATACCACAAGGTAGGTATTTTAAGCCAAGTATGAATGATGTTTGAGCGTAAGATGATTGTGGCGCGATCTTTTAGTCTTGTTACTGACTAAGGCTGACATCTTCCTTAGATAGAACTGTTAATTAATAGCCCAACAGCCGATGGCAACTAAGGGACCTACAGTTTAACGCGGAATCCGAACCACTGCCTCTGAACTACGAACTGGTCTAATTATGAGGATGATCTTTGCGGATTAACGTAGTATTCAATAGTGCGGACGTTTTCCACAACAATTATCCACACTTCGTGATCTCCACGAGCCCGTTCAGAAGTTGTCTTGTAACCCGCCCATCCAACTGGAAATTCAAAGATTCAATCCGCCATGTTTTCCATAATCCGTGACTAATTGGTAACAATTTGCAGCTGCAGGATCGACCGGCAGCGCCAACACACACTCGCGGGGGACACGGCAGATAAAGCAGATTAACCGTCTATGATAAGTAGAACGGCGAGAGCAGGAGCAGGATATAACACGGCGCAATTATGTAGAACGTTAGAACGGCGCGGATGAAGTGCGGAAACAGCGTGAACTAAAAAGTGAAGTTAAGTTATAGACCAAATAGCTCAGATCATGGATATGTGTGAACGGAATGTTTTCATTTGCTTTTAACAGCTGTTGTAATAACCATAAAACGTCATTTCCGTTACACTTTTTGCGCCTCAAAAATGTTTAACACCCCTCCCTCAGAGCTTAGACGTATGCATGTCAAGAATAGCAGCGAAGCTGTGAGCCAGAATTTTGCCCAGTATTGCGAGTGACATCTGGTGGTAAACAAGTAGTTTTACCCATGGTTGCTGATGCACACACGAAACCTAAATAAAACAGGCACCGACACGGCTCAGGTAACGCTCTGGTACAGTAAATAAAAGGTTGCTGGATCGAAACCAACGACTGGCAAACCTGTCAAACCCTATCCTCATTCCCAAAACGTAGTTTAGTTAAAGATCACCTCGGAACATCTGAAGAAAACCCAAATAAACGTGTGAGTTTCTCGACTCTTGTTTAAGGCTGTCACATGGTTTCGTATCAAACGCTTCATCTTCTGGTTTCTGGTCGAGTTCAAATTGCGCTGTCGCAACAGCTTTTGTTGTAAATTGTGTGACACTTCTTGCCGTGTGAGCTTGTGTAACAATGCATTCATGTGTTTACACTATAAGGAATAAAAATTTTCATCGATCGATAATGTCACTGGTAAAAAAGAACGCAAAAGATTCCTACTTTAAAAATTATATATTTTTAATAGTAAACAACTTTAAAACAATTTTGTTTTTTAGGAAATCGCTAACGAATACTAATATTAAAAATATTATTCAGTTTAGACATGTAACACATTTTGAAGTATTTATAAACTCTTAGATAAATCTGGTAGATAAATCGAGTGTGAAGACGTTTCTTAGACAAATGTTCAAACACAGCAATTTAGAGAGAGACTATTTTTAACAATTACAACGACATTCTCCAGTGATGTTTAACATCTCTCAATTTGTCTAGTTAAAACTTCACCGGCATTTTCCCTCTGTTCACCACATATTCCTTCAAGACAGGTATTCCTCCTGTGGTTTTCATAACTGGTTTAGCTACGACAGTGGGTCTCATACTCATAGTATTCGGCATCGTAGCGTTATGTACCTTCCTGTTCTTCAAATCGGACATTTCTTTCTTCACACCCTGCAACGCACTCCAAACACACACATCTTTCTGTTCGTTTATCAAATTATTTTTTATCAATCTCACACTCTCCTCCAGTTTAGACACTCGCGCCTCTTCGTCCATCTGTTCTCTCTCTCTTTCCCGCATTTCTCTCTCCTTCTTCATTTTTAGGATGACTTCTCTAAGAGTAGCGTTTTGCGCGGACAAAATTTCCATGTCGTTCTCCTTCTTTTTAAGTTCATCTTCTAGAATGACGCCTTTTCGCTCCAGAATGTCGATGATTTCCATTTTCTCTTCCCAGTCGTCTGGCACATCAGTTTGAGTTCCTGCTGATGACAAAATTACCTTTCTCTCTTTTCGCTGATAACAATGTCTTAGATCACTCATCAGCTTCATTCCGAAATTGTTCATAGAGTTCATTATGATGTTTCGATGTTGCCTTTCACTCCTGAGAAAGGAATCCACCTGACTAAATTTTTGCAAAACTTTCTTCTCCAACTCGACCTCCCTTCTTAGAGTTTTCCTTTCTTCCTCGACCTGAAAAATTGTTTCCAATTATTACTTAAATAGTACCAGACATATGTGAGGAAGTCAATCAGCAAAACCTTTGGCTATGTGATTATGTCGCAATCTACTGCCTAATCAAAGAGGCCAGGAGGATCAGGCTGAAAAAGGCATGACCCTTTGAAATTCTAAAGACCTTCTAGTACTGTAAAACTTACGACGACGCAATAAAATACTTTAAACCAAGACGAACTACTGCTACTACTTGGGATTGTGTAAGGACTATCAGCCATTTGGTGTTACATGTATGTATGTAATCCTGTTAGACTTGGACGGCATCGTCCTGTAATCAAGCTACTTGGAGGTCAAGAATTCTGGATAGTTGTGAGTAATGGTCGGTGGGTGTAGTGTTCTCTTGTGTGGCCAGTTCGTAAGTCAGAGGCAGTGGTTCGGACTCCACGTTAAACTGTAGGTCCCTTAGATATGCCATTGAATGTTGGGCTATTCAGCAACAGTTCTGTCTAAGTAACATGTCAGCCTTAGTCAGTAACGATCAGTAACATCTTAAACTCATTTCTCAGTCATACTTGGCTTGAAATACCTACCTTGTGGTACGATCGCCATTTCAATAATCTAATCTAATCTAATCTGGGCCGTCTGACAAGAAGGTGACCACAACACGGCTTGAGCAACAAGCGACGTTCACGATCCTACCATATAGATCCCTTGATTTGGATGTAATCAAATGGGGAAATCTTGGGAGAAAATGCAAAGCGACGCGTAAGCGTGGATTACGAAAATCCGCGTAGAATCCGTTGCTAACGCGTCGCTGCGACTAAATTAAGTCGGTATTTCGGCAGTTTTTTCGACGTTTGTGACGCAACTGAAATCCAAATCGCGTTAACTGGAGCCGTGTCGAGGTCACCCCCTGTGCAGACAGCTTCATCCTACTATCATTTACCTTCTCCGCGTATTTCTTCCACAACGCAATTTCCTCTCGGAGTTTCCCGTTGGCGAACTTGCTACTCTTCAGCTTCCCTTTCACGTCGTCCAGCTCGTGGCACATCTTGTCCGACACACGATCCCAGTCCTCCAGTCTCCTCTGCTGCCCCTTGGACACCTCCCGGGCCTCTTCCAGCTGCCTTTGCCACTCCACTTCTGACAACTTCACCTACCGAAATATTTGAACTAAAGTGGTCCGAGGAGTTATTTATTGACGTAAATTGACCTAGGTCCATTATAAAGCATTAAGTGGTTACAACAAGCCGGTTGGACATTTCCTCCTGAATGAAAGTTTGTATATCTAGGTGAACAAGGCTATTCAAAGTTTAGGAAAGGTAGATGGTCTAGATAATTTGTAACCGTGGTCAACAATCAAAGGATTCAAAGTGTCCTCCTTTTTGGGAGCCCTAACAAGTGAAATCCACCACTGAAATTCACCCAATACATTACAGTACGTTTATAATCGAAAATTTGAAATAATTTTGTAGAGAGTAAATATCTTCAAAAGTTTTTGCATCTTCTCAGTTTACATCTTTAAAGTTTCTGTAGATGGAGAAACTCCTCCCGTTTCAAGTGATTACCTACGTTTAAGTAAACGATATATGTTTTAAGTTACACAATACAAAACATATATTGATAAAGCAACAAATAACCACAACACTCCGCCTCCGAGCTAGCAGGGTGCTCCAAACTTTCGTTGAGAGCACGCCATCATTGTGTCGCCCCCCGCTAGCTCGGGGGGGAAAGGGGATGGGGGACGGAAAAAAAAAAAAAAAAAAAAAAAAAATAAAAAAAGAGAAAATAAGGAGAAAAAAAAAAAAAAAAAGCAAGTGTTGTGGTTAGTTGTGCTTTATCAATATAGTTTTTGTGTTGTACATGATAGATAAGTATAGTATTATTGACAACATGACATAATTAATATATGTAACGGGAGGAGTTTCTCCACTCCAGAAACGTTGTTTAGTTAAAAACACAGATACGTTGGAAAAGTCCAATAAAAGATATTACGGAAATATCTCGTATTCTGCACTAAATTAGTTTAGTTCCGAATATGTTCTAATGAGCCTCTAAGTGGTTACTGACGGAGTCTAGCTGAGCTTCCAGCTCCTGGAGCGTATCGCGCGCACCCCTGGCCAACTCCTGGATGGAGAGCTTCTGCCTGGTCCTCAGGTCGTCCGTCTCTCGGTCCTTGGCCTCCAGCTGCCTCTTGTGTTCCAAGCGCTGTTCCTCCAGTTGTCTGCGGTCAGGGAATACAATTACTTAATTTCAATGACTTACATGGGAATTTTCAGATCGTGCTATAGGGTTTACAATACGATTTCTTAATCTGGATGTTGCCAGTTCCGCGAAAAAATAAAAGGGAAAAGAAAAATTAGAAAGTATTGTTTTTGTCAGCATTTTCGAATTTGAGTTTCTGGTGGATATACCAATTAAAGTGCCTCCAATAAAAAAGTGGTTTTTAGTGATGTCTGTGTGTGTGGGGGGGATGTACCTGATTAAAAGCCTAGAGACGAGACTGTTGGTCCGATTTTCATGAAATTCGGTATGTATGTAACAATCCACGGAATCTCGGAACGTTTTTGTATTTTTTAGAATTTTAGATTTTACGTGTAACAAAATGACACTACCCGAATTTTTCAAAACATCGTGGTCTAAAAGTTATGGGCTTTTAAAAGTAAAAAAAATCTTTTTTTTACCGTTTATTCAATGGAATAAACGGGATGATTGGATGATCCTGGAAAGTAAATACAGATTTATGAAATGGTTATGACGTAGCTCGGGAAGGGGGGGGGGGGGGGGGGGGGGGGGGGGGGGGGGGGGGGGGGGGGGTTGGGGTGGGGGGGGGGGGGGGGGGGGGGGGGGGGAGGCCGGGGGGGGGTTGGGGGGGGGTTGGTTATAGACGAACCGAAATTTGAAACAATTACGTCATTCGGTTAGTGACCTCATAGTTTGGTTATAATAACAACTGTTTAGATGAACTGAAGACATTCCCTTTAGACATATCCATGCTGTAACCTATTTTCCACAGGGAAGTAAATACAAACATTTTTGATACGGTTTTTACTTTAGTTCTAGTCAAGACTCACCGTTGAGACGATTCTAGTATCATAGTCATGTCTTCTCTTGTAGACTCCAAATGAATTTGTGTTTCTGCAAAAAACCAAATTTTTGGATAAAATGAAAAATCATTTTTAAACTTTTCACTGTGAAATAATCGGGTTTTAGGCGGATTGTCCATTATCAGGGTTATAAAGTCTTGTAAAGTAGAGGAACTTTAATCCAGCCTTGCCAAAGCCGCTAAAAAGCCGCGAACTTGTCTGGTAAAGTATGTATATCCGGATGTATTAACTACTTCCTTTTTTTAAAGGAAGTAGTTTACTCCGTTGATTCTTTGTTTTCTTCGTGGTCTATGATTATTATTAGTTTAATAGAATTTTGTGTAAAAAATAATAGAAAACGCAAAAACTTATGAAAAAATTAATAGTTGGAAAGAGGCTGTTGATTCCTGTACTTTGGCGTTTATTAACGGAGTTTCTTTAGTCTTAAATAAAAGAATTTATAATAGTTATCCTGATACAATGACCAACAAGTATGAAACCAAATCTATAACGATTTTTAGAGCCTAGATGGTGTTAGAGACAAGTGTAAATGCATCGATTTTGTAAATGAAGTAAACGTATAAAACGTTGTAATTTAAAAAAAGGTTTCCTATTGGTAAGAACGATACGAATATGAATTAACGTTGAGTAATTAAGTAAGAAAAGTCTTTCTATATTACTAAACAAAAACTGACCAAGGAGCGTTCGTTTAAGAATGTCAACTTCCTTGCTCTTTTCAGCCAGTTGTGTCTCCAGCTGCTCTACCTGAGACCTCAGAGTGTCTATCACATGCTTGGCGGTGGCCAGCTGATCCTCCCTCACTGACAGAGCCTTGTCTACGGCGGACTGCCAGTTCTGCTCCATCTCAGCCAGAGTGGTCTACACAGACAGATCATCAGTAGTGTCACAGACAGTTGTGTCTCCAGCTGCTCTACCTGAGACCTCAGAGTGTCTATCACATGCTTGGCGGTGGCCAGCTGATCCTCCCTCACTGACAGAGCCTTGTCTACGGCGGACTGCCAGTTCTGCTCCATCTCAGCCAGAGTGGTCTACACAGACAGATCATCAGTAGTGTCACAGACAGTTGTGTCTCCAGCTGCTCTACCTGAGACCTCAGAGTGTCTATCACATGCTTGGCGGTGGCCAGCTGATCCTCCCTCACTGACAGAGCCTTGTCTACGGCGGACTGCCAGTTCTGCTCCATCTCAGCCAGTGTGGTCTACACAGACAGATCATCAGTAGTGTCACAGACAGTTGTGTCTCCAGCTGCTCTACCTGAGACCTCAGAGTGTCTATCACATGCTTGGCGGTGGCCAGCTGATCCTCCCTCACTGACAGAGCCTTGTCTACGGCGGACTGCCAGTTCTGCTCCATCTCAGCCAGTGTGGTCTACACAGACAGATCATCAGTAGTGTCACAGACAGTTGTGTCTCCAGCTGCTCTACCTGAGACCTCAGAGTGTCTATCACATGCTTGGCGGTGGCCAGCTGATCCTCCCTCACTGACACTGACAGAGCCTTTGTCTACGGCGGACTGCCAGTTCTGCTCCATCTCAGCCAGTGTGGTCTACACAGACAGATCATCAGTAGTGTCACAGACAGTTGTGTCTCCAGCTGCTCTACCTGAGACCTCAGAGTGTCTATCACATGCTTGGCGGTGGCCAGCTGATCCTCCCTCACTGACAGAGCCTTGTCTACGGCGGACTGCCAGTTCTGCTCCATCTCAGCCAGAGTGGTCTACACAGACAGATCATCAGTAGTGTCACAGACAGTTGTGTCTCCAGCTGCTCTACCTGAGACCTCAGAGTGTCTATCACATGCTTGGCGGTGGCCAGCTGATCCTCCCTCACTGACAGAGCCTTGTCTACGGCGGACTGCCAGTTCTGCTCCATCTCAGCCAGTGTGGTCTACACAGACAGATCATCAGTAGTGTCACAGACAGTTGTGTCTCCAGCTGCTCTACCTGAGACCTCAGAGTGTCTATCACATGCTTGGCGGTGGCCAGCTGATCCTCCCTCACTGACAGAGCCTTGTCTACGGCGGACTGCCAGTTCTGCTCCATCTCAGCCAGTGTGGTCTACACAGACAGATCATCAGTAGTGTCACAGACAGTTGTGTCTCCAGCTGCTCTACCTGAGACCTCAGAGTGTCTATCACATGCTTGGCGGTGGCCAGCTGATCCTCCCTCACTGACAGAGCCTTGTCTACGGCGGACTGCCAGTTCTGCTCCATCTCAGCCAGTGTGGTCTACACAGACAGATCATCAGTAGTGTCACAGACAGTTGTGTCTCCAGCTGCTCTACCTGAGACCTCAGAGTGTCTATCACATGCTTGGCGGTGGCCAGCTGATCCTCCCTCACTGACAGAGCCTTGTCTACGGCGGACTGCCAGTTCTGCTCCATCTCAGCCAGTGTGGTCTACACAGACAGATCATCAGTAGTGTCACAGACAGTTGTGTCTCCAGCTGCTCTACCTGAGACCTCAGAGTGTCTATCACATGCTTGGCGGTGGCCAGCTGATCCTCCCTCACTGACAGAGCCTTGTCCACGGCGGACTGCCAGTTCTGCTCCATCTCAGCCAGTGTGGTCTACACAGACAGATCATCAGTAGTGTCACAGACAGTTGTGTCTCCAGCTGCTCTACCTGAGACCTCAGAGTGTCTATCACATGCTTGGCGGTGGCCAGCTGATCCTCCCTCACTGACAGAGCCTTGTCTACGGCGGACTGCCAGTTCTGCTCCATCTCAGCCAGTGTGGTCTACACAGACAGATCATCAGTAGTGTCACAGACAGTTGTGTCTCCAGCTGCTCTACCTGAGACCTCAGAGTGTCTATCACATGCTTGGCGGTGGCCAGCTGATCCTCCCTCACTGACAGAGCCTTGTCTACGGCGGACTGCCAGTTCTGCTCCATCTCAGCCAGTGTGGTCTACACAGACAGATCATCAGTAGTGTCACAGACAGTTGTGTCTCCAGCTGCTCTACCTGAGACCTCAGAGTGTCTATCACATGCTTGGCGGTGGCCAGCTGATCCTCCCTCACTGACAGAGCCTTGTCTACGGCGGACTGCCAGTTCTGCTCCATCTCAGCCAGTGTGGTCTACACAGACAGATCATCAGTAGTGTCACAGACAGTTGTGTCTCCAGCTGCTCTACCTGAGACCTCAGAGTGTCTATCACATGCTTGGCGGTGGCCAGCTGATCCTCCCTCACTGACAGAGCCCTTGTCCACGGCGGACTGCCAGTTCTGCTCCATCTCAGCCAGTGTGGTCTACACAGACAGATCATCAGTAGTGTCACAGACAGTTGTGTCTCCAGCTGCTCTACCTGAGACCTCAGAGTGTCTATCACATGCTTGGCGGTGGCCAGCTGATCCTCCCTCACTGACAGAGCCTTGTCTACGGCGGACTGCCAGTTCTGCTCCATCTCAGCCAGTGTGGTCTACACAGACAGATCATCAGTAGTGTCACAAGACAGTTGTGTCTCCAGCTGCTCTACCTGAGACCTCAGAGTGTCTATCACATGCTTGGCGGTGGCCAGCTGATCCTCCCTCACTGACAGAGCCTTGTCCACGGCGGACTGCCAGTTCTGCTCCATCTCAGCCAGTGTGGTCTACACAGACAGATCATCAGTAGTGTCACAGACAGTTGTGTCTCCAGCTGCTCTACCTGAGACCTCAGAGTGTCTATCACATGCTTGGCGGTGGCCAGCTGATCCTCCCTCACTGACAGAGCCTTGTCTACGGCGGACTGCCAGTTCTGCTCCATCTCAGCCAGTGTGGTCTACACAGACAGTTGTGTCTCCAGCTGCTCTACCTGAGACCTCAGAGTGTCTATCACATGCTTGGCGGTGGCCAGCTGATCCTCCCTCACTGACAGAGCCTTGTCTACGGCGGACTCTGCTTTTAGTTCTACCCATCAGTTCACAGACAGTTACATGAGACCTAGACAGTTGTCCACATGTTACAGCCAGCTGCCTCCGGCGGACTGCCAGTTCTGCTCCCTCTCAGCCAGCTGCCACCACAGTCAGTCCACAGCAGTCCAGTGTCTCCAATCATCAGAGTGTCTCAGACATGTTGTGATCCTCAGAGTGTCTGAGTGACATGACAGTTGGCGGTGGCCAGCTGATCCTCCCTCACTGACAGAGCCTGTCACATGCGGCGGTGGTGCTCCCAGTGATCCTCCTCCCTCACTGGCAGAGCCTTGTCTACGGCGGACTGCCAGTTCTGCTCCATCTCAGCCAGATCAGAGTGTCTCACACAGACATCATCAGTAGTGTTGACAGACAGTTGTGTCTCCATGCCAGCTGCTCTACTCTGAGACCTCAGAGTGTGTCACACATGTTGTCTCAGCTGCTCTACTGGCCTCAGGTGTCTTCACATGCTCCTCCCTCACTGACAGAGCCTTGTCTACGCTCTGCTCCATCTCAGCCAGTGTGGTCTACACAGACAGATCATCAGTAGTGTCACAGACAGTTGTGTCTCCAGGCTGCTCTACCTGAGACCTCAGAGTGTCTATCACATGCTTGGCGGTGGCCAGCTGATCCTCCCTCACTGACAGAGCCTTGTCCACGGCGGACTGCCAGTTCTGCTCCATCTCAGCCAGTGTGGTCTACACAGACAGATCATCAGTAGTGTCACAGACAGTTGTGTCTCCAGCTGCTCTACCTGAGACCTCAGAGTGTCTATCACATGCTTGGCGGTGGCCAGCTGATCCTCCCTCACTGACAGAGCCTTGTCCACGGCGGACTGCCAGTTCTGCTCCATCTCAGCCAGTGTGGTCTACACAGACAGATCATCAGTAGTGTCACAGACAGTTGTGTCTCCAGCTGCTCTACCTGAGACCTCAGAGTGTCTATCACATGCTTGGCGGTGGCCAGCTGATCCTCCCTCACTGACAGAGCCTTGTCCACGGCGGACTGCCAGTTCTGCTCCATCTCAGCCAGTGTGGTCTACACAGACAGATCATCAGTAGTGTCACAGACAGTTGTGTCTCCAGCTGCTCTACCTGAGACCTCAGAGTGTCTATCACATGCTTGGCGGTGGCCAGCTGATCCTCCCTCACTGACAGAGCCTTGTCTACGGCGGACTGCCAGTTCTGCTCCATCTCAGCCAGTGTGGTCTACACAGACAGATCATCAGTAGTGTCACAGACAGTTGTGTCTCCAGCTGCTCTACCTGAGACCTCAGAGTGTCTATCACATGCTTGGCGGTGGCCAGCTGATCCTCCCTCACTGACAGAGCCTTGTCTACGGCGGACTGCCAGTTCTGCTCCATCTCAGCCAGTGTGGTCTACACAGACAGATCATCAGTAGTGTCACAGACAGTTGTGTCTCCAGCTGCTCTACCTGAGACCTCAGAGTGTCTATCACATGCTTGGCGGTGGCCAGCTGATCCTCCCTCACTGACAGAGCCTTGTCCACGGCGGACTGCCAGTTCTGCTCCATCTCAGCCAGTGTGGTCTACACAGACAGATCATCAGTAGTGTCACAGACAGTTGTGTCTCCAGCTGCTCTACCTGAGACATCAGAGTGACCTTTAAACACCATTGCAAATGTAATCTCTTAAAAGCGGAAAGTTGGCAGACCTGACAAGATCTGTAGCATAATTTATTACGTCTGACCTAAAAAGACACTCTTTTACAGTATTTAGATTGTGTTATATAATAACTATTAGTTTTTGTTAGATATTTATGGTAATATGTTAACTAGTATAAATAGCTTGTTTTATAATCGTTGTCACTACATTGTATGGTTTCGAACCAGGTTATAGTAGCCGTATTGTAAACGCTTCAACGTCGTATAGTCTCCCATGAGCGTTGATTCTGTGAGTTCTACATAAGATAACTTAGGTACTTACAAGGTAGTCAGCCTGCCGGTTGTCTAACATAGGTATTTCCATATTTTAAATCCACAATTTTGCAGAATTGATATACTGACCGGTCTCAGTGACGTCTCTGTATAATTTTTGTTTATTACACAAGCTGATTCGGGAATTTAAATGTGAAATACTCCAAAGAAATCAGATGTTTATTTAGTCTATAACCTTATTGTTCATGGAACCAAACAGAAGCTAAATAAATTTGGTGGAGTTAATATAATAAAAAGTGGAGAAACCTTCCTATCTGTGGGTGCCGAAGCGAAAAATAGCTTGATATCTTAATCGGTGCAGTAAAGTATGGATGAAAAATGTCACGATATTTCTGCTCTCACATTGGAGGTTGTTACAGAAGGGATTACAATAAGTAACGGAAATGTTATAAACTATTTCCGTCCACAATATCCCTTCTCGTAGCTTTACAAACGATTTTCATAAATTGTTGTAACAACAGTTTGGAGATTAAAGTTTCGATCGATTTTTATTTATTTGGATTTGAACCAACAGTCAATTATTTAAATATAGTTAAGGATTTAGTTCAAAGAATTTACACAGTATAATACTGTGTAAATTAAACCGTGTAATTAAACTGTGTAAATTGTAGAAAGTACACAAAATAAAATTCTGACATTTTGGGTGAAATGGCTAGGGAAGATGGGAAATTCAATAGGCTAACAACGTCTGAGTTTTATTTTGGGAGGGGGTTCATGAGCACTTTTACCTTCCCAATTTTGTATCAAAAATTTCTTTTCTTCAAGAGAGTAAATTATATGCCTACAGTATACATATCACCAATACGAGTTTTTATCTCATCAGTTTGAATTGAAAGCTCATCGATAATAGCGATGTAACTTTCGTAATCCCCATCGATGATCGATTAGAACCCTAACCCTAGACTGTGCAGCGAACAGCTGATCGCTAGTTCCGCTCACTTCCGCCGCCGCTGCAGTCGGCGCTAGTGTCGCGCCGGCGTCAAGACCGGAGCCCAAAAATCCATACCTCATTGTTCCGTGTGCACTCTGTGGGATCGACGCCCGTATCCGAGGCTACTGCACAGGTAGGTCCTGGGTAGGAGTCCTGGATGTGTTGGGTTGGGGACGGGCAGGATGTGTGGATAGGAGTGAAGGAGCGAAGGATCTAATGCAGGAGCCGGCAACGTTGTCACCGGCAGATGTAACATATTGGTGATTTGACAGTATTCTAACTTACAAAAAAATATTGTTTACACTAAAATTCTGTAATTTATAGTTAATACATAAATTATTATTTAATTTAAAAAAATAAACTGGGGTTAGTTTTGTTTTTTCAAACTTATCTACACTTTAGTTTAATAATATTTCAAAAACAATTTTTTACAAATTAAAGTAATATTGAAATAATTATTTTAACTAAAAGACATTGACTAGGAAACAATTCGAGTTTTGTATGTAACAAACAAAGTCACATTATTTTTATTGGCTATCAAAATGGTTTATATTTCAGTAATTTTTTATTAAGCTCCCAACACTGTTTAAAATAGTGTTTACTAATCCTATATCGTAGTTTGATTAAAGATGACGTACAATTCAATAACCGTAAATTACAATTTGCTCATCTAATTACATAGTAAAACAACAGGCTTATAATCATCAGTCCGCACTATTGAATACTACGTTAATACGCAAAAGACCATACTCATAATTAGACCAATTCGTAATTCAGAGGCAGTGGTTCGGACTCCACGTTAAACTGTAGGTCCCTTAGATATGTCATTCACTGTTGGGCTATTAATTAACAGTCCTAAGGAACATGTCAACCTTAGTCAGTAACAAGACTACAAGATCGCGCCACAATCATCTTACACTCAATCCTCGTCCATACTTCGTCTATTTATTTTATTAAACTGAATATTTAATCTATTAATGATATTTTATCTACTAATTACATTTTGACACAAAAATATTTTTTTTATTTTTAAGAAAAGATATGAACAAGGCAATTAGTATTTAAAAAATATTTCTGACCGAATTAATTTGTAAACTAATTTTACATCATTATTGTTTAGGGCCTGGAAAAAATAAATAGAAGCGTGGTTTTAAACAATCTGGATCTTGAAACGATAAGAAAGCCGGCTGTTATTGAGATTGGACACGTCGTGAGGTCATTTGCTCATGTTATAAACGTTGAAATTGTTTGTTAACAGAATTATGCAAAGAATTCTGTATTAGAAAAGAATTGTTTAAGGTAACTCTGTTATAAGGTTCTTTAGGACAAAATTATCAGTTAATTTGTTTGGATTATTTTGTACACGAAGCGGAGTTAGAAGAAAAGAAAAACCGATATATTAAGATTACAAGCAGCAGATTTCATCAAATTTAAATTAATTTTTTCATTTAAATCCTTTATTGTACACTCCAATTTTAAATTTAATGTCAGATTAAACCTTGTAATCCAGCGAGTCTTGTAATCCAGCTACTTGGAGGTCATGAATTGTGAATTGTTGTGATGGATGGTCGGTGGGTGTAGTGTTGTCTTGTATGGATTAAAGTCCGCACTATTGAATACTATGTTAATCCGCAAGGATCATCCTCATAATTAGACCACGTTAAAGACTCCACGTAAAACTGTAGGTCCTTTAGTTGCCATCGGCTGTTGGGCTATTAATTAACAGTTCTGTCTAAGGAACATGTCAGTCTTAGTCAGTAACAAGACTACAAGATCGTGCTACAATCATCTTACATTCGTTTCTCATTCATATTTGGCTTTAAATACCTACCTTGTGGTATGGTCGCCATTTCAGTAATTTAATCTAATCTAGTCAAACACCCTTCGTATATGTTGTTACTGGGCGTTAGTCAAAACCTTTTAAAAACTTGGAAAAAATAAGAGAAAAATATAAAGAGATTTTTCGTCGAGAGTAATTCATTTAATAAACATTTGCTCATTTCTCATTCATATTTGGCTTAAAATACCTTCGTTGGTATGTCACCATTTCAAATGCTAATGCAATCTAATCTATTGATTATCATTATACTTTTACTTAAACTAGGTATTGCATTGAAGCTTTACATTTTTTACAGTTATTATAGAGTAGTAAATGATTACAGTTTAATATTTATAAGCGTGAATATTTATACAATCATTCATGACCTAGACCTAGACCTAGACCTAGATCTAGGCGCCTCCCAGTCAAATACTCGTAGGCTGTTAAAGCGCAGAATGCTATACATGTAATTTAATTTTTAAAGAAAGACAGAAATGTGTGCTTCATTATTCACAAAAAATAACACAAAGAAATATATTTTTATACAAACACCTTCAAACAATGGTTAAAGACCGTCTGTTCTGTTGGCACCATGGCGACTGGTTGTAATTCATAAACATCTTTATTATTATTTAACTCTCAAACCGATTATGAACAAATTTCATTTTAAAAAATAAATAAGGTTGACAAAATTACCCCTCGTTACACTTACGTACAACAAAATGTATTGTTTTCAATACCGAATGTAATTAATTACATGTGTTTAGACAAACAAGTAATTTAAATACTCGTTCAGTAATAAGCTAAAAAAATTGTTGAGGTAGTTGTTTTTGAAAAGTTCATAGCTATATATGTATTCTAGAGAAAATATGCTTACCATGCTAGAAATATTTGATCTTACAAGAAAGAAGACACATAAAATACTTAAAACAAACACAGAACACAACAAAAGTTCTTCAATTTGTTATAAGTTAATTAATTTTAATTTTAGTAAATTTATACAAAACATCGATCAAACACTATATTTGCACTATTACTTTTATCATTTGACACTTAAAACATCAATTATTGAATCATCGATAAAGCACTTATCACTATAATCGATTATCGATTGTTCTACGAGTTTGATGCACACATATATCTAGTTGTTTTCAAACATGTTACCCATATGTTAGCTCATGCTCATCATAAATTATACTATATACGATTTAACAATTTACCTTTTTGACGGTTCTTTTAATGTAGCATAGTTAAAAAACCTGTATACAAAATGTTGTGTTAAATTGTGTTAAAAAGAGACTGGCTCAGTGAATAGAGCGCCCGCTTCATAATCAGAAAGCCTCCGGTTCGATTCTGAGAAAGTTCTCATATAATGGCGTGATAGTTCGGTACTAAACCCTGCCTTTGTTCATTGGGCCATTCGTTAATAATCTTGGCACACGAATTGGCTTGTCTTTATCAGTAATAGTTATGTGTAACCAAATCCGTTTTACTCATTACACTCATACCCAACACATATGGGTGGGATGGTGACGTCATCCTGTAATCCAGCTACTTGGAGGTCACGAATTGTGGATAGTTGTGAGTGATGGTCGGTGGGTGTAGTGTTCTCTTGTGTGGATTAACGTCCGCACTATTGAATACTGCGTTAATCCGCAAAGACCATCTACATAATTAGACCAATTCGTAATTCAGAGGCAGTGGTTCGGATTCCACGTTAAACTGTAGGTCCCTTAGTTGCCATCGGTTGTTGGGCTATTAATTAACAGTCCTGTCTAAGGAACATGTCAGCCTTAGTCAGTAGCAAGACTACAAGATCGCGCCACAATCATCTTACACTCAATTCTCATTCATACTTGGTTTAAAATACCTACCTTGTAGTAGGGTTGCCATTTCAATAATCTAATCTAATCTATGTCTGAAATACATTTGTACTAGTTACACTCATATTTAGCTTCAAATACCCACCTGAGTCTTAAAATCCACCTGTTGTCTTATCTACATTTTTACCGGTTGTTTAGTGAATATTTTTATTTTTAGATGAGTATTTTACCTTTAATTTATAGCTAATATAGTCTCTCATGTGATGCGAGCCCACTATTTTAACATTTTATTCAGTTATAAATGCCTTGTGAATGATTATTGTTTTTTGACATGGTTGTGGAGTAAGCGCGTGGGGGGGGGGGTTAGGGGTACTCGCAACTTGCGAGACGGAAAATAGTTACGGAAGTGACGTCATATTAAGAATAAACAACTTTTGAACCGTCATTCTTATAGACATGCGGGTGGTGTCATATTATTTAGTATTTTATGCACTATAAACTACTAAATTTCAATCTAAATCGTTAGAGCCATTTACGAGAAATTTGTTTTTTCACGTTTTTTACGGGTTTTAGGGTGTACTGAAATACGGTGAATAAATACATACTTACCAAATTTAATCTAAATAGGACCAACAGGGTAGGCTGTGGCTCTGTACACATCCATATACACGCACGCACACACACATATGGACAGACATCACGTCGATACCAACTTTTTTGATTCAGGGGACGCCAAAACGGATACAGTGTATCCACTCTCAACTCAAATGCAAAAGTTTTGATGAAAACAATACTTTTTCCCTGTACGATATTTAATAATTGAAGATCGAATAAAAAAATCATTTTTTACTTTTTTTGTTGGGGATTTTTTTTGTTTTTTGTGTGTTTTTCATTGTTGTGGAGAATATTGCCTAAAATACAGAGTTATGAAGGGTTTGAGGCTCAGATTCACCTCAAAAGTTTCCACATTGAGGCATTGTGAGTGGTCTAGACGTGCTGCAATTAGGCTGAACGCTCCAATTAAGTAATGAGTCACTTGCCAGTCAGTTCCGGTACCTTCAATGCCGCCGCCGCGAGCGCTGTTACAGGAAATAGAAAATATACTCGCCATTCTTCCATTGTCAGTGTAAAAGTTATATTCCGTTTTGAGATCTCATCAAAGTTAGATTTGGATTTTACTCTGAATGTAACATGTACTATATAGAACATTGAATAAAAATATTATAAAAACTGCAGATTGCTCTTAAGAGTTTTATGTCAATAAAAATTGGAAAGGAACCAAAGACGGGCGTTTTTGATACGAGCACAAGTTTAACAGCCGAGGCTGTTAAATATGCGAGAATATTATTTAAAAATCAATTTTTGAGCCGTGTGATGAACGAACTATATTTTTTCGCCATACTGCAAATAAAATGAAACAAATTCACACAAGATAATTTATATGATTTAGTGTCAATAGTTTTTGACCGTTTTGTCGCTTTAGACTAATCAGCTGTTATGTTACTTAAATTGTCGCAGTTCCCTCTTGATTCCTGATTGGTTGTTTAGGTTATGTCAGTGCTGACCTTGAATCAAAAATAACGTCAACAATGATCTTTTGTGGCCTAGGACTAAAAAATCATCATAATAATAGGTTTAGTTCTAGGAAGAAAAAGAACACCCTTTGCTCTTTAACACATGTATCTAAAACAGCTGTTTTTGAAGCAGTATGACGAAAAATAATTTATAATAGGTTTTGAAATAGATGGAACACAGGAGATGCCATAAAGTTGGAAAACCTTCTGGACATCAAAATAAGAATTTCTTAGCAATATTTTATTCCTTCTTGCTTCTACGACAGCATGCCATAGGCAATGATGCACCCAGGAGTTTTTTTAAATCTTGTTTTACAACATTCGTAGTTCATGTCACCTCCACTCTAAATTAGAAAACCCCACCGTTTATCAATTATATTATTCATTCCCTGCACATATATATAGCGGCGAGATATATGGAGAAGAGCGATAGGAGTTGATGGAAGGAATATTAAGATACGAAGGTTAGATGGCCGAGAGATTGGTGATGTGATTCGTTTGAGAGATAGGAGAGAGAGAGATTAGAGGATCAAGGTGGGAAGATAGAAGGATGGAAGATGAGATGAAGAAGGCTGAGGTGATGATGGATACAGGAGGATCCCATAAAGTTGGGAAAACCTTATGGACATCAATATATGTATTTTCTTAGTACCACCTCATTTTATTCCATCTTGTTCCTTCTACGACCAGATAGGCCACGTTGCAACCAGGAGTTTTTTTTAAAAATCAGGTTTTATAACATTCGTACTTCCATGTACCTCACTCTAAAATTCTAGAAAACCTAGTAAAAGATTTCATGGGTCGGGGTGATGGGTGGGGGGTGATGCATCCATGCACTGCAACAAACAAAGCACTAAGCTCTTCAAGTCAGTGAGCTTGTTGTATAATAGTCTCGCTGAGGGTCTTCGCCATGATACGCCGACCTTCAAGCCGTCAAGCAATCTTGTTACAATGTGCTACACTGTACTGTGTTATATTCCATGTGTTATATTAATATTCCAGATTACCAAGGAAAACTATAAAATGTGACCAAAGACATTTAAAGTTTAAAGAATGCGATACACGTAGTCGTTTCAACAGATTTCTAAATCCTTGGGACTTAGTTTCGATTAAAATAAAAGTAGGTATAAAGTAAGGTAGTTATCAAACTGAACAGCAACATGAGCTTGTTGCAAACCGTAATAGCCTTAACAAAAAGAAACACTGATTTCATAATTATATAAAAAGTGTTGGCAAACCTATAAATTTGAGTCTTTTTAGTCTATATATTTGACTGTTGTCTAAGAGAGTGTTAGGTTTGGATGGTCTTTTAGTATACACAGATATTTTTCACTGAATCTTGATACCTCCATACTAACTAGTGGAATTTTACAGTCATTGTGAATGGTGGCATTGGGCTCAAACCGTAGTACTTAAAAATTTTGACTAAAATCTCTGAACTATATCTATTTTAGGCTATCCTTATAAAGAAATACCTTATGTCCAAATAGGTTTGAGGATCATTTGACGGAATTTAAAACTTAGATGTTTCCGTTTGTTCCAAATGTGAGTCGTTTGTCAAGATGAATTATTGAACAAATTGCAATTCCAATCAAAATCGTTACAGCTGTTTTTGACAGCTGTATGACGTCACTACCGGCGGTCGTAAAGTCAGCTGTTCGCGGCATACAGAGCACCGGACACAGGAAGGGAGCTCCCCAGGCCCTGCCGGCTTGAGTTTCTACAACTCTTGGCGTTCCGGAAACGGTCCAATGATTCTTGGTTTTTCTCTTATTAGAAATCTGTTGTTTCATTTAGTTTTGTTTTGTCCATTCATTAGAATAGCTAGTGTTTTGATTGCTTTAGGGAATTTCTCATAGGAAATACTCTATTACTCTTTTCTTTCCAGACTTAACACCTTTAGAAAGTCCGCTACTCTCTTTCCTAAAATATAAAGCGCATAATGTTTTTAATTCTAGCTTTTAGACCTTAAGATACGATAAAACATATAAAGTTCAAAGGCTGAAAAGATTTATTCTAATGGTAGAAGGGCGATTTCAACCATACATGTAAAATTAACTATTATTCTTATTCTTCAGACACAGATCCAAACACTATGGGCAATTTTAAGTAAATACAAGTTAAAGTGAGTGTGTTTAGTATAATATATTTTAAGAGCTTTAGCTCTAACAAGAACTAACTGATTAATTTGCAATACTTATGATTATGAAGCAGATTCTACGACCACTGAACCACACAGCTATTTCATTACCAAACCTACAAAGTTTATAACGGACAAAATGTATAGATTACCGTCCGTACTATTGAATACTAGGTTAATCCGCAAATACCATCCTCATAATAAGATCAATTCGTAATTCAGAGGCAGTGGTTCGGATTCCACGTTAAACTGTAGGTCCCTTAGATATGTCATTGACTGTTGGGCTATTAATTAACAGTCCTGTCTATGGAACATGTCAGCCTTAGTCAGTAACAAGACTACAAGATCTCGCCACAATCATCCTACACTCGTTTCTCATTCACTTTGCTTAAAATACCTACCTTACGGTCGCCATTTCAATAACCTAATCTAATCTAAAAAATCAATATGAGACGACACTATAAATGTATTCATAAATGGATTTAATTTAAAGTATGTTAAGTATTGATTTTAAAATTGGCCAGTGAAGGAACATTTTTAGCAGTACATAAAAGTCTAACATGAGAACAGACAGAAACTGCAGTCTGGGTGGAGATAAAAGATAAAAGAAAAGTGGTTTGAAGAAAGATGTTGTTGACTTGAGTTAATGCTGTTAACGTTGGCTTTTGGAAATAGTTTTCTTGAGGTCTGGCAATGATCGAAGGTACAGTAAAAATTATTAATCTTGAATCTACAAAGAAACTCGACATCTAATAAAACTCGAAAGAACTAACGTGACATCATGCGAACATAAAAACGCTGTATATGCAGTAAAATTTAGCTGTTAAGATAATTTTATTCCGAGATTAAAAATGATGAGTGAGTAAGGAAAAATAGTAATGTGTATTTTCCAAAAAGTAATTTGTAATAAGTAATAATGGTAAACTAATAATTGAACAATAAATTAAAAATTAACACGAATTACATAAAAATGAACGCCATTTGCGAATATACTTTACAACAATTAAAACTCTATAGGCTAATCTTAAAGTTTATATTTAATAGAATTTTGACAGCTTATATTGTTTAGTTAATTATGTGAGAATTTATCGTAATTCTTCGTTTTCAACCAAACATATTTTATGAAATAATTCATCAAAGGTACGACAAAAAAACGCTAGGAGGAAGTTAAATCCGGTAAAAGACTCATTAAAAATATTTAACAGCCAGTATGAAAATACTTTTATTATAATCCTGGAAGTTTTAGTTCAAATATTTTAGAATATCAACAGCCAATAATGGTGTAGAGTGTTTTAATTGAATGATTATTGTCGATCGTTCAGTTATCGATATTTCGATAATCCTATCGTCGATGTTTGCTTGTAATATAGCTTAATCCCCGCACAATCGCGAAAATAATCGAATATTTTATCGGATCCCACCAGTTGAAACGAACACTTATACAAATACAGTACAAAATACAAACATTATTTAGGGTTTTTCACAGAGTCGTGCGTCTGCAAAATTTTCAAAACTTGTCGGCGCGTCCAATTGTACTTTAAAAAATTATTACCTACTTAACAATACATTTAATTTTATAATTTTCTAAACCGGCTTAGGACAGCCACCTATCCATCCTACAGTCCGGCAGCTAACCAAATTTTGCTATATTTTTACAATATATTCCTTTTTATTAATAATATACATTTATTTGTGTTTTCTGTAGAGAGACCATGCTCATCAACCAACGAGAATAAGTACAAAAATAAATAATACATACATAGCAAAGTACCAACAATAGATAAATGAGACAAACATCAATAACATAACTATAGTAAATATATACTGTACAGTATATAATAACTGTAACTTGCCGAGTGGAATATTCTTGTATTTTAGCAGCCTTTGAAGCTGTCACTTGAGGTGGTTGAAACGGGATTTGACACATGATGATCTCTATGATTTGTACATTTTTTAAGTTAAATTTTCTATTGTTTTCAAAAGGAAGATAAATTCTAAAATGTATGTGTTTTAATGAATAAATTTTGTCGAATAGATTAGAGTAGATATACTATTATATACTTATCGAATAGACAACTCACTTGAAAACGGGAGGTTGAACTCACTTGAGACAACTCACTTGAACGTTGGAAAAGTTCAATAAAAGATATTGAATAATCAAATAACCAACGCCATTATGAATTTCAAAGGTTCTACAGTTTAGAGTAAGTAGCCTGAATATTAGCTTTCTATTTATACTTACTAATTTATACTCTAAAAAGATTTTGAGATATAAATTCAGCGGAGACTTTTTGATGACATTATTTCGTCTTGCAACTAAGATAATCATTTTATTTCTTATAATATTTGTTGTTAAATTTTGTATTTGGGTATTTGGATAATAGTCCACGGTAATTATTTATTGAAACGGCCTTCAAATGGGATTTTATATAAGAGTTTTCGATTCGCAACGGATCACTGCATTGGTTCACGTCCTTGCCCCTCTCTCAACGTCTAGGCTAGGGATTGGATGTTTCCTGAAGCGTGTTAAAATTACTGTTAGGTTTGATAGAAAAAGAATAAAGTTCATAAGAAGTAATATTGTTTTTGTACATTTCATATTTTATTTCATATTTAAATAAACGGCATCAGTGGACTGACACATACTTTCTCCCTTAAGTAAATTTTTAAAAAGACAATCTGTAATAAAACTATCATGTTCTTCAAAGTTTATCTAAATATCATTTAATAAATTATTGCTTCAAAAATAACCATCCCATTTCTGAAAAAATAACAAGAGAGACAAAGTTAAATTAATTGTTCGAATTGTATGGGGGAACCCCCCTCCTCCCCGGGTAATACCAAGCTTTTTTGAGTTGGTTTTGTTGGGTGATTTGACCTTACGCTTCATATCAAGTTTCATGGAAAACGGTTGGAAAATAAGGAAGAAATTGATTTTTTTATATTCTACATCAAAATAACAATGGGCGCTTAACTAAAAAGCCCATCACTTTTGAACCGTCATTTTTACAGACATGCGGGTGTTGTCAAATTATCTCGTACTCTGTGCATAATAAACTATCAAATTTTAATCAAAACCGTTAGAGCCGTTTTTGAGAAATTTGGATTTTTCACGTTTTTAAGGGGTTTTAGGGGTGAACTAAAAACCCTACCCTTGAAAATCAAAAATTCAAAAAAATGAAAAAAAGGCCTGGAGATACCGTGAATATATACATACATGCTAAATTTCATCCAAATCGGACCAACGGGGTAGGCTGTGGCACTGTACACATCCAGACACACACACAGACAGACACACGAACGGACAGACATCACGTCAAAACCCACTTTTTTGGATTCAGGGGACCTCAAAACGGATTTATCCACTCTCAATTCAAATTCGAAAATTTTGACGAAAACAATACTTCCTCCATATATAAGGGGAGAAAGTAAAATGTAGTAGTAAATAAATTCTTAAACAAACAATATACTACACGAAAACAGCAAAATAAAGGGTTTATTTTGTATGGTATTATTCTCAATAAAAGTAATCATCCATTCCAATATATTTAAATGCCTTCCAAACGTGATATTTTATTTCCCAATGTGCTGCACCTCATTTTTACCACCTAGCCTACCGTTCTTCCTTCCCTATTATTGGGCTTCACGACTGGAAACTGAAAATAAAATACAGTTTACGCTCCCTTAAACTCGTGGGAAAGTTTAGGTTTCTGTAATGTTGGTTTGATTTTGGTCGGTGAATGTGAGAATGTTTTGATAATTGTAGGGTTTGGACCGTGACCGTCCTTTGGTGATGACGTCATTCATCCTGCTCCGATTACTGGGACTGGATGTCACTGGAGATCGTGAAGAAATTTTCTAGTTCAGTTATTTTAAAAACTAATTCATTTCACAAAATATTGTACAACAAACAAACGTGTTATATAAACGTCAGACATAAATATGGGAATGGTGAAAATTCGTTTTCATCGTTACAAAATTCTAACTAGGAAACTATTTTATGGAGTAGGGTAGCATAAACATTTACACCCTTGATATTTCTAAACACTCAAAGTAGTGGTGTCTGGATTTTCACTTGAGTTGTCGTCACAAATGTTTAAATCAAACACAACAATCAGCTGTTTCTTTTATTTCCATTGTTATTTCTACGGTACGAAGTTGGTAAAACTCTATGACGTGGAAGATTCACGTTAATGCACAACTTGAAAAAGATCATCCACCAACACTTATAAAAGTGCAGACACATTGCAATGTAAGCCAATGATTGCTGAGACATGTGAAAAAATAATTGTTTTTAATTTATCATTTAGGACCCTTTTATACATAACGACTCCTTTTCATTTATGTAAAACATTTTATTTTACATTCTAGATATATTTATATCGTTATTATAGTGGGAACCTCCCGCTGTACATTTACCTCAAACAATTACTTAACATTAACTAAATGGTCCATTGACAATAATACTAGTTCCATAATCTGGAAGAAGTCAGTTCTTTCCTGAGCCAAATCTTGACACAAAGTTGTGATCAAAATTGTTCAAAATTGGTCCCAGCATTCTGCAATGATCGCGAGAAGTTACTTGACACTACCCATCAAACATTTTACACTCTTTAAGAGTCTGCATCAGTGGTAGCCATCTTGGATTTTAGTCTCGTAAGAGCAATGTTAAATTCTGGCGCCTATATCTCCTTGACCTATTGTCATAAATTAACGGAAGAGGTGTCAAATTAAAGGTATTACAGTCCTCCAGGGCACCATCTTACAGAACTTCTTATTTTCGCTCTCAATAAAAAAATAATAATGATTTATTTTGTAAAATATTCCTGGATTTTTGTTTTTATATCAAGTTAAATTTTTGAACATATTAAAAGGTCATGCCCTTGAGCCACATCTCATCAATGTACTTCCAAAGTTTTACATTGATACTTTGATAATTAACGCCACTAAAGACGCCAAAGTGAAGGTATGTTCCGCCAGAATTTAACATTGCTCTTACGGGACTAAAATCCAAGATGGCTACCACTGATGCAGACTCTTAACTTGCACCCATGCTGGAGCGGTGTCCCGAGAATATAAACACGAAAAACTTAATGTAGTCTGAATCAAAAATATACGCGTTTTATCACGAGTTTATGCGTAATTAATCATACAATTTGTTGGCCACTAAAAACCAAACGCCGATGCGCGGCGAGTAAATGTAAACGGAAGTACTTCCTCAGAACTGTTCCCGTTTTGGAACGTTCCAGTGACGATAGGATAATAATAGTTGGAGGATAGGGTGCTAAATCCGTTGTTGGGGGAAGAGCCCGCCACGAGACGGCGAGACAGAGGGAGTCGACAACATTATACGTGGCGTTAGTCCATCGATTCAGCTCTAAACTCACGTTACGTGTTTTGACCATGACACTTTACTAATCTAGGTTTCACTTTAACCCAGGTTAACTTCATTTACTTTTTATGGATGACGACTTATTCAGGTATTAGGTTAAGTTCGAATGGAAAAAAATTAGTGTAATTCGATTGTGGCACGATCTTGTAAAGGCTGACATGTTACTCAGACAGGACTGTTAATCAATAGTCATTATGAGGATGGCCTTTATGGATGAACGTAGTATTAAATAGTGTGGACGTTAATCCATTCCCGAGAATATCAGATCCACCGACCATCGCTCACAACTATCCACAATTCGTGACCTCCAAGTAGCTGGATTACTGGACACGCAACGTTTCAGTCATCACGTAAGCTTAATTCCAGCGTTAACTTTGACTGTATCTTGAGTGTTGAATTCAAGCTTGATATTTCGAAGTAAATATTTGAACCTCTATAAAATATAAATACCTCATTAAAATCATTGTAGATTCGGAAAATTTATATGATTTTTTATCCAAATTCCAGCCATTATTTAGTAAACTACTGGAAATAATTAACAGCAATACCTAATCAAAAATCAAGCTTGAAATAAAGTACCTAGAATAATGGACGCTCAGTGCTTTATGCCTATCATTACGTCCGCTTAGTTCGCTCTAAATGGAGCAATAAAGTAGTTCCACTGAAAAACTGTGTTTACCTGAGGTCGCTGCTCTCGTGGCTGTGGATAAAACGGTTAAAACGCAGTTAAAAAGAAGTTCTAGATCACTAAATCTGATCATTATTTTTTAGTTTTTGAATGATATGGATAAAAATAATGAATAAAAAAAATCTAAGATATATATTTGGCTACCTGTATCTCGTATACCCACCCAACCCTTGAAAACGCTCGATACACAGCAAACGCTTTGAAAGTACTTTTATCTATTTATTTATTGCCACTGTAATATTTATTGCCTTTATTGTTTTCTGATTAATCAAAAATAAGTTGACATGGATATGTCTTAGCCTTGGAGGGGTATTTGCAATTATGGTTATGAGAACAGCTGTTTAGAGGAACTGGAAACATCCCATGTTCTAAGTTCACAGTAAAGTCAATAATGTACATTGTTTACATTAAACCTACTCTTGTTTGAAATAATAGTAGGTAATAAGAGGTTTACCACCGTATTACAAATTAAAATGGCAAATGAATCATATTTTAAACATTTTTGTAGGGGTCAGCAACCGCGTACCGATGAGTAAGTTACATGGTTAGATGTAGATGTGGTGGGAGGTGAAGGGGGGAGACAGGTAGCGCCGTTGAAGGTGTGAAATTTCATATTCCCCTCCTCGCTTCCATACTCTCTCAACATCTCACAAATCTTGTAGAATTAGAAGTAAATCATTCTCATTGGTCCATCCTTTATGAGAAACTATCATTAGGTATCTGTACATCCACAGATAGTTAGATTGATACAAATGGTGTTTTGGAACTCTTCCAACATTTTGGGGAATATTTTTGGGGTAACATGAAATAAAAATATGAGATTAAAATCATTCTAAGCTCCTCAGGTATTCTGGAGGTACCATTTATTTTTTTCAAAAAAGATTAAACCTGAAATGTTTAATTTTGCATACGGTACATCTTAATGATAATTAGTAAATAGTTGTTTAGAACTTCTTTTTTAAATTTTTTCCCAACGACAAAATTCAAAATAGAACAATAATAACCTTACAACTGGTATTCTTGGAATTTTTTACATGAATAACGTTTTAAGAGACTAAGGACATATCATTTTTAAGAATCTAATAGAAAACAAAACTACATGCTGTAATACGTTTCCTGGTGCCGATATTCTTCTACAACTGTCTAGCAATTGCCTACATTGGATCTGCGCTGAAAATTATTGTCTTAATCCAGAACCAATCCATCAAACGATTTGTAGAGATAAATATCCTGGATGGATTTTTGTACCGTTAAAAATTAGTTTTAGATCATTAGGATTACAATATTACTCTCTAGTTTTATCTTATTTCTCGTATTAGCGATTCATGCAAAACCAAAAATATACAAAAAGTAAAGTAGGCCTAAATATTTGATGCGTAAAAAGCAAAAGAATCAGCTAATAAACAGAGAAAAAGTTACATGATACAACGGGCTGGTAACGATAAAAACATAACATAGCCAGAATTATTTTATGAACAAGAATAACACATCGTATCTTATCGTATCTATACTATAGACTATTTAAAAAGATGGCGTTAGGTTGTCCGGACTAAGTTGACATATTGTTCCGCTTGGTGAGGGTTCGGTTTGGCAACTTGTGCGACGGAAAACGGACGACATGGTTCTGAACAGACCTCGCGGTCAGCTGACTGAAGGCCGTCGCGGTGTCACAACAGCTGTGTTTGGGAGAAATCGGAAACGACACTGTGGGTGAGTTGTACCATTGATGTAAACAAAGAGAGGATAACACTACTGGGTGTGAAGAAAAGAAAAAAAGAATAGTTTCCACACCTGTCGGTGGTATAAACACAACAGTTTTACTCTCTGTGGGAAATAGCTTAGATTATGGTTATGTCTGAAGGGAATGGAATGACTTCAGACCCTCTCTCATAACCATATGACGTCACTTTTGTTACACCTTTTGCATCTTGCAAACTGTCAACTCCTTCCAAAGCTTAGACATATCCTTGCCAAAAAATATGTCGAATTAGGGGATGATATAAAATTGATGAAAAAGAAGTTTCCAAAATTATTTGAGTTTAGAGATTTACTGATGTTAAAATATTGTGTATATTTCGCTAATGTACTGACATAAAATATCTAGAGGAAAAAATATCATAGTTGAGGTATTGCTAATTGTCTTTGTTTTCTCCTTCTCACGTTTTATTAATATATTTTCCAATTGCTCACTTGTTAATTAACAGCCCAACAGTCAATGGCATACTTAAGGGACCTACAGTTTAACCTGGAGTCCGAACTGAATTACAAACTGGTCTAATTATGAGGATTGTCTCTGTGGATTAATGTAGTATTCAATAGTGTGGACGTTAATCCACACAAGAGAACACTACACACACCAACCATCGACTATCCAACTATCCACGACTCGTGACATCCGTGTAGCTGGATTCCAGAACACGCGATAGTTTATCGTGGGATCCGAACAACTTGGATTTGAATTACGAACTGGACTAATTATGGGGATTGTATATGTGGATGAATGTCGTGGTCACATCCACAGATAAATTTATTCTGGAAAATAAATCAGCATGGATGGAGTTAAGGGGAGAAATGAGGGGGTATTGCCCCCCACAAAGTGTTTTGGTAAATATATATATTCTCATTGTTATTATTTGTATGAAATTAAGTTTTAAAGGTCGCACGGGAACGTCCAGTATACTAAATACAAAAAAATTATTTAGATCAATAATATGATTATAATTGCTGCCGCTTTGATATCGACGTTAAAATTAATTGTTATCAGACCCAAAATTGTCCAATAATTTTTTAAATCATAATATTTTTCTTTAACTTCTTTTTAAAAACTTTCTTGTTTTTTTCAAATATTCACTGGTGGAGGGCCCCAGACCCCCTTCAACAAGTGGGTATTTCATACCCTCCAGATCTGCCCTCGGATGTTATGCCCTTCAACAAAATGACCTCTAACTCCGCTCTCAACATCAGCTGATATTTGTCAGCAACAATGCTACATGTGTTCGTCAAATTCTATAGACTCATAGGTACCGTTAATTGCCAGCTTGTTGGGTTGGTACCTGACAAAGATGAAAAGAAGAAACAATAACATCACGATGTTCTCTCTGTATTGCAAAAAATCTAGTCAAAGTAAAGCACAACTCGCAGTTAGAACATAGTTATGGTTACCCCAGGACTGGAGTAGCCTCATACATCTCATCTCTGGTCGGAAAGTCTCTCAGGTGGAGTTGTTCAAGTTCAGTACAGCACAGTTATGATTAGTCGCGCCAATACGCCGTCTCTGGAACATGTCTTCCGGTACATGCAAATGGTCCAATTAGTGCCTGCAGACCAACACTCGCCGACCACTGACCACTGGCTGTCCAAGTCTAGGTCATTGATTCACGCAACTGCCACTGAAGTCTTGTACGTCATACAGTTGTCGTAAATGTTCAGTATTTTCTTATTTCGGATTCGTTACGTCCGATCCAACATCACAGCGGATCCACCATTTTCATTTTTCAGTAAAAAATTCTACCCTAAAAAACAAAACAAAGTTCATACGATTACACTCATAAATAAACCATATTAATTAATTTTTAACCGTTTTGTAACATCTTAAGATCTGTTCATCGCCATCCCAAGAGACATTTGCTGACTGAAGGCCCAAAAGAACAGTTTTACAGTCACATAGGAAAACTCCACACAGAGTAACAAAACGTTTCGTTATATAATAAAAGTTAAGTTATATAAACTTCCATAACGGATTTGTGTATTTATTTATAATTTTTTGTGGGTAGAAATAGTTTTTGAGAACTTTTAAAATTGCCTTTGCTCGTTTACAGTTGCTAGAGTTTTTAAGCGTGAGTTGAAATTGCATTATCACAACTAATGTCTCGAGCGACATCATTGCTGTGGCTGCCACACCTCTTCAGTAGCCGTAAGAATACAAATTGCACTTAAATAGCAACACTACTCTACACAAAAATGTACAGTAATTACTTCCCAGTGACAAATAGGTAAAATCATGGACATGTCTGAAGGAAATGTTTCCAGTTACTTTACACAGGTGTTCTCATAACTGTTTGACGTCACTTTTGTTTCATACAAATTGCTAACACCCCCCAGGGCCTATCTTGACATCCATTTCAAAATAATCCAGAAACAGTACACTAAGAGTATCAGCAATAAGGACACAAAAAGATAATTAGAGACAAAGAAAACGGATACAAAAAATAAACAAATAAATACTATGGTACACAGCAATGTTAATGACACGAGTTGCAAAATTTGTAACGTTGTCTGTCAGACTCGCGTGTTCAACTTTAGGCTGTGCAGATTTCAAAGACCTGCGACAGTGCGACATCAGCTGATTGACATTCACCGACCACCGGAACCGCATCGTCAGTTCTGTCACGGCCGCGCGAGTCACCGCCTTCGTTATCACCTCTCTCTCTCTCTCTCTCCTCACTATCGTCTGCGTCGCGACGCCGACACCTCCACCTCGTTACTTCGTATCACGACACTTGTTATCATCTGTCCCACACCACTCCTACTGTCAACCCGTCCTGAGTGAAACATACTAGGAAATATCACAGGTTCCTGTAATCCAGCTACTTGGAGGTCACGAATTGTGGATAGTTGTGAGAGATGGTCGGTGGATGTAGTGTTCTTTTGTGTGGATTAACGTCCGCACTATTGGATACTATGTTAATCCACAAATACTATCCTCATAATTAGACCAGTTCGTAATTCAGAGGCAGTGGTTCGGACTACACGTTAAACTGTAGGTCCCTTAAATATGCCATTGACTGCTAGTTGGGCTATTAATAAACAGTAAATTTGAGTATGGTTGCCATTTCAATGATCTAATGTAATCTAATCTAACCGAGTGAAAATAATCGGTTAATGTCTTAAAATAATCGGTTCAATATTTACTGTGACAAATAAGTCTAAGTACACTGTGATATTAATTTTAAAGTATAAACCTAAATAATTAAACTTGTTTTAAAACAGAACTCCACACATAGACCTACCGATTACTGGACGTAGAAGAAATAATGCAATTAGATGATGTCATTTAAGTACGTTCCTCTCTCTCTCTCTCTCCTCACTATCGTCTGCGTCGCGACGCCGACACCTCCACCTCGTTACTTCGTATCACGACACTTGTTATCATCTGTCCCACACCACTTCCACTGTCAACCCGTCCTGAGTGAAACATACTAGGAAATATCACAGGTTCCTGTTATCCAGCTACTTGGAGGTCACGAATTGTGGATAGTTATGAGAGATGGTCGGTGGATGTAGTGTTCTTTTGTGTGGATTAACGTCCGCACTATTGGATACTACGTTAATACGCAAAAGACCATACTCATAATTAGACCAGTTCGTAATTCAGAGGCAGTGGTTCGGACTACTCGTTAAACTGTAGTTACCTTAAATATACCATTTACTGCTAGTTGGGCTATTAATAAACAGTAAATTTAAGTATGGTTGCCATTTCAATGATCTAATGTAATCTAATCTAACCGAGTGAAAATAATCGATTAATGTCTTAAAATAATCGGTTCAATATTTACTGTGACAAATAAGTCTAAGTACACTGTGATATTAATTTTTAAGTATAAACCTAAATAATTAAACTTGTTTTAAAACAGAACTCCACACATAGACCTACCGATTACTGGACGTAGAAGAAATAATGCAATTAGATGATGTCATTTAAGTACGTTCCAGAACCATTGTATTTATGGTTCACGTTTCATAAACACAAAAGGACATTTTACTGTTCCTGCTACAAAACACGATTTTATTTAAATCGGAAAATTGTTAATCAAGGCCTATATCAGCTGTTAATAATACACACTTGGAAGTGAATTATACTATACATTCATCGAAACAGCAATATTATTTCGTAGCATAGATGCAGATTTTGTCGTAGACTATACCGCAGTAAACATTACAGCCAACATTGTCAACGTCCGCACTATTGAATACTGCGTTAATCCGCAAATATATTCCTTATAATTAGACCAGTTCGTAATTGAGAGGCAGTGGTTCGGACTCCACGTTAAACTGTAGGTCCCTTATAAGGCATTGACAATTATCAGTCCTGTCTAAGGAACATGTCAGCCTTTAAGTCAGTAAGACTACAAGATCGCACCACAATCATCCTACACTCATTTCTCATTCACACTTAAATTACCTACCTGAGTAGGTTGCCATTTCAGTTAAAAGTATAAAATCTTTGAGTGTAATTACTCTTCATTGTTACCTGGCTGGTTTACATAAAAAATACCGTTCATATTTGATTTTAGGTGTAACCTCACATTGTGAAACATAGAATTCGTACCCCGTTTTGTCATGGATATGTTTCAGCTCGGGTAGGGGGTGTTAGCAATTTACGTCACGCGAAAATTGTGAAACGTGACGTCGTGTGATTATGAGGACAGATGTTCAAAGGATGTTCATTTTCTTTAGACCTATCCATGATCTATTTTCTAAAGGGAAGTAATTAAATTTTTATAACGATTTTCGAAAACGCTAAACTAATATTTTTTCATTCACGTTATTAGACCTAATGTTCTACAATTACATAGAAGGATAAGAAACCATCCCTTATTTCACACTTACGTGGAAACTTGCGATTATTGACCAGAGCAAAAGCAAGCGACGGAAAACACATTAAGATATTTCCTTCAACATCCAAAAGCTTCAGACTAACACAACAATGTCCGTCGCAGTTGCAATTTCGTCTGTCGAAAACTCACTTAATTTCTCACAAGTGTAAAAGAAACTTTTTTACAGTTTACCCAAACCGAACGTGGTAGCAAGAGAGTTTTTTTAACTTCTCAATCTTAGAACATGTTCCAATGTTGATTCAGTTCGATGGATTTTCTCTCTAAAAAAATTAAATAAAAACTGTCATGATAAAAATGTTACTATAAATTCTTTTCTATAATCGCTGGCACCATAATATCTATGTTTTAATGTACAAATCTATAAAAAAACACTTGTATAAGATAAATATAGGAACTTCTTTGGCTTGCTCAATGGATCAAATAAAACAGCTGCTTCTTATACCTTAAGAGTTAAGACAACATGTTGGAATCCAAAAGAATTTTTCCCCATAAGATTAACATGGGAACTTTGAAGACGTATAATTGGGTAGAGATTTATGGGAAATCGTCACAAAAACTATTAGGCTTTCCTAATTTAGATGTAAAGAAACAGTATTGAAAATTTCAGCCTCCTAAGTAATTGGGAAGTGGGAGAATTAGTGATGAGTGAGTGAGGGAGTGCTTTGACGTTTATATACAGAGTGTCCATGAAAAACGTTTCAGGACTTCGGTGAGAGATTGGGTACATTAAAAGGAAGAAAAAAGGTCTGATAGAGTATGGCCTAAAACGCTTATTTTCTAAGATATCCGCCATTTTGTATTTTTCACAAAATATTTTTTAATTCAAACATTTTTTAGCGGATTATTTTGAAATTTGGTATGTGTTTTACGCTAGTAGATTAGTATTATTAAAAAAATAACTAGCATTATCCAAACTCAAAATCCAAAATGGTGGCCATTTAAAGTTTTACCGTTAACACAGTATTTAAGTTTTAAAAATTTATATGGCCGCCATTTTGAATTTTGAGCTTGGATAATGCTAGTTATTTTTTTAATAATAGTAGTCTACTGGTTTAAAACACGTACAAGATTTTTGAAAATAATCCGTTAAAAATGTTTGAAAAAAATATTTTGCGAAAAATACAAAATGGCGGATATCTGAAAAAATAAGCATTTTAGGCCAGACCTTTATTGGAACTTTTTCTTCTTTTTAATGTACCTAACCACTCACCGAAGTCCTGAAACGTTTTTCATGCACACCCTGTATACAGAAAATGGTGTCTTCTACTTAAACTTATTATTAATAATATTTAGCTAAAGTAGAAGGCAAGACTGCAGAAGAGGGAGATGTTTAGCTTCCTGGTCCATTGAGAACAGCTGGTCCAAGGGCTTTACAAGAGCCATTGTATCGTCGATATCTTCCTTCCATTTATCCTCCGCCCCTCCGCCTTGCGGCTTATCGCCTTTCATGTCAATGTCCTCGGGCCAATACCTTTTACCCCGGTTTTTGAGCTATTTGTAACGAGAATTAATATCTTTCAATCTAACCCTATGTAGCTTCAGTCGATTCCCAAAGTAAGTTATTGTACATTCGAATGATTGATATTTGAACGTATTCAAAGTCAAGTATCGTTATATCATTTAGGGACTCAATCTTTCAATTCTCTTTTATTTATACGCCTAAGGTAGGTGAACAGTTAAGAGACAATGTTAGGCACTCAATCACCCTTTGGGAAAGCGACCAAACTAAATGTGCATCCCGAGATTTGAACCCGTGAACTCTTGCACCGAAGTCCAAGGCACTAACTACTAGGCTAGCTATACGCCCTTATTCACCATTTTACTCCTGTGTACTTAATGTGTACGATAATTTTGATAGTATTATGCTTTGTAAGTGACAAAGACGAACACTACAATAGTATTCAATACCATTTATTAGACTTTACCAACGCGTCTGTGTATTTTAACTACACAAGTTTCTGGAGGTGGAGAAACTCCTCCCGTTTTTAAGTAATTACCTAATAATTTACTTTAAAAATTGAAAGTTTAAGTTATCAATAATACTATACTTATCTATCATGCACAATACAAACTAAATTAAAATAAAAAATAAGACAATTTAGACAGTAAGGATGTGCTAACCATTCGTTGTGTAACTAAATGTAAGATTAGATGGGATTAAAACACCAACAACCTTTTATTTTTTAGGTTGCATCCTCTTAAAAACAAATTTTAATCTGTAATCCAAATAAATACTTACACTAACAAGAGTACTTGTGAGCCCAAATTTTCACACTTAAAAAATAAAGTTTGTACTTTCCTGTTGAAAATAGATTAGATCATGGATATGTCTGAAGGTAGTGTTTTCAGTCTCTTTAAGGAATTGTTCTCATAACTAAATGAAGTCACTCCCACTATTTTTTTTGCGTCTCGCAAATTGTAACTCCCCCTTCCACAGAACGATGTTTTACGAATTCATGTAAAATAACGATTTACACCAAGAGCACACCTCCCGGAAATTCACGGCGCATTACCAAAAACGCTCACAGCTGAACTTTGAAAATCTTAGAAACCTAAAAAAAGGTCTGGCGGAAATTGACAAAATGATGAATAGTTAACGGATGATAATTAGCGTGGTTTTTGCTCGTCTGGTGTTGGTAACCCTGCACCGCCCCTCCCCTCACCTAGTGATCGCCCCTCTCGTATGCAGGATGTTAATAATTAGACCGCGGTTAGAGTGCTGAGCCGCGACCGCTAGATATTGCGCGCACTTCCTAAACGATTAAAGAAAAACCACTACGCGAAATTCCAGCTGTTTTAATTATTTTTTTGGTTTAATTACTTTCTATTTAAGATGCGTTTACACATCGACCAGCTTTAATTTTTTTTGTTGTGCTTTAAATTTCTGGGAGAATTCTTTTGACATGGATATGTCTTAGCACTGGGGGGTGTTAGTGATTTTTAAGATGGAAAACATGTAACAGGTTTCCAGAACTATTGTATTTAATTTTTAAATATAAAAGAACAAGAACAGCTGTTTAGATGAATTTAAAACATTCCCTTTAGACATAACCATGATCTAACCTAATTCCACAGGGTAGTAAATACAAACATTTTTTAAACCACAACTGCCTATCACCATAGGCCATAGGGCTGTGTGGTGAATTAAAGACAGTGAGGTACCGTAGCGGCATAGTTACATAGGATAGTCAGAGGTGACCGCTCATGATCTGACAGGAGTCGCCGACCGCTAGATCCAACAACTTTTGACTTACTAGAACGGTGGCGATGTCCTGTAATCCAGCTACTTGGAGGTCACAAATTGTGGATAGTTGTGAGCGATGGTCGGTGAATGTAGTGTTCTCTTTTGTGGATTAACGTACTCATGATTGAACTCTACGTTAATCCGCAAAGAACATCCTCATAACTAGTTCAATTCGTAATTCAGAGGACGTGGTTCGGATTCCACGTTAAATCGTAGGTCCTTTAGTTGCTATCGACTGTTGGGCTATTAATTAACAGTCCTGTCTAAGGAACACGTCAGCCTTAGTCAGTAACAAGACTACAAGATCGCGCCACAATCACCTTACACTCAATCGTCATTCATACTTGGTTTAAATACCTAACTTGTGGTATGGTCGCCATTTTAATAATGTAATCAGAGTGTTACCACTGAGCTATTGTGCCGGTAAATATTTTGAATAAAAAGATTTATAAGGAATTTTGAAATGAATGAGTCGCTAATTTGGAAATATTTATTGCGAATTAAATGGTTTATCGTCTTAAACTTCTAAGAGAGTTAAGGGATATTTATAACACAAGGGATATTTAAATTTAGATTTATATAATGGTATTGTGTCTGGATCGGCTTATCTGACATGTTCTACAGGGTGTCTCGTGTTGCAGATACCACAGAACTCGTCTCCCGGGATGGAGACTACGAGCGGGTCCGGCGCGGGGCAGGAGCCACCCGTGGCCGCCCAGCCGCCGCCCAGTCCACTCTCCGGCGCCTACCTACTCATCGTCGTAGGCGAACCCCATAACGACGCTCACAAACAAGACATACTCCGGAAAATCGCTAATGGTGAGTTGTCTTCCAGTATTATTCTACTTTTAATATTTTATCCACTGCAAGAAATGCAAGCCTGAGAGTAAGTGTGAAGGAGGTTAAATGTATTTGTCTTTCGCGAACATGATTTTTACATGATGATTTTTTGTCCTAACAACACTTAGAGTCTGAAACCCCTTCTACTTAAAATACCTTAAGAAGAGTCTTTATCACTGTATACGTACAAATAGTTGAAGACTACATAAATTACATAAGGTTATTTCGATGTAAAATCAAAACCGATTACAATATAGATCCTCTTCCATAAGCGGTAAGTGTGTAAGTTGTAAGTGGGTTAGGATGCGCAGTAGCAACCAGGAACTATTGTGTATTGTGTATTGTGCTGTTCAGACACAATAGCGGCGCATCACACGGAGGTGCGACACTGTCACGTATTGTGTTGGCATTCCTGGATAATGCGGCGGAAACCGGGTGTCGGACACGGAAGATGGAGGCTCCCGGATGTGGGAGCTGAGAGGTTGCGGAAGGAAGGAGTGGAGCATAACGGGGAGGGAAGTATTGGTTGGGGTGTTCCGGAGGCAGGACAGCCAACTTGACCGATCGATAATTTTTTCGTCGGCGACCTGTCAAGTGTCCTTCAGTCGAATCACCAACTAGGAGTTACATATTTGAATTAAGAGACCACGGAAAAGAGTAAACACATATGAAATATTGTACACCGGATGGGACAGACTACGTAATTCTCAAAGGAAGTTAAACAACCCAATACCAAGCCACAGGGCTCTAATCATAGAACATTACCGGCACGGTAGCTCAGTAGGCAAGTTACTGGATCGAAACCAGTTGCCGACGACTCCTGTCAGATCATGAGCGGTCACCTCTGGCTAGCCTATGTGACTACGGTCCTGTATTTAATTCATCGCACAGCCCCTAGGCCGTTTAGACTTATCAAACTAATAAAAAATAACAAATAATCCTAAGAGCATTCAACTAAACAACCTCACATCCCCTTGACACAGGGATCTACCCCAGGGAGCCCGCGAAGTTCCATGTGAGAGTCCTAGCACATCACTTAGAGAATACCAAATAAGCATACTTCCTCCAGAGCGCCCCTCAGAGTGGTCAATAAGAAGACACGACTCCTGAAGAGTTCCTATCAGACTAAGCTCATAGACAAAAAAGAAAGAAACAAGGTGATAGGGAATCTGGTGACACTGGATAGCCGAAGTACTCGCCAGTAATATGAGAGATTGTTTTTAATGACGATTTCTTTTTAATGAATCCAATTCTAATATCTGAACTGACGAAAATTTGTAAGGTAGAAGAATAGGGCTAATCATCAACTAAGATTCAAATAGCTACGTATTGTTTTGTCGCCGACCTGAGAAGTCATATTGGGGTTGACTGTGCCAGAGCTGACCAAGACTCCACTGAACCTTGTCGGGGAAATTTGAAGCCAAATTCTCATACAAGAGACAATAGATTAACGTACAAGTGTACACTAAATAAAAAAAACCAGTTTATTAAACAATACCCATTTTGGTGTTTATGTTATCAGGTAAATGATTGTACAATTTTGTACAATCGTAGGAGTTGGTACAATTTAGTACAAATCTTAATACGCTAAACCATGACCCACCTTCATAGAATATAAACAATTGTCAATTAAATACATCTGAAAAATTACAGTGTGAATCAACAGACCACACTCCCGGCAAAAAAGTATTTAAAAATAGTGAACCTTTTGCATTATTTGTTTTGGGACCATACCAAATTAAGTAATCACTATTGTAGCTTTCGGGGTAGAGTATACCTTAGTGAAATTTTGTAGTCTTTTATAAACCTTAAAGTAGTTTTTAAAATAATTAAATAACTGCGTACCGACCAAACATAATTTGTTGCTGACAAACTAAAATAAATATGTTTGTATTTACTTCCCTGTAGGAAATAGGTTAGATTATGGATAAGTCTAAAGGGAATGTTTTCAGTTCATCTAAACAGCTGTAGTTATAATTAAACTATGACGTCACTGCTTCAAATTTCGGTCTCTCAAATTGTCACTAAATTTAAAAAGATAATACGAGTTCTTTGAGGAAACAATTTTATAAAAAGAGGGTTAAGCAGCCTGAGATGGAATCGATACTTTGATCTATCTCACGTCTGGCGAACAATATCATTAACGAACAGAGTAATGTTATTTGATTTAAAAGCAATCACTTTTGCTTCCGGAGACCTGAGAGGCTCGGCTCGGACAACGGAAAAACTGGGCGGAAATTGCACACGTTGGAGTCTCCAGCTTTCTAGTTAGTCAGAAAATTACTTTCGTAAAATTTTGCTGTATCGTTATCGGAAAGATTGTGAAAAAGTGTTACAGTTTTGTACTTATTAGAATTAGAAATGTTAACTTAGTTTTATACAAATCATTTGAGTGGAATTTTACTCGGTATTAAGACTACAATAATTATGAGGAGGCTTGTATACATTTTTTAATACTAGTGATTTTTAGTGAGCTATTCACATGACTCGCATGGTGACAGTTAAGCCCGGGACCATGATAGAAGTTTATAACTCAACCCCCTGAACACGTTTTGGGGGGTCATTTAAAATTATATGAAAAAAGGTTTACATACAAGCATTGTATACAAGTAGGCCTATGTAAAACGTGCGGAGAAAATTTCGCTCCCCATGTGATTAGATGTAAACATCAGCATGCTGAAGTTGACAGACATGCGTACGTCTGTGTGCAATTTTTCCTCCATCCGTCTGCATACGTGCGTCTGTCTGTTGCTGTGTGCATTGGCCTTTACTCATTAACAAGACTGCTAGATTGCGCTACAATCATCTTACACTCATTTCTCATTCATACTTGGCCTAAAATACCTTCCTGGTAGGTTTCCGACTCCGCACCCTCCGTCCACTTTGACCGACGTCAGTGTCCGTATCCTGGACTCCTTGTAGCGGCGCCGACCTGGGCGTGGATCTGTCCGTCATTACCCGGAGCACAGCTGTGACCCAGGTCGTTCTACCGGCCGCTACAAGTAGTCTTGTAGTCTCAATTACCCCGCCCGCGTACTCGTGCAAGTGCGTTCGAGCGTCAAAAACGCGATCTTTAATGACTCTAGAACGCGTTAAAAACGGCAACAGGTAAACTAACACATACTTCTTTTTATTTTTAAATGGATTTGTTTGGGGAGGAAGTGTTAGAAATTTACGAGACGCAAAAAGCGTAACATAAGTGACGTCAACAGCTGTTTTGGGTAAATATCAGTTATATCCATGATCTAAGTTATTTCTCACAGGGACGTAGTAACAAATTTTCCTTTGTGTTAGTAATATTTTAAATGAGTAATTTACAAATTACTTTTAAACCCTGGTGTTTTGACATATGTGGGTGATATAATTCCGTGATAACGTAGATTGCTACCAACATACCGAATTTCTTGAAAATTGAACCAATAGTCTCGTCTCTAGGCACATCCCCTCTTCCCTACAAACTGACAGACATCACTATTAAACAACGTTTTCCCATTGAGGGGGCACTAAAATGGATATATCCACCAGAAACTCAAATTTAAAACTTCAGACGAAAACAATACTTTCTCTTCATACTATCGTACAGGGGAAGAAAGTGAAAAGGATCAAATATAGTTTACTTTCAATTTAAATCAAATAAAAAACAAACACCCATTTGGTACGCAAAGGATGTAATACAGTTACACGTAGCTTGTATGATGCGATCCTTACGTAGGTTTCATCAGTGTCTAGCTCCCCCCCTCCCCACGGCCGCCATGTTAACCACCCCCACGTTACGACCCCCAGACACGCACGTCTGGAAGGGGGCGCGTCCTATGCATTATTTTTAGCACATTGTATTTTAGTATTCATCCCTTATAAATTCAGTATTCAGTTTTGCTCTTTTACGTCACTGATCAAAAATTTGTCAATGCATATCGAATATAAAACAATATTATAAGCCGTATAGAAAACAATCATTTTACGTTTCTTATTTAAAAAAAAAAATTAATTACTTGTCATTGTCTTTATCACATTATTTATTCATTATATTTTTTTGGACTTTTCTATGGCGTCTGTGTTTGTAATTGTTATATTAATTATATTATTTTGTCAATATTGACAACATGATATAATTAATATCTGTAACTTAAACTTTTATGTAAATTATTAGGTAATCACTTGAAAACGGGAGGAGTTTCTCCACCTCCAGAAACGTTGTTTATTTAAAAACACATACGTGTTGGAAAAGTCCAATAAAATATAGTGAATAATTAATAACCAACACAAATATGATTTTTAAGATTGTGGGGAATACATTATATGAGAATACATAAATGTTTTATTACTGGTAAAGGTATTTAAAATAAATTTTTCATCTATTTTTTGCAAATGGAAAAAATAAAAGCTTCAAGAAGCAAAAAACATAATATTGAAGAAAATGATTAATAGTTGAAATTTGAAATTTATTAATGATTGGTGTTTTGCCACCAATGATTGGATTTGGTGTTTTGCCAAAACATTTACCGGTCTGAATCAGTTTTGTCTCCGCAACGGTGTATTTTGCATAAATACACAGAGATGGATCTGGTGGTTACCACAGGCTCCTGACCATTATTGCTTTCCACAGCGACATAGGGATTTAATCAAATAAATTGGGTTTTTGAATAATAATAAAATAAGTTGAATATCTTTCGTTCAGGTGAATTGTCTTGAGCGATTAATCTGTAGAGGGTTGGGTTGTGAGGTGGGGGGGGCAGATGCGGCTGGGGCTCGATTGAGGGCTATATATTTTGCGGGTTTAATGCCATTTATTCTGAATTACCCAGAAAATAAACGGGATAGTATCAGTTCTGCAATATTTGTCTCCTTCGTTCGTCTTTTGTAAGTTAAAATCTGTTTTAGATTCATCTGAACAATGGTTTTAGAAATTGAAGTTTACAAAAATACTTTAGAATGTTTAATAAATTTATATATTTTTGAATTATTCGTAAAAAATTATCTGTATCTTTTTTTCCAAGAAGACTCGCTCTTCTAACTGAACTATTTCGCACACAATTCCTGTAGGAAAAACCACACAATTATTTAGTACAGTACAAAGGTTTGCTCCGTATCCAACGGGTACAGAGATATAACACAGTACGTTGTATTTTAGAGCTCCTCTTCTTTACCGACGGATACTTGTCATATATACTATTGTCATATTAATAATTTGGAAATTCGCTGATTACGCAGGTATGCTGCAACGGGGTATTTCATTTCATTTTCCTCAAAATCATTTAACGGGGGTACTGAAATACAGACGAAATCATTCGCTAGCCGTAAGACGTTAATGAAGCTTTTCCAAATCCATGATTATACAGGGTGTTCATTAAAGTTGGGGACAGACTTTGAGAGGTGATAGTACTCATCAAAATAAACAAAAAATTTCCTATAAACATATGTCGAAAAATCCTTCGTTTATCCGCTAGCCGCCATTTTGTATTTTATACAAAAAACTTTATATATAAAGAACTATTTAAGGTACAGAAACCAAACTTTGCACACATATTTATTGGTCAAAGAGAAAAATATTATCAAATTATCATTAAGTTTGCTTTTATATTTTCAAAATGGCGGCGGTTCTTAAAGTTAATGGTTGTTTGTTATTTAAATTAAAATATTTTAACCGCCGTCATTTTGAAATTATAAAAGCAAAATTAATGATAATTTGAGAATATATCTTTTTCTTTAGCCATTAAATATGTGTGCGAAGTTTGGTTTCTGTATTTTAAATAATTATTTATATATAACGTTTTTTATATAAAATACAAAATGGCGGCTAGTGGCTAAACGAAGGATTTTTCGACATATGTTTATTAGAATTTTTTTGTTTATTTTGATGAGTACTATCACCCCTTGAAGTTTGTCCCAAACTTTAATGAACACCCTGTATAATTGTTTTCACTAATAGAACACGTCCTTTAATTCTTTCCGTTTCTTTATGAATCACTCAGTACAATTTCTAAATATTTTTGGTAAATTAATTAAAATAATTGTTACTACGTAGGGATGCTGGGGGGGAGGGGGGCTGCGACACTACGACACGACGTCAAATGAAGACCTCTAACTGGACCTCTATGGCTTCACGACACATTAAAACTTTAAACCTTTTGAAAAATGCACCCCCTCAGAGTCGGTGTGACATGAAAAGTAGATAATGCAGTTAAAACGGCTCGGCGGGGCACCTATAAGGGAAAATCCTCCACGCCACTACGAAGTTGCATTGCTAATGAATGGAAAACGAAAGTTTTCGAGTAAAACGTGAGTTTTACTCAAAATGTGAAATAATTAACAACCTTTAATTCAATTAATACACAATTCGTCAATGACATCGGAGAGTATCCACAAATTTTAATTCTTTATTAAATTATGTTTATTTTCTATACCTAATATAACGCTTTTTAAAGGAAAATATTATAGAAACCTTGTTTTATACCTGTCCTGTAGTTTGACCCCTTATGAATAATTTTGTTTCGGGCTGCATTGATGACAGAAAACTTAACTTGCCACTTTTCAATAAAGCAACTATGATTTTACGCATACTTCGTCAATTCCAACTGCGTAATTTAAAATTCCTTTCTATAACCATTAGCAGAAGAGCAATTTTCCTTATCAAATTCAATTTACAGCTCATTCCTAATACATATAATGCATTCTCAACCGTATAAGGTGGAAGAAATTAAAAATAGGAACACTTAAAATTAAATTATACGAGAGTTTCTGATAATATCAAAAGCTGTTAATTAATTATTACACAATGACGTCTGTTCCTGGACGTATTCATCAACATTATTGATGATGCTGTCGCCTCACTGAGCTAATTATGTGGATGACTTCGGTACACGAACAGTTTATATAAATAGCGAATATACAGGGTGTTCCGTGATTTGCAAACGTTTGGTTAGAGGATTATTAATGATTAGGTATTTTCGTGGCGGTAATGTAGTGTTCACATCGGACAATCTGTGTGAGAAAATTCGTTTTGACATAATCCTGTGAATATGATGTTACCGTTGTCCGGCTAAACTAGTGTTTAGCTCTTTGACTTTGGTGCATGAGGTCAGGGTTTCAAAACCCGTTATGTTTATTTGGGTTTGATATTTTTGTTTAATCACTCCTACTTTTTGATGAAAAACCTCTGCCGTGACCCTCTGCCCCCGAAAGAATTTTTTAAAATTTATTTTCTTAATTTTTTATACACACTAACTTATAAAGAAATATTTTTTTAACACAATAACTTCTATATTTACAAGACCCAGGTATTTTGTCAAATACACAAATTTGTTAACTGTCTCGAATGGTATTGTTGTTTAATTTAGACATCAATATTATTGTTTAAACCCTTATATACGTATTGATAATGACCTAACTTGGTTAAAACCAGAAGCTATACTATGGAAAAATGCAAGTAGCAACAAATAAAGTAGCCATTACAAAAATTGAAAATATGTCTAACATAGTGACGTAAAACCAAGTTAAAACAAAAGAATGTAGGACGTTAACTAAAATGGAGCGTTAAATGAGAGAGGAAGTGACGTAAGTGATGGGTTCAGGTTGGGGGGGCAGGGGGGGACAAGACGAATGGTTAGATTGATCATTCGAGAGGGGGGGGTGAGGGTTGAATCCTTCATGGTGGAATAGACGGGAGGGGAAATAGAAGACAATTTTTAGAACGTTGTCCTAGAAGAGTAATCTACTTTGAGATCCAGAGTGTATCATCGTATATTAGTTGTGCAATTGAGGATAATAGCACTGTGCAATTTTAATAGTGAACAATTTAAGATGAAATATCTCTTTCAGTGCTGCTCAGTTTAGATTTAATTTTAAAAACGTATCATTAAAACAGGGGGTCAGGAAAGAGGTGACTTTTTTGTGTGTTGATCTTGATAACTTTTTAAAAGTTTTATGTTATATTGTGCACGATAAACTTTTCGGGTGTTATTTGTTGAGAATTATCAGCAACAGTTATTATGGCTGCAAATTATTAACAAACAACGTAGGGATAAGGGATACAAAGATTTCGGGTGACACATCACTCCTATTCAGTTGTCTTTGAGTCTTCGACGAGTAGACGTGTTTTGTTTTCTTTTGTGCGTATTTGTTGGGCGTAATAAGGGAAAATTTGAGTAAATTCTACTGGTTTAAATAAATAACCCTCTGATCATTTTCCCTATCCAAGCAATTTTATTTCGAACGAGACGGATTTTGTCGTAGGTAAAACACCGAACTAAAAAAGAAAATACCTGAAGGTGGTACCGTGACAGGACCAAAACTAATGATGGCATAACGTGACAGTGAAATGTATTTTCACCCACATAAAATTATAGGGATTCTGAGGTTCAATATTGAATAGAAGAATTAATGAATATCTTTCAATATTCCTTGCTAGTATGCGCTTCATAGGTTGTCTGTACGTGGACGTATTGGTTGTGTGCAGTGTCGATTGTTGGATCAATATAGGCGTTGTTGAGTGACACATGAAGAAAAAAACGCCAGCCGTCGTCGCGTCCAAACTTGTCAGCTGTGCTGGTCGCACGAGAGCGTAAAGTTAAAAACATAATGAATAGTTGCAGTTTTATTACTTGAAAAACAATGTGCAATAAACCAAGGTAGTATAATAACTTTATTTTGTGAATTTTTAAGCCAGTTGTATTTTAACGTTTTCATAAAAAGCGGATCAAAGCCTTTGTAAAGTCAGATTTTTATTCGAGGTTACTAATAGCCTAATTATGATTGCGAGGTGAGAATGTCGATGAGCTACCGAAAAACGATTGTTTACTTCCCTGTGGGAAATAGGTTAGATCATGGATATGTCTAAAGGGAATGTTTTCAGTTAATCTAAACAGCTGTTCTTATCCTTTTATGTTCAAAATTCAATAAAATATCTCTCTTAGTTTCTATGGAAACCTGTTACATGTTTTTTATCTTAAAAATCACTAACACCTCCCCAGAGCTAAGACATATCCATGTCAAAAATATCAAAACCAAAGTGATTTATATATTTTAGCCCCTGTCCGTAAAAAGGGAAGAAATTAAATGTTTATCTATTTTCTTCTTCATTTATTTTCTCCCCTTTTGACATGGATGAATCTACAATTTAGAAAGGGGGTTGCTAGCAATTCGCGTCATGCGAAAGCTGTAACCGAAGTGACGTCATAATGTATTATATAATATTACGTCATATTGCTATAACGACAGCTGTTTAGATAAACTGAAAACATTCCCTTTAGGGTATGTATCCATGATCTAACCTATTTCCCACGGGGAAGTAAATACAATCATTTTTGAAATGGATTGGATATATCATAGCAAAGGGGTGCAAGCAATTTTTGAGACGCAAAAAAAGTGACGTCTTGTGGTTTTGAGAACAGCTGTTTTAAAGAACCAGAAAACTTTACTTCAGACACATTCATAATTGAACCTGTTTCCAACAGTGAATAAGTACAATACATCCTCTCTTCTTTATTCTCTGCAAACAATGAGCTGTGTACGTTGAGATTACATAACCTTTGCAGTGCAGATGAGTCACCTGACAGCGAAGGGATGCACAGGGTGTGCAGATATGAGGGTACGAGAACGATGAGGATGGGGGGGGGGTAAGTAGGGTCGCTATGAGAAGCTCCATGGGTCAACTTATCGTGCGAAGCCCTCCGTGTGCCTTGCGGGGCTTCACTCTCCCCTCTGACCAAACTTATGTTTCAAACTCAATTTTTAAATATTTAAACCCGCCTCGCTGCTGCAGCACACAATCGCTAATCAAAGAGAATTCTATTTTTGATCGCATTAATACTGCTAGAAATGAGCACAATAATTGGAATTCGATAGATGATAAAAAAATGTGTTATCGCCTAACAGTAAATACGTGTTAACTTTAAGATTAGCCATGTCTGAAATTTAATAGCATTACGGCTTTTTTGCGAAAGATTAGATATTCTGGGTCCCAGTATACTGAAACGACATATTAATAACATTCCCACAAAACAAATACATCTAAGTGGATTGATTCAAAATTATTCAATTCAACCTAAACCCAAACAAAACTGCAATACAGCTTTTATATGTTAGATTAAATTTTCTGAATCGCGGCATATAATACTCGCGTAATCTAACATTCGTCAAATTCACTCGTACAAAACAAAAAAATTTAAAATAATAAAACAGAGACAAACAAACCAACCAGTAATGTATACATTTTTTAAAACAATTACAAACGATACCTTTTTCGGTAAAATGTTTAGCACCACATTGTTGGAGGTTTAACATTTATAAACTTTACACGATAGTGGGACTTAGCCCTAAGGTTAAATACAAAACAGATTATGCCTTTAGCTTACTCGGAGCAGAGACGAATCCAAAAAATTAAAACTCATTAAAATCGGTCCAGCCGTTCTTGAGTTATGAATGGTGTAACTAACCAACTTTGTTTTATATATTTAGAATTTATTCTAAACTATACAATTTATTAACATATGGCATTTAAGTAGACTGAATAAAAAAATAGGTACATAAACCCCTAAAACTGTAAAGTATCAACGTGGCAAGTAAAACTGATCATTTTGTACAATATGAATTGACGATTGATACAGAAGGCATTGAATAGCAAATCACATTGATAATGGAAAGTAAACCAACAGCTGTATCTTTAGAAATCAGATGTAGGATATTTCTAAACAAACTTATTCCCCAGAAGGTTGACAGTAGAAATTTAAAACGCCATAAAATGTAAACTTATGGAGTTTTCAAAATAAGATAATATAAATTTTAAAAGAGTAACTATGCAGTTGAAAAAAAACACAGTCAATTATTACAAAACTTTTATGATTTTGCTTAGTATCGAACGAGTGACATTCAAGCTATGAAGTGGAGACTATAAACACTCAATGTACTACCTACCTGACATTTGTGCTCTTTCGAGGGATCACGTTGAAGTTTAGTATAGGCCTTTGTAATTTGCGGTTCACTGTTATTATGAAATTTTATTTTTCGATATTTTCTTCTGTCCTAGACCGTATTTAACTGAATCATGCATCAACGAGAGTCACACTTTTGTGTTTTAAATTGTGTCCGTTATAATCTCCATGACACGAGGGTATAGCCGACATAAACATAACTGTATGACGTGGAATGTCCGCTGCATTTGCGCACTCGTGGAAACTGTACATAATGTTCGCGGAAGAATGCCATTTTGTCAGCCGGCTTCTGTTGTAACGTACATGTTTTCATTAAGCAAATATTACAGCTGGTTCTTTTATGCATTTGAATATTAAGTCCCTATTAATCTTTCATAAATTTGAAGAAGCTTTTTACAAAAATTAATATTACTTCCTATCTCAACCGATTTTATCTTTTGAGGATTGAACTTAACATTTTGGGTTTGTAGTTTTGCATATAGGTTTAAGATTTTCAATTTTTTTTGCTGAGGGCAAGTCTTCCTATAACATAAACTTTTCAAAATGGTGGTTAATCAGTCGGTGAAGAGGAGTAAGTCACTAGAAAGAGTCATTTACAAACACACATGAAGAAGATTTTTTATATATTTAGATACAAATCAATATTGCACACCTAAGAAGAGGAGTTCCCGGGAAAGTATGTAATAATGGAAACATTATGCGTCAGTGAGTAATAGAGTTATGTAATCCAGCACAATTGATGATATTTTCGCAGAAGGCGTAACTACCAATTAAGTTACGAATCAGCGCGATAATAGGTTTAAAGCGTTATAACCACCTATTAGCAGTTTTCCTCATTCTGTTGTTCTTCTATGATGATTTCTAAACAAAATCATATCGAAGGTTTCTTTGCATCGTGATGTAATTAATATCAAATCAGATTTAGAAGATTAAAATAGGCTGTAGTGTTTTATTAAAAATACATTACCGAAAGGCGACCTACCCAGGTAGGTATTTTAAGCCATTTCCCATTCATACATACAATTAATGCAATAATACTAACAATTTACCTTTAATTAAACACCTAACCCATCTTTTTACGGCTGTCATCTGGCCAGACAGTGGTATAGCTACTTGGAGGTAAAGAATTGTGGATAGTTGTGAGCAATGGTCGGTGGGTGTAGTGTTCTCTTGTGTGGATTAACGTCCGCCATCCTCATAAGACCATCCTCATTATTAGACCGTATTGTAATTCGGAGGCAGTGGTTCGGACTCTACGTTTAACAGTAGGTCCCTTAGATATGCCATTGACTGTTGGGCTATTAATTAACAGTTTTGTCTAAGGAACATATCACCCTTAGTCAGTAACAAAACTACAAGATCGTGCCACAATCATCCTACACTTATTTCTCATCCATACTCAGTTTAAAAATACCTACTTGGGTAGGTGGCCATTTTAGTCAAAAGTATAAAATTTACCTTAGCTCTTGGAAAATTAACATCGTTTTTATGAAACTAAAACCCAATATTACGGTACTGAAGTAGACTCCACAAGGTACACGAATTTAAAATAGCAGTTTTTGAAGCAATGCATCACAACTCATTTATTGAAATCAGCTGTTTTTGACAGTACTATTACGGATAATAATGCTTCATTCCAGTAAGTAGGACATTCGACCTTGACCCACCGTTATACTAGATTCCGTGAGTCTGAGTTGTTACCATCAGCTGATACGATCAGCTGTTTACTTGTCCGCAATAAATGAATATTTATTTATACTGTAATCATCCTGCTGTAAAGGCATTCATTTTCGTTGTATTATAAACGCTGTGCCCTATATACTGGAAAGCTCAGATTTAAGATCTTAAACTTTACTTTAATTATATTTATAATAGCAAGGGTCAGCTAATGTAGTTTCTAGTTGTTATTACACTATTTTTAAAGATAGCCAAGTAATAACTTACAGATATTTGTGATTAAAGTACAATTTTTAAAGTGAATATTTTAAAATATTTTGGCGAAGGTCTGTGTTTCATATTTCATTTATAATTCTTGAAGATTTAAAATGTTACTTCTTTAAATAATAAAACGTGTAGGATTGAAGGTTGTAGTATACCTTAACCCATGTACTATCTATTTTCAAGATTTAAACAAAAAAATTGGTATATTTACATATAAACCATTGTGATACTTAGTAGATTTGAAACCAAAAATTTAGTACAAAACATAACCCAATTTCTAATTTTAAAAATCTATAATTTAAGAAAAATCTATATATTGGAAAAATGTATATCTCGCAGGGCCTTTACTCTTAAAACAAACTAGAATAATTGATTTATTTGAACATTTAATGTTTATAAATACAAGCAAAACCGACATAGGAGAATTTTCAGTTCACTTTTGAATCGTCCTAAAATAATAAAAGGTTAAAATTAGGATGTTTTTGATAAAGGTAGGAAGAGATAGTACATGTGAAATAAACATTTGTAACGAAAGAGACACGGCGAGATATGATTCCAGAAATAGGCAAAAGGCAACTGAATATTCTTTGACTCATCTGAGGCTTCTGGGGAAGCCTCCATTACAGTATTTTGAGCGTTCTATGTAGCCAAATATATTCTACAACAAAAACCACGATATAAAATAATAACAATAATCTATTTAAATCGTTCTTTAAAGTTTGTCATTTTTCGAATGATAAATTAATATAAAATGTTTATGCATTAACATAAAGTTAAGTAACCTTTAAATTTGTAGGTTAAAATACAGGAAATATTTTTTTTAAATTTATTAACACCATCCTTATTGGAATTACAAATAACCATTGGAGTAATTTTTATGAGCACCTACATACTTTCCAGCGTTCCTTAAGATATAAACGATATTAATCTTTCAAATTGTTACATATAACCACCCTACATAAGGGTATCTCAGCCGGGGTTGTATGCAGGGATGTATTATGTAGGCAAATCAAAAGTTTCTCGTTAGCACACACTCGGGGGCGTAGTTCTGCGGCAGACTGCCCAGGAGGGGGTCGTATCTGGTAATGGAGGATTTTCCTGTAATTGGGTTCTGTGTTTTCCATCATATTATACACACTCTGTATTCATATAAATAATGTCCCAAATCCAGGGTAGTTACTTCTGTATTTATCAGTCTTTATCAGTAGCTATAGGTCAAGAAGTCCACTACACTCACCCTCCCCAACTAATGTTCCCCTTACAATAACTGCCCCGTCGCAGCAGACCTGCGTACTCAGTGAGTTTCCAAATCAATACTAATATATAACAGGGGTTTTTCAAGATCCGTAACAAATGAGAGAATTCACCATAAGATTAACACGGGAAAGAGTATGAAGGTTTGCTGCTGCGAGGAACACCGAAAGTATACATTTTTACTGTAAACTATTTTCATCTTGACCATACATACAAATAAAGAAATTTGCATATTCTTTATAATAATGATTAACTAGGGAAAAAGGTTTGGAGGGTAGCTGGAATGATAAACACAAAGTTTCATCCAAAAATATAGGTTAATAAGTGAAATATTAATTTCTTTCTTATGCGGCATAACATTAACATTGGAATCCCGAAATACAACGAACTGTGTTTAGTCGTTTTAATATCTCGGTAACCATTGAAGATAGAGCCAAACTTTATAGTACTAAATTATTCAGTTTTTAGCTGATTTTAATGGCTAAAGAAAAAATTAAAATATTTAAAAGTCACACATAAAAAACTACCTGTAATGTCAGGCGATCCGTTTTATAAATAATTTCCCTATGCAGGAGAAATTCTTCATAATAACACAAATATCGACACAAATAACACGTTACAGGTCAGAACTAAAAGAAATGTATTGAGCGCTTCTACTACGACTTGATATTTGAGCTTGAAATGAGCTTATGAGAGTTAAAAACCGTGGTTGCTCTTGTAAATATAGGATCATCCGACATTTCAGGTAGTTTAAACCTTTACAATTAAAATAAAGACCAGAGTAGGTCGGTAAATATGGATATTTTAAGGTATATCCGAGTGGAGGAAGATGTAAGAGTTTGTATGACAAAGGGTTTTTACTGATTCATTTGTTGAGTACTTTTTTAAGGAATTGTTTGCAATTTTTTGTGTTTTTAAATTAGGTACGCAATGTTGCTTTTGTCGTTAAATTAATTTATAATGTGATTGTATTTATAAGCTACTTTTACGGAGTAAGACAAACTGTTTTAACTTTTTCATCTCAAAGTTGAATAAACTAAAAATTTAATTAACGATATTGTTATTCATGGGAAGCGAGGATGTTAACAAAAGTGTCAGTTTTGTAACGGAAACGATGACTAGAGACAAATGGTTACTTAGATCATCCGTTCAAAAAAGCAACATCAGTCTTGGCGGGAGTAATTTGTCACACGTCCGCTAAAGGCTTGTAAACTAGCGCACTCTAGCGGCGGTCCAGTGAACTTTCACTATTAATTAAAAATGTTATTATTTTGCAACCCACTATTTGAAGGATTAACCTTTAGTCCTCATCCGTTTAGGGAGTGGTCTACAATGGTTAAGGTGTCTGATTTACTAACAGACTCTAAATAAAAACATTAAGAGTCTGCATCAGTGGTAGCCATCTTGGATTTTAGTCCCGTAAGAGCAATGTCAAATTCTGGCGGAACATACCTTCACTTTGGCGTCTGTAGTGGCGTTAATTATCAAAGTATCAATGTAAAACTTCGGAAGTACATTGATGAGATGTGGCTCAAGGGCATAACCTTTTAATATGTTCAAAAATTTTACTTGATATAAAAACAAAAATCCAGGAATATTTTACAAAATAAATCATTATTATTTTTTATATTGAGAGCGAAAATGAGAAGTTCTGTAAGGTGGTGCCCTGGAGGACTGTAATACCTTTAATTTGACACCTCTTCCGTTAATTTATGACAGTAGGTCAAGGAGGGCGCCAGAATTTAACATTGCTCTAACGGGACTAAAATCCAAGATGGCTACCACTGATGCAGACTCTTAAATAATATTCAGAAGTTCAAACTACTTTGTTGGCCAATTGAGTATATTTCATCGCACGATTAACTGTCATTTATATATCCAAAACTTAAATAAACTCTTCATTTGATTTACTCTATCAAAAGATTTGAAAATTAGCCTGCATTTATGCTGTTGCGCATTCGTAAAAATTTATGGCTCTTTTAATAATTTTGAAATGATATAATACAAAATATTCCTTTACTCAAGAGAAATGTATGTATTTACTTCTCTGTGGGAAATAGGTTAGATCATGGATATGTCTAAAGGGAATTTTTTCGGTTCATCTAAACAGCTGTTCTTATGACCAAATTATGACCAAATCAAAATTGCCGCCCACAGAGCTAAGACATATCCAATATCCATGTCAAAAAATACTAATTAGCGCTAAATTATTTTTAAATAAATCCATCCAAGCAAAATGAAAAACATAAAGATTTATTAACGAGACTTCATTGATAATGTTATATTTACGTACATAAGTTGTCAGGTTTAGCACGTCAAATGGCTTTTGGCAATGGAACCCTAAAATCTTCTTTTCTATCTTTTTTCCATCCTCGTTTATCCTGATATCCTGATACTGCAACGTAGCTATTGGCCTACGTGACAAACCGGAAGGCGGCAGTCCTCCCCACTGCAACATCCGCCTTACACATTACTGAGACAAGGAAAACGTGCGTAAGAGATATTTCAAATAATCCTCTTTTACAAAATACGAGGTAAATTTGTGGGTAAAATAATGTGGGGAAGTAAATAGTGTAAAATACAAATGAAAGACAATTACGACTCATTCTGCCATAATCCGTTTTTATAGAAACAAGTATTTAAAATGTTTAACAGAACGTAACAAACCAACATGAGTTTAATTTACTTACCTACTGTATTTTGCATTGCTAATGCAGGTAGTACGTTTATAAAAAAGAACTCGTTGGACCCTTTTACTACACTAGCGTTAATGGGGTATATCGATCATTAACTGTACTCTGACTATGGTGGCGTGTTCTGCAATCCAACCACTTGGAAGTCAAAAATTGTGGATAGCTATAAGCGATGGTCGGTGGGTGTAGTGTTCTCTTGTGTGGATTTACGTCCACACAATCCACAAAGTCTATCCTCATAATTAGACCAGTTCTTAATTCAGAGGTAGTAGTTCGGACTCCACGTTAAACTGTCCCTTAGATATGCCATTCACTGTTCGGCTATAATAGTTGTGTCTAAGGAATAAGTCAGCCTTAGTCAGTAACAAGACTACAAGATCGCACCACAATCATCTTATACCCATTTCTAATTGATATTTGGAGTTAATGAAAATTACAGTACAACTTTCAATAAAAAAGTTTCAAAACAGTTTAACAATTAAATAATTTTGTATTTATTAAAAGTATTAGTATGTGAGTTTAAATATTTTAAAACGGGCGTGTTTTAAATAATCGATTTTTAGCCTATACTTATTATTGTGCTACTAAAAACAGACGCATAGACGTAAGTTTTAGGATCGATATTAATATCTCCTGTGTTTATAATACAGTCAACCAAATTAATCATTGTTAAATTATCGTAACTAGGATTTCAAAAATATTTGTTTTACTATATTATCGTGTTTTAAATTTACACAATAAAAAATTTGTGAAAACTATATTCATACAGTATGATAGGCTTTCCCTGTGATCTTTCGTAGTGGCTTGCCCCCCAACCGAGGTTTGAACATCCAGCCTAACCAGAATTCTTAAGGCAGAAATGTATCTCTAGACTGGGACGGTGGCGACGTCCTGTAATCCAGCTACTTGGAGGTCACGAATTGTGGATAGTTGTGAGAGATGGTCGATGGATGTAGTGTTCTCTTGTGTGGATTAACGTCCGCACTATTGAATCCGCAAATACCATCCTCATAATTAGACCAATTCGTAATTCAGAGGCAGTGGTTCGGATTCCACGTTAAACTGTAGGTCCATTAGTTGCCATCGGCTGTTGGGCTATTAATTAACAGTCCTGCCTAAGGAACATGTCACCCTTAGTCAGTAACAAGACCACAAGATCGCGCCATAATCATTCTACATTCATTCCTTATTCATACTTGGCTTAAAATACCTACCTGGGTAGGTCGCCATTTCAGTTAGTAGTATAAAGTATCTTCTTACTGTCCACCTGGTATGGGTGCCCTGGAGGATGTAAGCTTACTTATGCGTGATCTCAGGGTTCAGGAAGACCCCCCACACACGGTAGACCCTTTCTTTGTCTGTTGGACTTGGGAGGTATGTTGTAGTGCAAATCCTCTTAGGGTGTTTTATGGCCTAAACCTATGCATGGGTTTGTTCGGAGGTTCCTTCTACTTTCCTTAGAGTTAGGTAGACTTCCCATATCCCATCTTTCCAACCTTATAAATCCTTGTTTTGCCGGTGGCTACATATTATTCCCCAGGAACGCTTGCCCAGCTGCCTTTGCTGGAGCTAAACTAATCTTCAGGTATCTAAAATCTTAAATCGTTAGGCGAATTACACATGCTGGAAATGGGTGTAACGAGTGTATTTACACTCCCATTGGGGAACTATTAAATCCAAATTTCCGAAAGATATGAGGCGTGTAACGTAACGCAGTCACGCAGGCGGTATCGACCGCGACACTCAGCTGAGAGGAATGTTAACGGGCCCTTCGCATGACAGCTGGGGTGATTAGCATAGATAGCGCTAGCGGCGAGGGTGTAAAACTACAGTGCATTGTACTTTGATTATTAGAAATCATGATTTGGTTGGTGAGAGTGGAGAGTTGACGTAGGGGAAACAGATACATCTCAGGATAGGGAGATGAGGGGTTGTAGGGAAGGGAGATCAGTTGTAGTAGAGGTAGAGGAGTTGATTTAAGGAAAGGAGAAGAACCATCTTGTATCTTGTAGGAGGTAGAAGAGTGGCGTAGGGGAGGAAAAAGAGTGATCTTAGGGGAAGAAAAAGAGACATCCTAGGGAGATGAGTGGCCGAAGGGAAGGGAAGAACAGTCGTAGTGGAGTTGATTTAGGGAAAGGAGAAGAACCATCCTAGGGTAGGTAAAAGAGATGTATAGGGAAGGGAAAAGAGTAATCTTGGAGGAGGTAGATGAGATGACATAAGGTGGAGAGAACAATCAGCTTAAGGAAGGGAAGAGAATTGTCGTAGGGGAGGTAGTAAATGAGTTGGCATAGAAGGTAGAAGAGTTGAAGAGTGTTTCTGTTTGAATTATTCTAAAATCATGCTAATAATCATAGAGTTAGGGTAAATAGTAGATCAGCTAAAAACAAGTGTAGAATAATAGGTAAAGAAAGGAATCTAAATAAAAAGGTGAGAAGGTAAAAGGAGTGGGGGATATTTCATGAGAGAGGAAAACACAAATAAACGTCATCATTTATAGAGTAATCATGAGGAAAAGTCATAGAGAAATCTTAGGTTAGGAAAGGGAGTTGTAGGGAAAGGGTAAGAGTCATATCGTAGGGGAGGTAAAAAGAGTTGGCGTAGGGGAAGGAAAGGAGGCATCTTACGGAAGGGAGGAGAGCCAGGATAAGGAGGGAGAAGAATCGTCGTTGGGGAGGAATATGCAGCAAGCTCGTATCCCAACGTCTTGTAAGCTTTCGCCTTCACCTTGATAGAATAAATGTGCAAAGAGCACCTTCGGGTGCACTTTACACTATCTTAAAGTCATTGAGGATGGTTTGGTAATCAATTGAGAAGGGTTTATTGTTCATCAGACTAGATCATTGAGCAACCATACTACAATGTAGGTATTTTTATTTTCGGAATATGGTTCAAATTACCCAAAGCAAAATACCGATAAAAAATAAATTGGAACACTGCTTTTAATAGGTTTTTGTCATCAGAGTATAATAAATATGAACTACTCTATTTGTCTTCAGTTGAAAAACAAATCAAAACTGTTTCCATGTACATCTTAATGCATGTGCATACTGATAACAGCAAGAGGAATATAAATTAGAATATTACTCCTGTACTGTGCTCTAAAATAAACTAGGTGAGGTGAAACTCTCATTTCATGTATATGAGGCAATATAAGAGCTGATCTAGCAGGGTTGCCACACTAATATCATAAAATACCCCGTTCAACCCTAGTTCTGTTACCTCCTCACGTACAGTCGTGTGTGTAATGCATATTAAAACTTAAACTTTAAAACAAGTCATTCTTTTCAAAGATTTTTGTTAGTATGACGAGTGTTATTTATATTATATTATTATTATTGTAACTGGAGTTTAAACGCTTGTACTTCGGACACTGTGAGGAATAGAGTAATGTATTAGCTTCCCTGACTTCAGTTTCATATTGCGGTGCATTAAGGAAACTGTGTAAAGTAGTCTATTTCGAGTGAGGATCAATAACCTAGTTCACGACAATGTGCGAACCAGACCACACCCTAGACGTCGCCCCAGCGAGGGACTCAATGCTACCAGATGTACGATAATTTATTGTTCTCTACGATAATTTAACTATCGTAGATCCACAATTTTGTCCTTATGAGACTGCCGGTTTACGATGGTTTGTGAACTTAAAAAACACGAACATTCCTTTTCGCGTAATGTCTTTGTCTAACCTAAAAAGTTTGATATTTGTATTTTTTAATTTATATCAATCAATATCCGAACCAAAAAATGATAAATATAAAAATTTAACGATTAATATGTCTTTTTAAATATGTTATATTTACAAATACGAGTTTATAATGATTGCGCTAGAGTAATTTTTTATGATTTCGTAGAATTCACAACTCTTAGATTACAAGGTACAAATCCGAACCTGAGAAATATAAAATATTTTTTGAATATGTTACTTTTCTTCGCATTTTTTTAACACTTTAAAAACTATTAACTCTGCATAATTTTGTCTTATGAAGTACCACAAAGGAATGCCTCTATGGTTTCCATGAACTGGGCAAGAAAGCGTCTTTTTTGGTCCAAAAACTTGTAATCTTTGATAAATACAATTAATTAAGCGTACCAATTATTGTTTCAAAAAAGGTAAAATACAAAATAATTTATTTAATTCATGTTTTAGAGTCAGCTATTATTTTTTACGTTTTAGAATTATTTTGACGAAAGTTACTGTGTAAAGTAGAGTGTAAATTTGAAGGCGCTGGATTAATAAAGACCTTATTTATATATTTAAGATAATATGTAGATCTTCTCGTTTGATAGAGACATTAGACACAGTGACACAAGATGTTATCAGCTGATAGGAGGGCGTACACCTGGTATAAGTGGTGCAGACCCAGCAGCTGATGTTTTTAGTGTCTTTTGTCGCACCGCAATTTCCGAGCTGCCCCCGGGCGGGCTTTTGCGTCAATTTATCCCACCAACTTATCCCCCCCAACCCCCCACCTCTAACCCTAGTCACATACACTACCTGCTTAGAATCACTAGGCTAACAGTGGAACCACACTTATCCTGGTTTTCTACGATATACCTTTCATGTATTATAAACATTTTACATAAATGTCCTACTAAGTCACAGACTTATCGACTGAGAGTAAAATAAATATGAGCTACAAGAAACAATTTATTTACAATGTCGTTCATATTCTTCTACCTTCTTCTGCAATCTATATTTAAATGATTTTTAGTATATGATTTATAAAATATGTAAATACCCTAACTTATGTAGTGAGTCTTCAAAGTGAGAAAGTTGTCAGCTCCACGATATAGGAGTCAACTATAAAATATACTTAATGAGAACCTTGTCATGTGATTTATCAATTAGCACTGCCTTCCCCCTGAAAACAAAGGTGCAATCAAAATCTAAAAAAGGCAACACCGTTTTTAGGATATACATAAGTCTAGAATATAGGAGTAAATATAATTATGTAAAAAGAATTAATGGAGCTGTTTGTATCTTGAAAACAGTGCAACCTTTTTGAATTTGTATTGAACCGCTGTTTTGAAGGTGGAAAAGCCTCAGGGAACCCCCACATTTTTTTTACTACAAATGTTAGGGTATATAAAAATCAAAAAATCCCATGACTGAAAATCACAAATTGTATCAAATAAGTGAAAGGACAAGTTTTGTGGCAGTGAAGTAGGCAGAATTTATTCCTACAACTACTATGTCCGAAAAAATATTTGAAGTGGATATACTTTTTTTGTTTTGAAAAAGAGTAATTTTATTCTGGTGAAAAGAGTAAATTTACAAGTAACTATGAAGGAACCCGGGAAAAATTGATTGGTTGCCTTTGTGAAATAAAACTTGTCACTACAAGATCCAAGCCATTTGTTTCAACTTAAAATAATTTTTCTATACAAACGTTTTATAAATAGTTTATTTTTATTTGAATAAGTAATAGAAACTCATTTTCATTTTATGTGGCACATAAATGTACTTGGTCGTATAAACACATTATACACGCATAAAAATAACTATTTGGTTAACTGTATAGGTTAGATCATCACGGCACTTCCGTTAAACACTTCCGCTGTACTTTTTGCGTTCCACAAATCTGCTAACATCCCCATAAGAGCTTAGATATATCCATGTTAAAATACATAAGTAATAATTATTAAAAAGTTGGTGAAATAATACCTTTACTAATTAATTTCAAATCATAACTAATAGTGGAAAAATTAATCTAAATTTCTACTTATCGTTTTAACCCCAAAAATGAATCTCAAATTAAATTTTATTTTTCATTTTACTTTCTCCCCTTATACATAGTATATGGAGAAAGTATTTTTTTCGTCAAAATTTTCGAATTTGAGTTGAGGGTGGATATATCCGTTTTGGGGTCCCCTGAATCCAAAAAAGTGGGTTTGGAGGTGATGTCTGTCCGTCCGTGTGTCTGTCTGTGTGTGTGTGTGTGTGTGTGTGTGTGTGTGTGTGTGTGTGTGTCTGGATGTGTACAGTGCCACAGCCTACCCTGTTGGTCCGATTTAGATTAAATTTGGCATGTATATATATATTCACGGTATCTCCAGGCGTTTTTTTCATTTTTTTGAATTTTTGATTTTTAAGGGTAGTTCACCCCTAAAAACTCTTAAAAAACGTGAAAAATCAAAATTTCTCAAAAACGGCTCTAACGATTTTGATTATAATTTTATAGTTTATAGTGCACAGAGTACTAAATAATTTGACACCACCCGCATGTCTGTAAAAATAACGGTTCAAAAGTTATGGGCTTTTAAATGTTGAAAAAATGAAATTTTTAAATTTTCAGCGAAAACTATAAAAGTAAAGTATAACTTGACTGGTGCCATTGAAACCAGCTTAAAAAACTAAACAAATTAGTATTTTGAATTATTTGTCTACGACTAACGGTTCCAGAGAAAAGTTAAATTTACTGTCTACGATAAACGCAGTACGTTGTCTGAAAGCGCCCAATGTTATTCTTATGGAGAATATAAAAAAAATCAATTTCTTAGTTAATTTCCAACCGTTTTCCATGAAACTTGGTATGAAGTGTAAGGTCAAATCACCGAACAAAACCAGCTCGAAAAAGCTTGGTATTACCGGGGGGGGGGGGTTCCCCATACAATTTGAACAATAAATTATTAAATGATATTTAGAATAACTTTGTAGAACATGATAGTTTTATTACAGATTGTCTTTTTTAAATTTACTTAAGGGAGAAAGTATGTGTCAGTCCACTGGTACCGTTTATTTAAACATGTGAAAAGCATAATGTAAAAGCGGCTAAAACATGGTATCATAAACAATTGCGAGAATTAATACAGACGCTTCGTTAAAATCCAAACAATTTACTGAAGTAATTTTATTCAGAAATAAAATCACAGACTTTCTCAATTAACACTGAAATGGCTTAATCTTTAATTGCGCCGAAATTAAATGATTAAGTTAGTTCAATCTAAATGTAAATGCAACAGTTATAGCGTCCCCGCCAGCCCTAGATATGCAACATCTTTGTGTTTAACTTACGGAAACATTGTTGACTATGAAATAACAGAATACATCTGATCAGAATCTGTGCAAATTTTAGTTATTTGATTTTCAGTGAAGTTATAATTGCTGGGTGTATTTTCAATATTTGTTCACGTTCCAATTCTTGGTCTTGTTACTGTCAAAAATCAACATATTGTTGAATAATTAGTTAATTATCAGCTTAATTTAAAATGGCAATTAGACGTGGAACAGCTGATCTTGATTACGAAGGGAGCTTATAACTTAAACCAGTAAAACTGTTTCGTATTATATAATTGTAAGAAAAAAATCTATACAAATTCTCGTATTGTTAGCTCTAAACAGCTCCCCCCCAGAGCTCAGACATACGAATCCATGTCAAAAATTTTAAGTTTGAAAATATTTTCTAATGACACCAGAGGTTTGAAAACGCGCGAGTCATCCCAACAGGGTTCAGACACCTCGCCTCAGAATGTATCTAACCTATTATTCTATTTACACCACTTTAATGAAACATTTAAATAAAAAATAAATGTCGTCTTTACGGGACGGACGCATCAAAAGACCTATAGAGCTTACATTAAAATATGGAAATAAAATACGATATCAGCCTTGAGGCAACAACAAGAAATTACTCTTTTGTGATTGCCATAATTGCATTCATGAAGAAGAGATTCGAATGAATAAACCCAAGAGGCAAAGATTCAAATAAGCTCTTTTCTTTGCTTTTACGATGTAAATTGAAAGGCAAAGAAATTCAGAAGTCCTCGATCTATTGGACTGAGAATGGGGTTTACGAATAAATAGGGAGACGTACATTATATGTTTATTTTAATAATTTAACTGTTTATTGTTGTTTATTGAGGCACTACCTGAAACCAGATATAGTAAACCCTACACTTTAATGAAGATAAAGAACCTTAAGTAAAACATTTCTCACGTATTCATTTTGACAAGTCATAAGGTACTTTTGGCGTTGTTTATACTGAGACATCGACATAAATAATAATTTTAAAATACACTCAAACTATAAATACCCCCGTCGCAGCAGACCTGCGTACTCAGCGAATTTCTAAATCAATAATATAATAATAATAATATATGACAAGTTTGGTCAAAATCTGTCGATAAACATGAGAATTTTTGCCTATTCTCCATAAGATTAAAATGGGAAAGAGTAAGTAGGTTTGCTGCTGTGAGGAACACTGAAAGTAGCCATTTATACCATCAAAAATTTTATTTTTAACATTTATACCAATTTTCATCAACATCTGTCCTGGGTGTATTTTCAATATTTGTTCACGTTCCAATTCTTGGTCTTGTTACTGTCAAAAATCAACATATTGTTGAATAATTAGTTAATTATCAGCTTAATTTAAAATGGCAATTAGACGTGGAACAGCTGATCTTGATTACGAAGGGAGCTTATAACTTAAACCAGTAAAACTGTTTCGTATTATATAATTGTAAGAAAAAAATCTATACAAATTCTCGTATTGTTAGCTCTAAACAGCTCCCCCCCCAGAGCTCAGACATACGAATCCATGTCAAAAATTTTAAGTTTGAAAATATTTTCTAATGACACCAGAGGTTTGAAAACGCGCGAGTCATCCCAACAGGGTTCAGACACCTCGCCTCAGAATGTATCTAACCTATTATTCTATTTACACCACTTTAATGAAACATTTAAATAAAAAATAAATGTCGTCTTTACGGGACGGACGCATCAAAAGACCTATAGAGCTTACATTAAAATATGGAAATAAAATACGATATCAGCCTTGAGGCAACAACAAGAAATTACTCTTTTGTGATTGCCATAATTGCATTCATGAAGAAGAGATTCGAATGAATAAACTCCAAGAGGCAAAGATTCAAAATTAAGCTCTTTTCTTTGCTTTTACGATGTAAATTGAAAGGCAAAGAAAATTCAGAAGTCCTCGATCTATTGGACTGAGAATGGGGTTTACGAATAAATAGGGAGACGTACATTTCTATATTCCCCTCTATCTCTCTATCTCCCCCTCTTCTTCATCTCCCCCTCTATCTCCCTCTCTACTTCTCTATTTCCCCCTCTATATCTTCCTCTAACCTCCCCTTTCTTTATTTCTCTATCTCCTCCTCTATGTTTCCACTTTTTCTCCTCCTCTATCTCTCCATCGATTTCCCCCCTATCTTCCCCTCTATCTCCCCCTCTAACCTTCCCTATATCCCCCCTCTATCTTCCCCTCTATCACTCTTCTTTCTTCCTCTCTATCACCCCTCTTTCTTCCCCTCTATCTCCCCCTCCATCACCCCCTCTATCTCCCCTCTATATCCCCCTCTAACCTCTCCTCTATCTCCACTATCTCCCCTTCTATCTCCTCTCTATTTTCCCCTCTTTCTCCACCTCTTCACCTCTATCTCTCCCTCTAACTTCCACCACATCTCCCCTCTATCTCCCCTCTATCTCCCCCTCTATATCCCTCTATCTCCTCTGTATCTCCCCCTTTATCTCCTTCTCTATATCCTTCCCTATCTCCTCTACTATCTTCCCCTCTATCTCCTCCTCCATCTCCCCCTTTATCTCCCACTTCACTTCTCTATTTCCCCCTCTATATCCCTCTAACCCCCTCTATCTCTCCCTAAATTTCCCCTCTATTTTCCCCTCTATCTCCCCTCTTTCTCCCCCTCCCCACCTCCCCCTATCACCCCCTATTTTCCTCACTCTCCCTCTCTATCTCCCCCTTTATCTCCTCCTCGATCTCCCCCTCTATCTCCCACTCTACTTCTCTATTTCCCCCTCTATATCCCCCTCTAACCTCCCCTCTATCTCTTCCTAAATTTCCCCCCTATCTTCTCTATCACCCTCTTTCTTCCCCTCTATCACCCCTTTTTCTTCCCTCTATCTCCCCCTCCATCACATCTATTTCCCCCTCTATATCCCCCTCTAACCTCCTCCATCTCCCCTCTATCTCCTCTATTCCTCTATCTCTCCCTCTTATCCTCTATCTCCCCTTCTATCTCCCGCTCTATCTCCCTCTGTAACTCCCCCTTTATCTCCTTCTCTATATCCCCCTCTATCTCCTCTACTATCTTCCCCTATATCTCCCCTTCCATCTCCTCTTCTATCTTCACCTCCATCTTCCCCTTTATCTCCCCCTTTATGTCCCCTCTAATCTCCCCTTTATCTCCCCTTTTATGTCCCCTCTAATCTCCCCTTTATCTCCTGCTTTATCTCCCCTACTATCTCCCCATTTATCACCTTCTATCTCCTCCTCTATCTTTCCCTTTTTCTCCCCTCTATCTCCCCTCAAAACTTTCCTCAAACCCGCCGTGTCTTCAAATTTGTTTAATATAGCTAATTATAATCTGATAAGACATGACAGGGAGGGGAAGGAGGGAGGCGGAGTTGCCGTTTACTTAAAGAATACGTTTACATACAAAGTCTTAGCGACCTCTCAACCAATTTATTGTAAAAAGCCCGAATTCGTCATAATAGAAGTGTGTTCAAACTGGAAGTTACTTGTTTGTGTTGTATATCGCCCACCTAAAGCTGGGTTTGTTGATGAATTTTTTAATATTTTGGGAGATTTACTTCCATTATATGACAATGTGGTAATAATGGGTGATTTCAACGTTGATCTTCTGGGAAATCGTTTTTTTATGAGAAATCGCATTTTTTAGAATTAGTAAACAATTTTAATTTAAAACTAGTTCCAATGCAGGCCACATTTCATTTGCCAACATCAGATACTTTATTAGATTTAATAATATGTAAAGACTTGTTAAGGGTTAGAAGCTATGGTCAATTATCTGTTTCTGGTTTATCTTATCACGATTTAATTTATATAGAATTAGATTTAAAACTGAAATTGCATAAGGAAAAAAGTTTTATAGATGTAAGGGATTTCAAGAATTTAGATATAAATCAAATTAAGACAGAGTGTAGGCAGATTAATTGGGGTGAGATTTATGAAGCTGATAATATTGACACTAAGGTACAAATGTTGTGTGATAAGTTGTTATTTTTATTTAATAATTTTATTCCTAAGAGACGAATTTATACAAATAAGAACCCATGTCCATGGATTACACCTGAGTTAAGAAGTTTAATGAAACAAAGGAATGCTTTATATAAACGTTATATCAGAACTAAGGATCGTATAGTTTGGGATGACTATAGGATATTGCGTAATAGAATTAAACGTCAAATCAGGGATAGTAGAAATAGATATTTTGAACAAAAATTTGATACAGAATCTAATGACAAAGATTTATGGAAAATTATTCAAAGTCAGGGTGTAGGTAAGAAGCCTAAAGAATTATCTGACCCTGTAGTAAATTTAGATGATTTGAATGGTTACTTTTGTGGGATTGAAAACAATGTTAACCTTGACCTTACACAATACTACGATTCATTGAGAGGAGATGGTAATTTATTTAGTTTTAGGGAGATTTCTGTTGATTTAATTTTTAAGGCTCTTAATGAGATCAAATCAAATTCTGTAGGTAGTGATGGTTTACATATTAAGCTTATACGAATTGTTTTTGATGAAATCAAATATGTTTTACACCATATATTTAATTTTTCTTTACTTAATTGTGTGTATCCAAGTCAATGGAAGAAAGCTTTAATTTTACCATTACCCAAAGTGAAAAATCCAAGTGAATTGAAGGACTATAGACCGATTAATATTTTGTGTGTGTTGGGTAAAATTCTTGATAAAGTTGTTTTTAAACAGATATCTAAGTATATTAACGAAAACAATATGTTATACAAATACCAATCTGGTTATAGACATAATTTTAGTACTCAAACTGCTTTAGTAGCTATAAGTGATGATGTAAGGAAAGCAATGGATAACCGTGAACTTACAATAATGATTTTATTGGATTTTAGTCGTGCCTTCGACAGTATTAATCATGTACTTTTATTGTCAATTTTAAGATCATTTTCTTTTCATGATGACGTTGTTAAGTGGTTTCAGTCTTATTTAATGGATAGAAATCAAAGGCTTAGAACTGGTAAAGGTTCAGTTTCAGAATGGAAATGTAATTCAGTAGGTGTGCCACAAGGTTCGACCTTGTCGGCTTTGTTATTTTCATTATATGTTAAGTAATCTAAGGCACCAGAACTACATACTTGATAACCTGTTTATTTTAATTTGGCTGTAAATAACTCTGAATTTAATAACGGCTTAAATTTATTCTGATTGCAGGTACGTGTTAAAGAGAACAGTTGGAGTAAGTTTTATAGTTTACATTTGATTAAATTATTTATTTTATTAATTATTTTGTTCTTGAAATGTTATAAAATATTCTTGAATATATTCTCGATATTTAATATTCTCGTGTAAAAATTCCGATGGATATTTTATTTATGTAAACCCAATAACTGTTTTTTAAGAGTTGCACATATTTGATTACTTTGGGACATAAAAGATTGATTTAAGTTTCAGAATTTAGTTAATTTTAAAATATTACCGTTTATGACCAGTAACATTTATAAAGAGATTACAAAAGGGTAAAATAAAAAAAAATCGTACAATTAAATAATCGAGCCTTTTGCATACAAATGTCTTCTGTATGCTCTTATTTATTTATCAGAAGTTTTCATGGCGTAAAACAAATCTCTAAAAAACAAGTGATTTAAGTAAAATAATGAAACCTAACTTATAAAAATTAATCTATAAATAGAAATTATAATACCGAATGAAAATTACTAGATTTAAAATAGACGAAACAAAAAGTTTTTACAATAAACAGATAATAAATAAAACGGAAACGATTTATTAAGAAATATCCATTAAACAATAAGTAAGTGGTGGAAAAGAAATTAAATTAAGTTGTAATTCAATAAAGGATATATTAATTACTATCATTGGGAGGACAACAGGACAACAGGAGAGATGAGACAACAGTCGGAGCTGGCTTGAAGGGCCTTCCGAGAAACTACTACAGTACTCCGTGTCAAGGGCTGTTTCCATGGCTCTATTGTGTTTTGAACTAAGTTTAGAAGTCTTTGCAAAAAACCTAGCCAATTTGTTGAAGACAAAGAGCCCGAATAGCTTTTGTCTGATCGCGAGTACCATTTTTGCAATCACGTTTTAATTAAACCTTCGTTTTAAAAAGCCTTAAATTTTAATTTCGTAAGTGTTCAAAGATTTTTTTAAATTTGTATTTATTTCAAGGCGTTGGGTTGTTTTCATTGATTAAAGTGTTTAATCATGTTCGATTATGTGAATTACAAAATGTATTGATGACAGTTTACATTCCATGACTTTTATATTTCCTTTTAATTCAACCTTTTTAAAACTTTGGTAAAATTCAAGTGGTTCAGACAAACATAAATAAAGTATATAACATATTTTGTAAAAGCAATTAAAAATGTGCATGAATAATTACAGACACGTGAAAAATAATACAATATAAACGTATGAAACGAATGAATTTAAAACGTTTGAAGAAAGTATCGTAAAGGTTCCAGTAAGTGATCACAGACACGGGAGACGAAGGTAACGCCTGCATCTTTGTATCTGTGACACGCTTTACGCACGCGTTTGACAAATAGTCTTTCAGGTGATACGGCGCTAGAGAAATGTCTATTTCGTACGTATTTACCCATACATCTTGTAACAAAATATAAACAAAATGTTTTCCGTATTTGACATGGATATGTCTCAGCTCTGTGGAGGGGGTGATTTTTAAGATGGAAAATATGTAACAGGCTTCCATAGAAACTACCAGAGATATTTGTATTGAATTTTTAATAGAAAAGAATAAGAACAGCTGTTTAGATGAACTGAAAACATTCATTTAGACATGTTCATGAAGTTATTTACCACAGGGAAGTAAATACAAACAATTTTTTACCTGAAATTATATCTTATTACTCTTTTTTGTAACTTCACTGTAGTAGAATCATTTTTAATGGTATTATGTGTGTTTAAAAATATATAATGTAGATCTTAGTCTAATAGAAAAGACTCCTTAAACATTATAAAATTTAAATCAACCGTAATCACCTGGAAGGGTTTTTATGCGCGAAATAATAATTGTGAATATACAAAAAAGAAAAGAGGAAAATAAAAATGAAATTCAATATATGTAAATATACCTAGTCGTGTTTTGAATGTTTGAATGCATATGAGCTGGAATGTGCTCTCTGCCGTGTGGTAGCTGTCATATGTTTTCAGCATTCATAATACATCTGCTAATGTATGCCTTATGTTGGTGATTACACAACAGCTCACAGTAAGCCTTGTGTCGTTTTGACTTATCGTTGGAATTGTTAACGATGTCATCCTTCAACTAGATAAGCTGTTAACTTTTTTCTTATTTCCATCTCGCTCAGAGTTCAGGGATTTAATTAGATAATATGACCATAACCTATAAAAATGCTTATAGAAAAACAGGTAAAAATTAAAGAAAATATTACTTTCGTGTATACCTTAGAAACACACGCACTCTGTATTTTCCAAGTGTTTTCCCAGCTCCAAACTACAACCCCTAACCATGTCACCTATAAATGGACTGAAAGGGTTTCTCCACTAATTATAAATTGCCGCTACGAAGTTCTGAAACAAAAGTTTCTGGTCGGGAGCGCAGAAACTGTTCCATTATAAACAGCGTCTCCGACTCCGTGCTCTACTTTAATCTGCATATTTATCTAGCAACCCGTTAAGGCTGTTCGAAATTGCAATTTGGCTTTTCACTACTTAATAGAACATTTCATGTGTATTTGCCTCCTGGTTTGATTGAAACTAGAATGCTAAATAATTATTTACTAAAGAATGCGGGATACCACGTTACTTTATTGGACTCTAACGCGTTTGTGTTTTCAACTACGCAACGTTTCTGGATGTGGGGAAACTCCTCCCGTTTTCACGTGATTACCTAATAATTTACATTACGTTTGAAAGGTTAATATACAGATATTAATTATAACATGCTGTCTATAGTACTATGCTTATCTATCATGCACAACACTAAAACTATATTGATAACGCAACAAATAACCACAACACTCTGTCTCCGAGGTAGCGGGGCGACACAAGATGGCGTGCGCTCAGGACGATAGCTGGAGCACTCCACCTCCACCACCTCGTGGAGTACACCACCAAACTATAAATGTTTGTAAAAAACCATCCGAAATTCTCAAAACTCCGTGAAAACGAGAGGACCCTCAATGATGAAACTTATTTTCATTATTCCATACCTTTTGGAGTTTTTTAAACTTTTAAGCTACCCACCTTATTTTAAACATTTTATGCTTTTTACTGTTACTGAAGTTTTCCTAAACATGTCTTCTATTTAAGTGATTCAATTAAAATTAACCAGCTGTTAAATTAAAATCAATATTAGATTGTTTATTGTATTTATTCAAATGTTACCTTGATGTAAGTAAAATTTTACTAACGATAACCTTGTTCTAACTCAGGTATTACTACAGTACTAATTAATTTAGCTATAATTTTTATTTTTCTTCAATTTATTTGTTTTCTGTTTTATTTATTTTGATTTCACGTACACGTGTAACTATTCATAATTACTAGTAACCCGTTTATATCACTGAGTCGTAAAACTGGTAAAAAATTAGGTCAATCTGCTACTAATGAATTACAATAATTTAATTCATATAAAATTATTAAAATAAATTATGTTTTATTATAGCTTAATTCAGTGGTCCTAAATGTATTTTTTAAGTCGTATGTTCTTCAATACGTATATATTTTTCATTTCGTGTTTATGTAGTTTCCCACTAAAACATAATTAATTGTATGTTTGATCAATTATATCGCAGTCTAATTAATTTCAAAGAAAGATTTTCCACTTTTTCAACTATATTCCTACTATGCTAGGGTTGGAATGTAAAAAACCAGTCTTAATTTATGCAGAATAATAAGGGTGGTTGATATGGCCAAGATGTCTAGAGCTGGTTTTTAAACATGAATGGAACATTCCCTGAAAGAAATTCAATTAAAATGAAAATTTACGCAAATGAGTTTGAAATGAAATTATTGTACTCGACGCTTCGTTGTAGAATCGAGGTAAAAATAAACAATGGAGCGTGTTTTGACGTTATAACGTTGTATTCAAAATATAATATTAATTGTGATTAAATTAAACAAAATACCCTATGGTGTGAACTATTACTTACACTGATGAGAGAATCTTAAACACGACTAAATGAGTTTATGTGGCTATTTAATATTTGAAAAAAGAATAATTATCATAAAATTCATCAAATTTGTGTTTTAATAATAAAGTAAACTTAGTATTTGTCTGTACTAAAATTTGAAAATGCAATATCAGAACCATACGTTTTAAATGTCGTAGAGTGTGATTTTTATAATGTTCAAACAAAAAGCTTTTACCATTCGTAAGTTGGGACGGAAATATGCCCATATACTCACTTATTAATTTATAATATTTTATTCCTCAGCTGTACTTTCAACAGGCCCAAGTTGGTATTACATTAGATTAGATTATTGAAATGACGATCGTACTACAAGGTATATATTTTAAGCCAAGTATAAATGGGGATTGATTGAGTGTAAGATGCCTGTGGTGCGATCTTGTAGTCTTGTTGCTGACTAAGGCTGACATGTTCCTTAGACAGAACTGTTAATTTATATATTAACAGCCAATGCCCTAAGGGCCCTACAGTTGATAGCGAACTGATCTAATTATGAGGACTTACGGTGACTATAGTATCGTATATCACTGGTATACGAATCAGGCTTGCTTTTTGAGGCTCATAATCCTTTAATATCTAACCTTTAAATGGGTTATAAAGGATAATTCAACAGGAAAATTTAAAAGGGATGAAATCACTTGATAGTGTTTTAGATACCACATTATCAAACTACGGAGCGGTGTTTATGAAATATAAAACACATTTTTAAAAATGTAAAAATATATTTTTATGATCATTAATGCATAGGCCACTTAAAACAAATTAAATTACTAAATCTATGAAAATAACATATTAGTAAATGTTATTTAATATAAATTATAACTATAAATACGTATTATAATAAATTAACAAACCCACGTTTATTTTAGTATTTTTAGTAAATTAATTGTAATATATTTTATAAAAAAAAAGCAAAATTTGTTAATTTTAAAAATTTTTGCTATATTTCATATGAGTAATTTCAAAATTTGTTAAATAAAGTATTGTAAATTGTTGAACCAGTACAAACCTTAATTTTGAAAATAAATCTTTTTGATAATTATTGTTTATCAATTGTACACACTAATAATCGTATATTATTTCTTCTAGAGCAACATTTAATCTAATGTGTATTTTAATGTGGTAACATAAGTTACCCAACTTTTTGCTTAGGTTATAATTTTTGAAAATTTTATAACAATAAATTTTTTGCATAGTTTTTAATTTTTGTAATTCTTAAAAACAATCAATATTTAACAAACTACGGAGCGGTGTTTATGAAATATAATCTCCCCACATCTCGTTAAGCAGTGCCTAACAACTTTGGAAACAGTCTGCGGCTCATTAATGCATACGGCTTCAACTTATAATTACGAGATTAAACACTTACGTAGCTTTTAACTGCAGTTGAAACTTAAAAGTCATTTTAAAATGTTAGTATTTTGATATATTATAAGATCGACTAACTAAAACAACCAACAATCGTAATTTTGGAGTAAATTTTGTGCTAGTATTTTAGTATTTTTAAAAAGTAATTTAGTTTAAAATATTTGTATATAATAAATTTATTTTCAAAATTGCTTCACCGAATGTTCAAGGTTATGTCAAATATGACCAGTATAAACCTGTGTTGAAGCGTAATCTATTCTCTGATCAGACCATTGTCGCCATTACACAATTATCACGTGCGATTTGATTTTCCTAGAGCAAATCATTTATATGCTAATGTGTGACGGCATTAACATTGTGGACAGGTTTGACCTTACCGTGACGCAAACTGTGTTGCTACGTTTATTTTGAATTTCTTAGAACAATTTAAAGATTTACATGCAATAAATTTCCCATTTGACGTGCCCTTGTCTTACAGATTGTTATTTTTAAGCCCTGGTTGTTATCTGTTCTATCCGCCATATTGTTGTAATTCTGAATACAATACATAAAACATATTGTGGACCATTAATTCCCAATCAAATTTGATATCACTTTGAGTGTTAAGTAGAAAATGTTCATAAGCTGATTCTATATCTTGAGGTTGTCTTGTAAAGGTAAATAAATAAAATGAATTATATTCTGATATTTTTCGTCAGAGGGTTAAGAGGTCCTAGGCATTTTTGTGGGATATTGTACAGCCATAGAAAATAATGTATTTATAAGAATGAGAAAAACCACAGCAGTCTACCTAATTCTAGGAAATTTTAAACAAGATATGAAACTAATCCAGATGTGGGTTTGGAGCACAGAACGCCTGAAGACATTTTATACTCCAAATCAATAACCCACAATGAGTCCAACGAGCAAGAAAATGGTCTACATTTCATTTGAGGGAACACGCCCCAGCAAATCCTGAGTACGCCTTCCTCCAGGACACCCATCCCAGGTGGGACTAAAGATATATACCACTCTCAACAGTGGGATAGGACCGGAAAGTGTCCTGTAATCCAGCTACTTCGAGATTACGATTTGTGAATAGTAGTGAGCGATGGTTGGTGGGTGTAGTGTTCTCTTGTGTGGATTAACATCTACACTATTATACGTTAATCCACAAAGACCACCTTCATAGCTAGACCAGTTCGTAATTCAGTTCGGACTCCAGGTTAAACTGTATGTCCCTTAAATATGCCATTCGGCTATACATTAACAGTCCTGTCTAAGGAAAATATCAGCCTTAGTCAGTAACAAGACTAAAAGAACGCGCCACAATCATCTTACACTAATTTCTCATTCATACTTTGCTTAAAATACCTACCTAGGTAGGTCGCTTTTTCAATAACTAACCAACTCAAGGGTCAGACTCAAACTTCCAGCAGAAATAGGAGGAAAGTTATAGAGACCCTCTCCACATTGGGTAGAGAAACGACAAAACACCAGAAAACCCGTTACAAATCCGACCTTTGTATCATGACTTTTTGTTGACTTTATTTATTGATAATAACATACTTTTCCTGTGTTTGAACGCGTGAAATTCAGTTTTTGTAAATTTTACCGTGCTTGTAAAAGGTATCAAAGATATCAATATACTAGAACTACCTAAAACTTAGATGTGACTATGTTCAATACTAGAGCTAAAAAATATATCTCATACAATTAGTGAAATCAAATGCTTAAGATTTTTCAACTTTAACAATAAATATTTCTTTTAACGTTCACAAATTTTACTGCTTGACGTCCTAAACCCTGGAAATGGTTCAAGTAATTGTTGACGGTTCTAGACTCTAAGCCACTTAGTCTAAATGTATAGTCCTCTATTGCTATCTACTGGGATGCATCAGGTGACATGGTCATTAATTAAGTGGCATCGGATCAGTTAGATATCCTTGTATACTTGTATAGGACGCTTGTATACTGTAGAGAGTGTATTACAAGGTGTTCGGCGAAGGGACTTCCTATCATGTCCAACTGTTTATAGTAGCTTAGGTTATATAGTTCATAAAACATAATCCAGGTAAAGATTAGAGTACAAATTCCAAATTAAATATCAAATATTTATTTGGTTATGCATTGTTAGAACTTCACTATCATTTCACAAATCTTGTATAAAAATTACAATAAACTTTAAATAAACGGTATTAGTAAACTTGCGCATTCTTTCTCCCTCTAAAGATAAACTGAAAAATTCCTTAATGTAATTACCACATGCATAAGCTCTCATGAACATTACAGATGTATTTTTCAAAAATTTCCATTAAATTTCTCCTCCACCCCCAGGTAATAACAAATGCTATTTTATTGTTTTTTAGGTGATTTGACCCTATACTGCAAACCAGGTTACATATAAAACTTCATGGAATAAAAACATTCACATCTTAGATAACGTACTATGCTTATCGCAGACATGAATTTAATTTTGTCATACTCAAAAGCACACAACCTTTGAACTAATAGCTATACAGAAATACGGGCGGTGTCATATTATTTGGGACCTTTTTTAGCAGTTGCTGTTGCAAACGCAAATCCTTCTCCTTTTCTAGTTCAATCACTAATTTCCGTCCGTTGTAACCAAATACACAACATGACATTTTTGTCGAAATCATTAGAGTGTATTGTGTGAAATGTGCATTTTTCTTATTTTTAAAGGTTTTTAGGGGTAAAATACACTTAAAAATCTAAAATTCAAAGAAAGCAAAAGGATCGTTTGGAGATACCTATAGTCAACGTGCCTATTTCCATAAAAATAGGATGACCATTGTGGTCTGTATACAGGCACACAAACATACTGACATACAGACAGACAGATATCAGTCCGAAACCCGCATTTTGCACTTAGTTAGCCTCAAAACGGATATATCCATTCTCAACTTAAATTCGAAAATGTTGAATCTCCGAAATGTCTAAATAAACTCTTGTAAGAGTAAAAAAACCTAATTTTTCACATTTACATTTTTTACAGGCTTTCCTGGAAGTAGGTTTAAACATTTGTTTGTGATAAAAATAACAAGTTCGATCCAGGTTTGTCCACAAAAGACAATTTGCAGTTTCCTCCATAACAATGAGGGCCAGAGTGTTTGGATGCGGCTTACAGCCTTGCCTCAGGTGTCAACAAATGAGGTCTGGTCTTCCACTCGAATTTTCATTTTCTTTAGTAGGGACAGAACTATTTTTCATAATCTTTATAATTACATTCTTTTAGAAGACGAGTAAATAAAATATTAAAATATTTGGGTTTGAATTCAATCTGAAATTGCAAATGAGAATTAAATTGAGAATCGTTGATTAAATTGCAACAAATAAATTCACTTACTGGATAAAGTTAGCATAGTTAAAAAAATAGTATTATATTAAATAGAAAATATATAGTTTTGATTTTGGAGTTTGTTTAACAAAAGATTTAAATAATAATACGGTAATATCACACAGTAGAATTTCGTTAAAAGTCTTCAAAATATTCAATCCTTTGTGATTCCTTCTCTTGTGAATATTTTACGTACTAACCATATTTGTGTGAGCTCAATGGATTGGAAAGTCTGAGGTTTTGCGTTTTCAAGAATTTCTACTATAATAGCGTGTCTTGGAGTTGAAATATTTTATTTTTGGTGCAAACTTCTACAGAGACCTTGTTTTTGAATGTTAACACAACCGGGTGTATACGTCTTGCATTTATTGACATTACCAGGTATATACGTCACAGTTATTGACGTTACCAGGTATATACGTCACAGTTATTGACGTTACCAGGTATATACATATGTCACAGTTATTGACGTTACCAGGTATATACGTCACAGTTATTGACTTTACCGGGTATATACGTCACAGTTATTGACTTTACAAGGTATTTACGTCATGAAAGTGTTGGAATTACCAGGTATATACGTCATGCAGGTTTTGACATTACCAGTTTTATACGTCATGAAGGTATGTATTTTACCAGGTATATACGTCATATAGGTATTGATGTTACCAGCTATATATGTCATGCATGTATTGACGTTGTTGGAAAACTTTGATAAATATTTTTGAAACAATACAAGTATGTTATTTAGATTTTAATTTTGATTTTTATAGACATTTTTCACATTGCATTTCAGCTATCATTGTTTGAAGAATAAAAAAAATTATGACCAAAATCGTTTTAAAGAGAATGAAAATTTGAACGAAAGACCGGACCTCATTAGTGTCCACCCTGGGCTGTGCTGCAGAATGCATCAAGCACTCGCAGGCGCTCATTGTGTCGGCGTCACTGACTTTATATTCGGATGTAATCAGACTTTAGGATTATACGTATAATATACTTTAATATTTATGATTAAACGGTTCCTATTATTTTCTCATTGCAAGATAATTGTTCGGATGTGACTATTTATAAAACCCTTCTAAGGTTAGTTGTACATCCTTGGAACTTAAATGAACCATAAAGCGATGCCTAATTACTATCGTCATTGGCAAATTTAATTAGGGTTGAAGCCACATCCTTGCAGCCAAAAAATCAATACTATTATCGTAAAGTTAATACTATTTTAAAATATATAAAGTTTCGTTCATGTTGGAATTGTTAAAATTTTTAACAGTACCAGAGTGCCAACTGAACATTACAACTGTGTTGGGCCATCCTGCTGTTACTATACGACTCATTGCGCAGCTATTCTTTATATTGTGATTCACCAGAAATCATGGATTTACAATCAAATCTAAATTCTTATTTTCTACAACAAACTTTGACAACCTAAATTTGAAAATTTCTGATTCATACTTGTAAATAATAACTTCCCCAAACCAATTACTCATGTTTAGAAGTCGCAAGCCAACAACCCCCTCAGATCTCTTTTGAAAGCATAAAACAATATTGTTTTATTTTCATAAAACAACTGTAAAAAACCACATTTAGCTTTTTTTTTAAAAAAATACTTAGTAAAATAAATTAACCTTATGTTTATTGTGTTCTAATTCAATTACAACTGTCATAGTGAACAGACTCAAGTTTGTACAATAACAAAACATTTCGAAATTTTCATTTCAGTATTCTCTTCTGTTTTAGAAGAATCATTAAATCAATTTTTAAAATCGCTGATAGTTATTCCTGAAAGCTTCTTAGGTTTCCTGAAGTTCCTTTAGTCCTTTCGAGTTAATCTCAAAAACAATATGAAAGAAAATGTAGGTAGATGTTTAAAAATATGTTGACGCTTATAACATGTGAATTGGGAACACTTAAATGAGCGACGAAAATTAGAGAAAGATTTAAATACATTTACAAATACAACATCGACCGGTCGACCTGATAATTCGACCAATCGATAGTGGCGATGCGATGACCGAAACAACAAATGGCTTCAATAAATCAACCTGATTATAAAACGGATATGTGCGTATTGGTGAACAGTTTGTACAATGTGATTAAATATATATAGGTGTTTCAGAATTCCCTACCAATACTTTAGGGCATTGTTCCTGGGTAATAAACATATCTAAATATCATTTAAATTTAAAACCTTATATACAAATCCTTTTTTGTTTTTTTATTATAATTTTATTATTTTATTTTTTTTTTGAATATAAACGTACGGAATTGAAACTTATTGCAAAACATTGAATGACAAAACTCAAAGATTTTCTCAAAAACTAAAACAATTGTTTTAAAAATTTTGTTTCTGAAAACTCGTGAAGTTATTTAAAAGAAATTTAAAAAATTTTATTAATAATGTAAATACAAATATTAAAAATGTTTAAATTAAACATTAACAAATACTGTGATATGACCTAGAGCTTAGTTGCATCATGTAAACATGCGATTAATACAATTGCAACATTTAACTTTATTAAATTGTTTTAGACGTAAAGCTAATATCAGTTAATATTTTGTCTAATTTAAAACATTTTGTGTAAGTATTTACATTCCTAAAAAAAGTTATTATAAATTTTCTTTTAAATAGTACGAGTTATTTAACAAAATTTTAAATGGCCGCCATTTTGATTATATTTGAGAAATTGTCATAATTTTTTGTAGCTTTGTCTATTTTCTATAAATGTTTGTGCAAAGTTGCAATTCCGTACGTTTAATCATTAATCAGAAAAAATATTATAAGTGAAATAAACAAAATGGAGGCTGTGTGAGTAACTAAGGACTTCCGGACAGTTTAAATATGATATTTAGATATGTTTCTTACCCATGATCAATGCCCTAAAGTATTGGTAGGGAATTCTGAAACACCCTGTATATTTCAAATATTTTAGGTATTTACTAAATAGTGTTTTAGTAAAAACTCTTGTGAAACTCGCAATTTTAAATTTTATCCTACGCTAAGCTCAACCTTTACTGTTGATAAATGACTCATACATTTGTCCATTATTTTATGTATATTAGTTAATGTTGTTATATATATTTATATTGATTAAAAGATAAGGGAATTTCTGAAACCTGGCAAAGAAACGAGGCTCTCAAAGTAAATGACATCATGAATTTCTTACCAAGGCATTCTTTTGAAGAACCTCCAAGATTCAGAATAACAAATCAAAGTAACTTGGCTGTATTATGTAAACACAGTAAAAATTAAAATAAATTATAAAACGTTATCCAAGCACTACATTAAATAATGGTATGTCCTATTTACTAAATTATTTTTGAACAAAATCCATTTTTAACATTGTCTTAGATTGTAAATTTAGATTTTCCACACTCTTTTTTAGAAGATTTCTTTATGAAATGACGTTAGACACACGAGAGTATATCTGAGGTTGGTTTAATTTTTCTGCGTTATAGTTTGGCCAAAATTCGGTGAAGAAAGAAAGTTTAAAAATTCTAATAAAAAAAACTATTTTGTTAAAGTGAAAATATTATTCTGAAAGTTTTAAATTAAACCAAAAGAATTCTACGTTCGTTTAAAAGTTTTAGATTGTAGTTTTTCTGAGAGCTATTAACTATAACGTTAATAGGTTAATATTGTCCTGACGAAGACATTTCGTTAAAAATTTTATTATTTTTTTCCATTTAACAATAATTTACGTTTTTAGACAGCCCAATAATTTTTAATTAGTACGAAGACGAGTACTGATAATTTATCCCATATGTCAATTTTCTTTGCTTTTCTTTGTATACTTTCACTTTATCCCGGGATGAACATAGGAATGTCTACTTCCTACTTATTACAAAAAAATATTTCACATTTATTTAGATGAATTAGTTATATTGACATTGAAATGAAAATGCGAAAAATGAGTATTGGAAATGTTATATCTTCATAAAATGGCGAATTAGCCTTCTTTATGAATCTTATTACATGCAACCTAATTTTTTTAATCTTTCATGACGTATACCATTTACCTTACGAAATGTAGTAAAAGATTAATTTGAATTTCCTAGTTTGGCATGTCTACTTATTTTACCTGAGAATTTTAAAATTTCCCTTATTTCACAAGTATTTGTTTTAATACTATTGAAAATCTAGAAAAAACATTTTTCAAAGTGTCACTTTTTAATCTCCCTAGTACTGATCTATACTTACGCCAAAACTCATAAAACCTCCGGAACAGTTTGAAATACGTACGAAAATATGTGTGTACGTACGTAAATACGTATGAAAATATACGGGTCTACCGATGTGGAACAGCTTTTAACAGAACCAGTCCGTATTCATACGCGAGAATGATAATTTATCAAAAGGGGTTAAAAACGCCTTCCTACAGTCAGAGCTAACGAGCTCTTTTGCCCTGCATTTTCTCTCTAATCTTTAATTTTATACCATTTCATTTTATGAATGCTCTTTTCATAATACTAGGAATAAAGTTTATTTTATATTGCAAATACGTTATTTAGTGTGCAAAGGCTATTTAAAATTTTTAAGATTATATTCGATTATTGAAATGGCGATAAGGTAGGTATTCTAAACCATGTATGAATGAGGATTAAGTGTAAGATGATTATGACGCGATGTTGTAGTTTTTTTAAAGACTAAGGCTGACATGTTCCTTAGATAGGACTGTTAATTAATAGTCCATCAGTCAATGCCATATCTAAGGGACCTACAGTTTGACGTGGAGTCCAAAACACTACCTCTGAATTACGAACTGGTCTAACTATGAGGATGATCTTTTGCGGATTAACGTAGTATTCAATAGTGCGGACGATAATCCACACAAGAGAACACTACACCCACCGACCATCGCTCACAACTATCCACAATTCCTGACCTCCAAGTAGCTGGTACTAGTACAGTATCAGGTACAGTAAATTACGACAACGTTATAATCCAGTCAGGTTGAGTACAGGTTTATTCAAAATTAAATTTTTTACTATAAAAATTAAAACTACTTAGCAGACCAATAAGAGCTTCAAAAAATAATTTACAGTTTTTTTTACAAATGCAAAAATGACATGAATGTTTTCTAGAATCAATCCCTTAAAACTAGAATATGATCAGGGATATAGTTTAAGGTCGTAATATAATATACACAGGTTTTTATATTACAAATAGGACACATCGAAAGACCTCCTATCATAACAGGAGCTGCAGCCTGGAGATAAGGGGATTCAAAGGCAACTCCCATTGTAGTAAAACTATTTCTGGTTCTTTTATAATTTTGGGTATTGTTTTATGAACTACATTTAAAAACAACACTCAGCACGTTTTTTTCTTAAATTATAATAAATTATAAATAGGTACAGTATACTGGAAAATTAATCAGCTGTTTTTGTCATTAACACTGCTACAGATAATCAAAATCACATACACACAATCTATATTCACCATGTACCTGGGAAGGGTCTTTAATTTGAATAATATAATGAAAATGACATAAAAAAGGTTATAGCTATATCTGTTGATTAACAAATGACACGGCTATATTCACAGAACGGTTCACAAGATACATTGTTGGGAATACATGTCAATCAATGTAGGTTGAATATCCACAAGGGATGATGGAACACAGTGTTCCAGTCTGTCATTGTCTACTAGATCAGTTTAGCATAATCTCGCCTTAGCTTTGCTGAGAATGGCTCATTCTACTAATAATCATACCGTATATATAGTTTGTTTATTTAAGGAATCAATAAAATATAAAAATTAACACGTAAGTTTCCTACAAAATAATCTACAATCTCCCGAATCTCATACATAAATATTCTTCTATATTAAATATATAAACCCTTGTAAATTTTAACAAGATAGGTTGTTCATATATCTTGAATATATGTAAATATATATTATATTCAGAGGAGAGTATTAAAAATACAAAAAAAACTTTTTAGGTAATTACAAAAATTGTTAATCATTCCTAGAAACCTAAATAAATGTAATATATAAATATATAAATTATTTTTTCTAATAAAAAATTTATAAATGACTTTAAATATTTTTATACTAATCAAATTGGATCTTCCCAAAGAATCTAGATGAAAATAATTTCTTTTAGAAACATTACTTTGTAGAGTTCATATTGACATGGTGAGCATTTCGAATTAAGTAACTAACTATTTATTGAATAATTACTTAACTCAAGACTTACTTAATTCAGTTTACTTCGGCATTTAAAATATGAATCTCAAACCCGTTCCTTTGTAAAACCATTGCTCTGTGCAAAATTTTCCGGCTCCTCAAAGCTTGGAAAACATACAAAGCCGAATAATAATTGGATTGATTTATTTTTAAATGTATTTGATAAGAAGTATGTAGTACAATATATAATATTGTCATGATTTGATTAGTAATAATTTTAATCGTATAGAAATGTACGTAGTCAAATGTTACTCTCTTTCGTATACAACTTATATAAATAATGAACTGTTCAATACGACATTGTTCACACTCAAATCCAACTATGCATCTTCTTTGAACTAACTATGAGCTGTAACTGGTAGGCTGTAAAGATAATAACGGTGAAAGGCATATGGGAATGGTCAATGACGTCATCGATGTAACGACGTCAGTGACACCAGCTCAATTATGTTACGCCAATTCCATTTTTCCGCTGGAAATGACTTTCATTTCTTGATTGATAGCTCTTTCATGGTTTTAATGCTATCAGCATCGAAATTCACCGATCAACATTGATATATTCACGTTTATACAGCTTTTACAGTTGTACGTACGTTAGCTGTAAACATATTATATGTATTACTATAATGTAAAAAAACTCCAACGTATTTTCAGTAGTTAAAACTGACACTGGCAAATGGTTTTTACAAAGAGACGATTTAAAGAATTATATTCGGAATAATGTTGACTGATTCTTTACCTAAGTAACTCATAAGTGGTAATTTATTAAGTAATCAATTACTTAACAAGAATTACTTAATCTATTAAGGTGGATAGTGAATAAAGTAATGTTTCTATCTCCGATTACTTTCTTTGGTATGAATCCGATTTTTATATATATAAAATAACTTTAAGTCATATGTACATATTTTATTTCATGGACGATCTAAATTGCATTACATTTTAGTTTATGTGTTACATTCAATTTTAACTTTATGCATTCTTTAACATTTTAATGACTATCTTCAAATCTATTCCGCATTTCAAATGTCACCTTTGAAAATCTTCCAAAGAAATGGAAAATCTATCTTATTAACATTCACAAGATTTTATATATTAGGTTCAGGTTGTATAGAAGAAGGTAAAAGTGGGGGTTTGCTGTCTAGGAAAAGTATTTTATAACTTTACATTATTTTCTTACATAGACCAACAAGTTTTTTGTAATATTGTTCTGTTGTGGCTATAATTACTTCATGATTTCCCTATGTTATAACACATACAATATTATTTTGAAATAGAAGAAACGAAGAGAGAAATTTTCAGAAACCACCGGACAATTTTGTGAGAGGATTTTCTCGTCTACTTCCTTATTGTTTCACATTCCCGCATTGTTTTGGTTGTTTAACGCTTAAATCTACCTGCTAAATTCATTTGTTCCAGTCCATACAAGTAAAAAAGCAGGTTTTTGTAAATGTTTACTTCTGATTTGATTCAACAAAGTGTGAAGTTTGTTTTGGCCAATATTGTACCATATAACCATAATATTAACTGATAAATGGAATAACATTTTCCTAAAATTTGTATAAAATTTACTGGGTGTTTCTTAACTTTAAAAAATAAAAGTGATATTTATAAAAAGTTACAATATATTGAGAGAAATCTAATGTTTTTAAGATCGATAAAACAAAACAAATAAAATTCACGAGACTTTTTGTGGTCCATGGCGTTGTTGGAGCAGGTCTAACGTATGCTATTGTTTAACTATTTTAGAGGTTATTGGATGCTTATAAGGGACAGATTTTGTGCATTTATACTACAAACACATACTTCATTATATATTACGACTATCTAAAAAAAAACAAAAAACAAAAAAGCCAAAGCATCACAGCAACAGAAATCTAGAGAAGTTGATTCATTTTCATTTCAGACAATTCAAATAAAACTCAAGAAACAAGACAGTGTTAAGTGACATAATAACAAACTTTTGACTTCTGCTTCTCAAATTGTCACTTTAAGATAACGTAATAACGAAGTATTGCTGATTATTCCTTGCTTTACAGCCAAAGTTCTGAAACACAGAAACAATGAATCGTGTCTTTGGCTAAAAGTTAAGTTTAAATATTTATTGTGGCCATCCATTAGAACGTACTTTAAGTTTATTCATGGTTAAAAATATAACTTAATCTTTAGCATAGTTTTAGCCGTTCTACCACTTTAATGCAATACCATTTAATATATTTTTTAAAATTTTTATAATAATCTCATATATTTAGAACTACATATTCTTGAAATGTTTATTAACTCCTTAAGATTTCTACAGTTTTTTCTGTTTCTTCGAAATATTGAAAATAACTAGGCTATTAAATAACAATCCAGGCATTATATCCATCAAACTTACTTTTCACTCATACATTATCTTAAATACCTTCCAGATTTAGTCTTTGTATTATTTATGCGTGAGAAAATATAAATAAAGACAGCGTACTAGCAGAAAACCTACCAAAACCTAACGAAAAATGATTTTAAATAATCTATTTTAAACGGAACTTCTAATTTTGACTTGGATATGTCATAGCTCTGTGTGTGGGGAGGTATTGGCAATTTGCGCCAAAAAAATTGGAAACAGTGACGTCATTTGGTTTACGGTGTCATTGAACATTCTTTTTAGACATGTCTATGATCTAAACTATTTCCCACAGGAGAGTAAATACAAACATTTTTTGAGCTAGTGATCGAATCTAACTACTAACACTTTTATGAATTTAGCATCTACCCAGTAAATGATTAATCATGGATAAACTTATCCTAACGACGAAATGATTGCACATTTTTAATAAACAAATTGCAAAAAACAAAACATACAGAAAGTAATACTTGTATTTTCAGCTCTTTGCGTGGTTTTCACTGAGATGTGATTGGTCGTGACACCGGTTAAGCTGTCATATGTTTGGATCTTTGGGAGGATCGGCGTCAGCTAAGCCGGGTTAAGTGAAACTTCATCTGCAGCGTGCCGATTAGGCTCCAGATGGAGCAGAGAAAAACAACATCCGAGACACTTTACGAGAGAAATCTAACACGTCACTTTCATTTTACGAGGATTAGAGGTTAATCTCCTATGGCTACCTTCGTACGTTTATTTAAAAAAAGAAAAAGGTTTTAGATGATTTCTTATTTTTACTTTGTGAGTGTTTCAGGCTCAAAATATTTAATGTTCCAAAAAAAGTCCATAACACGTTCTCCGTTTAGTATTTATATATAATCTGGATTATAGGGTTCATTTAATTGTGAAACTAATGTAACACTCTGCGCAAAACATTTAACTAAACAAAATAAAAATCCCAAACCTTAGTATATTTAAAAAAAAGTGGTACAGAAAAAGAAAAGAAAGGTTTTGGGAGGACATTTTTATCTAAAAATACATGTTACATGTGTATAGTAGGTTGAATAAAGATTTAATCTGTAATAATTGAGAAACATTCCAAGGAAACAAACAGGATGGAAGAATTCGGAATCAGCTGATTAGTTGACGCCATTTTGGCTTAACCGACACACTCGAATCAGCTGATTAGTTGACGCCATTTTGGCTTAACCGACACACTCGAATCAGCTGATTAGTTGACTCCATTTTGGCTTACCTGACACACTCGAATCAGCTGATTAGTTGACGCCATTTTGGCTTACCTGACACACTCGAATCAGCTGATTAGTTGACGCCATTTTGGCTTACCTGACACACTCGAATCAGCTGATTAGTTGACGCCATTTTGGCTTACCCGACACACTCGTTACTCATGTATGCTTCGCAATTTGAACGTGGTATAAATAGACAGAACAAGAGTATAGATAATATTCATGTATATCATTGAATTTATTTAATATAGTTGTTTATTTAATATACTTTTTCGTGGTTTCAAACCTGTCTCGCGAAAATTTAAGATGTAAATAACACGTTTTGGGAGTTCCAAGTTTGAGGCAATTAAAAATATTTTATAGTAAATCTGAAGCATGCATTACCTGAATTTTTAGTAGCCCACAATGAAAGTAAACTCACTTGTACTGTACATCTCAATGTTGATTACTATTACCATTCTATAGATTATAAAATATGCAGCGAGTAAAATATAGTCTTATATTACAAATATTTAAGTTTTAAAGTATAGGGTTGATCTGTTAAGAACCTCCGTATAAGGCATAAAAATGTGTTGAACAAACAAATTATTAATTTTATAAAAATAAAATTCGTAATCCATTTGTCTTAAAATGAATTTAATTAGCTATTTTCTAAGAAAAATTTAATTTAATTGCAACCTTTACTATAGCAAAAAATAGCAATAAAACACGAAACAAAAAACGTATTCTTCAATTTAAAAAAATATCCAAAAACATCTCTTTCTCTTTCTTCTGGGATAGTAGTTCCAGGTTTGTCTCAAAAATAACATTATCATGTTACTATTACTTAATAAATAATATCAGTAATCGAAAACATCATGGTTTCCAATCAGTTGGAGCCATTGTGCAGGTCGGTATTGTGCGCCACAATGGCGACTCGAGGGGTACGGTCGATGGATCCCATTGAGAATTGTGTCTGGTCATATCTCGCAGAAGGCTCGGCCTGGTAGGATTTGTCGTATTAACAACACTCTTCGCCCTATTCAACATCTAGTAATCGAATTAAACTGTATTTTAAAGTAGTGTTTTTAGTTGAATAACCATCTTCCTCAGAGTGTGTTTAACTAAGGTTAAAAAGCGAGGAAGAAGGGGTGAATAATCTTTCCATGAAAACTCCATTGCAGTTCCTCCTCAATTTTGATTTTTAGTCCCTTAGAGCAATCTTAAAGACTCAGAGACATTCACTGAACGTGCCTAAAACTCATCAAAATTATTTCAAAATCATGATAAGTTCATCGAAAAGATATTAATCAGCAATGTTTGTGATTAAAGTTTTAATAAACCTTTTTAGAATTTATGTCAAAAAATTTATTCATGAAATGATTGTTTGGCAATATTTCAGCATCCACGGAGAAAATGATACATTTTAACTCTAATCAGATGGTTAGCTTTCATAGCTATTTTTAAATTTAATAATATTCAATACTTATTTCAGACTAACCACAATCAATAATGGATAGGGATTATGAGTGCAGTGAAGATTATATTAGATTAGATTATTGAAATGGTGACCATACCACAAGGTATATATTTTAAGCCAAGTATGCATGAGAAATTATTAGTGTAAGATTGATTGTGGCACGATCTTGTAGTCTTGTTACTGACTAAAGCTGACATGTTCCTTAGACAGGACTGTTGATTAATATCCCAGTAGCCGATGGCAACTAAGGGACCTACAGTTTTACGTGGAATCCGAACTACGGCCTCTGAATTACGAATTGGTTTAATTTTGATGATGGTCTTTGCGGATTAACGTAGTATACAATAGTGCGGACGTTAATCCACACAAGAGAACACTACATCCACCGACCATCGCTCATAACTATCCACAATTCGTGACCTCCAAGTAGCTGGATTACAGAACGTCGCCAGTGACGTCACTGTTCCAGTCTATCTCCATTAAGTCAAGGTGACGCTAAATCTCAAAACAGAACAAACTGTATTAATTGAGAAAAAAAGTAATTTAACTTTTTGGTAAAAAATCTTTTCTACAAAATACCATTATTATTCAGATGTTTAAGTTTACCTCTAAAAATTAATTATAAGTCTGAAACATTGAAATAATTCGTGATGAAAATTTTGAATGCAACTATGAATAATCATGAGGATACAAATAATTCACACTTGTTAAAGAATTCCAGTTCGCTCCAAACAAGTACAGCGCAGTAGGTCAATTGCATGCTGTATTTTACTCTTTGTTTGTACAGGTGTTCAACAATTCTGTGACATTTACATAACTGGATTTGTTTGTAACTCTTTATTGTTGTCATGGTTACCAGACAAGTTTCATTTCGCTGTATCTTAACTAAAGTTTCGCTGTTACCTAAGTTTGAGGGTTGTATTATAGTTACCACATGAAATTCCAACTGTATTCGTGGTAAATACACAATCTTTTTAGCTGCTGCAATGCATTTTTTCATAAATGATTATATATATTATTTTTGAGAATGATTGTTCCCCTAAATTAAAAGAAAATAAAAGAAATTTAAATGTTGTAGTGGTGAATGTATAGTTTTTGGTTAAATTAATCTATACGAGACTTATGTATAATGTTATAAGTCATAACAGATTTTTCATATACTGTTTATATAATTTGATACATTATATTAGTTTAAATAAAGCTCTATATTCTACTTTTTATGTATACAGAGTGCCCATGAAAAACCTTTCAGGACTTCAGGGAGTGATTGGGTACATTTAAATTAAGAAAAAAGTTCCAATGGAGGTATGGCCTAAAACGCTTATTTTCTCAGATATCCGCCATTTTGTTTTCTTTTCACAAAATATTTTTGTGTGATTATTTTAACGGATTATATTGAAATTTGGTATGTGCTTTACACTAGTAGACTACTATCTTTAAAAAATAACTAGCATGACCTGAGCTCAAAATCCAAAACGATGGCCATTGTATTTTTTACCGTTTTCAAAGTATTTTAGTTTTAAAATTTTAAAAGGCCGCCATTTTGAATTTTGAGTTTAGATCATGCTAGTTATTTTTAATGATAGTAGTCTACTAGTGTAAAACACGTACAAAATTTGAAAATAATCCGTTAGAAAATGTTTGAAATAAAAAATATTTTGTGAAAAATACAAAATGGCGGATATCTGAGCAAATAAGCGTTTTAGGCCTACCTCCACTGGTACTTTTTTCTTTCTTTTGATTTACCTAATCACTCGCCGAAGTACTGAAACGTTTTTCATGGACACTCTGTAGGCTATAATGTATGAAATGTTTCCATGGTACATTACAAATCTCCAATCATTGGGTACCTTAATATTTACAAACTCTTATGAAGAAATAAAAAGAGCTCCAAGCTGCAAAAATACATGTTAACTACACGTATGTATACTTGGTTTTGAACATAAGCGTCGGAATTGGTAATATTGTGCCCTCACAATATCGTCCAGGCTCCCATTGTGACCATTGTGTTAACCACTATTGTGTCTTATATCCCCCCGCAGTAAAACCTCTGCATTACTTTAATGGCGAACACTAAAGTGAAGTTCGTAGTGCAAAGTATTCTCAAACGTTTCCTAGATCTCGAGAGTTATAATTTTTATGTTTTATTACATTTCATTTTTCTGTCATAACCTCAACCTGGAACTTAAATACGGAAATATAAGTTCCAATAATCATAACTACTATTATTTGAAACCATCAAGGCCAAACAAACATGCAAGAAAAATGAAAATTCTCTCAAAAGTTGCCGGAAGACAAAGGTTTTTCTATTCAAATCAAAACGTCTAGACGAACCTATTTTCTCTTAGGAATGGTCTTAATTTAGTTTACATTTAATACCACCTCGCCGTATCGATGACAAATGGCGTCACTTAAAATATGTTTGCATCACGGAGTGAACACCACGCTGTGCCGGAAGCTGCCGTTAAAGTTTCCGGGAGGAAAGTTATTTGCAAACAGTGCAGCCAACTTTACCATTACTGGTTTCCCTCTTTCGATATTCTCGTAAAATCACGTGCCTTTCAACTGTTTTAACTTTTCTAGAAATATAAACCGGTTCAATTGCTTTTTCCGAATACCAAGAGTCAATTAAGACACTCCAGACCAAAAAGGGTAATTTTTAGATGATATTTGTTTGGATTAATTAATTCAATTTGTTCATAAGCCTTATATAAAAGGGTAAATCTATTTACCTATAATTTCCCCCGGCAAATTTCTTTTTGGGAAGTAGGTGGTAATGCTAATGCACACCGCAGATACCCCGAAGTGTGGGACTCACACCCACTAAACCCTCGCCCTCATCTCCTAGGACTAGCCTGGAACTGGTTTGCACATTACTGCGAGCTAGATCTTTTCTTATTACACCACTGGGGCTTTCCTCGTTGGGCTGATGGTAGTGCTAAAGCCGATTGAAATTATTGTTTTTAGTGTATTACTATTAATGTCCTATTCTTGGCTTAGCCTAGGTTTATCAGCCTATTTACTGACGTGTCAAATGGTTACATTTGTAAATTTATTTGACAAAGTAAATGAAACTGAATCTATGTTTCTAGACTAGATTGTGACGCTATGTGGACTACAGATCTGTTTGTGGGGCGTATAATGCAAAGATGGGGTGAAATATCACAGTACAAGATGTATAATACTGAAAATAAAAATATGGGCAAATACAGAATCTTATAATTAAATATCTTAGCACATGAGTAAAAGCTTTGTTTGATTATTCAGTACTTGTATTTAAGTCATTTTAATATAATACGTTTTTTTCAAAATGTAGAAAAGGTTTAAGAAACAATTATTTTGCATGACTATTAAAATTAGTGTTTGGCAAAATCTAAATTATTTTCAGTGTAAAAAGGTACTTTTCAGTCTGTGGTGATTGAACCAAAAATAAATGGAAAATGCGAGTTTTATGTTAAAAACTGTAATGAAACTAATGGCCGGGAAGTTAGGAATGGAAACTGCCGAGCGAAATGACTTGGAATCCAGGGAGAAAGAAAGATCATTGTCCTGTGACAAATACAGGGGGTTCAAAAGAGCAAATCTATACAAAGAACAGACAAATGGACGCTAAGTCTTCGTTAGAGTGGAAAAATCTTTTATGTTTGTAATCAACAGTCGTACCTTGATGCTGAGCGCTTAACGCTAATTAAAAGAAACTGTTGCACCATTTTAACAATCAGTTTTAAGATTCGAGGCATAAAATAACCTGTAAAACTTTCGTAGGCATCTCGGAGATTTTAATCTTGTCGACCTTTAGTGCTGTAGTTCAAGAAGACTTTTTGGCTAACCAAGTGTACTTTGTTTTAATTTATTTTATTTTCTTTACTCACTGTGGGTTTGGATCTAAAAACACTACATCAAAAAGTGTAAACATTAACTTTACTGATCTTGAGAGTGAAAAAGGGTAAACATTTTATAAATGTAACAAAATATTATTACGCTAATGTAAAAATAAATGATAAAACTTGTGGGTAAGAACAATTTAAATAAATAAAAAAATGATATGTAATGATTAATCAATATTACCTCATAAGCTACAAATGCAAGATTTAAAAGAAGAAGAGGAATATTAAGTTTAATGATTGTGTGTGTTGTCTTAACCTAAAAGTATCGTTAGTTTCAACGCATCGCCGAAACCACGTAGCGAAAACTAAAAACTTAAAAATCACAAAGACCAAAATAGAATGCCACAAATAAAAAAATTATTGAACAATTTTTAGATTTTTGGAATAAATACTGAATATTTTATTACAAATATATCTTAGCTTTTAATTCTATAATACGGCCATTTTAAAATATAATTATAATTAGAAAAACAAAAATAACTACGTATATTCTTGTTGATAGTTAAGCAACACTTGTTATGTACATAGCAGTAAAGGTAACTGATAAATTTCAATTCAATATCAGTGGGTCATTTGCATCAGTTTTCCATACCAAAGGAATATTTAATAGTTATGTTGCTGTTTCATGTAGCCGCCACGCGTACTAAGAGCTTGAAAATTTATTGAAAAATATTCATACAATTAGAAAATTTTTAAAATAATAGATTATAATATCGTTTTAGTCATACCGCTTCAAAAAAATCTGTTTTATATGCATGTGTTGAAGAGCAAAAGTTGTTCTTTTTTCTTCCTAAGACTAGACCTATAATTAATTGTGACGATATTTTGAGTCCTAGGCCAAAAAAGATCATTTTTATGATACTTTGAAACGAGGTTAGCATTCGTCTGTAAAGAATCGATAAATTTACTGCAACAATCACTATCGATTTTATGTGTATTTTTGGAACTAGTAATCGACTATTTAACTGAACTATCGAATGGTTGAGATCAAACTATCAATAGTAGTAACTAACAATGACATATCCTCAACAACCAATCAGGAATCAAGAAAGGACTGCTACAACGTAACATAACAGCTGATTAGTCTAAAGCGACAAAGATGGTCGACAACTATTGGTAGTAAACCAGGTAATTTAAGTTTTACGATTTTGTTTCATTTTACTTGCATTGTGACGAAGGAATTTAAATCAGCTGTAAAACTTATATTCGTTTAAAAACTCCCACTTTTGGTCCTAGGGATCCGAAATTAAGGAAAATTAAGGGTCTCCTAATAAAGAACAAATTGTGAAATATTTACCACTTTAATTTAGAGGTAAATTGCTACAAATATTCTTATATTGAATTAATTAATATTTGAAACAGTAACAGAAGTGAAATATCATTTAAAACATTTTTCTAAAGGCAAATATCACAAGATGGCTATTTCAGAAGTTTTTTTAAAACTGAGATAAATAATATTAGACGAATCGTATAGTTGAGTTTAATCTCATAAACCTAATTAATTAATCTCATCTCATGCGTTTAATTATGGAAATGGAAACGTGAATAATTATTTAGTTTCTGATTCACGTGAGATTTCACTGAATTGAATCAAATTATGTTAATTTATCTGTACTGCAGTTTGAAAATGAAATGGATTAATACTATTTCGTCTGAGAATCGAATTTATGATTTGGAAATTTCGACAGCTTTTAATTTATAGTTTATTTACTTTATTTTAATTCTATTTAGTATTTGTTATCATCTAATTAATTATGAAATTACTGTTTAGTTAATACAGATAGTTATTATTTACTTTAGTTAGGCTATTTCACGAATTTTGGATAGTTGTGAGCGATGGTCGGTGGGTGTAGTGTTCTCTTGTGTGGATTAACGTCCGCACTATTGAATACTACGTTAATCTGCAAAGACTGGGACGGTGGCGACGTCCTGTAATCCAGCTACTTGAAGGTCACGAATTGTGGATAGTTGTAAGCGATGGTCGGTGGGTGTAGTGTTCTCTTGTGTGGATTAACGTCCGCACTATTGAATACTGTGTTAATCCACAAAGACCATCCTCATAATTAGACCAATTCGTAATTCAGAGGCCGTGGTTCGGATTCCACGTTAAACTGTAGGTCCCTTAGTTGCCATTGGCTGTTGGGCTATTAATTAACAGTCCTGTCTAAGGAACATGTCAGTAACAAGACTACAAGATCGCGCCACAATCGTTCTACACTCATTTCTCATTCATACTTGGCTTAAAATATATACCTTGTGGTATGGTCACCATTTCAATAATCTAATCTAATCTAATGACCATCCTCATAATCAGACCTGTTCGTAATTCAGAGGCAGTGGTTCGGATTTCACGTTAAACTGTAGGTCCCTCAGATATGACTGTTGGGCTATTAATTAACAGTTCTGCCTAAGGAACATGTCAGCCTTAGTCAGTAACAAGACTACAAGATCGCGTCACAATATCTTACACTCATCTATCATTTATACTCAGTAACTAACTAGATGATGAACATTTTATGTGACTTTATTAACAATACCTAAGTGAATCGAGTAGTTGCTTTACAATTACCAAGACATCAACCCTTGGGCTATAATGACGCCCTGAGGTCCGACAAAACATTTCTGGCACGACAACCTCACTTGTGTAAGATGTCTCAAGAGGGAAGGGGATGAAGGCAAGGGGGTGAAGGGTTGGTAGGGAGAGGGGGCGTCACAACAGTCTGAGGGAGGAACTCCTAGAGGCAACCGTAACGTGCTAAGTCCAGTTCTTTCTGTTACGTTAATTACTAAAAACCAACTCTTTTGAAGATGTGTACGTGCATGTGTTATCATCATGACGTAGAGAGTCTCATTAAGGAAGCTTTTCTCTTTGCATCCCCAACCGACGTACCTACCTTTTATATTTTATAATTTTCCATTTTCCTAACAGACTTGTTTATTTTCCAATACTCATTCACTTGTTGATCCGTCTTCATTTACTTTGATTCATTAAATAAGTTTAAAATATATCCATTCATTTATATTTACAAATATTAAGTGAAAATAGTTTTGTGTGTTTAATATCATGGGATTTCTGATAGATTTTTAGATCATTTTCACAGAAATCTCACGTACAATCTACTACTCGAACTATAGTTTTTTAATTGATGAAAAACTGGAAAACTTTTACTTACCACTATAATATTTCACTTTTTACTTGTTACCGAACAAATAAAACAATAAAATGTAAAGAGAATAAAATTGTAATAAAACGCATTTAGTTTTAGCACTAATTTATTTATACTCGTTTATTCTCCACACTTTTTTCTTTTCAAACTAAATACATAACGATGAGCTTTTTTGCTTAGCTCTGGTGGGAGGGGGTGTGAGAAATTTGTAACCAAAATTTGAAACAGCTGCGTCATAGTTTGGTTATAATAAAATCTCTTTGAATGAACTGAAAACATTCCCTTTAGACATTATCCAAGAACTAACCATTTTCCTACAGCAAAGTAAATACAAACTTTCTTCTATGACATATTTGTGGATAAAAAATTATTTCCACGGATTGCACAGTCTCTTCAAAAATGTCCTCCATGGAGAGGCTTTAATGCCTTACGTTTTGTATTTGACTTCAAACAAAAGAGATTTCATTTTTAAAACAGTTGTTACGGTTTAGACGATTTAAGTAATTTTTAAAATACAAAATTATTGATTCGGATTTCAATCACGTGCTTATTGTGGTTGGCCCAAGGAGGGCGACATTGTGTTTTCACAATGGCAGTCAGACACAACACGATGTGACTGCCATTGTGTATTGTGTCTGGAGGCCACCCTCCTAGTAGATTGGTAAGGCCAATCTCTTAATTTAATTAATTTCAATACAATACTAGATTTTGTTTTAAACTTAAAAATACAGGTGTGATTGTACATTAACTTTGTGTAAAAAAGGAAGTCACTGTTTGTTTTTATTGATCTCTCTTCTTGTTTGAAAACGTTTATTTTTAATGAACGAACATTTGCAAACCTTATCATTATCATTGTAAATCCCTTTCTATCAAATAAATAACCTGTATTCCTGTTTTGGTAATTTTTCAAAAAAACATCAACATTCATGTAAAAAATAATTTCTTAAAAGATAAAAAACTATTTACTTAACCGAAACAGAGAACCTTTGTTTTTTATAAAAAATTTTACAGTTCCAAATTTTTGATCAATGAGGTAGTTTTCAAATTAAAAAGTAAATGAAAACATATTTGTTTGAGCTATAGTAAAAAATATTTTTGTCTAATTTTTTATCTTTCAAAGATTGTAATTTCAGTAACAAACTTCGAGTGTAATGACATTTTTCAAGATTAACTTTTTGAAAGGTTTAATTTTCAACTTAAATCTCATTTTAATCTAAAATATTGTAGAGCATAATTAAAAACCCATTTCATCACAGTATGATATTCTTTACAATGTGCTTTAACCAGAATTTAAACATAGGTTTTCATTAAAACATCCGGTTCCGCTTCTCCGAGTCCAGGATTTTCCTAATGCTCATTAGTAGAGTCATCTGTTTTAATGCGGAATTATTTTGCATAATAAAGATCCCAGCACAGCGACGGCACCTTCGTTGTTGATGACTAGCGTTGTTTGTTCTGGACCTTCGCTGTAACACACTAACTATTCCCTGTGTAAATAGCTCGAAAAAGAACAAACTGTAAGTTAAAAATAGGTAAAATCATGCATCAGTTCTACCTTTTCCGTTTTAAAGATAATTTTGTATCACTTAATTATTCGGAATTTTTTAAAAATAATTGTTTTACATGGATATGTCTTAGCTCTGGTGGGGGGTGTTGGCAATATGCGCGACCAAAATTTGAAACAGTGACGTCATTTGGTTATAAGAACAGCTGTTTAGGGGAACTGAAAACATTCCTTTTAGACATATACATGTGTATTCTCCACAGGGAAGTAAATACAAACACTTTTGCGTTCCACAAAATAAATAGAAAATATCTAAGATTTAAACAAATACAATGTATTTGTGCCAATATTTCTATTGAAATATAGTTTTTGTAACAATTAGGCTTGGTAAAACTAAAAATTTAATTAATTTTATCATTAAAAGAAGTAAAGGGCCTGTCGCTCAAAATGAGAAAGGAGCTATTTTACATCCAATTTCCATTTCAAAGAAATACAATTTTCAACCAAATGGAAAATGACATACACGTGTGACGTCATTGTTTGGAATCTTTTGGTATTTAGATGAAAGTTTCTTAAATGTAAACACGAATGACTTTAAAACCTACCTTGTACATGTTATTCCTAACGAGATGGGCTTGGAGACAACACCTGTCAAACTAAGGAAGTAATATTGTTAAATGACAGCCTCTGTCAAACATTTTGAACCTATTTTAATTATTAAACTTTTAGATTAAAAAATTAACTTAAAGTAAAGCGTTAACTACATATAAAAAGTTGATGCTTTCGGTCGCTTCACTTAAAAATATTTCATGGAGAAAACTAATTTTCGAGTTATCAAAAATGTCTTTATTTTAAAAGGTTTTTACCGTTGATAGCGAATTTTTTTTACCTTACTGTTTTACTGTATTAATTATAATTATATTACCATTAAAGTTAAAGTTTAAGACTTAAACATATTTATAAAATTAAAAATTCAAAGTTTTAAAAATTCGTTATTTAAATTTGGCAAATCACCTTACATTATTACGTTAGAAAAGCCATTATAGTTTTTGAATGACTTTAACATATTATTTTCAGTATTTTTCTATGAAGATAATGCATATTCACGTAATAATTTGGAGAAAGTTTTAAAATATATACTTTATTTACTGGAGCTTTAATCAGATATTTCTCCTTACATAATTTACTTAGAAGTTTTAATTGTTACGTGAAATAGTCTAATATGAAGTTTAAACTCTTTATTTAAAAAATAAGATAAAGGTAAGCTTTATTTATTTCAATATTATTTTAGTTGGATTTTAAACTACTATTACGGCTATGAACATTTAAGTCTTCATAAAGAAACTGGTTTTAATTCCGTTCAACTTTTCTTCAACTAATTGTTGATTTTTGTTTTCCAATAATAAAATCAATCTTGAATTTCAGTAAAATTATTTCTAGTTCCATTATAATTTTCAACAGCTCAGAAATTCCAACTTTAATCTTTTTGGTTTACTTTTAAAGCTATTAAAACGGTAATATTGGCATTTCAGGGAAATTCAAAGATTAAAAACTATTGTCAAATAATAAAATTGTAATACCTTATTCAAGAACTGGGAAATTTTCGCAGGTAAAGAATCGGTACATGGAATTGCTTTTGGTTTGCATTGAATTTCCATTTCAAAGGTCCAACTTTTCCTTTCGAGCACAAAATAAACATGAAAGTATGTAAATTGAAGACTTATTCAAACATGTTTCGGAAACTCAAAAATATTTGAAGTACGACGTTTAAAATATCGATCGTGGGGATCGCATTGCATTGTGGGAATTATCGACATTTACATCAGCTTCCATGCTCCAACGCTCCACAGCATCGATGCTTTGTTTGATAAGTTCTCGAGTTAGAGTTTAAATATCATTAAACTATAAGTGGCTTGGAAGCAGTCACTAAACTTATAATTGACTTTATGAACTCGTTGAAATATTTTGTTGGTTACAATTATTATGTAGGTTAAGCGTAAATTTTGATTTCTTCATCTCAATAAACACTTTCAACAATAATAACTTACTTGAAGCACATTACTTGTCTTATTAATCTTAATATTTAGGTTTTGAAAATATTTAGAGATGGAAATAATTTTCAATTTAAAACATTTATTGAACAAAGAAAATAGTTTTATATACTCGTACTTCTGTGTTTTCTTGTTCGGTTTTGAATGTTTTAGGCAACAATTATGTCTAGTAAAACATTTAAAATTTAATAATGAAACGGATACGGATGTTGAAATATTTTGTGAAATTGAAAAAAACAGGGTTGTAAGAGTTCGAACTAAATTAGTTTTAGTATCTCACAAAAGGAATGAAATAAGACAAAGCAAAGGTTTCAGTCAGCGTATTGCTGTCAGACGGACTGACAGTGTGAGTTAGTGAGAGACCTGGGAAGAGAGGGTAAAATAAGGTTATTTCTTTTAAAATTGTATTTGTTCCTTTTATTCTCTGATGAAAATAAAGTTAGAAATAGGTGATAGTGTTCAAGAGCGCTTATTTTGTAAACATAAATTTTACTTGTGTATCAAACCGGAGTTCTGAATACATTAGAAGTAAGTCGATGGGCTTAGAGCTACTGATAATGAATTTAGACGTGATAAAACTTTCAATTTTCATTTCATGGAATGTTAAGGTGACATTGATTTAAATGTATTCATTTATGTCTTTACAAAATCTTTGAAGCAAAGAAATGGAATGGTCAACAGCAATTTATTTAGATATGAAATCAGTACATATATAATGATATAACTAATATTATTTACCGTCATAAACTTTTCAAATAAAATAGATTTTTTTCAAATCATTTTAATTAATTACAGTCGAAAATTAGGTTAAGATTACAATGTGAGATATTGATGGTAAAAGATAAAGGGATTCTGTAGTTAACTTTTGATAGAATAAAATCGTTCGATTTATTTTATTTTTTTTATCCTAACGGTTAGGATAAAGTCATTTTGGTGTTACAGATTAACATTACTAAGATAGGGAAAGGCTACATACATTTAAAATCCTGTTTTAGAACACATTAGTAGTGTTAGCAATTTGTTAGAAATATTGAGAATAAAAAAGGTGATAAAATAGCCAAAATTGAAAGCTCTACCTCACGTAAGTATTTCTACAAATATAAATTCCGGTATGTTCCGCTTCAATAAAAAAATTGAGCTTGACCTACTTGTTTATAAATAGCCTTTTCATCAAAAATACAATCAAGTATTTATAATTTTTCAATTAAAATACCAGCGTGAGTATTGTGTTGTAGAGGAAAGGCAAACTAATTAATTAATAAATTACTAATAAATTGTAACACATTACTAACAAAAGTAAAACAGGATTATTCGATAACTTGTTTCACCTGAGTGACACTGAAGTAGAGATCTTTAGCAAAATTTTTTACCTGAAACGAAATTTCCAAATATATCGGCAGATGTAAACAAATCTATTTGGGTTCTGAATCATTGACAAGAACTCATCTGCTGATGACGTCGCTTTAGCCGCTAGCCTCTAACCCATCCCCAACAGTCCCGTAATAGCCTCTTTGTAGTCCCGGCGGGGACTTGTGTGTTATTCGAGATTGAACCGATATATTCAGATTGTCTGCATGCTGTTATGTGTCTAACAATAAGTCACATGTCCATTAAATACAGATCTGGTTCGTCTTACTGTCATATTGTACCTCTGGGTATGCTGTCAATATTTTACCGACCCTCTTTTAAAATTATGCCTTATGTGAGACTATTTTATTTTTTTACTTACAATTTCCAAAAAATATATTCAACAATCAGCCTTTGTAAAACTGATTAGTCTATTAAATTAGTATTACATTTAACGGAGCTACAAATTTATTTCACTTGGCTAAAATGTTTTAATTCGGTTTTTTCATAATTTACTAATGTTGAAAAACATTGCTGCATTAGCTCAAGGTTAGTATTTTTATTGCCTACGTTGAATCTGTGGTATTAAATGTAATTGTAATAAATTAATATAATACGTGAAAATTGTTATATTTCAAACCAAAATGTAGGGTTTATAATAATTGGAAACCTATGTTTATATTAAATTTGCGGATATTAAAGCCAATATTGTGTAAATTGAGAGGAAATATTATTTGCTACATACGCGAATTCTGAGGTTTCCGGTAACCCCAGTTTCATTGCGCAAAACCGGAAGTTAGTGTTGTAGGAACGTCTACCGTCAATCAGCTGACGAGCGCTTATCGCATGCTATTGGTTAGTTTCACATAGATTTAGAGCGTTCCGCGAATGTGATTGGCCGGTTACTTATACGCAATAGGGTGGATATGGTCTAATATCCACCCTAGTGCGGATATCTACTGTTCAACGCTCTGCCTACAGTTCGAAATGTGCATGTTATCGCGCGGTTGTAGGAAAAATCATTTTTATGAAGTATAAGATGCTTTAAATAAAATTGATCACTATTCGTGGAACCCATTGGAATATTTTTTATACGTTAATACGCAATGTTCAAACATTTATTTGGAGGAGATTATCAGTTTTAACGAAAGTAAAAATTGAAATGTGTTGCTCGTTGGTAAGGGAAGAGAAAGTGTTTGTGAGTATAGGAGAGAGAGGGGACATTGAAAAATGGAATTTTGACTGACGGAATGTTTTGGACTTTATTAACGTCCGCCCTTTGATTGGTCAATTGAGGTCTTGATTGGCTGTCAGTGAAACGGATTGGCGAGCTTGGCTGAGAATCATTGTCATATTTGAGAGAGTGAAACCTCAGAGAATAGTTAGAGTCAGATAATAGAATATTTTTTAAGTAATACACCGTAGTCTCTTTCTGTCGTTCCTCTTCCATGTTGAGCGTATTATTTGTCAGCAAAGCTGATGAGGCACTGTGAGCACTTTTTTGTACATTGTCAGACAGAAGGGATTTTTAGGAATTGAACATACTGTAAAGCACAGTGTGAGTCATGTAGTATGCTCATCTATAGAGTCTAGTAATGACTGGGACCGTGGCGTATCCTGTAATCCAGCTACTTGGAGGTCACGAATTGTGGATATTTGTGAACGATGTTCAGTGGGTGTAGAGTTCTCTTGTGTGGATTAACGTCCGCACAATTGAATCCTACGTTCTGCAAAGACCATCCTCATAAATGGACAAGTTCGTAATTAAGAGACAGTGGTTCGGACTCCACATTAAACTATAGGTCCCTTAGATATGACATTGACAAGACTAATAGATTGCGCCACAATTATCTTACACTATTTTCTCATTCAAACTTGGCTTATAATACCTACCTTGGTACGTCGCTTTTCAAATGGTAATCTAATCTAATCTCATCGGTATCGAGGACTTTGTGTCGTACCCGAGTTCAGGCTGACCAAAAAAGCAATTATGAATCATTAATATGTCCTGGATTGGATACATCCTTTAGTAAAATTCAAGGAATGGGCATCCAAGATAAAACCGTTTGCTCCATTGAGAATATGGGAATTAAAGGTACAAGTAAAACTGTTCACCTTGGTATCGATTATATATAATTCTCGGACGGTTTCATTGATGATAATCCTCCTATAATCATCTCTGAACTGTAGATCCTTCACACAAACAAATTCAGGGGTACTTCATTTACTTGCGTTTTGCAAATACGAAAATAGTCTTCCTTGGTCAGACTTCATTTAACGGAAATCTTTATTATAGTAAAAATTGTATGAAAATCACACACAATTGAATATATTACAATATTGAATACTATAACCTGGCCAACCTCGACCATTCAAGAGTCTTGGCACTGTGGAACTGCTCCAGCTGTCGGCTCAGTGCCGAGTGTCTGTCTGGAGTTATTTCTGTTCCTGTCGTCTCGTCTGGCTCATTTTTAAACTCTTTGTTTATCCGGAGAGTTGTTTCATGCGGATCTAACACTGGTTGTGTTGAGTCTCATTTCCGAGGTCTTCCATATGGTTTTAATTGCACTGGAACATTCCTTGTTAAAAGTTTGCAAGATTTACAATTCAATATCTTTTATTAGATTTTTCCAACGCGTCTATTTTTTGTCACCCCGCTTGCTCGTAATCGGAGTGTTTTGATTAATTTTTGCGTTATCAATATAGTGTTTGTGTTGTGCATTATAATTATAGTATTATTGACGACATCATATAATCCAATAACCAACTACATTATGACTTCATTACGAACTACATTACAGTATGACTACATTATGAACTTCAGAAAATGGCTGTCAGAATCATCTCAAAATTAAAAAGAAGGGAGTCGTGTAAGCCAGCGTTCAAAGAGCTGCAACTGTTGACACTCCCCTGTCTCTACATTCTCGAAACAGCTACGCACTGTTTTTTTAAATGTTCTCTGATTCGGGGCAGAGACATTCATAATTACAACACAAGAGGCAGGGGGGATCTCCGAACTGGACAGCACAGAACGGCCGTCTTTGAACATCTACCATCACAAGCAGGTGTACATTTGGTCAACACATTGCCAGACTCATTCAAAAATACACTTATGCCAAAGGCATTCAAATCTCGTCTCAAACAATTCCTTGTCTCAAAAGCTTTCTATAGCGTAGGCGAGTATTTATCTTATGACTGGGAGACCACCATTTCAGGACAAAATTAACACCAGGTCCTGAGGGGCAGATTAATTGGCGAGTGGTTGGTGAATGAATGAACAAATTTGTATGTCTGACTGGCTGAATGAATGGAAAATTTTAGTTTGAACAATGACTTTTGCAATACAATTAATGTAATTGTCTACTGCAATAAAGATTTATTATTATTATTATGAATTTATAAATATATTTTACAAGGGTTATATTTCGTTCTGTATCAGGTGTTAGTGGAGGAAAACCAAAACCTTTAAGCGGAGGACAACTATTGCATTTTTTGTTAATTAATCCAAAATAGGGGTTCAGTACACTTGAATACCTCCGTATTGTTTGCAGTTTGATACAGAATGTTTTCTAAAATTCGAACCAAGACTGACATTAAACAGTTAATACATTTATAGTACTTGTGTAAAGTTCTATTAAATTCTAAACAAAACAGATTGGCTCTGTGTAATCTCATTTCTGTTAAATAGGGAGATCAATATTTTAATAACTGTTTAATCGCGAAGACACATATCAGGAAATGCAACTGGGAATGAAATTAAACGAATCTACCAACAGTTTCAGAGATAGCAGTGGGATATTTATATCAAAAGAGGTGCGATTCGTTGAGAGACGTCCGCCCGATGACCTTTAAGGCTCTTCATCCTCTTCCCCTCCCCTCAGCTGTCAGCGCCCCCCCGTAAAACTCCGCCCCCGTCATTATATATCACCTCGCACACAGATCCAGACCTCAATTTCCTGAGGAAAACCGCAGCAAATCCTGTACTGTCCTTTAGCGTTGAAATGGACCCGGATGTTAACAAAGATTTAGAGCCGTAATGTTACGTAACCTTATTGTCCAACGTGGAATTAAAAGATTCATGTATTCTTATTCACTGAAACATGCTTCTTGGTTGGTGTTTTAGGTTTTATACCAGTAAATAGATAAAATTCTGTTGATATTTTTAGCTGAAGGGATGTTTCTAATGTATTTAAAGTGGTTAATTTTGCTAATTTCCATACATTATTTCATACTTTTTTTGTTATGAAGGAAAACGTTTTTTCGATTAGATTTTATATAACTAGTAATGGCGATTCAGGGATTTGCTTGAAAAAATATTAATCATATGACTAATGTAAACAAAAAATATCCAATCACGTGATTAATGACAGTACTTCCGTTACACCTTTTACGTCTCACAAATTTCTAACACCCCCCTGCATGTCAAAAGCTATTTTTATGGTAAAAATATATTAATGATTGTAAATTAAACAGAAGTAGATTTTGGGAGCCATACGATATAAATGTGTTGGCATAAGCAGTTTCCGTTCTAATGAGCTGTCTTGTTGTCACCCCTCACTAAATATTCTCCTCTCCACGCTCTGCAATTCCGCACTGCTGTGCAACATTCTGAATCACATGTCATTTTGTTTTACAAATGTTTGTGTAAACTGTTGCTTAATTAAAATAAATCCATTTTACTTTCTCCCAACTAAACGATGGTGGAAGGGGAAAATTTTACTTTCGTAAACAATTTAGAATTTAAGTTTTTAAAGAATTTATCAGTTTTGGGACCTCTTAAGCCCAAAAAGTGGTTATTGAAATGATCTCAGTCTATACGTTTACACAGCCATAGCCTAAGTCCGATTTACTTACGGTGCCAAAGCAAAAAGGTAAATTTACTTTCCTTATTTATTTAACATATCACCAGTGTAAGATAATTTTACACAGTAAAAATGGCCCAAAAGGTTTGGTATTACTTAGGGTCTATCCTCACCAAAGTCTATAACTTGTAGTAATACGGAAGTGAATGAAAGAAAATTAATGATTACTTTTCAAAAAATACAATTTTAAAAGCTATTTTAAAATGCATTTTAGAATAACATAATAGTCGTCATGTAATAATCGCCTACATCCAAAAAATTCACATTTTTAAGTAAGACCACTTTTGCAAATCTGACAACTTTATCTAAAGCATAATTAATTAAGTTAGTTTCAAAAATATCTAGATCCAATGCTAATACAAGCAGCAACTCTGTGTTTAGTTGCAAAAGCTCCTAGAGCGTGGAGTCAGTTTCAAAAATGCCCACATCCTAGAAAAAGCGCACGCGCAAAGGCAACAGTCAGCTGACTGACACGTTTAGAGGTTATGTTCGGCAACAGCTATTCATTGTGATTGTGATTCTGTTTTATTTTTACCGTTTTTAACTTGAAGATAGATTACTTTCATAGTGTATTAGTGATTATTCTCAACAAATAATGGGGTTTTATGCCAGTATAAATGAAAAAACCCTCGGAAGCGTCCAGGGCTTCAGGATTCATGGAAACGAGCAAAAATTAGAAAACAAAGGTAGGCGTATCTTTACACTCAATTTTTGTTACAGTACAGTTACAGTGATAGAAAAGTTGTAAGGATAAAATGTTGATATTATGTATTAAAGTACTTCTATGTATTAGGTATTTAACCAAAACATTCATACTGCTGATACTTTGAGAGAAAAAGTTTTTTGCGTTTTACCAAAAAATTACTTTTTTGGATGTAGGCGGTAATAATTTTATTTATTCAGTTTATTGATACCGTTTATTAATAATAATAGTTTCCTACTGAAATTTGATTGGTCATTCAAATTGCGTCATGTTATTGAAATAAAACTGAACTAACATTTTAAGTACAAATTCAAATGTCTTATGTGGAGTACAAGATTCTGATTTTGATTACGAAATTACCCCGCGCAAAGTTTCTGCAACACTAACACAAAACATATATTTGACGTCTAAACTAACAGAGCTTCGGGTTGCGGCTCCGGGGCTTTGGCGAAGTTTGGAAAGTTGGTCTTTGATTAAATAGTTTGATACAGATGTTTTGTGTGAGGATTCACAGAATTACAACTTTACAATACTGCAGATAAATTGTCGTAGGTCCTAATTTATTCGTATTGTGTTCTCCATGAACTGATATGATGATTTTCATAAACAGATGTTTTTTCAAGTTACATCCCAATTGCTGGAATAGATTCACAATTATTAATATAACATTTTTCACCACTCAAGCCTAAAAAAACTTAATATTGGGTTTGGCTTCAAGGTATCCGTTATTTTACAACTAAAAATTCGTTGCTCCAAATATTGTTTAAAATAAAAAAATATTAATATAACATTTACTCAAAGCAAATTAAAGTTCATATTAGCGAATTTTCCATAGGGAAGAAGCTATTACCGTAGGTCTCATGGCAAGACTTAAGCCCGAGACCATGTTATTGTTTTGTCTTTAGGTGCCCAGAGACTAAAAACAATAGTCGTTAAAATTTATATATATATGTGTCTGTGAACACGATAACTCTCGTAAAAATGGTCCGATCGAGACCAAATTTGGTAGAGACGTGTATTCCTACATTTGCTTGGAAGAGTTCGTAAACCAGACGTATCAGTCAATGGGAACGGGAATTTTGGGGGGGTTTGTACTCGAAAATTGGGTATTTCACGTTCTTAATATGTAATTTAAATTTTTTAGATTTTATCTTTCTCCATTAAAATCAGCTTAAAAAACTACACAATTCATTTCCTTAAAGTTTTTCTCTAACTACAATGGTTACCGAGATATTAAAAAATCTAAACACAGTTCGTTGTATTTTGAGGCTCCAATGTTAATCTTATGGATAATAGGCAAATAATTCTCATGTTTATTAACAGATTTTGACGAAACTTGTCATATATTATTATTATTAGATTATTGATTTGGAAATTCGCAGAGTACGCAGGTCTGCTGCGACGGCGATATTTTTAATTTCGCGTTCATTCCTCATGTTTTTACTATAACAACCTTTTTGTCTGAGAGTGTTTCAAATGTTTCATAAAACAAAGGGTAAAAAAGAGAGTTTTCGTTGAGGACGAATCGCTACGTCGCCTGTTACTGATTGAAAGGCAGGCGTTCATTCCTTGATGAAGCTTCAATCCAATTCGTTTGTTACCTAAAATAATTTCTACCAATCCGTGAGCTGTTGGAAAAAAAGCGTGAATGGTTCTTACACCAATATTTTTTTGTTTGGATCAAACTTTCAGATTCTCTCGTCTTTGCTGAAATTACCTTGTCAAGAGTTATATATAATGTATAATATAATGTATTTTCTGTCAAACTATTGTACATGCAATGAGACAGAAAAAAAGCTGAGGTTTAGGCTATCAGTAATGAATAGATGTGAATCAGATATTCGTTTTAAGCACCACAAAAAAGTTATTTTATAAGCAAAGCTGTAAAATAAATGCCATAAAAAATTAATTTACCTTTAATGCCCAGTAAAAGAAAGGATAACTTGATAAAAGTATTATCAATTTGTTTACTTTCCCAAGTTTTGTTTAACTAAAACTCGGATGTAAAGTCTTAGGTATTTTTGAAGAATTATACTAATTAATTTAAGAATAGTATTTTAAAAAAGGATAACGAAGTTAATAAAAACGAGAACATTATTAAATAGAGTGAGTTTTATTGCAACACACCCCACAACTGATTTATGAATATTTAATTTGAATAAAAATTTAAAAGTTATAATTCACCAGATTTATTCAGGTGGAATTCCTCTGTCAGCCTTAATGTTCCAGCTGCTCGTTAGTTGCGTATTTCCTCTTACCCCTCCCAGCACCTAATAAAAACCCCTCCCCAACATTCACAATTTCTTTTTAATGAACCTGAGAGCAATTTACTCAAAAAGAGGAAGTACATTTTGCTTTGAAGATTGTAACATAGATCCATTCGGCTTTTCAAACGGCAATGTGTTTAATGTGTATTTAAGTACCGTATCTATTTATTACAGTTTGTTATTGTAGTTATTAAAACTATAGATTGGTACGTTGGTGTGTGCTACAAACCAGCCAATTAGAGGTAAAAACTTTTGATTGATATAAGCGATGCTCGGTAGATGTGATATTCTCCTCCACATTTTTGAATACTACGTTCATCCGCAAAGAGTCCTCATAATTAGACCAGTTCGTAAATTAGAGGCAAATTTGTGGTTCGGATCCCACGTTAAGTCATGGGCGGAGTTAGAGTTTACTCGTTGGTGGACACAGAGTTGGTGTCCTAGTTTTTGTCACAATATAGCTTAAAAATGGAGAAAAAGACTTAAAACTAATGTAATACCACAGCAAAACCCATATAAATAACTGTGCCAAATGAAAAATTATGACAGAACTGGTAAGATTGGTAATGAAATCCAAAAACTTTCAAGAGGCCTGGAGGGCATTGCCCCACTTTAACTCCGCCCATGCTATAAGTATAGCCTATTAAATGCTACTGGCTGTTGTGTTAAATTAACACTACTGCCTAAGGATTATGTCAGTCTTAGTCTTTAACAAGACTACAATATTGTGCCACAATATTATCGTACACTCACGTATCCATACTTGGCTTAAAGTATCTACTATTTTAGAAAGATAATAAGGGTAATTTAGAATTGGAAATTACTCATAGTACATTAGATGGTAGTTTCTAGTACGACGAAACACATGTCATAAATGTTATATCACATGAATGCTACGTGTAGAGGTGCGAGTATGATGTGGTGTTGAGATCACTACACATCTCATTACCGCACACTCTGCACTCCGCAGCAACAGTCTCATTAACCGTCTAGATGAGAGTTGTAGTGCTGTGAATGAGATAAATTACATCCTAGATCTCATCCTGTCGTTTTAGTTGACATTCGGGTTTGAGAAGGTTGTCGCGAGTAAACACTTGCTGTACGATTAAGCTTTGCTTTCAATTATGACTTTCTTTATTTACTTTTTGCCATTAATACGAATGAGGCTTTTCTAGGAAAAACAAACACACAGATACGTTCAACTGACTTCAGAAACTACGACGTATAACTAAACCACTCATTTTAAAGTATACAACACCTCAACTATCTTGGGGTTTAAGTCTTCCAAACCCTACAACTAAAATAGTTACTAAAATGTCTCTCTTTAAACCTTGAATCAAATTACAACAAATATAAAAGGTTTGTTACATGAATATTTTTCTTAGTGATCTTTAGTGCTCACAAGTTAATCCTACGTATAAGCTACAAAAAAATCTAGTCACATGAATCGCTACGTTTTAGAATTGGATCACCATTGTATGCTCTGGCTTTGCTTGCAGACATAAATTCGAAAACTAATTATTTGGGTTCAGATGACCCCCAAAATGAATACATACACTAAAAACAGGAATTAAAAATCTTTGACGAAAAATACCTTCTCCTTGTTGTATACAGTAAACGGAAGAAAGGGCCTAGCACATACAAAGTACGTGCAAAATTACTGAACCGAGCTATTTCCAGATGGAGACATTTTACCTGTCAATTAGTTAGTTGACATTCGGGTTTGAGAAGGTTGTCGCGAGTAAACACTTGCTGTACGATTAAGCTTTGCTTTCAATTATGACTTTCTTTATTTACTTTTTGCCATTAATACGAATGAGGCTTTTCTAGGAAAAACAAACACACAGATAAGTTCAACTGACTTCAGAAACTGCGAAGTATAACTAAACCACTCACTTTAAAGTATACAACACCTCAACTATCTTGGGGTCTTCCAAACCCTACAACTAAAATAGTTACCAAAATGTCTCTCTTTAAACCTTGAATCAAATTACAACAAATATAAAAGGTTTGTTACATGAATATTTTTCTTAGTGATCTTTAGTGCTCACAAGTTAATCCTACGTATAAGCTACAAAAAAATCTAGTCACATGAATCGCTACGTTTTAGAATTGGATCACCATTGTATGCTCTGGCTTTGCTTGCAGACATAAATTCGAAAACTAATTATTTGGGTTCAGATGACCCCCAAAATGAATACATACACTAAAAACAGGAATTAAAAATCTTTGACGAAAAATACCTTCTCCTTGTTGTATACAGTAAACGGAAGAAAGGGTCTAGCACATACAAAGTACGTGCAAAATTACTGAACCGAGCTATTTCCAGATGGAGACATTTTACCTGTCAATTAGTCCCTGGCGGGAGTAATCCAAACAACGTTAGTGCAGTTGCAGATTAACGTGGCTGGTGAGAACCCCCCCTCTAGGGGGTGAGGGAGGAGGGGGTTAAATTACCTTGTTTTCCCCTCAACCCCTCCCAGGTGAAAAACAAGTGCGATGCAATTGGCTTGTGTTTGCCGATATTCACATTTCTTCAATATTTTCATTTCAATTCCGGAGTTTTCACTAGTTTCCTCATTCAAGGTTTTCACCCTTGAGTTTTACAAACTCAGTAAATTGTTTAATTAATATTTATCATTTTTCTTTTCAGTGTTCGTGGGTTGAGTCATTAGAGAGCTAATGTTCACTTTAAATCCCCACTTAAATAATCACGCTTTCCAAATTGTTAAAAAATATTTATTTTTAAGTTTCATTTCGCGTCAAAAGATTAAAATTCTGTAGGAAGTTATTAGACCTCTATGAATGGACTTACATTCACTTGTTATTGGGAATGTTACATAAAAACGTCTAGTATTGAACGTTCGAGTGTAGCAAAACTATTTTAAAAATTTTTACTGTACCATGATTTCCTGTTATTTTTAAAATGTGGCCCAAAAATGAATAAAATAAAAGGAAAGTGTGTCAAGGATACAAAGCTCGTATTTTGACATGGATATTTCTTAGCCCTGGGGGGTCTAAAATTTGAAACAGTGACGTCATACGGTTAATGACGTCATAGTTTGGTTATAAGATCAACTGAAAACAGTCCCTTTAGTTTAGTAGTCCATGATCTAACCATTTGCTCACATGGAAGTAAATACAAACTTTTATACAGGATAAATGAGGGACATCATTCATTGAAACTTTTGCCGACATTTTTAATTATATTTTGGAGTGTATTCAATTAATTAGTGAAACACAACTTGGGGTTTCTACTAAAAAGTGATCTAGAACACCCAACATTTCATCACATAACATGACCCCTCCTCATCAGTCTAAGAATTTCAACCTTTTTTCAGTTATATATGTTTCAACATTGACTAACCACAGCTCGTGTGGACGGCTTATCGCCATTGTAACGACTAGGTACGGTTTCTTGTACCTTAACTCAGGCATTAAGTTAACCCTGTTAAATGGTTTCATGGTATGGATGATTGTGGTAGATGGTTTGTGTAGCAACGGTAGACCCTTAGTCTGAGGTTCATTTTAAATCCACACCGGCCAAATTACAGTATACATTCCGCCTTCGTTCCTAACAGTATACAGTAGTTAATAAATAGACGTGTATTAATCAGACTTGATTATGTTAAACAAGACATTTATTACGCCAATTCTAAATGTATCAGTGGTGTTTCCCCTTCTTATCCTTCTTCCCCTTGTCCGTGCCCTTCCTGTCCTTGCTCGCACTCGAGCTCCTCTTGCGCTTTTGGTTCTCCTCGAACTCCTTCTGCTGTCTGTCCTCCTCCCTCTTGTTCCTATCGCGTATGAGGGCCGCCGCCAACCCGTAGGCTTGCAGGAACATGAGGAACTGCTGACTAGCTGGCATCATGTTCTCCATAGTCCCGGCTTGAGCTTTCTTGCTCTTCTTGGGTGGACAGTCCTGGCCGCAGGACTGGCACACGCCCTGGCACTTGGGGCCCTTCTGGCTCTTCTTCTGGCACCCGTTACACGCGCTGGGTGGACAACAGAGGACCTGTGTGTGCGTGTCCTGTGCCTTGTTCCCGCCGTAACACTGGATCTGACACAGTTTCGCAGGACTGAAAAATCAACACATTTTGTAAAAATTGTTTTTTCTAATCACTCTACGTTAAATTTGTCACGTGATTACATTTTCCACCTTGGGGTTTTAAATGATAAAATTCGAATGGTAAAGCATAACTATAAACACATTTATCTCACTGTATATATGATTATAGTTTTAATAAACTTTTTGGGATGTTCCAGTAATTTTTGTTGTAGAGCTGATATTTTTAGTAGTAGTTTATTATTTATTTATTGTGTGGGAAATTAAACTTGAATTAATAGAATAATAGCTAGACATTATAATTAGGAGAAATAATTCCTAGTGCCATTAACGTGACACCAGAAACAAGTTTACAGCACTTGTTTGAATCTAACATTATTGTTATGGAGAGTGAGTGTAAAAACACAGAAAATGCTGTCTCGTAAAACGTGTTATACTCATTAATTTAGGATTAAGTTTAACGTTTAAAATAATTACACTTACAAAGGTCAATCTAACGGACACGTATGTCACACTACACACAATATTCAAATAAATAAAGTTTACATCTACAGACTAATCTTTTTTGTATATTCTTTTGTGGTGACGAATAAATCACATTCGCTAGAAAACGGTCGTCTTGAAGGTGAATAAATGATTGCTTTCCTCCTTCAAGAAAACAATATTTACATAAAAAAATAATAAAACTACTTAAAATGTTAAATTTTAACTGAACAATACAAGTCTTAGAGGAAAATAGAGTCCCAAAGGCAGAACCAGATTAGGGATTTCCTCTTAGAATAATATTATTCAAACGTCATACCTTTTCTCTTTACCTACGTATAATAAAAAAACAAATATAATATTCTCTCAAATTTAATGTAATCCCTCATGTGTAACTGTACATAGATAATAAAAATATACAAACTATTGGAATGTAAATGAGAATCATTTTAGGTAAAGTAGTTATAGTGGTTTTAGGCTATACTAATTGTTTTTGTACATAAATAATCATTTATCGAACGTAAAATTTAATTGATTTAAATCGGTTATTGTTGAAAATTGGTGATGTGTTGATAGTTAAACGTGGCTAGCGGAGAGCTACTCCTGAAACACATCCTTAAAATCGCCATAGCCCATAGCAATGCTTAGTGGAGTGGTTTTTAATATTAGGATAATGTTTGACTCTCTTAAAACTCTCAAAATAAACTGTGTATAGTCCCAGATTTTATTTTATGTGCCGCTACTTGTACTATAATGATATTAAAGCTGCGGTTATTCAAATTACATCTGAGCTGTTGAACCCCTACGTATGTGATGGAGAACAACCCTTTCGAGGGTCATTACTACATTATGCCTGGCTCAGTAACAAGAGCTATCATTGCTATTGCTGAGTAGAACTGAGGTGAATAGCGATCGTGTAGTGGAATATCAAATGATCCAAAGATATTCATTGAAGTCGAATTGTATTAAAAGCCTTTAGACCTTTCTGTGTTTAAAAAAATACTTTGTAAAATTCGGACTTGAGGTGTTGGAAAGTCATTGTTTACAAAAAAAATTGAAAGGTGAGATAAAAACGAAATGCCAACACGAACGAAATCCGTTTCCCTTGTTTTCAAAGCTACGTTCAAATGAAAGCTTATTCAACGTAGGAATAAAGCAGCATGTATGTTTCCACTGTTGGAAGCGGTGTTTGCGCACTATTGTTCCGGACTCGTGAACGAGTAGAACAGTGTTTGTTGTCAACGATAAATGTTCAGAAAAAAACTATCCCTGCATGAATCGTGAAATTTGATTTTACTCTGTATAAACGGCCAAAAGAATAAATACAGTCATATTTGATTCCCAGATCACTGTGAAACCGATATGTTCAACACGATCCATTGAGGCTTCTAAAAGTTGTACTTTTCATCGAGTTGATATTTTTTAAATTTTTTTAAATTGATAGTTTATTGGCTAATAGTTGGGACATAATTACAGGGTCCATTCCGCAGTGAAATACTAACAAATTTCATAAAGTTTCAGTCAATATGTTTTAAATTGACGTTTTGTCACTTACTGTGAAATTAAGAAAAAATATTCCAGAAAAAGTTTTTCTAAATTAAAAAGATTTATGTTAAAGATTATTTTAAAACTGTTCAAAGCCGAATAAAATTATTTATATCAAATTAAGCAATAGTAATTGTTCAAATTACTAACATCTATGTTTAGAAATCTACTCTACCTAACTACTTAACATAATGAGTTCATTTTACTATTTCAAAATGTTTTGCTACGAGTAAATGTGTAAATAGGCAGTGGTGGGGATATGAGGTCTTAATGCAGATTTCCATAACAAATTAGACCTTTGTTACGAGACTCACCCTTACTTAGGACAGAAATTAGAAATTTTTAAGTAATAAATCAAAATAGCGTAATAAATGAATGGTAAACGTAGTAAAATGTCTAAACTTACTCAATGCAGTTGTGATTTTGCTCTTGCGAGGTGGGCATCCCCATTCCCATCCCCCCGGGGTGGGCGCCCATCATGTCCTGGCCGTACATCCCCTGCTGACCGCCCATGTTCATGCCCATGGGGGGCTGACTGCCTGGTGGACAGATGAAGATCTGCGTCGACGGAGCAGGTGGAGGACATTTGCAGGGGTCTTCATCTTCTGAGTCTGAACTTTCGTACTTTTTCTTTCCCTTTTTACTCTGGGAAAGCAAAAACATTTTTTTGTATTTTCAACCATTTTAATGGTTTTGTGTGGTCATGGTCATGTCACTATCCAATATCAACCTTTTGTTTGAGAAATATTGAGAGCAAAATTACAAATGAAGCTTGCATTGTAATCAAACTAGAAATTTTCAATCGTTTACCAAATGTCAGATGAAATCAAGGCAGACTACTGGAGAATATGCATTGCGATATTTAAATTTCTGACCTCAGTAGTACTTAGTGATTCAACACAGATTTCTAAAAAACTGGTCCAGTTAAAGATCTGAAAGCGCAGTAATTCGTAGGAGCTCTTAGTTGCTAATGACAAAATATAATTACGAACAAATCGACGAGTTTTGTTGTTAGGAAACTTTAGTGTAAAAACTTAAATCGAGTTATTTACCATTAAATAAAATATTTTCCATTGGGCGACTCTATTTTATTATTTTTTCAGGATTTCCTTAGGAGATATATTTTTACGGATGTCATTTGAAAATGTCATGCCTTTTTGGTGCTTTTCTGTGTCACTTCTGACTCCAAATAGTCTAAATATTCGAAATCCTTCCTTTTTTCACAATACGAGCTGATACTTTCCTATCTTTTTATCCGTGCATATAAAAAGAATGGTCAACTAATCCTTAGGGTTCTAAAATGAAGGGTTATATGCTTCTCCACACCCAATGAATTCTTACGATATTATTCATCATTGCTCTTGGTAGTCTATGCTTTACGACCGGTAGCAACGATGCAAATTTGCTTAATTTGATTGAAATGGAGTCTTATACTTTGGAGATAGGCAGCACTTGTATGCAAAGGTCCTAAGGGCTCAAAAGAGAACTTAAACGTTTGGACACCCAGTTGGGTTTGAATCACAATCTCACGAGGCGTACGCGTTGTGTTACTAAAATAAAATATTTATACTCATCTATCTTGAATAAGGAATGATTTAAAATTATTTTAACAACAATTTCCGTCCAGTAAGGTAAATTAAACTTACTTTTTTACTGCTTGCTTCAACCGGTGGAGGAGGTGGATACTGCTGCATCATAAGCTGTGGGTCGAAGGAGCTTTGCCTTGAACCAGGCGGTCCACGAGGCATTCCTTGGGTCATACCAGGGGCGCCCGGGGGTGCTAGGTGGCCTGGGGGTCCTAGGGGCGGGCCTCCTGGAGGGGGTGCACCCGGGCCTGCAGGACGGAACTGGGGTGGTGCTTGGGCCATCTGAAAGGAGGATGAAGTGTTTCATGGTCGGTGCCACTTGGTAAAGAGATTGGTAGATGTGGAAAAGAATTCTGAATTTCCCAATTCAACAAATAGTGACGTTTTTATTAGTTAAACTAAATATCAAATAAGTTATTATTAGATAGTAATTATACACTGTAAAGTATGAAAACCTTTACTAAACCACTTGAACATATGTGAATCAATTACAATACTACACGAAAAACTGTTTTAGTAAGTAGTTTTCTCTACCCTTGTTAATATGTGGTGGAAAATTTACTTTAAGAGTAACCCGTGTCTTTCAGAATAAAAATACAGATAAATAAAAACGATCTGCACAATTTCACATGAATCTTATTTTTAGACCGTGACAGAAACTCCATCAAGAAGGATCCTTTTTGGTTAAGGATATCGTCAATTCAAAGGATATATATTTTCCCCTAGACGAAATCCTAAAATTTGGATAATTGATGGTTAATCTTGGCTAACTTTCCCAGTATTTTGGCTATTCTACTTCCAGTACCTTGTGGTAGTTGTATAACACACCAAAGTGCCAAATGATAGTTTGATCCTACCATTTTAATTGTAATTAGAAACAGTGGAAACAAATTGAAGTAACATTTATCATTAAACCTCTTAACTCGGGAGTTAAAATAAGTATTCTAAGTGATAATTTAAAATGGAAAATGTAAGAAGGAAATGGATGTCATCAATTACTTTTGAGTGTATTTCACATTTTTGTAAAAAACGCGTAAAATAATCCTGTAGCTAACAATTGTGTTGAAATTCGCCCAGCGCCGACTCTGAGCAATTACCAAATGTGGAACCAACAGTAAATTAACCGTACCAAGTGTAAGTTGGTAACTCAGTTTGAAACGAAGCGGATAAACTGCAATCAAGATCCATAAAGTCGCGAACGCCAATTACGGCGGCTTGTTTTCGCGCCAGAGCGGGAGAAATGGAAACATGACGTCATACAATGTCGCTGAAAAATGTTTCTGAATTGTGAAACGAACGTTGTTTTTTTCAAACACTTTCCAACCAATGTAAACTTTTAGATTATTTGTATAAAGCTTCCTTTGTTCATACTGTTCAACATGGTTCAATAATGTTTTAAATTAATAATAATAAAACTCAATTTACACTAACTTTTTTTATTTTAAAAAGAAAGCCAAGAACAACAGTAATAATTGGCATATGGTTTAAACTGATACACATTTACTCAGGGTGCTATTCTTTATAACAGTGTAACTTGTTTTCGTAAAAACTATAACGAATTACATAATTCCTACTCTCTTGGTATCGTCTTTTTTAATTAGCACTTTAAGATCAGATGTTTTTTATCTTAACCAACAAGAAATTTATTTATGATTCAAAACGTTATCGTAAAAGTAAGCTAAACGTTTCACTTACCTTGTCTTGGTGAAAATTTGACTGGAATTTGGATCAAACTGAAATATTTTAGTCTTGAACTTGTGAAAATGAGCTCGGTTGCTAAGGAAAGTTAATATTTAGTATTGTTGTTAGATGAAATAATTAGTTAAACACTACTAAATACATTTTTTTAATTTGTAGTCTATAAAAAGGATGTCGTCTTATTTATTGAGTTCACTGTGGGGAAGCCCACTCCTGAAAAATGCTTAAAAGACAAAATATATTTTTAAAACGACTCAAACGAATTTGATTAAAGTTTTTTGGGTTTCTAGCATAGCAAATAATGGCTCCACCATGAACTATGGTGGTAAACTATGGTGGTACACCATGAACTTTATAAAAGTGGTGGTTTAAAGATACTAATCTTTAAACCACCACTTTTATAAGACGTATTTTAAGAAAACATATTTTTTTAGTATCCTGAAAACAATTGTAATATAAATTGACTATCACCATAAAAAGTTATAATTCACAACAAATAATATTCAATTAATTTCACTATACAGTATGCCTTATAATTGTGAAACAATAATTGCTATTTTTCTGTTTCAGGTATTGACAATTTGAAATCTCCTATACGTATGTTATTATAGCTATTATAGTTTACTAGGTACTATATTTAGTTTGATATATAAGAAGCTTTTATTGTTAAATTAGTAAACTAACCAATATTTACATATTATATAGTATAAATTAGTAATAAACGTGGATTTATAAAACTTCTGAAAGCGATTTCAAAAACCACTACCAAGATGATGCATCGACGAAGAAGTCATATTTATTTTATTGACGTGGCTCAATAAATGTTTTATAGCCTAGAAGGAAAACCTGGAATAGCTAAGTGAGGGAAAAGTCTTAAAGAGTCCTCAAGTTTGCCCTCAGTTCGGTAATTTGTAGGGCCGTAACCGAATTAGGAAAAGAACTTTGGACGAGTGCAGAAACCGAAACGCAGACCATTTTGTGGAGTTTGAACTCTTCAATGATGTCGTTTCTTTTTTTTTAATTCGCGATAATTTTTTGAAGGAATTCGTTTTAGGAATCCTAGGATGTGTAATACCATAGGAAGATACATATTTTTAAGTTAAATTATCGAAATATTTTTTACTAAAAAAGTTTCTAATTAGTTGAATTAACTAAACAATCATTAGTAAAATTTCAATGGTTAATTTCCTATTTCAAATCTACCGTGAAATCGGTTTGATTATCACGATGTGATAGTTTAATAATCGCAATAAGTCTTTTTAATTAATGTCATTGATTTAAATTATTTGGTTTCCAAAGAAAGATGCCCTAGTAGAGAGTAATCCACTTACTCAGCAGTTTTTGATTGTTAATTACTCTGTTATCTGAAGCGCTGACTGCAGGATTTACTTCAAGAGGAACAACCTTCCTCGGCCAACCCTAATCCTAATTTTATAGTCGGTCCACTTCGATAAAGAGATTTAGTTAATGCTTTTATGTGTTAGTAAAGTTAATAAAATCGGAATTCAATAACCTTTAATAACTTTAATTAATTGTATAATTAATTTAAATTTTCAAACAAACAGCTAACTCAAATTTATTGCTAGATTCATAATATTGATATTGGTTCCGAAACAACTAACACTTTCCTAATAAAATCCACCTGAAATTACTTTTTTGAATTTCACATCAGTTTTCTGTAAGTTATATTTCAAAATTATAAAGAAAAATCCAGTTTACAGAAGACGTAAAAACGAAAAGTACCTAATACATTAATGATGTAATTTTTTTCTGATTTAACGTTAAAAAATAACACTTGGTTATATTGTTATACGGTGTTATTTATAGATTAGTCATCGACACAAGGTATTGCATGTGTTGTAAATTAGTTTTAAAGCATATATAAAAATTTGTATCACAAAAAATGTTTGAAATGTAATTCGAACTATAATAATACAGTTATTATTTAATTATGACACAAAATCGTAATTTAATTAAATTTCTAGCTTAACTCACCCTTTATACATTTTCCATAGTCATAAGGTATACGTTTGACAGGCAAAAAATTATGACAACAATATATTTTATACAAACATGCCAGCTAGATGAAAATGGAAACATAAACTAATGTTGAAAATACTATCCTCGAGATATACTGAATAATAGAAAGTATTATTTTCTTGTAGTATCATACAGAAAGGAACGCATACATTCTGCGGATTTTTAAACAAGAAATTGTAAAAAGGAACGCGAAAAACATTCGTAACCCAACTTGATTTGATAATGTTTGGCATTCCCACGGGGGAAGTTCACCAGGATGTATTGTGCAATTCTAGGAGCCTGCACCGGCTGGATCACCAAAAGACTAGTTGGAAAGTCCCAGAACTCAATAAACATGTTTTACGTGTCTCTGCCGTGCTCCGGTTGTCTTGGCAACGACTCGTATAAGGGGGGGCACTATCCCCCCACCATCTCTAAACATCAGTGACCAACAGCCCTGCTCAACAGCTGTCGGGTATTTTGAAATAAAATTAGTTTTTCTTTCATAAAAGTAACATCTTGAAATTAAGAGACCATGTTATTTTTTCGTCTTTAGGTAGAGTAAAACAATAGTCGAAAAAATATATATATATATTATGTATATATGTTATATATATATATGTAATATATATATATTGTCTGTTAACACGATAACGTAAAAATCATAGACCAAATTTATACGTGTATTTACATAATGTTTACGAGTTCGTAAAACAGACATATCGGTCAATGGGAAAACGGATAGTTTTTTTGTACAAATCATTTTTTGCGTTTTCACATGTAATTTTAAAAAATTTATAATTTTATATTTCACCATTAGAATCAGCTTAAAAAACTACACAATTAAGTTCCTTAAAGTTTTTCTCTATCTCCAATGGTTACCGAGATATTAAAAAATCTAAACACAGTACATTGTATCTCAATGTTAATCTTATGAATAGTTAAAAATTAATATTTCCCATATTAACAATATGTATAAATGATACCTTCATGTGGTTGGGACCCATAACTTGATGCTTAAAAATCATAGTTTATGTGTTTATCATGGTAGCAAACCTGCATACTCTTTTCCCATGTTAATCATATAGGGAATAGGCAAAGTCCTTTATTTATGGACAGATGTTGATGAAGTTGGTATTTATTAAGATAAAAATTATTCATGGTAGAAATGACTTATTTCAGTGTTCACACAGCAGCTAACCTGCACACTCTTTCCTATGTTAATCTTATGAAATACAAATAATTCTCATGTTTATGAATATTTTTATAAAACGTCATATATTAAATTATTATAAAAAAATTAATTTTCAAGTATCTAGAAGTCGTTTTGGTTTCAACAAGGCGTCTTGAAGTCACCTCAATTTTAATCTAGCTATCCGATTTTTAAATTTTAATTTGATTCCATGTTACACAGTATACGTTAGTTTAATGAGAAACAATAGGGTGATAAATATTTTATGATAACAATTCAAGCAAATATAGCTAAAAAGATAGAAATTAAATAGAAAATATGACAACACATCTGACAATAGTTTTTTATCACATAAAATAGTTTGTATTATAATATAAATGTAAAAATGGTTTTGTATACTTTGGAAAAAATATGTTAGAACAGTGATATGTGTAATGTTTATGGAAATGTTTTCAGTTCATCTAAACAGCTGTTCTTATGTTTCAAATTTTCGTCTTACAAATTGCAAATACCCCTTCAGAGCTAAGACATGTCCATGTCATAGCTAAGATTCAACAATCATAACATAGTTAAACATAATCACAACACATCAATATGCGTCTTATGTAGCTAGTGCGATTATAAAATATGAATATAATTTTATGAATAAACCCCAGAGTCTTGAAGAGAGAGACATTGGTTTGCGTAAAGATACCGAAATGTATGTATATCATTAGCTTTTGAACATGTACTAAAAAAATCAACAACCGAAATAATTTATGTCGACAAAATAATATATTAGTAGTAGCTCTGAAAGGCGTGTGTAAATATCTGATAAAAGTTATATTAAAATATATTATACCGTACTATAACAATTTATTTTCAAAATACCTTTGTCCTACGCTGAAATAATTTACAAGAGAAAAACTTTTAGATTTCATACTTACTTAGAGACTACTGTATTCAACGGTTGATACATCTAAATGTATTCATTTTAGTATAAAAACAGTTGGTATAACGTATCGTAAATAAAGAAAATTAATGCATTTTGTTTTTGAATTGGATTTGGAGTAATTTATATTCTAAATTGTATCCAGAAAAGAGAATAAACAGTTAATGTAATCCGGTTTGTGGACTTTAATGAATCTTCAGAAGCGACTTCGCCGCCGAGTACAATATTGAATCTCTCCAACGTTGTTGCTTTAATTTCGCCGATGCTCTGAACAAAAAGATTTAATAGTAATTTTATAGTTCACCTCTGAACCCCTGATTGTATTGTACATAGATAGTTATATATATATATATATATGTATATATATATATATATAGTTTTTTGTATTTTGCATGATAGATACGTATAGAATTATTGACAACAAGATATAATAAAAATTGTTAAATTATTGGGCAATCACTTGAAAACGGGAGGAGTTTCTTGACCTTTAGAAACGTTTTGTAGATAACAACAAAGACGCGTTGGAAAAAACCCAATAAAATAGATTGAATAACTAAAAACCAACGCCTTTTGTAATTTAATTTTCCGGCTATTGTTTATAGTATTTTCGTCATTATAAAATATAGCATAAAATTAATATAAATTTAAGTACCAAGTCTGAGGAGCCGAAATACAGTAAACATCTTAACTCTGAGGTAAAAATAATGAATGGTTTGGGAAATTCTGAGTCGCTTGGGAATCGCCAGTTGTGACATTAATTGTAGACATCCACAATAAATTGTGGAATATTAAGACATCTTTACAGACAAGGTTTTCGCTAAGTAGCATCTTAGTTTTAATCATTTTTGTTAACAATGAGAGACGCTTAAATGTCAATTAATGTAAATGTAATTAATCATTTAAATGTCAAATAAATGTTTTATTGACTCTACAATCTTCTCGAGTTATTTTAAGAGAATATGTTTTTATGCGTCCAACATTATAAAAGACTGAATTTTTATTCAGAGTAAACAATACCATTCACACAAAAGTAATATCGTTCTCCTACAAACATGTTGGCGTGTGTACAGTGATTGATAATCACTACCGAAGCATATTCTAATTTTACCTCTTATCATAAATGCATTAAAAATAATCACTCATATTAAAAAATATATAACATTACACAAGTCTCATTAGAAATTTAAATTGTTATTATTCGATACTTATTTACTTTTGCTTTAAGCATTTTTTAAACTTTTTGCTACTGTACATAAAACTAAATACCTGACTAATTAATATCTAGATCAATGTTATACTGTCGAGACTGGCAAAGTGATTCATTAGCTATACGACCCACTTAATTGTGAACAAAATCTTTACGAATTTGGTGATGGTAATAGAAACGGCTGCCCATTTCTCAGGAAATGAAACAGCTGATTGTTATCAATATCAAAAGTAAATGTCGTTAAGAGTCTGCATCAGTGGTAGCCATCTTGGGTTTTAGTCGCGTAAGAGCAATGTTAAATTCTGGCGCCTATATCTCCTTGACCTATTGTCATAAATTAACGGCAGAGGTGTCAAATTTAAGGTATTACAGTCCTCCAGGGCACCACCTTACAGAACTTCTTATTTTCGCTCTCAATAAAAAAAAGATTTATTTTGTAAAATATTCCTGGATTTTTGTTTTATATCAAATTATATCAAGTTAAATTTTTGAACATATTAAACGGTCATGCCCTTGAGCCACATCTCATCAATGTACTTGCAAAGTTTTACATTGATACTTTGATAATTAACGCCACTACAGACGCCAAAGTGAAGGTATGTTCCACCAGAATTTAACATTGCTCTTACGGGACTAAAATTCAAGATGGCTACCACTGATGCAGACTCTTAATTCCTTTACACTCTTCACCCTCATCTACAACCCATAACCACCTTAAAATACCCAATGGATTAGGTCAGTGTAGATATGGATTTAAAAAATTATATTAAAACCCACTAACGTTACCGAAAACTACACAACGAGGGTGCGCACACTCTTAACTTTATTGTCCATGTTCCATGAGCCAGAGCCCAAGAGGGCGTGTCCTAAGACAGTTACGTAACATCAGCACAGAGCATCTTGTCCGGAGCGATGGTCGAGGGGGAAGCCTGGCAAGGGCCATAACCCTGTTTGGCTCTGGCACTGGGCTGTTAAATAAGTGGGTTTAAACTGCTAATGGGATATTTCAGAGACGCGGTGGCCTCAAATGTATTTGACAGTTTGCAGCATCAGTCTGTGTTGATTCTGGCGAAAAATCATTACTTACCCTTTGACATCATACAATCTCTACATATTAAATGTGTGGAGTAGTAATCAACATAATGTCAGAATTCGAGTTAGGTCCCTCCGCTAATTCAACTGTCAAAAATATTGATTACTGATCAGTTAGACCACGATAGTACTTTCAATTTTTGAGCCACGCCACAGAGGCTGGAGGTCCATTGTTATGTACAGATAATATTTAAGAAGTAGATATATTCATAATAATCTATTAAAACTGTTAAATTATGCTTTAACAGGATCAGTTTAAATAACATATCGTTTTACGATTAAAATTTACATTTAAAAATTAGAATCAATTTATATTCTTTGAAATAGAAACCCAATGGACTCAGTTGGAAAAAACTATCAAAATTATTTCTCTTTTAATACATAAAATGCTAATTATAACTTAGAGTAATAAAATATAATCATATCACCACAGAGATATAATCAGACGTATTAAATTTATATAATTTGAAACATTTATAAGAACAACTCGTCTTTGTTTTTGAAAAAGAAAAAATAAAAAATAAAAAAGTGTTGCGTTAAAAAGATTTCCGACAGAACCAGTTAGAGATCTCGTGAAGTGTTAACGATTGTTGATTTCCAATTCCTACCGTGTAATGCATTGTGTAATGGCCCTCGTGGCAGTCAAGATAACGAGAAACAGAAGCGGCCCCAGGGCGGCTCCCTGCGCACCGCCGTATCGCAGCTCACGTACCACACTCGTGTTATCGCTCTGTACTCTCCCAGGTTAAGAACACTCTTGTAGAATAATAAATCTGTTGCTGCTATTACTTTATTGCCTTTTAAACGCGTGGAAACACATTTTCCTCCATTAAACGGTAATTGACTGTATATTTTCTAAGAATTTAAATTGTTTCATAAAAGTTGTTACAGATATACATACAGTGACAAAACCTTCTAAAAGACAAAATTTTCAAGATCCCCTTAAAACCTTAATTACATTCAATGCTAGTAACAATTATATTTAGTCGAGGTGGAAATTCGGGCAAAACCCTCGATAATAAATATTTTTAGCGGTCTGTGACTAGACTTATGAAGCACCTATAAAGCGAATATCCTTTGCTTAAAACCTCTACAAGACGTATTTAACCACTATAAGACTTATTTCCCACACGGTCGACCATCATTGCAAGTAGTTTTCAAAACAAACAGAGACTCAAACGCGTGTTAAGACATAAAAAAGTGCATTGACTCTTCACCCCACTCAGAGAAACCTCTATAAGTCGAATTGTGGTGGTAAAACCCTTGATAAAAAGAACCTCCTTACTACAAATACCTCCATAAGAAGAATTTTCCCGACCCAATGAGATTCTTTTTATCGCCATTTAACCGTAGTATGATTTACAAAGTCTCTTTATAGGTACATTTTGAAAGAAGTCTGTTTTAGGGGGGTTTAAATGTGATAAATTAAAAATAATAAACGTTCCACTTAATTTTTGATACAGTTAAAATACTGTGTTAGTTTAAAAAATAAAAATAAACATTTGCAGGGTTTAAAGTAAAAAATAGTTTTTAAGTATTTTAATTGTGTCAAAAAATTTGTCGTAATGTTGATGTGCGTGTGGGTTACAGAAACTTGAAACCACAATTGCTTGGTTTGTCAGTGAACTATGCGGTTGATAACAAATTATATTTGACCTGCTCACGTAACTGGCTGTTATATTGTGCTTATTTTATGGTATAAATTTAATTAAACTGTCACATTGTAAACTAAGTAACATAATAAATTTTAATTCACGCTAGAGAAATAATAAACAGGAAATATTTAAAAGATAAAAATATTCCTTTACAAAAAATATTATTCTCTCCTTTTTTACTGGTTCTAAAATCCAGTGTTCCATAAGCTAAACATATTGATAAACAAATTAGAAAATTCGTATTATTAAAATTCGTTATACATTAAGATATTTTAACATATTATACTATATAATCTTGAAATAGGTCTATGTAAATGTTCTTGTGTGTTAAGTGTTCTTTGGGAGCTCGTTATTTTATTTTCATAGAGTGGCGGTCAGTTTAAAGTAAATAAATTTAATAATTGTACTCTCGTTTTCACAGATGAGTGTTACAAGAACTCTTTTTTGGCGTTACAGAAAGACATAAAGAAATTGAGAAAAGACCCTTTCGGATTCTTGATTGAAATACATAAAAAATAACAGGAAATATCATCATTCCAATCAAAGTACAGACAAAACTCTTATCTGCATTATATATATGTAACATTTCTGAAAACCACGAAGCAAGTTACTTCCTAGGGCATTAAAGTTGACGACTACCATTTACGGTTGAGTATAGATGTGTACATTTAAAGGGCTGTATAAAGCGTCGAGCCGTTCTTTTGAAACATTTACACGTTATAGCCCATCATTTATAAGTCTCCTCAGTTCAAGGCTTGTGGGTAACGACTCCGGTCTAGCCGTTATTTTGATTTTGATGGACTTGTTCTACAAGATAAACGTAACTAACGGATCTGAGAAAATCCATTGAGTTCGTTTCTTGTAGTATTGTTATTACAGTCATGTGAGTTATTAAATGGTGGGAAGACTAAAAACGGATTAATAATAGACAAATTATATCGGTGATTAAAATACGTATAAACGATAACGAATAATAAACGGTGGATTTAAGAACTAAGGAGAAACGGGTGATAAAGCATAACGTCGGATAAACGGGGGATAAAGTATAACGTTGGATAAACTGGTGCTTAAGCATAACGTCGGATAAACGAAGGATAAAGTATAACGTCGGATAAACTGGTGATAAAGCATATCGTGGGATAAACGGGTGATAAAGCATAACATCGGATAAACGAGGGATAAAGTATAACGTCGGATAAACTGGTGATTAAGCATAACGTCGGATAAACGGGTGATAAAGCATATCGTCGGATAAACTGGTGATAAAGCATAACGTCGGATAAACGGGTGATAAAGTGTAACGTCGGATAAACGGGTGATAAAGTGTAATGTCGGATAAACGGGTGATAAACTGTAACGTCGGATAAACGGGTGATAATACATAACATCGGATAAACGGGTGATAAAGCATAACGTCGGATAAACTGGTGATAAAGCATTAGGTGGATGAATTATACATAAACGATAACATCGTATATACGAAATTAGTTTGGTTTAAAAGAGAAATTTTAAAAACTTTCATCGTGTAAATTTTGATTTTTAAAATTGCGTCAGAAGTTAAAGTTTCTCCTACGGCAGCCCACAATGCAACAGCACGCTGTTTAGACAGACTCAATACTGCAGTTTGCTGAAAATGGATTCCTTTGAACTCTTCACCCTTTGAACGGATTTCCAATTACCAGGTTAACCAGGAGGGCTGGCCGAGTCCTTTGTCGTGTAATTTCAATAGGTTTTTACTCACTTAAGTGGTCTTTAATAATGGAAATATTAAGTGGCCACAATTAGAATATACTTAAACACTTCATGTGTGATAATATATTCAACAAAGGTTAATATGACGTCGAAAATATTGTTCAATAATCCTTTTGCGTACGTGGTAAAATTTCAATGCATTGTTATATAATATTCACGAGAAAATGGATATTCCAATAAAGAATAATAGTCTATCCGAAAATAAAATGTTAAAAAGATCCTACCTGCGAAGATTTTAAATTTATTCATGAACTCTTTGACTTAAGTACAGTTGAGGTGTACCTATAATATCTGTTAAATTTCCCCCGTATAGTACTTTATGGTGTTGAATGGTATTGGTTGAAACTCAGGATCTTAAAACTTAAAAAATATAAGAGGAAAAATATTTTTTTTTAATATGCGTTTATTTGAATAAATTACTTATTCAGTTTCCCCCAACACTAAAGCGACAGTCATTAAAAATTGAAAATTTGAAATTCGTCTCCTCGAATTCAAGCAATTTTTTAAGAACTTGTCAATTGAATAAGTTGCGATTTAGAAATTTCAGAAAGCCCTAACCTTTAGTCCCCGAGGCCTTGGGTTCAAATCCTTTCAAATACCAATGTCTTTACGATGTGATAATTTCAAAAGCTATATCCATCCTGAAGTAATATTTAGAATGGTTTTCGACTTGGGTTGAGCACCGATATTGGGATCTCAAAAGTTCTACCACTTATTGTAACATTCGTCCACTTTTGTGGAGGTTTATTTCTGAACACCCTGTTGGTAAAACAGTTTGAAATCCGGAGACTTGTAATTGGTGCAAGTTGGTCGCCAGCCGAGCGGAAGTCATTACACTAGCTAATTGAAACTTGAGAGGATCCAGGGCCGCTTCTCTGTTTCGAAAATCCACCTCCACCATATAAAACACAGCGAAAAAAATATTTTTAGACGAATTTATCGACGGTTTTACCAAATATTTACTTGTGCAAAAAGGGGTTAAAGTAAAACTGTTCACGATGGAAACTTTTGACAATTTTCTGGTATGACAAAAACTACTTTAATCCCCTGATGTACAAATAATGTTTTCTCAACCTACAAAAATAACGATAGCTTTAACCCTCCAGGTGCTAACATCTCACTGTGAGATGTCAGCGAGGTGCAATTGTATAGCACTATCGAAGTCAAACATTACTGTCACGGTGCTGCCATCTGCGAGCTAATAAATGCAACTACTCTGTAGTTCCCTATTCTGACGCTTGAGTCCGTTATTTTGCCGCTAGAGTATGCTTTTATAGCCAAATAAGTGCTTTCTCAGACGGTGGTCCTTTGTAGTGTAGTGGTTAGACTGCTGTGCTGACGAGTACAACAGTTGACGCCATTCGGAGGGACGAGGGTTCGAATCCCGACCATGAGCAATCCCAATTTGGCTTGCAAATGTGTGGTATAGTGGAGTGGAGGGCCCTCCTTAAATAAACGGTGACCGGCTTGGGTGGAAGTTGACGGCATTTGTATGCTTAATTGGGATTGCAGTGGACACCTATTTTGCAGAAATATTTTACATACGATTTTTGTAGAGGAAATAAGTGAAGTGGATAATAGAAGTAAAGAGAGTTGAAAAGAATGAGATGGTTAGAATGGTCTCGGTTGGCTGATCATACAAATCGAGTCTGGGGTTTTGAGCTATCCCTCGAGCACAAACAACTCGAACTTTGTACTCACATACGATTCCCCCATGGGGAACAAATTATTTATCCTGGAACGCAGCCATATGACTCAAAAATATAGCTTAAAATCTGCCTATGTGAATGTAGTGGTTTGGAATACGTGTTCAGAAAAGTAATCAGTTTTAAAATCTTGAAACTTTATGTTTTAAGGTAAACTTATTTTAAGATAACTTAAAGATAAAGATACCTTTTTTTACAATTAGGTTTGTAAAAAAAGTATTACTCCAAATAGATTAAGATAAAACATTATTTAATATAATCGTGACAATTTTGATTATGCGTACAATCAGCTGTTGATGGGGTGAGGGGGGAGGGGGCTGGAGCTCAACTCTCCCTGAGCAGATAACAGCTGTGAGATAAGCTCGGATCACGCTAAGCCTGGTATATTCATTGTTATTGGCCTTCCAACGAAGCGATGATACTTTATACGTATGAATGACTTCAAATGTTTTAAACATTTAACAAACTTTTTACAGTATTACGTATTTCGTTACTTCTTTAATCCACACACTTGCGTTTGAAAAGTAATTTAATATATTTAAAAAGTTAACTAGTAAACTTAAATCTTTGAATTGATGAACATAAACTATATATTTAAATTTAATTAAATAAATTATTTTATTTAACATAGAAACATAAGATTTTAACAGTAATATCTTCAATCTGAAATGGTTCGTTTTGCTAAAGTGGTGATCATAAAAATGGTTTAATAATTTATTTTTTTGTTTTTTGTACATTATTAAATAATGAGCAAGAATGTGATACTCGTTTTTCTATATTTATTTGTTTTATGCAAATAACATAAATCATAAATTTCAATGAAATTTTTCAAAACTATCTTTTAATAAATAAATCTTCATTAACAACTTAAAAGATTATTTACATAAAAAATTCATAATTATTTATCTTAAAATATTTTGCTATATAAAAACATAAAATATATTACATAAGGTATTATAAGAATTAGTAATAAAATTTCCAAAAATACTAGTAAATTTTTAACTATTAATAAATACATTTATACACGATGTGTTAATTTTTTATTTACAACTTGAGATAAAAAAAATTAGGAATTAATTTGTAGTTTATTTGTGTTCTAATGGTGAAGTAAAATTGATTTTTATACATTCAAAAATTTTTACATAAAAATTGTTATTAGTATTTTATTTTGTGTAGTTTGTAAAAATTAATTGTCTGTTGGACATTTTTTGGAGGACAGAACTATATATTTACATAAACTATATTTATAAATTAAAATTTTCACGACTAGTTTCTAATTCTACCAACCCTTAAAAAAACAATAAAAAACAATAAAGGAAAAATATAAAATTTTTAACAAAACTTACAAAGTCATTACTAAACATTAAATAAAAATTGATTCATTAGTCCATGATGGATATTTTGTGTCCTTGTGGATGGTCAATGTATATCATTTTGAAATTTTATGAAGATTTACTTTTGGCCTAACTATAAGGAAAGGGTTCATAAAGATTTAAAAACTAATACGAGATACGTTCGGAAATTAAGTTCCATTTCTTCAAAGTAGGCTGGAAGCCTACATTACATTTAAAAGTATATTATTAAAGGTATTAAAAGAAAATTAAAAGTATGATGTATTAAGTGAGCTTCTAATAGATATTTTCACTCTTGGATAAAATTCAAACTTTTTGGGGCTGTTGTGAACGGGTATTGCTGTATGTATGGTTTTATTGCTGGTATAAACATCAAAAGCCATGGAATGATCAAGGTATCTATTCCCTCCCTATCATCGATGGGAAGCAGTGCAGCCAACCGTTTTGATTGCATTCAGACGTCATTCGGATCTTGATACGTCGTGTCATCAACCCGACAGGTTATCTGGCGGGAACCATTAGTCGGACTGTCCATTAAAATGGGGCGTGGAGGGAAATATAGGCGAGAAGTTCATAAGGCTGCAGATGGGTCAGGGAATGGGATGTATTCGCTAAATACATTAATTATAGTTATTTTTCATCCGTTGAAAAGCTTTTAAATATTGAATGTAGTTTAATTGAAGTCATTATTTTTTTGTATTAAGGTGTCTAATTTTAAAAAATTTGTGAGATATGGTTTGGTTTTGGCTATATCTTCTTAACTTCAGACGACAAATCCTCTTTAAGTTCTTAATATTAAGTTCTTTGATGGGTTCTAGGACACATTGTTAGATATCAAATTTCTTATGTTGAAAATTGTAAAATCCTATCCTGGAATCGTAAAAATAAAAGACTAGATAATTATATAAAGGTGTAATAATGTTCCAAATTTTTAAATAATGTTTCCATTAATAAATAGAATTTTACCAAAATTAGTTTGGCATGTTAACGATTTCTCATATTTGACGGTTACAACTTAAACAAATCTTTCAAACAACGATCAATGTATACAAATTAATATCGATTTTTAGAAAGGACTGCTATGTAAATTGATTATCATTTATTGTAAAACCACTTCAAGAAATAAATGAAAAATATCAAAAAAAGTTTTGAATTTTTGAAAAAATAACAATTCCAAGCATTTTACAAAACTATAGTTTTATTTGTACGAATTACTCAAAACTCAAATCACCTTTTTTAAATAGTTCGCTGTAACTAAAAAAGGGCAAAAGTTTATAATATGAAATATCATTTTTAATTTAATATAACTTTAATTAACAATACAAGCTCGTTGTTATTCTAAAGTTAACTAGTTACTTGTTCATAAAACTGATACAAATACCTTCGAAACTTCACTAAAAAACGTTTGATGAGATGAAAAATTAAATTTATTTACTGCATTAAACAATTATGAAATATTGATAATTTATACAATCAGAGTAAAAAAGAGGATTCGACTTAGATCTCGTACTTCCATATTCTTAGTTGGTTCGAAGTTTCAATTTGTAATTCATTAAAGAATAGGAAACTTGTGAAGTTAAAGTTTCTACCCTCTGAACTAAGAGAAACTGCAATGTTATTTCTCTTGAGATTTTTTACTAAGGTTATGAAGTTTTGATTTCATTTCCAGACGTTTCTTCACCTATTGTTATTCTACTTAAGGAAAGTCATCCAATATCCTTTCAATAACATTTATTGGTCTCACTTTGAGGGCAGAGTGTTTTTAAAACGATTATGATAGTTGGTTTACTAAAATTATTACTAGCAAAATTTGTATAGTTAAAAATAAATAATATTTTCATAATTATTTAGTAAGGTATCACATACAAGTAAAAATTTATAACTCCAATTGCTCTTATATAATTCCATTTGCGCAATTTCCTTAGCAAGATTTTATCCCTTTTATTTTTAAGGTTTTTTTCACTTAATTGGTTATAATTAAAATAAGAAAAAATATGGATAGATTAAATAGAGTCCTTAGTATTTGGAATATCTGTGCAATTCAGTTCATCAAAGTACTTTGTGGTTTAATGACTAGCTTACTTTTAAGGTTTTTTATTCAACTTATTCTCTTCGGTAATCGTTTTAGATATTTCAGGAACTAATATTTCAGTATATTTAGCATAAGAATGAGTGTGAAGCTCAGCATTTAATGTTCAGGATCAATAATTATTATACAATACGATTCAAGATTTTTATTTTCATTTGTATAGTTGACGCCCATTATAAGTTTATAAAATATACTAACATAATGAAATTATATTTAATAGAATTTAATAATGTTTAATTAATTATCCCTAGTTCAATTGGTAATATACCAGTGACAAAGCCATAATACATATATTAAACAAAACTAAATATATTAGACAAAAGCTATAACAATGGCAGAATTGAAACGGTGAATAGAATTTCTATAAAACTTAACAAAAAGTAGTAGGCTTATAAAGTTTAGAGAAAACAATGGATATCTATCAACTTAATAATGAGCCTAATGATAATTATTAGCTGGACCAGTCTGAGACTTAACAACCTTTAAGTTCTCATTATGAAGTTTGTTTCAAATTACGGAATCATTTCAATATCAACAAATCAAGTTAAACTTTTAACTTGATTTGTATCAAATTTATCAGACCAATTTTATTTTAGTTGCTATAAAAAGTTTAGTGAATTTTTTTATTGAACTACATTTCATAGTCGATATTGCAATACCAACAGAACCACGGAAATGGTTACACGAACAGGTGGCAGCCCTGCGTCCGAAACGCGTCTGAAAGTTTTCATATTTAACGAGTCTCAAATTTCCCTTGTGAGAAGCCATTGTGCTCTCACATTTTAGAGGTTTTGATTTCTTTTCTCGTATGTCCTTGCATTCTTTAGTCTCCGCCAACCATTATTGGTGTATATGTGACGGATATTAAAATGTCTAGTAATAATAGTTAATTTTCGCTAAAAATTAGAGCCTGCTGATAAAAACAATTTTGTTACGCCACCTTATTGAAGTGGATTAGCAAGAAAGTAAATGATGAGTAAAAATAAATAAATTTTAAAAATATATTCAACGATAAATTTATCATTGAAAGACCATTTCACTAAGTTTATACATGTTTAAATTTAATGTTTTGACTTTTAAAATCAATTTACCGGATATTTGGGTTTTTTTTGGGGCCAGATGATGATACTTGATACTTACTTACTTGGTACTTGTATTCTTCATCATTTACCAACATCGTTGGACAGATTGCGTCAAAAATAAGATTTAAGATTTAAAATATCTACACTAAAACTAGGCTAAGATGGCAGTGTCATAGAGATTCGAAAAGTGGTGTGTCACTTAAATCGCTCAATGAGTAGAGGGGCCTATCCACCAAATAGTCCCTTAACCTTTTTTTATGTTTAGGTCTAGCATTATGACCACATTAGTCGGATAAAATAGGTCACCGAAAAGATAATCAAGCCTTGAAACTATTAATATACCAAATTTAAACAAAATAACTGGATTGACAAAGTAGTGGATACAACATTAGGAATAATTACAAGAAGTTTCTATTAATTGAAATAGAATTAGGTGATGATTGATTTGTAAAAAAAAGAACTAATTGTTTCTTCCAACAATCGCAACCTGTTACCAATGTCACAGTTACTGCAGTTGTCACTGTCACAGTTACTGTCACGTTTATGTCACAGTTACTGTCAGCGTAGTTGTGAACGTCAAAGTGAGAACTCTCGCCTTCAAGCTCTTTAGCCAGGCTGAAATCGGAACAAGTTTTACATCAACTTGATACTGGACATTTACAATAAACAAATATATAAACTCTGACTTTATATGGGATCGTTACCTTATAAAGTTTCTGAAATAGCGACCTATGCAGGTAGGTATTTTAAGCCAATTATGAACAAGAAATGAATGTAGGATGATTATGGCTCGATATTGTACCTTATAAAGGTACATTAAAAAGAAATAATAAAACTTTTGCTGATAGAAGATGTAATAATGAATAGATGAATGGCGGCATAGATTTGAGTTCAGAGGGGATATCGGGCCAAAATAAGGGAAACTTCCCCTACCCATTTCAAGTCTAACTTTTTGGAAGTGATGGAGCCTTCCACGGTGGGTATACGGATTTTTAATATAAATTATTAGGCAATCACTTGAAAACGGGAGGAGTTTTCCACCTCCAGAAACGTTGTCTATTTAAACCCATAAAAGCGTTAGAAACGTCCGATAAAAGATATTGAATAGATTCTGTAAACATATATAGTTGAATGTTAAATATTAGGATAGGCATTAATAAGTAGCATTCATGTACTAAGGATAAACTTTTTAAACTAAAAACAAATTGTAACTCCAAAACAACAAAAATCCGTCATGTCCGAGCTGCAAGGTCATTAATCACCTACATTCATCAGTTAGACGCCAGCCACATAATCCGTTCTACAACTCTCTCCAAGTATTTCCTTTGTATTGTTGAGTAAAAATAAATACCAAACTGTAGTTTTGTTATTTAATTAAATGCGACATCACTCCTTCTGCTAAGATAAAACCAAGCGTCAATATTTCCAATGTAAATAGCTAAGAACCAGGAATGGATTCGTCTAAATTTTAAAAAATAATCATAAAATCCAAACTCAATTATCAAAGTATGTACGTCAAGTTACAATGAGTTAATAATTTATTACTCTGAGAAAACTGCAAAAACATTGTAAATTTCCGGAACACACCTTATCTCTGTTTTAGGTCCTTGAGTTTTGGCTCTTATCCAGAACTACATTTTCGTGACTTTCTAAACTTTCATCAACGTCATAAAATAACAGACTTGAAACTCTGTTGTTTGTTCAGTAATTTAATATCAAAGTTATAAAATTAGTAATTAGTTACATAATTTTAGAATCAAAAAATATTTTAAAATCTAAATTTGCTTCTTATTTATGAAAATGTTAAGTGTTAATATATTTTAAAGTTTTAGAAAACTACTGATTTTGATATTTAAAAATCGTTAGTTAAATTGTATAGATGATTCGGAAAAAATTATCGTTAAACTGCATTACAGCAATACGAAGACGAAGTGATGGTTAAATAAAAGATTTAAGAATTCACTTTTCCGTATATTTTATATTTAGTAGTAGTACATTGGAAACTTAGATTAGAAATAGCTCATTTAGACGATTTTAAATAACTATGTTTAAAAATAAAACGTTTAGAAATTCAGTAGCCAATTCGAACCTTTAGCGATAGGCGATTTAAATGTTAACCGATAGTTGATTCGAACGTTTAGTGATAGGCAATTTAAATGATTACCAATTGGTAATTCGAACGTTTAGCGATAGGCGATTTAAATGTTTACCGATAGTTGAGTCGAATGTTTAGTTGTGTTCGATTTCCGATTCCTTCCATGTAATGACTCCCTGTAGTTTGAAACAACGAGTGCACATCTCCAGAGGATTTCCTCGCACGTTTTAGAGTTCTTGGCTTTGCACGTTCAGGTTTTATCGTTTCTTTATCTCCGCAGAGAAAAACGTGGGTATTTAAGATTTCAATTTTGACTTCAGTGGTTGTTTTAAGAGTTAAAATTACATCAATTGAATATAAGTACACAATTTTATTAAAATGTTACTTATTTTAAGTTTAGTAAAATATAGCTTTAATACAACTATATTAAACTGTTTTTAATTAAAGTCCCATTTCACACATTTAAGTGGATTTATGTGTTTGGTTAACCTTTGAGTAATTTATTAAAAGGTGAATTTCATAAGCGTACTACTGTAATGTATTATATACCTACTTTTTTGACGAATAAAGTATTATTATTATTTTTGTAAAGTTTGTTATTTCATAATTGTTATACATTACAATGTAAGTAATTATTTCGCTTTTTCTGTTTATAATATTATATTATTTTTACTTTTTAATAAAATCAGAATAAAATAAATTATTTTTATACTTTGTATCATTTAGTGTTGTTAAAAACTAATTTACATTTCGCTTTTTGTAATTTATTATTTTAAGAAATTACATTTTCTACGAGGTATTTGGTGTTTCAAAATAAAGAATCAATTATTACTTACGTACTAAGGTTGTTCCTTAAAAAAATTTTTGGCTTATTATAGAAAAAAATAAATTCATGTATAAAAAATTAAAGAACAATAATTTTATATTGGGATGGCTTGTGTTAACATATTAAAATCCATCACTTCTAAATAAATAAAATATTAATTAGTATTTAATTCTGAATTTAGTTTTGTCTTTTTGACAAAGCCTAAAATAGTTGCGTAAATTTGTTGGCCGCAAAAACAACCTTGGGTGGGTTGGCTCCAAAACACTTTGGCTGACGAAATAAAATTTTTTTATCCACACTTCTCGTCCCTTCTCAATTAAAATTTTTACTGAGTCAATAAAATGTATCAAAACTAATCCGGAAGTGTTTAGTAAATTTATATCGTACAAAGATTTTATTTTTGCAATCTACTTCCTATTTTAATCTTTTTTGGGGATAGTATTTTAAAACTACTTGTTATAGTTGTTTGTTTATTATAATCCCAAGTTATAAACCTCTTGATTACCTAGTATCTACAATCAACAATACCTAGTTAAAAGTCCTTGGTAAGATTACAAAGGAACTACTGTAATTAATTGAGTCTTTATTTTTGAAGGTGATGGATGATTTAACATGCTATAAGCCCGAAGTTTATTGTAAGCCCATTTTCATGCAATTGGGTGTCCAAACTGAATACGGAGTCTCCTCAATGGTATATGTAAAGCAAAAATATGACTTAACAACTAGTGGTAAAGTTGATATCCCAGGGCACCTGCTTGCAGCCACACAGAAATGTTTTCCAGCTATGGCTTGGAAGATGTTTAATAGGCTACCTGAAAGTATAAAGTTTGAGCGGAGGTAAAGGCAACGCTAACTGGAGCTGCCTAGTACTCCATGAAAGAGTATACAGGGTGTCTCACTTAAAGTGAACCAATAGCTAACTTTTATACTATGCATATGGCAGTTAACTTCTTATGGGGGTCACCCCTTTATTTTCTTAGAGGATTTTAAAATTAATTTCTAATCAAAAAATATGGCCGCCATTTTCCAATATGGCCGACAACTTGATAATTTCTTATGGAACACCCTATATTTTATGGTAGTTTTGGATAGAAAAAGTAATTTAAAGACATTTTTACTCTTAATAATTTTGGCGTAAATGTAACCGTTTACGATTTATGGCTCAAAAACATTTTCCATTTCAAACCACATTCACTTAAAGTGAACCAATAGCTAACTTTTTAACTAGACACATGACAGTTATGTTTTATGCTCACTTCAGTGGTGCAGCATTTTGAGGAAATGCACAAGTTTTTGAAATAAAAATAAAAATTAGTTTTATAAAAAATAATTTTTATTAAATTATTTTTGGGGGCCATACGACTGGTCCCTGTCGCCCGATCCATCTCTCAGGATTAAATTAACTTTTACTTTTACTTTCCAGAAACACCATAAAATATAGGGTGTTCCATAAGAAATTATCAAGTTGTCGGCCATATTGGAAAATGGCGGCCATATTTTTCGGATTTGAAATTAATTTTTAAATCCTCCAACAAAATAAAGGAGTCCCCCATGAGAATTTTGCTGTGAAAAATACATAGTATAAAAGTTAGCTATTGATTCACTTTAAGTGATTGTGCTTTGAAACGGAAAATGTTTTTGAGGCATAGATCGCAAACGGTTACATTTACGCCAAAATTATTAGAAGTAAAAAAGTCTTTAAATTACTTTTTCTATCCAGAAACACCATAAAATATAGGGTGTTCCATAAGAAATTATCAAGTTGTCGGCATTATTGGAAAATGGCGGCCATATTTTTCTGATTCAAAATCAATTTTAAAACCTCTAAAAACTGAAGGGGTGTCCCCCATAAGAAGTTTGCTGTAATATGCATAGTATAAAAGTTAGCTATTGGTTCACTTTAGGTGAGACACCCTGTATAGTGGAGTATAGGGGATCTCTACCACCTCTTCACCTAACCACTTGACCACGCCATCTCGATGTATTATGTATGAAAATATATGTTTATGTTTTATCTAGACGTTTTTAATTTTAACCAAGACGCAGTTTAACTGGTGAAGAACGAAGAGTCGGTATTAAGGAATAAACATAACTCACATAAATTATTATGATACGTTGAAAACAGGTGAAAAAAGGTGTAACAACATATTTTGACCGGAAACGAGAAAGAATGACACTATAGTGTCCAATGCCGGAGGTAAAGTTTATTTTTTACGCAGTAAATAAAGTTTAAGCTCGCTAAGGTGATATACGGCCTCTACGTTGCATTATTTATAAACCTCTTATATACCGTTATCGGTGCAAACACTTGGATCTTTACGAGGTACTATCTTTATAAAGTTAATACTATTTCCTAAGAAATCTGGTTTTAAAGTTTATATTTTGAATTGCAGCTGTTGCGTATTGAAATACCATAGAAATTTCTTGATTTATGAATAATAAAGGCTTTCTTCACATTGGTTGAAGTTGTGACATTCCTGAATGGATTTTACATTCGAATAAAATTAAAAACTCAATTTATGTTGGTTTACCTGTTTGTACCACTAATATAGGTGGTTGTGTGAAACATTTTTCTGCATTTTTCATTATTCTTCAGATTTTGAAGACAAACCTTTTTATGTTTTAATGTAATGGACATGTAAATGGATTCATACAAATAGTTTGTAAGTAAATATAACCAGGTACCATGGTAATATGGGTATTTAGTTTATAATGTATAGGTTTTTGACATCGGTATGAATTAGCTCTGCGGGGGGATATTGGCACACAATATCGGTTGTATCGGTTAACATTTCAATTAATTACACAGAACAGCACTCGCAATTATTTGAGTAACCTTAAGAGTAGGATTATCAATATAGACAATGTTGAAGGGTTGCTTAGACCTCTAATTTAGTTTTGGAAATAGAAAAAGAACTCAGCACTTCTGAAGTTGCTGGAATTTTTTTATTGACATTTTTTTCCTACTTCTTGGTGATATATGTTCAAACTTACTTATGACATGTTTTTTTATTTTTATTCTAGGATTCATTAAGCATTCAGTAATTATATGTTATTCCTTTCCAAGTTATCAGCTTATAGATTTGTTTTTTCTTTGTTTTTAACAAATGCAGAGTTTTTACTTTCATTTTATTTGTAATTTTATGTAGTATTAGAGCGTAGCACAACTTACTTTCTTTTCTGTTCTTAAATAGTTACTCAGTAAAGGGACCCCGATTCGCCTGGGGGCAACCCGATTCATCAAAATATTTTTATGTTTTCTTTCATCACATTATATAACTTCTTTGATTTTGCTTACAAAATGTTTTTTTAATGTAAAACTTTTTTTCAGTTTGATGCAATTGTTGTGATGTTTTATTATGTATAGCTTGTATCTTGTGTAATTGTAAAATTTTGATGAATAAAGAATTTATTTATTTATTTATATGATTATAAATGCAGTTGTTTAGAGGAACTGAAAACATTCTATTTAGAAATACCATGATTATTTAGTTTAAACCTGTTTCATATTGTTACTATTGGTAAGTTTTACTGAAGATAAAATCTAAGCAACAAAAAATATATAATTCAAACGAATGTATCAAATTTAAAATTGTCACTCAATAACTAAGCTTAGAATTTTTTATACGTATTCATTTCGCCAAAATGAAGAATTTCCGTACAAAGAACTGGAATATTATAATACAGGATTTACGATTCTCATCTTACAAGTACTATTCTAAAATTGTGTAACAAATCGAAGATTCACATTTGAAACATATTTAATTTTTTTTTAACCTTGCAATGCACTTTTCTATCAATGTTCTACAATTTTTTTCCAAAAAGGTAACCTTTTCGCAAACAGTTGCCGTTAAAACTGCTTTGAACATGTTAGGGCTTTGTAACCTCACTGGCGGGATTTTCAATTAACAGCTAAGAGCCTGCTACATTGCTACAGCCCTGTCTGATAAAATTCCCGCGGAATTTTATTAGTTTTGGGCTTATCCTTTTAAACGACATAGGTCCAATAAAAGGTTATTGCTTCTTTTCAGAGCGGGATTTAACTGGGAACTGATTTAGCTGTAGTTAATATAGTCAGTGATATTTGTATTGAATATGATTTAGTTTATTAGATGTTAGATATTGGTTTCGTAGAGCTGGATAGGAATTTAATCCTGTGGAATATTGTACTCCGACCGAGAATGAGGGATTAGAGTATTGTCTACGTAATTTTTGGAGAAGTAAACCATGCAAATTATTATATTAAACATCCCAGTAAAGGCTTAAACTTTAGAACACATTAAGAGGATTCTTTCTCCACCTCTAGGGTAACTAATATCTTTAGAAGGTACACAGTACACACCCTTGGATAATATACATCCTTAGAGCTCGTGGAGTAATCGTCCTTCCTTTAGGAACGTAAAAGCGTATCCTTTAGGAAACGCTTTTACCTGGACTGTAAGTAGATACACTTTTAATTAAGGATTCTAGTCAGACTGGATGTTCACGATCTGACGGGTGTCAAGCTCTCAGAAGAAACAAAAAGGAACCAAGATTACAGGAAAACCGTCACTCCAAATAGGACGGACGTACCAGTAGTTTAAATTAACTTTAATGTATCCTGTTAGATATCTGAACAGGCAAGAATCGGTCACACCCTACTTTTTCTAACATACTAATACCCATTCATAATATTACACAGTTTGTATCCTGTTAAAATGGGTGTGACAAGACGATTGTGTACTTGTATCCGATTTACCGTTTACCGATTACAGTTTTTTCCGTTCACTTTAAAAATGCTGAAGAAAATGTACAATCACAAAATAAATTCAAACAGCTAGTTAAGGCCACATACAATTTTTTATATATGGAAAAAGTAATATACTAATATAATATGTGTGGTATACCACCGGAATATATATTTACCGCGTTATACAAACGTAAAAAATATCAAAAGTTGTTCAAACAATGTACAGTTAATTAATTTCTTACTGTAGAGTTTTAAATACACTACAAAGCTATTTAATTATAATATCTTATAAATCTAGATTAAATATTTTCAATATAAATTTTATAATCTTACTTTTTACTATCTCAGATAAAACGTTGGATCGTAGGTGAAAGTCCGGACAAAGGATGCTCAGTTTTTTGGAAACTCCTTTAATCTTTTATCTTGTGTTCAAGAACTGTCTTAGCTTGTAATTACCCTAGCCTGAAAGGGTGTTTATTCTTATCTCTGGGTCTCGTCTGTTACAGCAAACTCCGTGGCTTTGTCAGTCTTTTGCGAGGACTGTACAGTTCATAGTTTTGTGTAAAATGTTATAAGATAGAGGTTTTTAATGTGAAATATTCTTTTGATCTTTCACTTGTACACATTTATACATCTTTCATATTTCTTCAAGTTTTTTTCTCTTGTAAGGATGAGTATTGTATTTATTTCTGTAGAACACACGAATATGTTAAAATGAAAACAAACGTATTTAGAATTTTGTTTTATTATGCTAAAGCACGAAATAAGTCCCCTTTAAATGTTAAATATAAGTTGAAGGCGAGTTTTTCAGCGATATAAAATTTTTATGGAGTTTTGGGGGGGATTAATCCACAAAATGGGGTATTTAATTTATGAAAAATAATTTTACCACTTATAAATTACGTCACGTTTTTCTACACCCTCTGAAGCAATGCTGCCAACATAACTTAACGTAAACCCCTGCACTTATTCCTCTTCCCCACTCACTTCCACCAGGTGATGACTGAGTACGCAGGTCTGCTGCTGCGGGTGTATTTCATTTAGTCGCCGGTGTGAGCGAGTGTGTTCGATCGAACGTGAAATCGCCACGTTGGGCTCGGAGCGAGTCAAGCGGAACTCATTACTCTGGCAAATTGAAGGCTGAAACTCTACCTCACCGTTTGCACTATTTTGACGTATAACACCTCCACTTTAACTATACTTACTCGTATAGTGAACGAGTGAAAAATAATTTTAAGTAATACATTTCAAATGTAATAAGAATAATATATAGCAGTTTCGAAATTAAATGTGTGTGTGAGGGTCTTTTGTGTGTAACAATGTGCAATAGACCTAACATAAAAAAATACTAAACAGTGTAAAAAAATAAAAGCAGGACTTAAAATAAACTATTCTGAAACCAATTTATATAATAATATGGAAGAAAAAAGACCTCAGGGTTGAGGATTTTCTGGAAGTTGGGAGTTACATATTTTTTAAGAGTTTATACTAATTAAAATGAGCTCAAAACTATTATCCCACACAACAAAACTGTATTTATGAAACCACAAATCGATCAACAATTATAGAAGGATCAGAATCCTGGATTCTCAACAATGAAGAAGGAAGAGAAAATAATCGTTTTTTCAAACATGGTATTGAGGAAAATCTTTGGCCCAACAAAAGACAATTAATAGAGAATGGGGGAAAAGACACAACCAATAAATGACCGCGCGAAATGACAAGATGCAAATATCGTAGGAGAGAAATGAAGTAGGAGACTGAGGTGGGTAAGACTTGAAATTAGAAGAGAAGAGGAGTCGAACCTGAAGCATTTGAAGGAAGAAGACCAACGGGAAGGCAAAAGACTAGATGTTGGGACCAGGCGGAACTTGAGGCTACTGGGGATTGGAGAAGACTCTGAACATAGAGAAAAATGGAGGCGCTGTCATGCTGAGACCAAGTACAAATGATCATAGCAGAATGTTTCGTTTTGACATGGATATGTCTTAGCTCTGGGGAGCTGTTGGCAATAAGCGCGACTAAAATTTGTGACGTCATATGGTTAGTGACGTCATAGTTTAGTTATAAGGACAGCTGTTTAGATGAACTGAAAACATTCCCTTTAGGCATAACCATGATCTAACCTATTTGCCACAGGGAAGTAAATACAATATTTGAAAATTCTGTACGATGTAATTAGATACGGTTCAATATTGTAAAAAAGTCACACAGACTTAATGATTGTAATGAAATCACACTTTGTGCAAAAAAAACTCTTCGATAAAACCGGCACGAGATGTTCATGTAGCATCTAAGGAAACAGGTGATTCGAAAGGATGAAAGACGTATGAAAGACGGATGAAAGACTATGTATTTACTGGCAAGACGATTGTTTCTATGTATCTATACTTCTTTGTTTGAAATTCATTATTGGTGATGGTGGATTGATGTTGTTTAGATTTATATTGCGGACATTTTCCATCACGATTTTATGTAAAACAAAGTTTCACGTTTCGAGATCTGGAATCTAATCCCGTCCTCAGGTGAACTAATATCTAAAACATAGCACAATTAACATATTATCCGGAACAAACCGGTATAAAGCTGAAAACATAAAAGTTTGAAGCAGTCAAAAAACTTACAAACAAACCATTCACTAAACATTACACACAAAAGAATCCAAACACATCCACTCGTCACGGAGACTCAAAGACAACTGAAAGGAGTGGGCGTGTCCCACCGAAACCGGAAACAAAATGGCCACCACAAAAACCTGAAATCCAGGTGAAATATGTCTAACAGATTTATTTATTAATATTATTTTTTATTTTAAAATCCTTCCTAATGCACATGAAAAAAAACAGTACAAAGTCAACTTTGTACAATTCACAATTTTATACTTTAAACAAAAATCTAATGCCCCTTACGAGCTTTACTACGAGTTAGCATACCATGAGAATTTTGTTTCGGATTTATATGAATATCATTTACAGATACTTTATTTTCCTTATCCTTAAGTTCTTTGCTAAGAATTGGCAGCCACAATGGCCGGATCTCAACTGAAGATTGACTAACACACCGGGATTTTTATACACCGGGAACCTCACTTTTTCAAAAGAAAACTAATTGAAGCCTCCTACATGAAACTAGCAGACCAACCAATTAGTTAATAAAAAATAATAATAATAAATAAATATGTTAGACATATTTCACCTGGATTCCAGGTTTTTGCGGTGGCCATTTTGTTTCCGGTTTCGGTGGGACACGCCCACTTCTTTCAGTTGTCTTTGAGTCTCCGTGACGAGTGGACGTGTTTGGTTTCTTTTGTGTGTAATATTTAGTGAATGGTTTTTGTTTGTAAGTTATTTTACTGCTTTAAACTTTTATGTTTTCAGATTTTTACCGGTTTGGTCCGGATTATATGTTAATTGTGCTATGTTTTAGATATTAGTTCACCTGAGGACGGGATCAGGTTACAGATACCGAAACGTAGTGAAACTTTTTTTACAGAAAATCGTGATGGAAAATGTCCGCAATAAAAATCTAAATAACATATCTACACTTGTCTTCACTGTCACAAATATGTTTATTCGTCAATAACCTTAATTAATCATATCAATGTGCGTTAATTGAAACCAACTTATAGGAAACTGGATCTGGAAATGTCGTGAAACTTTGTGTTTACTAATCGTGATGGAAAATTTCCGAAAACTTTAAATAATTTTTATAGGAGTTTATAAGTTGAGGGTGTTCGTGGAACAAGATCTCGTGGTTGGAGCGACGGATGAGAGCAAGTCGTGGTTGAGGATGAAGGCCCTAGGCGGCGCCACCGTCGCGGCTTACAGCTGAGTTTAATTAAAACCAAACTCCCAAAACCTTAACAGATTCCAAACACTGAAACTTTAACTTCAGTAATAGTGAATGATCAACTTTATCGACTCTTCTGTGTAAAACTCATTCATGATGGAGAGTGTGGTTTGTTGCAGAATCCTTTATTATTCTTATCTCTTTCATAGAAATTTTTCATAGAATCTTTTATAACTCAACTGCCTTTCTCTTGGTTGAAGGGTTTGTGTGGTTGTGTGGTAATTTTAAAGTGAGGGCTACAACATATTTACCAATAATAACCTGACAATCTAATTAACAAGCGTTTCAACATTTAGGTGTAATTTTGAGCGTCTCAAAAGATCGGTCTCAACAAAGATTTAATTTTAGATTAAATTCTAATTGAATAACAAATTTAAGTAAAAGTAATTCATTTTGTCTTATTTTGAAGAATGTTTACTTTAGTTTTATACATATTTGAGCTAAACGTATCTTTCTAACTTTGCCAAGTCAAACACGCTATAAAGTTAATACAGGCGTGCTTTGTTCAGAGCGGCAGCGAACTGTCTGGCAAAGCCGTGGATTCAACCCTTCTCTCTACACACCAAAACCCGACTATATTCACTGTTATTGGATTTATTCCCTAAAGCGCTGCATTTTATTTGCCTCAACGATTCTGCCTTTATACATTTTTCATACATATTTACTTAAATCGATCGAAGTACGGTGTAGGCTTATATGATTTCGAATTTTATTAAATTTCTGTTACTTTACTTTTTAACTGAAATGGCGACCTATTCAGGTAGGGTTTTTAAGCCAAGTATGAATGAGGAATGAATGTAGGATGATTGTGGCGCGATCTTGTAGTCTTGTTACTGACTAAGGCTGACGTGTTCCTTATACAGGACTGTTAATTAATAGCACAACAGCCGATGGCAACTAATGGACCTACAGTTTAACGTGCAATCCGAACCACGCCCTCTGAATTACGAATTGGTCTAATTATGAGGATGGTCTTTGTGGATTAACGTAGTATTCAATAGTGCGGACGTTAATCCACACAAGAGAACACCACATCCGCCAACCATCTCTCACAACTATCCACAATTCGTGACCTCCAAGTAGCTGGATTACAGGACGTCGCCACCGTCCCAGTCAGAACGTTAAAAATTTAGATTTTTTCATAGTATCGCCTCAATATATAGTCTTATAGATAAAAATAAATAGGATTTGATAGAGGAAGGTAATTTACTCATATTAGTATAATGCATTCTGGTATTGTATTATAAATATTTTAAAATAATTGGTTGTAATTGACTATAAGTGGATATTTATTTTAACGTTTCAGGCTATGCAATTTTTTACGAGAATAAGTACTATTTTCTATATTCTATTAAATCCAGTTTATTACGAAAAACGAATACATATATTATTAACTTTCACCCAGAACGTTCCCTTTTTCACAGAATTGCCTTAGTATATAGCTTTATAGATACATAACATATCAAGATGTTTTATATCACATATACGTTACACATCTCTTTAATATTCCTAGTAAAAAAGAAAAAAAATATTATATAATAAATAGAATTGTCAACCGTATTTCAAATAAATTGAAGTTTCCCCGGTTGCTTCGAAAGTGTCTCTTATAATTTAACTAATTTATTTTACTATTTTCGTACGAAAAATGTTCAATGTTTGCCACATAATTTCTGTAAAGTGATTAAAATAAATTAAATTGAATATAGTTCAATGATTTGTAATATAAAGTTAATGTATATTGAGTCTAGTACAAATGTCAATATAAATGTAGATCACTACATCAATAGTAAAATACCAGGGTTTGATTGTTTCCTGTCAAATCATTACAATTTTCACTGGTGTTAAAACACAAAACAAAATTTTTAAAAACTATTGTTAACATCGTTTTTATGAATGAACAATAATAAACTGATCTAATAAACCAGCTTATCAGTGCTCACGGATAAGCTGGTCATATAAATTCCAGCTGATAAATGTCAGCAGTCTATGACGTCAGAGTTGATATTTTTGTCCATGTTTCTCGCACAGAGCTGTTGTTGATAGTGGTGCTAAACATCATGCTTAATCTACTCCGATAATTGGTCGCCATATTCGCGATTATCAAACGCTATTCAAAGTACGATGTGCGTCAATCTGATATAATGGATTTTGTTGACGTTAATGGTATTTTCTGATATTTAGGACAAAATTCATATGAAAGATTTTTAATATTTTCAAAAATTTTCCAAATATCTTTAAAACTCTGCACTATTTATACGCAAGTATTTTTTCCAGAGGTTTCAACCTAGACTTGAACATCTTATCAACAGATATATATCTATGTTTTCGTTTGAATAAAATTAAACTTTAGTGAACACTTTTACGTTGTTGTAAACTCCTTCGTAACTAACGTAAATCAATTACTTTTAATGTGGGGGAAATTTATCACAAAGGACATTAGGTAATGGGAAATATTGCCTGGTTTAATTTTAATTTTTAAATTAAGGAAAGCTTTTGTATAGGGTAAGGGTGAATTGGAGAAAGAGTTCCTACCACAGGCTTTGACGTTTAATTCCCGACCCTAGACTTGAGTTTTTAGCTCAGATAATACAATTTATTTTATACAGGTTTTTATTAGTTTTTTCTGTGTAATAGAAACAAATAGGGGTCTTTTGAACTGTGGAACAGCGATAGGTATGAATAATAAGAAAATAAAACGTTTTATAGATTAAATTATGAAGTAGAGTTAGCTTTATCATACGTTCTCAATTAATAACGTTTTAAATCACTTCTATTGTCATATGCGTTGCGATTGTCTATCAATGTTGATTGATTTGTCAAAATGTGCGTTGAGGTTGTTTTTTTTGTTCAACCAGACAAATTTACTGAAAAAGTACAGCTTAGTGGCAATTGTTACACCTCGTGTGATGAGAATCTATGTTGGGATATGGATTGCAAAGTGCCTTCCACGTATTATAGTATATTTCATCACTAAAACCAAAAACCACATTTTTTATATGAGCACAAATGTGCGATTATATAAAAAAGGCCAGTTTTGGGCCGTACCATAGATGAACGGATAGTAAAGTAGATAGTGCACGCCCATGTTAAGGATGAAGATGGTACATCGTACCGCCCATTGACTTAGTAGGTACTGCCATCCTCAGATAGCGCTAGTGTCGCAAATGATTTAATATATACCGGACGGTGTCACAGAGACCTAGTTCACCGCTTGGTCCGACAGATGGCAAAACTTGTCCTGAGATTTTATCGTCTTTACTATAGTTGTCGACCATTTTTGTCGCTTTAGATTAATCAGCTGTTATGTTACTTACGTTGTAGGAGTTCTTTCTTGATTCCTGATTGGTTGTTTAGGTTATGCAAATGCTGACCTCGAATCAAAAGTATCATCAAAATGATAGCTGTAGTCTTACGAAGAAAAAGAACAACCTTTGCTCTTCAACAGTGTATCTAAAACAGCTGGTTTTAAAGCAGTATGACGAAAAATATTTTAACCTCATCTAACCATCACCACAGACCTAAGGCCTGGATGGTAAATGCAAGACAGTGAGGTACCATAGGGATTGAAACACATAGAATAGCCTCTCCACAGGTTAACGGTCATTGTAACAGTTATAGTCGCAGCTATTGGTTTCTATTGAGGCTAGTTTCGCTTAAGACCAACGTGTCTGTCACTAGATGGTTGATATTTTTCACACACATATACTTATTTTTTGATGGCAGAGAATGTAAAAAAGACGAGTATATACTCAAAAAAATTCTAATCTATAATATTATAAAGAACAGGTGGTGTCTGTATGTTTGTGGATTTGTTTGTAGGTTTGTTGTGGCAAGTAAACGCAAAAGATACTGAACCGACCGGTTTGAAATTTTACGTAAAGGTAGATCTTAAACTCATTCAACACATAGGCATATTCATTTCCTTAAAATCCTCTCGGGCTACGCCCCACGAACGTCCTAAGTTTCAATATTTACATTTTCAATGATTGAAAACATAAAATTACTTGAATTTCAACAGCTGTGAACACTAAAATTTGACAGTTCGGGAAGAAGAAGAAGAAAGAGCTGCCGTGACCGTCCTAGGTTTCAATGTTTAATCCGTTCACACTATATTTTCAAAATGTCAAAATCCGTTTACACTATATTTTGACAGTTCGGGAAGAAGAAGAAATAAAGTTGATTTTTACAGATAAACTGCTGGATCGAAATTAGTGAATTATTAGTTCAAAATAGTGGAATTGTAGATTTTAATGTGGAATTTTTTTGTGGAATTGTTAGATTCTTGATGACTGTTTCTATTACGTTAATCCTTTCCCAATATTTGACAGATATTACTTTGTCATGTTGTAGACACTCGTGTTTTGTCATTTTGTAAACAATAAAGAATTAATTAACAATAATTCAAATGTATCAGTAGAGCCTGAACCTCTCAGCCTTTTCTACCCGTGAGACGAACGGGTACTTTGGCTAGTTTAATATAAAATACTACAAAATGGCCAAATATTTAAAATTTAGGCTACTGAGGTATTTCTAGAAAACGTGTGTATAAGCAACGACTCCTAAAAAATAAAAATATTCTTTTAAAGTAAATGACCGTTTAAAACAACAAATAAAATTGAGAGCAGCTTAATTTATGTGACGGGACGTCAGCGAGGTATATTGACAGGTGATATCAGCGCGGTCTAGCGGCAGACCTGTGCATTGTTTCTAATGCTGAAACGTCAATCAACATCCTGTATGAAGACACATCTGCGCCAATGTGTCGATCACATTGTGTCGATGCCATGCGAGGAAATTACTAGTCGTATTGCAGCGTTCAACTTCACTGCTGTGTATGTAGGAAGGTTGTTGGATAGTGTTTTTAAAGTGTAGCTACAAAATATAGGTTAAGAGTCTGCATCACTGGTAGCCATCTTGGATTTTAGTCCCGTAAGAGCAATGTTAAATTCTGGCGGCTATATCTCCTTGACCTATTGTTATAAATTAACGGAAGAGGTGTGAAATTAAAGGTATTACAGTCCTCCAGGGCACCAACTTACAGAACTTCTTGTTTTCGCTCTCAATAAAAAAATAATAATGATTTATTTTGTAAAATATTCCTGGATTTTTGTTTTTAAATCAAGTTAAATTTTTGAACATATTGAAAAAGTCATGCCCTTGAGCCACATCTCATCAATGTACTTCCAAAGTTTGACATTGATACTTTGATAATTAACGCCACTACAGACGCCAAAGTGAAGGTATGTTCCGCCAGAATTTAACATTGCCCTTACGGGACTAAAATTCAAGATGACTACCACTGATGCAGACTCTTAAGGCGCTCCGGTCTACCCCTGCCGCGCGACCGAAATGCAAGGGTTTACAAAAAGCTGTTTTTCTCTTTTAATACTGAGGGTAGAATCAAAGTTAATATGTCATATAAAAGAGAAAGAAATCTTTTAGTCTGGAAGGTGCATTTCATTTTGATATTATTGACACAACACTTAGAAGAAGAAAAACTAGACGAAAGCGGTGGGGTTGAGGCGGCGCGTTTCCACTCACTGCCTAAAGGCAGCGCCACTTCCTTACTGCGTATTTTCATTTGCAAAGGTTTCCTACGAGCCGTTTTTTAAACGTATTATTTGAAATAAAAAGTCACAGTGAACGGGGCCTAATAGACGAAGAAAGTTTCTAGTCTTCGGGCTAAGGCTTGTTTCAAACAAAATTTCCTGTCAATTGTTATAGTTATTCAAAATAACCTTTTTTTATACATTACAATCGACTTTTCTAAGTTTTGTATTAATAATATCAAAATGAAATGCACCTTCCAGACTACAAAATTTCGTTCTCTTTCATATGACATATTAACTTTGATTCTACCCTCAGTATTAAAAGAGAAAAACGGCTTTTTGTAAACCCTTGCATTTCGGCTGCGCGGCAGCGGTAGAGCCTTAAATTCTGCTACTTTACTTTGGTAAACGTTCATTCTGAAAATAGTGGTTAGTGTACTACAAGTGAAACTATTACTTACACCTAAGGCCGCTCAATTCTGATTTTTTGACTTCGCCATTTCGTCTTCAGCTTTTCGTGTAAAAAATAATTTCCTACTGTTTCATTTGCACTCTATAGAACAGCATATATGACAACAGCAATTAATTTTTCGATAATTTTCGAGAAAAAATACACAAAACACAATACTGATGATGTTCGAAACATGTCCGACTTTGAACAAGTAGAAATAGAATTTTGAGCTTTACATTTTTACGGCTATATAAATTGCATCGCTTTCTCAAATGTAGACTCAATACCCAGTATACCGTTCGGTAGTTCAATTTTTATTGTTCAACTCACTCACTCTTCCCCTTATACATTTGCATGGCTATTCCCCAAATTTGCATTTCAAATCTGTAAATTTCACTTCTCTCCCCTCCACTGTTTAGTGTTCATAGCTCGTGTTTGATACCAAATAGTTTTGGTTGATATTTTTTTCAAAATTAAATAATTATTCATAGACACATTTTGGTTTTGATCAGCCCTTTCACCATTGACGACATATTTTCCTATTTTTTTGCCTTTATGTTTGCTAATACTAACATTTTTTGTTACAGGTATGTATAGAGTTCAATGATTGCAAATACTTGGTAAGTACACCAGCGTAAAAACGTGAAAGATACATGAGCGAAAAAATAATTACCCTAAACGTATATTTCGTTGAATCTTTGCCATATATTTTTTAATTATATTTATACATACACTAAGCTGTGGTTTTTAATACATAAATCTCGAATAAATAAATTCACTTATTAAAAAAAACTCAACGAGTAATCCATTGTTATCCAAATACTCTACTCAAAGAGAATGCAATTTATTAAATTATTTATTACACATACAATAATTCTTCTCCAAAATTTTCGTTTGTCCGTAAATAAAATACAATAATTAATAGTTGAAATCCTCAATATTATTCCCAAAATGGAAATATTCCGTAAACTATATAATATAACTGAGACAATAATACTTTTCCAATGTTTTCTTTTCCTAAAACTTATTTCCTATCAAAGGTTGTAGTATTAAAAAAGTAATACTTTTTCATGATATGTGATTGAATATTTTTCAGTATTATGTTTTAATGAACGTAAGGTAAATTCATAAATAAATGCGTGGATATTTTATTTTAATTAATATAAATATTTTATAATTAAACTAAACTTTAATGTTCAGGGTTAAAACAGTAATGTTACAGCCTGGTAGTGTAGAGCGGCCAGAGTGCCTGCCTTCCAGATGATGCAATATTACTACTGCCTCCGTTTTGCATTCATTCTTTGCAGGCCCCTCCTATTTTTCATTTAATACAGGAATAAGTCACACTTGATTAATAATTAAATCATTCTCTAGCTGAATTTTGAACTAACACACAAACAGTTTACAAAAAATAATTATTCAACGTTTTCTAAAGTTTGTGAGAGATAAAACTCTTGTTCTTTCGAAATTGAATATGCAAACAAATCAGTTTACATCGTGTTATGCTAACAAAAAACGTCACACCTTGAGAAATACCTTCGGGATCACGTTCAGCCGTTGTTTTCCTACAAACACGGTTTCGCTTCAGCTCAGTATATTTTGCTATTTTTGCGGCACGTCATCGTAAAACAAAGCTAAACCCCAGCGTCGTGCGAGATGTAACATTTAGAAAACTACAAATAATGTAGTATTGTTTTAAGAAACTGCAAAGATATTAAGTTACAAGTTTAATAAATTAATATTTTATAAATTTTTGTGCAAGTTTAAATCTTTTTATGTTAGAAAATAGGGTTCATTCCTATTTATTTTTAGCTATTTAAAAAAAATAATAGGGGACATGTACAGTCACGTAAACAGTGGTGGAGACATGTGAACAGACACGGTGAGAGGGAATACAAGAACAGACGGAATTATATGGGGAGGAGCACGTGTACAGACACAGTGGGGGATACGAGAAAAGACACGATAGGTGGCAGAATATTGGGAGGGGGCACGTGTACAGACACAGTGGGGGATACGAGAAAAGACACGATAGGTGGCAGAATATTGGGAGGGGGCACGTGTACAGACACAGTGGGGGATACGAGAAAGACACGATAGGTGGCAGAATATTGGGAGGGGCACGTGTACAGACACAGTGGGGATACGAGAAAAGACACGATAGGTGGCAGAATATTGGGAGGGGGCACGTGTACAGACACAGTGGGGGATACGAGAAAAGACACGATAGGTGGCAGAATATTGGGAGGGGGCACGTGTACAGACACAGTGGGGGATACGAGAAAAGACACGATAGGTGGCAGAATATTGTGAGGGGGCACGTGTACAGACACAGTGGGGATACGAGAAAAGACACGATAGGTGGCAGAATATTGGGAGATGGCAGGTGTACAGACACAGTGGGGGATACGAGAAAAGACACGATAGGTGGCAGAATATTGGGAGGGGGCACGTGTACAGACACAGTGGGGGATACGAGAAAAGACACGATAGGTGGCAGAATATTGGGAGGGGGCACGTGTACAGACACAGTAGGGAGGAGATACGAGAAAAGACACGATAGGTGGCAGAATATTGGGAGGGGGCACGTGTACAGACATAGTGGGGGATACGAGAAAAGACACGATAGGTGGCAGAATATTGGGAGGGGGCACGTGTACAGACATAGTAGGGAGGAGATACGAGAAAGACACGATAGGTGGCAGAATATTGGGAGGGGGCACGTGTACAGACATAGTGGGGGATACGAGAAAAGACACGATAGGTGGCAGAATATTGGGAGGGGGCACGTGTACAGACATAGTGGTGGATACGAGAATAGATACGATGGGAGTTGTTGGTAAAATACTTAATCATGGGGACGTATTCAGTCTTGGATTGATGGAGTGTAGGAGTTGAGGCTTGAGGGGTGAAGGGAGGAGTTGAAAGGGTAGACGTGTCAGATAACGTCATTGTATTTGTGTGCCGACGAAACAGTGCGGACTGTCGTTGCGTGGCAACCAGACTTTGAATTGAATCAACGACTCTGACGTGAATAGTTCGTCCTTACTTGTTTAGTATTTTGCAAAGTTTTTTTTCTAACTTGTTAACTCTTACGTTGAAGGCCTAAAACGACTCTGTATTTTATTTTGAGTTATTACTATGATGCCAATGTATAATTACTTTCATTTTTTACGAAATCTTTCAAAATAGTGGGATATAGTAGGAAAATATGTCAAGATCGACTAGAATGGGTGAACAATTGCAGGCTGAGGAATATTGTACGATGGCCACCGTAATAAGAGTAGAATTTAGATTGGATTTCATTCTGAAAATTTACGAACTGTCAATTAAATTTTTAATGTAGTGATTATTAAGAGAACAAGAGATTTGGGCTTAAATATAGAAGAAGAGAACAGGAACGAAATTATCTACGTTGAATCGCGTTCTTGGATTTTACAATTGGTTGTTGAAGACGAAACATTTCACTACGTATTGGACGAGTGGAACAGCATAGAGGGTAATTGTGACACCTAGAGAGAAGATAAACTACATCTCATATTGACAGGGTGATTTATGGGTGGATACGAAGAAGAAGCTGAATTGTGTTGCGTATTATCCAGAAACATCGATCGCATGGTGTAAGAGTAACGGTAATGAGGGTCTAGGTGGGATCGTGTTGAGTATTGCCAAGTGTCATGGTGACAGGAAGGTGGGATTACTCTATTTGTGTGTGCAACAGCTGTCATCGTTGCGACATAACAACTACTGTAGTGGCTTGCACGCGAGTGTGTCTTGCACTTTACACTTTTAACTTAAGAGGAAATCTACCCAGATAGGTATGTTATTTAGATTTTTATTGCGGACATTTTCCATCTCGATATTATGTAAAACAAGGTTTCACGACGTTTTGGGATCTGGAATCTGATCCCGTCTTCAGGTGAACTAATATCTAAAACATAGCACAATTAACATCTAATCCGGACAAAACCGGTATAAAGCTGAAAACGTAAAGGTTTAAAGCAGTAAAAAAAACTTAAAAACAAACCATTCACTAAAAATTACACACATAAGAAACCAAACACGACCACACGTCTCGGAGACTCAAAGACAACTGAAAGGAGTGGGCGTGTCCCACCGGAACCGGAAACAAAATGGCCGCCGTGAAAGCCTGGAATCCAGGTGAAATATGTCTTACAGATTTATTTATTATTATTATTTTTAATTCAAATGCAAATCCTTCCTAATATACATGAAAAATTGCAGTACAAAGTTGATTTTACAGAGCAAAAACCCCTTATGAGCTTTACTACGAGTTATCATACCATGAGAATTTTGTTTCGGATTTATATGAATATCATTTTCATGGTATAGATTAGATTGTAGATAGATTTTAAACCAAGTATGAATGGGAAATTAGTATAGGATGATTGTGGCGTGATCTCGTAGTCTTGTTACTGAATATTGCATTATATCTGAAAACACAACTTTTACTTTTAATTAAGCTCCAAGCAGTAAAGGAAATTTACATATTTGATATTTGAACTAAACTGAAATTATAAATGTAATATAATATTTTAAAATCTATATAATAAACCCAAGAGATAAAATTGTATCTGTTGAGAGTTGGGTTATGATTAGTGAAAAAGGAATATCTGGAAGAGAAACTGTTAAGCCTGTAACACTAAACTGCTTATGGTGGCGTTAAACACTCCCTCCCTACCTGTGCAGATTCTGTATCAGATTTACGTGAGTTTATTTGAAAATGGGAATAAAACTCTTCTTAAGTTTCTTTCTGATATCTTTGTTACCTAAATTTTTACTAATAGACCTCCTTGTTTTAACAATACAGTTGTTTAAGTACACGGAATTTTTTAGCTTCAGTGAAATTCGGAAGAAAACGTTTTGCACATATTACTCGTTAGTTGCAAATTGAAGTTTCCAACAAATAAAGTTTAATTAAATTTGAAGTCCTTTCAAGAGTGAGAGAGCTCTTCGAGAGCTGGAAGTGAAAGATTGAAAGCCAATTTCCAGATTGATAAAACTCACAATACCAATTTTGCACATTGATAGTTTCAAGTATGAAACATTGAGGGAGGAATTTATTTGTACATTAATTATGTTGACACTGCAAATTAGAGACCACATATTTAATCTTCAATGGTGTTAAAATTTTAGAGATAAATGTTTTACAGTAAAATAGAGTTTTTACCATAGTCTTAATGACAAGACCCGGGACCATTTTTTAATACACTTAAATATTCCTGGATCGAAACCAGTACTGTACTGTCATATCAACAGCCACCTCTGGGTAGCATATTGCCTCGCTGGCCATCATTCACCAAGCTGGCCTAACCTTTGACGATTGGTAGAAAAGTTAAAAACATTGTTACAGCTAATGATCAATCCCAGGTTTAGGATATATTTTTATTTTTAAACTCACTATTTTAACTCTGGTGTGAAATAAATTTTCATGGACCTTTATAATTCATTTGCACAACGTTATATTTGTTCTTTGTTTGAAATTCATTATTGGTGATGGTGGATTGATGTTATTTAGATTTTTATTGCGGACATTTTCCATCACGATTTTATGTAAAACAAAGTTTCACGACGTTTCGGGATCTGGAATCTGATGAACTAATATCTAAAACATAGCACAATTAACATATAATCCGGACCAAACCGGTATAAAGCTGAAAACATCAAAGTTTAAAGCAATCAAAAAACTTACAAACAAACCATTCACTAAACATAACACACAAAAGAAACCAAAACACGTCCACTCGTCACGAAGACTCAAAGACAACTGAAAGGAGTGGGCGTGTCCCACGGGAACCGGAAACAAAATGGCCGCCGCAAAAACCTGAAATCCAGGTGAAAAATGTCCAACAGATTTATTCATTATTATTTTTATTAAAATGCAAATCCTTCCTAATATACATGAAAAATTGCAGTACAAAGTTAACTTTACAGAGCAAGAAACACATTATTTTTACAATTTTATACTTAAAACAAAAATCTAATGCCCCCTACGAGCTTTACTACGAGTTAGCATACCATGAGAATTTTGTTTCGGATTTATATGAATATAATTTAAAAACTAACTTTTTTTCAAAAGAAAACTAATTGAATGGAACTCCTACATGAAACTAGCGGACCAACTTATTAGTCAATCTTCAGTTGAGATCCGGCCATTGTGGCTGCCAATTCTTAGCAAAGAACTTAAGGATAGAGAAAATAAAGTATCTTTTTTAAGAAACTTTGTTTAACATAAAATCGTGATGGAAAATGTCCGCAATAAAAATCTAAATAACATTATATTGTTAGTACAAACGTTATGTTTTTACGAACTTGAAAATTGTGGTGCTATACTATAGTACGTTCCACAAAACTTGTGACTATAAACTACTACCAACTGCTGATGATTATCCCACACTAGTATTTGTATTTACTGCGAGAAGTTTCGTAGATCATGGAGTAGCGACCCCTCGTGAATGATTGAGTAAACTGGCACTAGTGCAGTCGCTTTATAAAATATTCATGGCGGTTCTGCCAGTTTATACACGCTGGCACCTCATGTATGCTTCAGCCACTAGATATGAGGAAAACAGCTTAGGTTCTATATTATTCCACCCGCGATAGCGGAAAACGGAGGCTCTAATAATTATATTTAGTGCACATTAATTGTATTTGAAATGTACAGTAAATAGTATTTGATAGAGGAAAGTAATTTACTCATATTAGTATAATGCATTCTGGTATTGTATAAGAAATATTTTAAAATAATTGGTTGTAACTGACTATACGTAGACATTTACGTTTACGCCATTTTTTTACCAGAATAAGAACTATTTTCTATATTCTATTAAATCCAGTTTACTACGAATACCTACTAACATTGTCATTGCATTCTAGAAATTACTATGGTATTATTCTAAACCACTACTATGTCCGTTTTTACGTAGTTTTTACTGTAAATGACTAAACTCATTTCGTAGTGTCGATATGGAATTTCCCGTAGGGTGCAACACCACCCTAATTTTATTTGGAGGTTTTCAAACTTTCTTAAAAAATAGTAAATCACCGAGTCGTGTTTTCAGGCATTAAGTATTGTCGTTTATTCGTCTAGTGTCATACATTATAACGTTGAATTATATCAAAGTAAATTAATCATTGACATTATCAGTAAAAGTGATAAATATAAATGTGTTTTAACAAACCCTCTCGTTTATTCTTCTGACTCAACGGGGAAAATATTAGAACATTAAATCATAATAAGTAAAATTAATCATTGCCTTTTTCAGTTATCATGGTAAATGTAAGTTTATGTTTCTAAACGAGATTTTTATGAGAAGATTAGTTCTACCAATGTTTCCAGAAGTACGCGAACAAGATAATTCCGTTCCAATGATTGGTGGATTGGTCTGAGCGTGAACTCGATATGTAATATGCGATTGCTGCCAATTCCTTGAGTTGTGGAGCCCTAAATATCCAATCTCCTCACTAGATCCGTTCGTGATATTATTCGAGTTTCGAAATATTTCAGTTTTAAGTAAACAAGAAGGTTCTCTACCTTCCCTGGTTATCATATTGTTAAGATTATAAAGTAAACACATAACTTCGTAGAGAACCTGTGGTTTGAGACAATATTTTTAAATTAACACAGTTATTGAATTAACTTAATTAAATTACTGGGACGGTGGTACTTGGAAGTCACGAATTGTGGATATTTGTGAGCGATGGTCGGTGGGTGTAGTGTTCTCTTGTGTGAATTAACGTACGCACTATTGGATACTATGTTAATCCACAGTTAAAGTCCTCATAATTACACCAGTTCGTAATTCAGAGGCAGTGGTTTGGACTCCACGTTAAACTGTAGGTCCCTTAGTTGCCATAGACTGTTCTGTCTAAGGAACATGTCCACCTGAGTCAGTAACAAGACTACAAAATTGCGCCAAAATCATCTTACACTCATTTCTCATTCATTCTTGGCTTAAAATACCTATCTTGTGGTAGAGTCAGCATTTCAATAATCTATTGTTTATAATGAATTTCGATTTTTTTGCGGTATGAAAAAATAATCACACTAGGAGAGATAAATTTATTTATTAAATTTAATGAATTACAGTTTGACCTAACTAACCACGACAATACACATTCATAGTATTTGGCTTTGTTCCTAGGTCATATATTATAATATCAATTTTTGAACATGAATAAAAAGAATAAAAAGTTTCCATAATTACGTGCAAGGATATACACATTTTTTATAATCTTTGTAAACTTCTTTCTGCATATCTTAATGTAAATTTAATGATTTTCGATAGTTAAAAACTTATTGATTCGTTGGAAATAAAATAATTACCAATACACCAACATTTCAGAGAGTTTTTTCCATCTTAAGCCACATTATGTGATCGTTAAGGTACTTTATCTTAACAAGGATTTCCTTAGACAGTAATACAGAACTGAGGAAACAATAAATCTTCACAACTGTCAAATAAGGATTTCAATAAGGATTTAGGGAATTCCAAATAAAAGGTTTTATAAGAGGACGTGCATGATAACTGTTCTTTGACACACCTTAACTTTGAAACTGGTATTTAATAAATAGTCCTAGACGTATCTTAAAATATTAAAAATCTGAAATAATGTTAATCATACTTAACTTTATAGTTAGTTATCGTCTTTTTATAAGTGATAGTAAAAACTAAATTAAAAATGATATATGGATGTATGTTAAGTTTAAAAAATATTTGATAGTGACACCATAGGTGTTGAAACCCGGGTTACTCGTTAAAGGACTAATACAGGATTCTCACAGCAGCTAAGAAGGTATCAAACCTATTATTTGTTCTACTCCCCTCAGGGGTAGTCGGCTTTCAACTACACGGGAGGCCTCTCCTTTTGGAGAGGCTGGCAACCCCGAGGTACCCTAGCTAAAAAGCGAGACTGTCTGTCCAGATCGCAGTTCTTCCTCCTTCCAGAGCGACGGCCTCTTTTCTCTCTTTTGGGCCCTAGCTTGCAATCTTTATTCTTTCCTGGGCTAATCTTGTCCGACCTCTTCCTCTCTTCGACCCCGTTTTCTGGATGTATTTTCCTCCTTCTTTCGATCGTCACGCACTGGAGGGTCCGGGGAGTGCCCATATTATGTTTTACGGGCTGATGTGTGCCTACACTGCCGATGGATCCCTTCAGTGTGTTGACAGGAGCCAGTCACATCGGTCCTTGGTCAGGGAGTGCGGCATGGATGCAGAGGTCGGGCTCTGCATTGCAACGGGCGACCCCCAGCACGTCAGGGTTCCGGTGCTAGGCAAACAGAGACCGGGCCTCAGGGAACTGGGGTAGGGGCATGGTCGCCCCTATCTGGGGCCTTATGCTCCCCTTATGGTCCGCACAAAACTGGTTAATGCAAAAATTAATGACAGTTTAATTATTATTATAAACTAATAATCTCTTTATTAAATTTTAAAATATTAATTAACAAATAATACAATTATAAATTCTCAATAAAAATGCATTCTATATAAATTAATTAAATAATCTTTTATCATTGAAATTGTCAACATTTATTAAAAAAAATATTACATGCCAATAATATCGATTAATAAAACATTATTACATACAAACTATTGTTATCTCAACATCAAATTATTGTACATTTTATTGTATTGTTTGATAGACATGACTATGGTTATCAATTTTATTTTCATTTATACATGTATCGAGATTATTAAAACATTTATTTGACTGTTTTTATTTATTGTTAACGGACAACATTGCATGAAGTTACCCAATTTATTTTAAGTTTGATTAATTACTTTTCAATACCCGTGATTGACAGTTTTAAATCATACCACTGTTGTACTGGTGGTTATTACTGTTATTTGTTTTACATTCAATTTGAGTTTTCCTTTCGCTTCCAGTGTTTTAAACTACACAACGTTTCGGAAGGTACAGGTAACTCCTCTCGTTGTCAAGTGAAAAAGACCAAGATATGACCCTGTAGAGTCTTTTTCACTAGTAGGAGTTACTTGTACCTGTTGAAACATAGTGTAGTTTTAAACACTGGCAGCGATAGGAAAAGTCCAATCAAATGTAAAATAAATAATTATATATGTTAATAATAAATATAAATAAATAATATAATATTAATACCATACTATAAGCTGTAGGTCTTTAAGATGAAATTAACTGTTGGGCTATTCATTAACAGCCCGTCTAGGGAACATGTTAGCCTTAGTCAGTAACAAGACTACAAGATCACGCCATCATCTAACACTCATTACTTATTTATTCTCGACTTTAAAATACCTGGATAGGTCACCATTCCATAATAATAATAGATATCTTATCAATGTTATTTAATAGCATCTAGACGGTTTTTACCAAAATAACATCACCACAGTTTAGGTGAATAAGGTGTGTTTAAAACAGTTTTGTTTATTATAATAAGTAAGAAATCAGTTTTACACCATTGGGCAGAGTATCAAATAATGAAATTTAAATTTGCTTCACAGTAAATTGAAAACGTTATTCTTAAGGTGGATTCATAGAATAATTATTAGCTCGAGCTTGTCCAAGATGATTAAACGACGATATTAGGCACAAGTTGTGATATCGATTGTAGGCTGTAGCAAACATGCGGTTCAACCACAATGTTTCACTCAGATTGATGTAGAACATCACCATTAATACCCAAACTTCTCATTAGTCGGCGTTAGCTTTTGATCTTTCGTGGTTCGGTGTATTGATTACCAGGGATTAATGGTCCGTGTTCCCCAGAATAGAGGCTTGCCTGGATGTGAGGAGTTATTTATAGACCTTCCATTGTTGCAGGGGACACTAACAGCTCTAGATGGATTAAAAATATTGTTGGAGCCGTTTGGATTCCATTTTTATTATCAGAATGTTAAGAATTACTTTACCTCCTCTACCCTAGGAAAACCATCTCTCTTATTACAATCACCTTTGCTCTTTCCCCTACTGCCATTATTCCTCCCCCAACAACGATCATTCCCCTAGCCCGTACCATAATTATCCCACATTTTTTCCTTAACTATCACATAGCCCTACACCTTTTATCATCGATTCTTTCATCCATTCATCCATTTCTATCCTTTATTCCTTCATCAATTAATCCATTACTTTATCCATTCATCACTTTCTATCATCGATTTTAATCATCCATTACTTCATACATTCATCACTTTCTATCATCCATTCATCCATTTTTCACCCACTCCTTAATCCAGTCATCCATTTTTATCATCCAATCCTTCATCCATTTTTACTATCCATCCCTTAATCCATTCAACCATTGTTATGATCCATTACTTAATCCATTCATCCATTTTATCGTCAATTCATCCATTTTTATCATCCATTCATCCATTTTCATCATCCATTCCTTAATCCATTTTTCTTAATACATTCCCTAATCCATTCATCAATTTTTATCATCAATTCATCCATTTTTTAACATGGATTTATCCATTTTTATCATCCATTCCTTAATCCGCCTTATTATCACCCTTCCTCCACCACCTACCAACACAACTCCACGTCCCCCTATAATAATTTTAGGTATTTATTACCAACAACACTCTGTTCAATAGGTTGAACTATAATCGTTTATTTAATACGTCATTTATAAAATGGTAATTTTAATACCCACACACACTTCTTTACAACAGAAATGTGCTGTGATAATACAAACAAAAATGATTTTTATTTAGGAATTAAATATTTATGTTTAATGCCTGAGTAAAGTTACCAGCTGAAGTTCACTTATGGGTTGAAAGATATTTTCAATAGTATTCTATCAATATTTTTAATATGACTGTTTATGGTGAATTGTAAATTTTATAGCGATACTTTTTATAATGTTTTGAACTTTTAACATTTAGATTTTGTTCAGTTGTGTCGTGTTTTTAGTTAAGTTCCAAGCGGCATATGGTAAATACCCGCATTATGCTAACACCAAGTGCTTGTCGGCTTTTGCAACTTACATGAGCTCTAATGGTCACATTGCTGTTTGCCTATCGTATATACAGGGTGTTACTGAAATACTAAAACAAAATACTGCTAATTGATCTCGGAAACGGTCCCAGACCTAAATCTGTCTGTGTCCTTTTGTCCGCTTATTTATAGTTTTAAACTGTTTCATTAAACCATATTTTGTTTAACGCGGCTGCTTAAAACTTAAAAAATACTATCTTATAGTTCCTAAATATAAAACGATTTAATCATCTTTAAACTTCAGCAGGACGATGGCCAGTAAACCGAGAAGTTTCTCCTTTGTTCCGTGTTGCACTTTATGAACAACTTTATAAAACCTTCTATGATAAATTTACAACACAGCAATTTTTAATATTAACACAAATAAAATAACACTTCAATAATTAAAAATAGATTAAAATACTACATTTAGTTTATTTATCGGCAGAATAAGTATAACAATTAAGGAAAACATAAATTTAATGGAAGTAAATGAGACATTGAAATTTTTTAAGAACTGTGTGTGGAAAGACGTCATCGGGCTGTATATGTACTGTGGAAGATATTATTGCGTAACAGATCTTAATGAAAAAACATGGTAAACTGTAATGGACAGAGAAAAGCTACAGATATCATCAGGAAATATTTATAGACATCGAGATCAAGAAATAAATTCTATAGACATCAAGAGAGGTTTAAAGTGAGATCGCTTGTATAGGAATATAGCAATTGCATTGAAGGATCAGCTGTTAAGGATAAAATTGTGTATAAGTAGGCTTCTTGTGATGTTTTAAGCCACAAATAAAAAATCAGTTCTGATTGTGTAAAGTACTGTTATATCAATTAAAACCAGCAACTTTGTTACTAAGCTTTTTAAACATTAGAATAAAGTGTAAAATAGATTTTTTTCTACGTGAAAAACATGACATTGTTTCCATATTTCTGTTTATTTGGAAAGAAAAAAATATATCTTCGATCACTTTTTTTGTATATGAATACTTTAAATTTTATAACGACTCTTTTCTAGTCTCACCATACAATCCACATGATGTATTCACGACAAAGTTTGTTCCGCAGAAGTTTGTTGTTGACAGATGCTCAAAGGAATTATTCAAACTTAAGACAAACAACCTAAACCCGTTGAGGTGTTTATATTTAAGTTTACCACTTTTAAACACCCATGTATTCTAAATAAAACTCTTGACAATGCAAGTTTATAGTTAAATCTACAAATAAAATTTGTGTTTTGTCTATAAAGTGCTAATCATGATAGGTTAGGTTATGTACTTATAATTAATACCTCAGAAAATAGGTCTCATCTCAATATTCCTGTTCTGTCTTTCTATAACTCAAAAAAATTTCTTTTTCTAACAATTCTCAGTGAAAATAACGAGTTTGAAGAATTTTAATAGAGCCCACGCCCTATTAAAATATAATAATGAGTTTTCAAAAATCTGGTTTTAAGTGACATTTTACAAATTAATTCTTTTACTACTGTGTTTGTGACATAAACGTGAACCAGCTGTTAAATATAAAAAAAATCATTGATGAATGATTTTTAAAACATTTCAAAATTATACTATATTAGGAATAGATATTAATGTAACAAAAATGTTACTCGTAATTTTATTTGAAATTATTATTAAATAGTTTAGGTAAGACTTTTGACATGGATATGTCTTAGCTCTGGGAGGGGTTGTTGGTAATTTTTATTTGTAGCAGGTATTCATAGAAACTACCAGAGCTATTGTTTTGAATTTTTAATGTAAAAGAATAAGAACAGCAGCTGTTTATAGAACTAAAAACATTATTTTGACATAACCATGATTCTAACCTATTTCTCACAGGGAAAGTTAATACAAACATTTTTTCCCTTTTTCATGGTTTCGGGGTAATTATTTGTCGAAATAATATCTCGCCTCTGAACACCGAGTCATAAAACCCCCTTAAAGGACTAAAATTACTGCTAGTTTTAATTAACGAATGATCAATTTACGAAATGATTATAATGTGAAACGCATTATTTTCCATTATGCCTATTATACAAGTAGAAAGGTTTCGTGAATAAACTTCAATTAGACGATTTGGAAGGAGAATGTCTACTTAGTGAAAATACTACAATATCCAAAAAATAAGCAAATATTTTTCTGGGTTTTATCCATAAAATACATTTATTTAAACATTAAAACAAATTCATGAAACATTGTACGAAGAATTAACTATTGTAAAAAAGATAGGAACATCGTACAGAAATCTTCGTGATGTGTTATTATATTTGTAAGCACTTGTCCACTCCTATAATTAAATGTTACACAGTATGTAGGTACAAGCTGTAACATGCAAAGACGTAGAAGTCGCAGGACTAGGTTGTTACACTGTCCTAACCAAGTTAGCTGACAAGCTTTCAAAGTTAATTAACGTTCTTCAAACATCTTACCAAACCTTCCCGCAGGCTATCTTTGTAAGCAATCTAAGTTCTTGTAAGCAACAAGACTTCGTTAAAGTAGTCACAGAGAGATTTATAGTTTAAATTATGTTAATATTTAGTCCAGTAAAACCTAAAAATAATTTCCATTAAGAAATTACCTATTGCTTTTTGAAATGGTGTCCTGTCAATCCATGTATGTATTTTAAGCTAAGTATGAATGAGAACTGTGTGTGAGTGTGGTGCGATCTTGTAGTCTTGTTACTGACTAAGGCTGACATGTTCCTTAATGACCGCCAATGGCATCTAATGGACCTACAGTTTAACATTGGTCTAATCCAGTTTTGCCTCTGGACTACAAGTAGCTGGATTACAGGAGTACTAGATAGAAAAAAATAATCTACACATAATGAAAAATAAGGAGGGAGATTCAATGCTACTTGAGATACACAGCGTGGTAAGAGAAAATACATTTGTCGATGTAATTCGAGTTGGGTAAAACACAATGGATCACGTTGAGACTTCAATCCTTGTCTATTTACTGTTCCGATATTTTCCCTAATCCTATTTGGTTGTATTATATTTTGAAACCGTAACACATATCTCTGGTATCTTTTAATACATTTAATAATGTATTTCAAAAGACGAGATAACTAATATGAAATTAATATTATAGAAGGAAAATATACATGCAAAGTTATTCTAACTAATTAATTGATAACTCAGTTAAAAGATAGTTAATGTTTATACATTTACCAATTATAGTGTAATATTTAAAAATTTAAACTTGATTAAATGCCAAAAACGGTTATTTAGACAAGGATTTTATTTTTATTTTAACGCTATTCTACATGATAAAATTTAAAAAAATTAAATAATACTAATATGTAGCTAAAGTTTTTTTAAAAATTAAACTGAAGCCTTTTTTACGGTAGTTATTTAAAATTATATATTTATAATAGTTTTCCTGTTTTAAGATCTTGAATTCCCATTTGTGAAATGTAACAGTTGTTTCTGAGAATTTCAGTTCAAATAATTTCCTCGAAACGTGATAGGTTTTTATAACTCAGTTTTATTTTTCAAAACCTTTGTCGCGCGGAAGATACGATTGCATTTGAGACCTATTGACCTTTAAAGTGTTCCTAGTGAAGTTTTAGTTTTGTCACGAACTGTTTTATACAGAAATGTAATAAAAACTTGGAGAAATAAAATTTAATCTTGGTATGAAAGAAAAAATGTATTTAAGGCCTGATTAAATATTCATAACTGACTTACGTTAACATATAAACCTACATACAAATTTTCTTATTTCAAATTATATATTAGAATAAAATTTGGACCAAGACAAGGCTAGGCGGGTAATGATGTTATGTGAACGAATTTTGACAAGGATAAGTCTTAGCTCTGGGGGGAGGGGGTGTTGGCGATTTGCGCCACCAAATATGTGAAATAGTGACGTCATATGCTTAGTAACTTCACAGCTTGTAAAAAAACTGTTTAGATGAACTGAAAACATTCCTTTTGATCTAACCTATTTTCCACAGGGAAGTAAATACAAACATTATCTCCTCTGGGATGTGTAAAAAACCTTTTATTATTCTCAAATAGTTCAAAATTTGGCCCATCAGAAAGAATCAGAGGTTCAGTCCTAACTATATCAACAGAACTGTTGATGCTGCACAACATGTGCTGTAAAATACAGTATGTAATCGATTTTAGAAGAAGAAATTGTAGTCATGTTTAAGTGAATTAGCAATGTATAAAATGTCCCCATGTCTCTAACTCAACAAAATAAATACATTTTGTATCTTTCTTGGTCTTTTTTTATTTTTAAGCTGAACTTCACCTTCATTTTATGAAACTGTAACCCCAAATAGAGGTTGTAAATGATGAACAGATCGTTTCTGACTGATAGTTTGAACTTTAGAAGTGAATTTAGTCGACTCATCGGTCTTGTCGAGCAAAGCTCGCCTGGACGTGACGGACTGGTGCAAGCTAACGCGATATTGCAGCCAATAACATGAGTTATGGCCGGAATATTTCAGCGGCGCGGCAGCTTGTAAAATTGGCCAACACACCTTTCCACACCGTCTTGGGGACCGAGCTTTGCTTATTGAAACGTTCTTTTAACCCTCCATCTTATCGTACGATACAATTATTTTCCAGCACTTCTTTAAATGTCCGAAATATGTGAGGGTAAAATAAGGAAAGAATAATTATGATAATGAAGTAGTGAATATAAATTTTTAATTTTTTAGAAATCAATAATTAGTTTAAGAAAAAAATATGCCTAGTAATTATAATGAAAATGAATTTTTTAACTATTATAAAAAATAAAACAACATATTATATAAAATACATTTGTAATTCTTTTATTTATGATCTTATTGACATATGTAAGATATTAAAAAACTACATAATGTGTTGAATTTATTTAGGAGTAAAAAAATGAGATACTTAGAATTTTGACGGGTGTCTTTTTTAAAATTTGGAATAAAATTTAAATAATTTTTGATTTGCCATAAATACATTTGAATGCGCTCAAATATACATACGGGTTGTGTTTCCATCATTTTTGTTTTATATAATAAAATATTTAATTCAGAAATCGTTATGCATTAATTTATTCTCAATGCTCATTAAAATAGAATAAGAGATTACGGATTAAATTTCAAGGATTCCTCAAAAGTTTAGGAAATCCCTTACCTTAAACAAAAAATATTAGCTTATTCATTTCCAACACGATTCTCGATTTTTATACTATCCAGTGGTACTAATAAATTTTCACAGAAAAAACCTTCCCTAAAAATATTAGTTGGACTATAATACCAAAGTTTCCAAACCTATTGCTTGTACATATGCAGCGATAGTGTGCATTCGATGGGAAGCTGAGGTTGGATATAAAGCCATCAATAAAAATCGAGCCGATAGTTGCGGACAGCAAAGCCATCGATATGTGATTAACGATCTCCGAACATTCACAATCTCCCGTCGTACTGTACGTCATATTGCTATTTTAATTTTTTGCACCAACGTTCCTTAAAATCAGGGTTCCCATTTAAACCCTGTGACATATTAAATCGAACATGGTGACTTTCTTGTAGGAAATTCTAAAGAAATATCGTCCAAACCTACGTAGGGCGATGAGTAAACGACAGCGACGAAGTGAAGGAATACAACGAGCTTTAAACTATGAGGTCATTAGTGTGTTGTATAGGAGACGCTCGTTCGTGAACCCATCAATTACCGTAACGAATGATTTTAAACAAAAGCATAATTTGCGTCATCGTGTTGGCGTTTTATTTTTGACAGAGACTAATGAACAAGAGTAATTAGGTTCGGCTAGGATAAGCTATGTTAGTTTCACTTTGCATGATACACTCAAACTTACATTTTACTCCCAAAAATGGGCCATGTTTTGAAAAAAACTTGTTTTAGAACATGTTATGTAATCGTTATATCAATTTGTAGTACTAGGGTCATTTTTATTTTGTGAACAAAAACCGTTACGTGTCCTCGGACGTCCCGAATTTTGGATAGTGATGAGCGATGGTTGGTGGGTGTAGTGCTCTCTTGTATGGATTAAAGTCCGCACTATTGAACACTAAGTCCATCTGCAAATACCATCCTCATAATTAGACCAGTTCGCAATTCAGAGGTTTAGATATGCCATTGACTGTTGGGCTGTTAATTAACAGTCCTGTCTAAGGAACATTTCAGACCTAGTCAGTAACAAGACTACAAGATCACACCACAATCATCCTACACTCATTTCTCATTCATACTTGGCTTAAATTACCTACCTTGTGGTATGGTCACCATTCAATCTAATCTAATCTATAGATACATAAAATATTAAGATGTTTTGCATCACATATACGTTTCACATTACTGTGATATTCTGAGTAAAACAAATTTAATTAAAATTATTCAGATTTAAAAAAAGATACATTTTGGATTAGAACTTTCCCTGGTTGCTCCAAAAATGTCTCTTATAATTTAACTAATTTTATCTTACTATTTTCTATGACCTTCATATTAAGAGGTGAGCAAGAGTTATTTTTACAATTCTTATAACAATAATTATTATTATCTCTAAAATCAGAGTCCTTCAAGATACCTTCATAAATATACATTGTGAGTTTTTACAGCATCTGGAAACCACTGATTGTTGTTGGTGTTGCTCATATGTTGAAAATGCAGATTTTTCGAAGGTATAGTAAACTGTCAAATGTAGTAGATTTAAAAAATTTTACTTGTTTAATGATTTTTAAAAGTTATGTATATCGATCTCCATCGGAAGGTTTGTAAACCTAGTGGGACTATGGTTATGGATGTAAAAATGTATTATTTTAATAGATAAAATAAATAAGCAATTTTCCCAACTCCAGCAATATACAGGGTGTTTCAGAATTCCCTACCAATACTCTAGGGCATTGTTCCTGGGTAAGAAACATATCTAAATATCATATTTAAATTGTCAGGAAGCCCTTAGTTACTCACACAGCCTCCATTTTGTTTTTTCACTTATTATTTTTTTCTGAATAATGGTTAAACGTACGGAATTGAAACTTTGCACAAAAAGTTATGACAACTAGACAAAACTACAAAAAAATCATGACAATTTCTCAAATTCATAAAACAAAATGGCGGCCATTTAAAATTTTGTTTCTCAAATAACTCGTGAACCGTTGATTTAACAGAAAATTTACAAGAATAACTTTTTTTAGGTAATGCGATTCCAAATCGATTAACACTTAGACAAATATCAACTGAGATATGGCAGCTTTAGTGATAGGTGACCGCTAGAGTTTAGTTGCAGTGCATATCAAGCCATGCGACTAAAGTCTGCGGAAGTAACTAAGGACTTCCGGACAATTTAAATATGATATTTAGATATGTTTATTACCCAGGAACAATGCCCTAGAGTATTGGTAGGGAATTCTGAAACACCCTGTATAATGAAACACAGTGCGTGTGGCCGGGTCGACAGCCCCGCAACCTGGTTGAGGTTCCTGGAACTCATGAGTGCGTGTCGACGTATAGTTTGTGTTTTCCATCACATTACTGCGTTCCTAATACGTCTGAATGGTTGTAATGTGTTCTCGACTACTCTCCCTTCAACAGGCTGATGTCGATAAATTATCTGCGACCAAACAAATGCGTTCTACAAAATAAATCTCGAGGGATTTAGCTAGACCCCTTTACATACCCTTCTTGCCAATTAGGGTGATACAATCATTTGAATTTTGATATATCTACTATTATCTGAATAGAAATTGACTCTGTAGGGGCTCAAATGCTATTAAGCTTTATATTGAAATCCATACAATCAACTCTTAATGATACTTTAACGTAAAAAACATTCCTCATAAGCATAAACATTCCTTCGTAAAGAACATTCTTACATCTTGACTGCTTGGCTGTATTGTATATGCACATCTCATGGTATCTGCACCCCTGGCTTTTTAACTGGGTTGGCTGTTTCATGTACGAAAACAACAAAATTGACTAATAACTAAGTATTTAAAATCGTTTATGATTAATTGGATTTACTGTCACAACATTTATATATTAGAAGTTATTCAAACCAAACATGTTAGTGGCATATCACTTATAATCTTTATAACCTGAAAAAATGACTTTTAAAACATTCGACAAAATAGTTAAATTATTTTAGAACAGTTTAATACATTTTCATTTTAATTAAATACATTAAATAATGATTTCTTTTCTTACAATTTCTAAATATTTAACTAACTTAACTCAGCATTTCTAATATACATATAATTTATTATTTGGAGCATGTTATTGCAAAAACCAATACATGGTTTTGTAGTGTAATTTTCTGGTACCACTTTACCTTAAATTTGACACCATTGTGGGACTATTGAGTGGTCAGTAGCGCTGTCATAAAAATTAACATTGTTCTTATTGGACTAAAAAAATAATTGGCTGATAATTTGTAAATTAAAAAAATTTTTGAAAATATTTATAGAATTTTCAAAAGAAACAAATGTATTGGTTTCATAAAATATTCCAGAGGTTCCATCACACACCACTCACAATAATATCGTGGCAGTATCGGTAACAAATAAAAGGTCTCGAAGTATTGTTTTATGCCCCCGAGACAGCCTCTACATCTGGACCACGTCTCTTGACAGTTACAGCTGATCTCGTCAGCTGTAACTGGGAAAGAAGCTGCAGTTCCAAACTACTTCTAGGAATAAACCTTTTCAACTATGAATCTCATTGTTGGTTTATAGATAGTTTACAAAACCTATCATTTTCCACTGTATGATCAAATAGGGAAATAATTTTCTTCGTAGTTTTATGAAAAATTTGAACAATTCTTATTGTATTCGATAGCTTAATCAATAAACTTTAATTATTGTGATACGTATGTCAAAAATGTAGACTTTTAGGCCCAACACCATTAACCTGATATACTGTAAAATAAATTGTAGATCATGGATATTTCGAAATGGATTGTTTTCAGTTTTCTGAACAGCTGTTCTTATAACTATATGACGTCACTATCCATATAACGTCACCGTTTCAAATTTTGGTTTGACGGAATGCCAATAGCCCCACCCTCAGAACTGTTTTACTCAGAACATACTGAGCAAAAGTAACATATTAATTTACTAAATCGTCTGCTTTGGGTGTAAAAATGTTATTTTCAGTTACCAGTTATACGGTTTCACATTGGTTAATGTGTACATGGTGGTGTAGGCTTTTTCAAATCCATGTTTATACGTGTCTAAACATGTTTTATTATACTTTATGTAAACATAGAGCCCAATAAATTTAAAATACTTGGCGCCATTGATCCAAAACTGGTTCAAGGACAGAAAATAAAATGACAACCTACTTGACGTGGAAAAATAGTTTTTTCGTATCATTTATGAACGGCACTTTTGTATGCATGAGAGGGTTTACTTAAATGAAAAAGGGTGAAATTTATGTTAGTGTAAGCTACTTCCTACTAATTAATTTTATTTCCCGTTCAGTTTTTGTTGAATAGAATTGAGTGACAAATTTTGGAGTAATTTATTCATGTTATTATGAAAGTATATTATTTGAGTATCTGTATGATATTAATTTTACTATTATTGTCTTTAGTCATAAATACATAAATATACTCTAATAGAAAAGTAGATCAGACTTTGTATCACGTTTACGACTACAAACCCTTAACTCCACCGTTCGCCGTCCACCTACCCAGTATCAGTCATGAGATTGCCCCCGCCCTAACCCCAACGAGTCCGTTTTATGTCTGTGTTATAACCACCCCCATTTCACCCCTCCGCCAATCCCTTCGTCTACAACACTCCTGTTACCAGCTGTAACCTTTTCTTGTTTTATAGGTTAAGCAATCCTCGGTTGAAAACATGTTGCATTTAATAGACCTTATTTAATTTGGTTTCCAGCCAGTATATTTTGTACAGGTAAACTTTTATAAATAATTATCCATAGTTGAAATAATAAGTAAAAATATAAATTTACTAAATTGTATTACATCAATGACTAACCAAACACTGCAGGTACTGTCAAGAATATTGAATTAAAATATACAAATTGTATTTTAATTAAACCACTGTTTTATTTTATTTTGGTAGTACGGTGTTATTCAAATTTGTTTTAAATACTAACCTAATGAAAGATAAACATAAGAATAACACAAAGAAATATTTAATAGTGTCATCAAAAGTTTGAAATCATCCCTGTTCTAGTGTATCTTCACAAATATTGCAACAGTTTATATGATGTAACAGTTTTAACTATCTAGTATTTCATTACTAATACTTTTAATTTATTTTCCAGGTGAGTATCAACATCCATTCATGACTGTCTATTTCGGAAGGTAGTTTCGATGCAGGAACCATGGTACCATATCAGGTAACATAAAATTGTATAAAGGTTATACTATTGACTCACTTAGTTGCCCGATCTAGTAATATTTGTACTGCATGTATTTTTGCATAAAAATAACTCTACATAATTCATATAAGTTAAAAAGAGGTCCAATTCCTAGGTTTTTTTTTGTAAAAGCCCTTTGAAAAACATAAAATTAACATCGGACTTAAGGACTTATTCAAATATAAATAGATTACCGTAGATTACCGTATTGAAATGGCGACCATACTACAATGTAGGTATTTTAAGCCAAGTATGAATGAGGATTGAGTGTAAGATGATTGTGGCGCGATCTTGTAGTCTTGTTACTGACTAAGGCTGATATGTTCCTTAGACAGGACTGTTAATTAATAGCCCAACAGCCGATGGAAACTAATGGACCTACAGTTTAACGTGGAATCCGAACCACGGCCTCTGAATTACGAATTGGTGTAATTTTGAGGATGGTCTTTGCGGATTAACGTAGCTTTCAATAGTGCGGACGTTAATCCACACAAGAGAACACTACACCTACTGACCATCGCTCACAACTATCCACTGGGACGACGCCACCGTCCCAGTCTATAAATAGACATATCCAATCAGCTGTAAATAAGCAAAATTGATTTCTTGTTAACAGGCTTCCCATGTATTATATAAACACAATGCTAAAAAAGAAGCAACTAAAGTAAACAATCTATGCAAAACGTTTTGTGGAAATGTTTTTATATATTGTTAAACATTATTTTTAAATTTAAAACATATATTATAGTTACATTTTTTCATAAACAGATTCAATGATTAAAACCATTCAGTCTGCTAATTTTGTTTTGAATATTCGTTATTCATTGAACCGCAAGTATTAACTTCATAATAACTGAATAATCTCTCTAGTATATGAAATAGACTATAAAGTCAATCTTAGTATGAATTGTTAAAATGCTCCTTCATACCTTTAGATATACTGTATCTAGTAAAATTTTCGTTGTAAATCGAATTCCAGAGGTTTGATTGTAACGAAGCGGTTATGATGTTGCTCGATGAACAAGCAGTAGATATGCAAACCCCGCCTCCCCCCTCCCCCCCACGATCCACAGCTTCATCGTTTGTTGACGGAATGCTTGAGCAGAATTAAACGGACTCAAGACAAACATCTGCTAACAAGGATAAAACTTAGAGTCTTGCGTTCAATGCACCTTCCTACATTTGCATGGTAGACTAAATACTGGTACAATGAAGATTTACTTCTTTAATTTTTCAGTTTTTATTGTTTTATTAGAGTTTGACGTGAGTGTACTTTGTTAATTATAATATCAGGACATTATTAAATGAACTGTAGATTTAAATAATTTATTAATTTAAATTATTAGCCACCATAATGCAGTTAGTTTATTATTATAGATATCGGTAACCCCCCCAAAAATTAAAAAGAATTAAAAATTAAATAAGTGCTGTGTTCATCATAACTTCCATATTGGATTTTAATTCAATTTTTTCATCATATTCTCCATTCAGTTGACGTCTCAAATTAAAGGTACAGTATAGTTAGTGGCTACTAACACATTATAATTTTCCCGAAAAGAAAATAAGAAATTTAGTTTTTGTTTTATTATTCAGGGTGGCAATTTAACTGTAGATGACCATGGTAACCAACATAAAACTCACCAAATGTGTTGTTACTCTTGAAAACTCATCAAGTATTTCACATTTGTATGTTACATAGTTAAGTTACAGAAAAGGTAACCTGTTCAGGTATAAGTAAGATGATTGTGGTGCGATCTTGTAGTTTTGTTACTGACTAAGACTGACATGTTCCTTAGAAAGGACTGTTAATTAATAGCTCAACAGTCTATGGTATATCTAAGGGCCCCACAGTTTAACGTGGAGTGCGAACCACTGCCTAATTCGAACTGGTCTAATTATTAGGATGGTATTTGCAGATGGGCGTGGTATCTAATAGTGTGGACTTTAATTCATATCCACCGACTATCGCTCACAATTATCCACAATTCGTGACCTCCAAGTAGCTGGATTACAGGACGACGCCACCGTCCCAGTTGTTTGCCATAGTGTAATTCTTGCATATTTTTAATTGTCTAGAGTCTAACAATCAAACCAAATTACTTTTTACTAAAACTAATTTACGTTTGACAAAAGCAGAATATCTTACCTAATATGTGGTTTTCAGCGTTTATTAAGAGTCTATATCAGTGGTAGCCATCTTGAATTTTAGTCCCGTAAGAGCAATGTTAAATTCTGGCGCCTATATCTCCTTGACCTATTGTCATAAATTAACAGAAGAGGTGTCAAATTAAAGGTATTACAGTTCTCCAGGGCACCACCTTACAGAACTTCTTATTTTCGCTCTCAATAAAAAAATAATAATGATTTATTTTGTAAAATATTCCTGGATTTTTGTTTTTATATCAAGCTAAATTTTTGAACATATTAAAAGGTCATGCCCTTGAGCCACATCTCATCAATGTACTTCCAAAGTTTTACATTGATACTTTGATAATTAACGCCACTACAAACGCCAAAGTGAATATGTTCCGCCAAAATTTAACATTGCTCTTACGGGACTAAAATTCAAGATGGCTACCACTGATGTAGACTCTTAAATGTAAATTTTATATTATTTAATTCTTGGAGGTAGAAAAAATACCCCTTCTGTGTCTACTAAATTATAATCTGTTCATGTTTACGTTACTGTCACCTTTAATGAGTGAAATTTGTATGAATTCCATAAAGGTTTCTATTACAAAGGAAACAATAACTATATACTAGTGTTTTATATTGTACTATGTTCGCTTGTTTTGACAGTACAATGTATTAGTAATTACCGCATTAGTAATTAGAGTGAGAGAGATGTACAGATACAGTCGCTCTCTGATCATTGTGCTTCAGCTGCAATCCAATTTGCATTAGATCATTATGGTAGTATGCATTTGGTGCCATTAAACATTTAAGATGTATAATGTGAACAGTTCTTTTTAAACATTTTTAGTTTTTGAGTGTGCAACTTTTAGTATCATTTTAAGAATGAATTTTAAAATACTGCATTCATCAGTAACTTATTAGACACATTATTAAATGAGTTCAAATGCATATAAATTGATTTTGACATTACCCTACATTCTTGTAATCGCACAAAAATTAATCAAAACAATCAAATTTCCTCTTTTGATCTAAACCTATTTCAAATCTTTTAGGTTTTAATAGATATATTTTTGTGAAACTATACACAATTACTCTTACCAATAACAACAATATTTTATGAAATAAACTAATTTACATACGGGTATTGCTATTAATTTGTTTTCTTACCTTGTCCTTAGGAGTGGTACAATACCTATAGGTTTACTTCGGTTGGAAAACTGTAGATACATCATTTTTGTATTCTACTTAGATACAAAAAAATCTGAGGGCACTGTATTCTGATATATTTTTTGTGGATCATTGTTCCGGAAGACTGAAGAGGTCATTTTCTTCATACATCAAATCAATTAATTTATTAAATTGATCCCTTTTAATTAATTTTAACCTGTTGTATGATTTTACTATTAATTTTTTAACATACATAGTATGTTAAAGTGCTAATGAGGAATATTACTTTCAATTAATAAAGTATAATTATATTTTATATTGTTTTACTAAGCTGTAGACCTATATAAAACAGAATACTGATTTTTATGTAGGTCTACAGTTAAGTTAAATTAATATTAGTTAGTCTAAAAATGTTTAAATAATAATTTTTACTTGCCATTCCACATAAGGGAAAGTTCAGTTTCAGTTGTGGTAGGTGTTCTGACTATTTGCCAGGAAACGTTTTACAAATACGTTCAGTCGTAACCTTGGAAGTCTCACCATTTTTCACACAGACTTTCTTCCTTATTTAGGTTAACACTGGTTATGCAAATCATAATCAGACTAAGAGTTGCGGATTGAGTTGCCAAAAAATCTATACTCTATCCTTTAAAATAATATTTTGTTAACAATTCGTAATTTGTTAGTATTTAACCTAAATTGATTCTCATAATGTTTTCACTTAACCATTTGGATCAAAGAAAGGTTTATTCTAAGATTTAAAACTAACTTTCTCTTAATTTTCCCCTCGAGATAAGTAAATGAGCTGGGAGGGCCAGCTGATCGTACAATGTTAGCAGGACGGCTAGTATCCCGGCGGGGTTGATGTCCACAGCACGGGTAGTAGCGGGCCGGTCGATGCGAGCTGTGACGCAGTGGTCACGTGACAGCCGCAGTGGTGGGAGTGGCGCCCCCTCCCCGCACACCGTCTGGTGATCAGCTGACCCCCTCCACCGCGCTCCGCCGAACATAACCTCAATACCGGCGTTTCCATAAAAACTAAACGAATCAATTATGATTAATGCTTGATCAGTTTTGACACTCTTTTATTATGCGGGTAATTCATTAGCTACGATCTTTGTACATCAAATCAAACAGTGGATTCAATCAATCAGATAAGAGACTTAACTGAAAAAATTGTGATTTTGTTTTTCAATGTCTGCAGCGTGGAACAATCTTAGCTTCGTTCTAAAATATGATTCCGATAAATAGGGGAAAAGCAATAATGTTTAGCTCCATTGAGTGTACAGTAGTGATTATTCAAGGTTAGATAAGTTCTTGGGGAAACAGCAGTTGGTTCAGTTCAATGGTTAGACAAAGTTAGGTCAGTTCAGAGCTGTTACGCTAGGTCAGGTCAGTCCAGCTGTTGGGGAAGGTTGAGTCGGTTCAGTGATTATGTAAAAGTTAGATGAGTTCAGCAGTTAGACAATGTTACGTCATTTCAAAAGCAGCAAAGTTTAAAAAAAGTTAAGTTGTGTATATTAAACATTAAAACATATGAAGTTAAAAATAATTGTGTACACAAACTCCACAGTGACTACTTTTCAACGGAATTTCAATAAACAAAAACATCAATCAGGTAGAAAAAAGTATAAATAAATGTATTCTTCTAAGACAATAACGTTCGGCAATGTGAGTATTTTTATTGAGTTTTACGCAGGTCACCCTTTTAGATTGTTTGTTCCAAACCAGACGAGGTCGGATGACGCTAACAGCTGTTTTCTAATCAGCTGTTAGCTGAACAGCTAAACAGCTGCTGTGTAATTATGTTGGTTTCCCACCTCCCGACAATCATTTACCTGTCAGCTGTAAGTTTCGCGCCCCCTTTAAATAATCTCCGTGGTTCAATATTAAGTTGCAGCCGTTTCGTAGTCTATATTGTTCCTGTCTAAATGGCTTCCCAACTCCGTTGTTTGTGGAAAAGTTTTGGAAATGATTGCCGTAGTTTAGTTATTCCCAGGCAACTTTATTGACGATTTATCAAACGAATTGGAATTCTCTAGCTTGCGTTACACTTTCTAGTCTATTTAAAATTCTGTATATGGATTAAATATTTAATTGTGTTTAAAAACCAATGTGTGCTATGTATTTAAATATGAGTTACTAAACCTTAGAACATTTAAATTTTTGTGACTAATTAAGTGAAAATTTCGGTTCCTTACGTCTAAAATGTTATGACTTATAGTTTAGGCTAATGTGGTTATGCATATTGACTCCCATAAACATATTTGTTTTCAATACACACCAAATTAAAATGGTGGCAAGCTGATCAGAATCTAATCACAGTATATTTTTATTGAAGAACTTAAGCGATTTTAACTAAAAGGTTATAGTTTATACATGATATCTCTACATAAAAATGTCAATCTGATTTTCTTTTTTCCATCAAATTATTGTATAGTAATTAAAAATATTGTATTCAAAACTTAGGAAACTAGGAATTTGTATTTGATTTTTTTTCTCAAAACTAATTAAATTATAAACACTACTGCATTTACTTCCCTGTGGGAAATAGCTTAGATCATGGATATGTCTAAAGGTAATGTTTTCCAATTTACCTAAAAATATAACAGCTCTGGTAGTTTCTATTGAAACGGGATCTAAACACTTCCGCTGCAATTTTTGTGTTCCAAAATTCTGCTAACACCCCCAGATCTTAGACATATCCACGTCAAAATATACACTTTCCTTGTAATCACATATACATAAAAGTAAAAATCATAAGGTTTATCTTAGTTACGTTATAATTAATTAACAATCTTTAATAAACAAAACTATATGTATACGATTCTGTAAGCTAAAAAACTATTTATTTTATTTTTTCCTGGTTTTCCGTCACGTATGTATTCTTTCAATTTATATGTATGTATGTACAATGCATACACTCTGCATTGAAGTTTTAGCGTGTGTAGGTCTATTTAGAAAAAGGTTGGTTTTAATTGAACCAAAGTCACAAATAGTCTAACCCAGACTCTCTTCAATCTACAGACGCTTGTGTCACTACGCAAACCAAAACCGTTTCATCCTGACACACAAAGTTCATGTTTGCATTCTTGTTTGTGAACCGTATTTGAACAGGATTGTTGGAAACCCGGGCATGGGATTGAGAAATTAGTTATCATCTCGCACGAAACGTATCATCCGTCGAGTTAGGACAATATTTTTGGAAAATTGGTTTTTTTATAGTTTGTGTACATTTTGAAAGTGTACAGTTTCTGAAAAACTACATAGGTTGTTCTGAAATCGGAAGAACTTGGTAGAATTGTTACGTTCTTAATTATACTTTATACTTTTAACTGAAATGGCGACCTACCCAGGTAGGTATTTTAAGCCAAGTATGAATGAGGAATGAATGTAGGATGATTGTGGCGCGATCTTGTAGTCTTGTTACTAAGGCTGACATGCTCCTTAGACAGGACTGTTAATTAATAGCCCAACAGCCGATGGCAATTAATGGACCTACAGTTTAACGTGGAATCCGAACCACGGCCTCTGAATTACGAATTGGTCTAATTAGAGGATGGTCTTTGTGGATTAACGTAGTATTCAATAGTGCGGACGTTAATCCACACAAGAGAACACTACATCCACCGACCATCTCTCACAACTATCCACAATTCAGATATTAATCAATCATATCTTGTACTGAAGGTACGTTTTAGTCTGAACCAACCACAACAAAAGGTTAATGGTTATCGACGTACAACTGACCTATAAAAACTTTGATAGTAATAATAATATTTTTGTTGCCATGAAAAAAATAATTATCATTCGCAATTTTAAAAGATCAAAAACTTTGTTGAGTAATATTTATATTATAATTATATGTCAATAATATATAATAGTAATTAAATTAATATATTTAAATAATATACGAATTTTTTTCATATTGGAAATTTATGAAAAATAGTACTGTAAATTATATGGAAAACAAATGCTGGAGTAAAAGTCCACGTACCATTTTTATAACGTTTTATTAGTAAATTAATCATTTCCATTAAATATGAAGGATAATATGTAAATAAAATCTAAATAGATACTATAAATACCTCGTCAACAGCTCAAATTTCCGTAGTAAAGTGTTACAGCCGTTTCGGCATTAAGATGCCATCATCACACAAATAACGTTCAGCCAGTTGGAGCCGTTAAATTTAAACACATATTTACACATACAACACTAACACAACATTAAATTTTCTCGAAAGGCTTATCTCGCACATGTTTACGTAGCCCAAGCAGCTCAGCTAAAAAAAATGTCAGCGTAGAATTCTACGGAAATTTGAGCTGTTGGCAAGGTATTTATAGTAACTATTTACATAGAAAGCAAAAGCTAAAGTTATTATGATATTTACTCATCCACAGTAAACAGTAAAACTTGTCATCACATTAGATTAATTATTCGTAGCACTTCATTTCTGGATGATTATAACAGAGAACACGTTTTATTAAATGAAACATTCGTATAACCTATTTGTTGATTAAGAGATGATTACGATGAATACAGGCGTAAAACATTTTGATAATGACTGTTCTGAGTGAAATCTGAACACGCTAAAGCCATTAGAGTGAAAACAAGGTTAATTAAAACTGTATTTAGATAGCTGTCAATCGGTGTTTTATTTTACACAGGACATTTTGTTTAGATCTAGCAAACGAATAATAGTTTTGTGTTCAAAGGGCTTTTGCTGTTTACAATTATGGTCACTATCATTTAAGTTCAGCATACTAAATTCATCACTTAACATTTTCTAGTTGATTTTGAATTGTTAGCGTAGTTTAGGTTTACCTTTGTAATTATTGAAGATCATAGTAAACTCGTTTTTAAGTTTTAAATTTTAATGCAGTTAAACTCATTACGAGTTTAACAAAAAACTATAATCGTTTGGAAACAATTTAGTAAATGAATATATAAATCATTATTAACTGAATTTTTGTCTACCAGTATATTAAAAATCATCACATATTCACGCCTATTATACGAAAAGGTGAATTTAAAATTATTTAAAATATTAAAACTAAATAAAATATACACTATGTGTAAACAATTTAAATCAGAAATTACATGCAAAAATATATTTGGAAACCTAATATTTTAGGGATAAACTATGATTGCTGCAATAGAGAAGCGCTGGCAATTTCTTCGGGCACTAATATAATTATCATCCACTAAAGGCAACTGGCTGGATGATTTATCTGGCAATGAAAACCTATTTATGGCCTGGCTTAACGTAATAAAGATTACTATAATCTGATTTCACGTTCTGAAACTGTTAAATGTTAGAAAAGTAAATAGAGATTTTATAAAAATCATAAAAATTACAAAGAAATTTACTGACTACCAATACTAGAAGTTAAACAAGCCATGTAAAGTAAAATAGAAAAAAATAATCGAATAACTTGTTACAATCTTAAAATGATCTCTTTTGTAAATTACCCAATAAAATGGCATCATAGTGAGCGGCAACATGAGAGACTTTAAATTGTTGAACTGGACTCATCATCTAATAAATAATAGTATTTTTAATTTTGTTAAACGTTTGTCACACATACTGGACAATGTGGCAACGTAGTTCCAAGTTTTTATTTTATTTTGTAAATTTGTATTTATTGATGGAATAAACATATTATTATTATTATTATTATTTCGTCACAATTTTTCCAATAATTTCATAACTTTAACTCATTAACTATAGCTGACCTAGGCTTAGTGAATGTTTGTATTTTTTTATATAAAGCGTACTAAATTCTTTGGTCAATCCGATTTCAAAGGAAGGCACAAGTATTAAAATGTTCTGTAGTACTAATACTGTTATAATTAGGCACGCAAACTAAGACAAATGAATGAATAATGTTTATGGAACATTGTACTACACGTACGTAGATGTATTAAAATCTTATTTAATATGTTGTGAAAATCCACTAAAATGTTTTACCAGAACCAGACTGATAACAATATGAACACGTGATTGTTACAGTTGAACAAAAGTTTGTTATGGTTGGAGCTGATATTCATCGCTGATTCAAAGGTTTGCAGATGACATTCACAGGGAGAACTAGTTTACATGGCACGAAGCCAGGCACGCCATAGTTGCCCTTGCAACTTGGGAGATTAGCAGTTGCTAGGTGCAACTCGGGCGTAACTCAAGCGCGATGTATCGAACATCGCTTTGTTGCTGATATCGATAACATTCGGTTGACTGACGCCGTATTATCGCTACCAACTGGGGCGGAAGGCGTCATAGAGGAATAAATATGTGGTGAGTCGTGAAAAAATCAATCAAAAATGAATGTGACTTAAACTGCGACAAAAAGTACGAACATAAAGTTCCTTTTTTACGTGTTAATTACCATAAATGGTCAGTACACATTTGAGAAAGTTTTCACCAATGGGAGTGGTATTTATAAGCTAGAAAGATCGATGACTAGAAATGTCAGAGTTCGGGACTCTTCCTTCTTTCTTCCTTCAATGTCTGCAACAACCGTTTGTACTTTTACTAAAATCAAGAGATCGTAATTAAACTATGAACATGAGTTTGTACTGTACTAGAGTCAAGAGATTGTACCTAAATTTGTGCTCTACGAACTGAACAAACCGGTATTGCCTTTGACGAATGCAAAAGTTTGGCGTTAAAAATATTTTTTTGATGCAAACTATTGGTTTATGAATGTTTAAAACATTACCAGAAAATAGTGAAATATCATTTATCTACAGGAAAAAAGTTTTATCTCCCGAGCAGTTTAATTTAGGCGCCGGGTTTTAACTGCAATACCACAAACAAAATTTTAATATACAGTATTTTTACTTTTCCAGGGTATCGTAAATCGTACCCAATTTAATTCCTTAACGGTTCCGTGAAATGTGAATTCAATACCATTTTGGACGAATAAAAGTCCATCCTACAGACTGAAGAGGTGTTAGCACCGCTTCCCAGCAGTTAGGCTGCAGAAGTTGGCATTGCTCGGTGTTGTAGAGCCCATAACCACTAACTGCGATCTTGCATTGAGTGTTTGCCAATAGCAAAAATGGGAGGGGTTCCATAAATCATACACGCCATTTCAGTAGTTAGCTATGTTTTGTTTTTATGTATTTACAGATACAAATTTGCAAAACTATTACTCATTATAACGATTGATTAGTCATAATAATGATTGGCTCTCAAATGAAATTAAAAACACAAAATCTGTGGCTAGAATTGAAAAAGTGGCTCTTTGGCAAACAGAATATATATAACTTTTTAGAAATTCTGAAATAAGAGCTCATTAGTTTAAATTATTTGTCAAGTACCTGTAATTAAGTTCAATGTGCTCATATGTGTTTCCATGTAATAGTAATATATAAGCGGTGTTTCAAGTAAAAGTAAATTGTAACCACTCTCGTTATCACTAAGGTTATCAGTAAAGCGAACGACTTTATAGGACATTGGACTTACAGATGCAATCAGAACTGATTAGGATGGTAAAAGGATTCTTGAAAAAATTGTTATGTTTGGATTTGTAAATGGATTGAAGGAATAAATTTCGTTTTAATTTTTCATAAAAATCACAATCGTTATTGTTAGATCGTAGATTGTTCGCCCAAGAAACATAATGTCTGATTTTTTCAAAGAGTTACAATTTAATGCATACAGAGAGTTGTCCTATAATTGATTGTATGATTTGTCCTGAGATGGTATTTACTTTTAAAGTAAGTAAATATACAAGGCTACATAATTGATTCCACTGGACAATATGAAATTGGTAAAATCAACCCTTAGAAGGTTGTAATGAATAATTTTTACCCTGTAAGTTTAAATTTAATTTTTTTCGAAAGAATTATGGGTGTAGTAGTTTGTTTAGTTGGGAATTTTTAACTGATGGTAATAAAAAATCTTCAAATACTGTATATTTTCATAACTATTTCAAAAACATCAGTGAAAATTTGAATGTAAAATATTATTCATTTAAATCTACATGTTAAAAGGGGTGTTTCAATTGAAGTCAGTAGATTTTGATTCATTATTCATACATAGCACGAACGCAATCTAGTGTGTTTTACATTAATATTCTCTATATTTCGATTTGAATACGAGTGATGTGTCATCGCAGTGAATTTCATATTGTTGGCAAAGACCAGCTGAAATATTTGCCAGGTTCAGAAACTAAACCTAGGGAACGATGTTCAGTATAAAGTGTGACATGTATCTAGAGAATGTCCACTAAACAATATTAGAAAATTGTGAACTAGAATACACTGGAGGATGTCGAAAAGGTTTTGAGACTCAACTCTTGAAACAAAATTACACGATTAAACCGAACCCACTTCAATGACGAAGTGCTCGAGTATCTTTCTCATTCACGATTTGATCTGAAAACAGCTGATAAGTGGCCACCTATTGAATCAGGACTTTCTGTTAATAATAAAACGAAATAATCCACGTTTTGTTCCACTGGGTTCACCATCGAATTCAGGAGTTTTGGAAAAATTTATTGCCAACAATTTCACATTATATTTTTACAGTGTTGCTCTTCTTTCCAAGAATGCTTAATTGTTAGGACTATTATTATACCTAGATGATACAAACAAGTTTCAAACAGGTACCTTTATGTTACAAAAAAATAATGAAAACTATTCAAAAATAAAACTAAGTCAAAAATCAATAACAAACCGTGAAAGTGAAGTAGTTAAGTTTGAATTAATAAATTTTTAAACTAAATAATTCTAAAAACATTTGAATTAGTCCCTGATTAGAATACCTCTGAAGATTTAAAACTGTACGTTAAAACTAAAACCACACGACCAAAAGATCTGTTAAAATTATAAGGATTCGTACCAATTTAAAATAAAAATCTTAATTACAGGTGTTTATCAATAGTTTTTAAGCATTAAACAATAAAATATGTTATTTAGAATACCTCAAGTTTTGATCACATATTTTCCATTGATCGATGTAACTTTCGGATGACGTCAGCTGTTCGAAACACAACTTCGGGCAACAGCTGTTCACAAACATATCTAATGACGTGTTCGACGTATAGTATTAGAGACATCAAAGTTACAATGATGCACAATTATCTGAGAAATCTCCAATTTAACATTTCACTTTTAAAAACTATAGCCGCATATTCTTCAGGATTACGAAATTCATTCGGAAAGTTTATTGAAAGACTCACACAGTTTGCAAAAAATACTTCCAAATAAATCATATTCAGAATGTCACAGAATGTGGATTCAGAAATGTGAATATCTTCAATAAAACTTGGAAACTTACATTGAGTTTGATCTATACGGGTATCCAACTCAAACTTGTTACAAGATGCAGCATATTTTTATGTAAAAAATAAATTCTAGTAATTTCTTTATTTTAAAATTAACAACTATCACATTACTTATCAAAATTTCTAAAGGTTTATAAAAGAAAAATGTAGTTTTTAGATTTTTTGTCACATTTAATTTTATTGTAAAACTATATCTATAAACTATATCTCAAACTCCGTACGTGTTTATATAGCACAAGGTTAAAATTAAGGATGGTGTTTTTGTTTTAGAGATCTATTAATATTCGTAACCTTAAATATAGAACTATCGTAATTATAGCCATATATTTCAGCTTCACCGTATTAAAAATCATTTCCTAAAGAGATATTTCAAAATATTATTGTAGACTAAAGTGAATTCTCTCAGATTTGTCTGAGCTATAGTAATAAAACATGTACTCGTACAACTGTAATTATTTCTATTTTTATTGCGGACATTTTCCATCACGATGTAAAACAAAGTTCCACGACGTTTCGGGATCTGGAATCTGATCCCGTCCTCAGGTGAACTAATATCTAAAACATAGCACAATTAACATATAATCCGGATTAAACCGGTATAAAGCTGAAAACGTTTAAAGCAGTCAAAAAACTTACAAACAAACCATTCCCTAAACACACAAAAGAAACCAAACACGTCCACTCGTCACGGAGACTCAAAGACAACTGAGTTGTCTCAGTTGTCAGTTGAGTTGTCAGATGGAAAATGTCCGCAATAAAAATCTAAATAACATCAATCCACCATCACCAATAATGAATTTCAAACAAATAAGTAATTATTTCGTTCATGAAATCTACGCTTTAGTTCACAGAAAATACCCAAAAGATTTTTTCAAATAATTAATTGTTGTATAGTAAAATTTAATTAATTTGATAATTATAACTATAATACTTATACTTGATAATTTGAAACTTCTTGACAATCTGTTGATTAAAAACGTGCTATAGATTCATCAAGTAAAACACTCACAAATTGACACGGCTCTAATTTCCATAACATATGGAGTCATAATTGAATTGTTACATTTGATGCGAAGTAAATGTCCATGTAAATGACGACACCACGACTAAAAACTGTCAGAAACACAAAACGCGAGCTGTGGTTTGTGTCTGAATTACGCTTGATTAAAACATTATTTTGCTTTTACCTGACATATTTCCCGCGCCCACAACGCCAGACTAGTGTCATCGCTATGATCACGTCAGGTATATAGTGCTTCAATTTTATCGCTTATACATATACATGTACATACATATATCATAAAATATATTACAATAGTTAATGCGGCAGTTATTTATTAGGTACCGTATGCATTTAGTAAATTTTATTTTGAAATGCTTATTTATTAACCAATGGTTTAAACCCTACTTCATTTTTTATTTTTATGATTCAATATTGTTCATATCATTGTCGTTTTTACGAAATGAAAACCATATATAAGTATTGTTTGATATAAATAACAAACCAAAAATCAAAGAAACAAAGCAGTGTAAAAGGGAAAGAAATGATTTCTATTTCCTTCTATTTAATTTCAAGTAGATCGGATAACAACAATTTATGAAGAAACTTCAATAATTGTGACTTTACAATAAAAATATTTTCCAGTATTTTTCAAAGGTCGTACGTTGGATGCTTACAACTTACTGGAGGTTGCTCTATTAAATCAAAGTTTGTTTTGAAAATAAAAAAGACAGATAAAAAGGTCAGAAATAAAATCCAAATCTTTATGTAAATATGCAAAAACTGCTCATATTTTAATATAGGGATTTACGGCTTCCTTTACATGTAAAATTATTGATGCACCTTTTCAATTTATCTTAGATTCATATAAGAAAAACATATAAATTAAGTAGTTCAACATACTGCTGAGTAAACGATCGATGTATTGATTGCTATGAAGATCAAATTAATACTTTCCCTCTCCAGGAAGGGAAATAGTCAGCTGGCATCAAGGTCATCATCAAATACGTACAAATACGTCAATGGTAGGATATCGATGGTACCAAAACGACAATCGATTATAGTATCGATAGACAATCAGCTGATTATTTCAGTTTCAAGAACAAGATGGAAGCAACTCTTTCGTCTGTTGAATGTTTGGTTTGTGCAGTAGTTAGCTCAATATTTTATGCAATCTGACAAAAAATATAGTTTATAACACAAGTCTAAGTGTCTTTTAGTTACTCACTCAAATTATTACCGTAAGCTCGTAAGTAAAACATTATTTTGAAACTTTGTAAAGAAATGTACTATTTTGTAATAATGTAACTAGATAAAACAAAGTCGTGTTAGTTACACGCATTATAACTCGAGAACGGCTGGACCGATTATAATGATCTTTGATATTTCGGATTCGTCTCTGCTCCGGTCATGCTTTAGTCATATTCAGTTTCCATAAATTCTATTAGTTTCCATTTTATAGCGTTTTAAATTTCTAATGTTAACCTTATGGGGAGTAAGTTTGTTTACAAATTTTCTAAAATCAAATATTTTGATTTCTTAAAACAGTTGTTGGTTTACTCTCCGTTAGCAATATGCTTTACTATCCAATGCCATATGAATCATTAATTAATGTAAAACTATGAAGTAAATATGTGCTGTACAAAATGAACAGCATTATTCGCCACGTTAATAGTTTACGGTTTTTGAGAATTATGTAATGTATTTATATTTTTTTTATTTTCTGTATGATTAAAAGTAACGTGTTTATATGTTTGCCAAATAAAATAATTACAATGTTCATACATATTAGGTTTATTATAATAATCAGCTGTTGAATATTTAAAGCTTTCACAACGAAGCCGCAATGCTATTTGACTTCAGAAATGGCCAATCTTAAAGTTAACATGTATTTTATGTTAGGCGTTACGAAGTTCGCCGGGTCAGCTAGTTAAGAATGAATGTCCAAAATATTCACAATTCATAGCTTTAACGTACTATAAATTATCGCTGACAGTTGTGATTAATGGTTCGAATGGATGTAAAAGATTTGCCAATTTGTTTCTACGCCATGCGCAGAGTCGATACTTGGACTTCTGATGCAGGCAAGGTTTAAATATTTATCAAAAGCTGAGAGCAAAGATTGCGCGGACGGCTTTCAAGATATTTCCAGAGGAGATTAATCTACTTCAACAAGGTTTTGGTGCATTATTTAAGACGTACTAACACAGTAAATCTTTAAACATGAATAAATATTTTATGCATGTGAAATAGTTATAGTGTTAATAAATTTACCACACATCGTACGTTCAATAAATTAATAAGTATTGAGAAAATTTAAACAGTTCTTAAAGTTTTTTTATATATATAAGTTAGCCAATTCACATTTATTTCTTGTTAATACAAATCATACATATTATTTATTTTTAATTTTTTGTATTTAAACAGGTCCAAACCCAGGACTTTATACAAGTCAGATAGATACAATCGTTGGATAGATAATAAATTAATTCCCTAATTACAAACTAAAATAAAAGTTGTATTATACTCGTAATAAATTAAAATAAGATAAATGTAAAAAGTGATGGTAAATTATGTATTTTCCTGAAATTTATCTAAGTAACACCTGAAGGACCACTTAGAGCAAATGGACAACTTACAATTGACAACTTAAGAGTAAAAACAGTATAAATTGACAGTCCTTCCAATACTCGACAAGTTCATTAAGACGGACATCGATAGGAAATCGATAGGAATCGATTATCGATAGCAACGCGTAAACCCTACAACTGATGGATGTTTTAGCCTTGCAAATAATAGCCAATAATAGCCTTGTAAATACAAAAATGTTTGTATTTACTTCCCTGTGAAAAATGGGTTGGATCATAGACATGTCCAAAGCGAATGTTTTCAGTTTATCTGAACAGCTGTTCTTATAACCAAACTATAACGTCACTAAACAAATTACGTCACTGTTTCAAATGTAGTTATATTTGACACATCCATGTTAAAACAATAGTTCATAACAAGAATTTTTAATTTTTTTGTGGGATGAAATACGCTGTAATTGAACAAAATTTGAGGCTCTTGTATGTTAGAAACCGATGTGATCCAAGGCTAAAAATTGGCATGATTTAAAATAATTAACATTGCTTACCCAACTCTCTTTGATAAAGTAAAGAAAGAAGCCAGGAAGAGAAACAGAGTAGAACTTATTTATGAGTAATTGCTGCATAATGCGGATACACAATATTGGACATCTGAGGTCTGGGCTGGAGTAGACAGAGAGAGAGACTTCATACCATCGTGGGGGGTCACCACAGGGGGTGAAACAACCCCCGATGTCGACGATTGTGGATAAGATAGAGGGATGATGTCTCGGCGAACGTCCCAAAAATTATATCGTGGTGTAGAAATTGTTATTTACCGCCGTTCAAACCATTACCCAATATGATATTATTTTTTTAGTTGCTGGGAAAATAATTTCATGGTACGAAAGTTGAATTTATGTTTGTTAATTTATTATTGTTTCACCAACCAATTTCTTCATTTTCTAAGAAGATTCTTCAAAAAAATTAAACCTATCTAAGAAATTATTTTTTATATATTTAAATACCTTGTTTCAAGTTCATTATTGGTGATGATGTATTTATCTTAAAATTTTTATTAAGTAGTAAAAATCTAAATAATAATACAAAACAAATGTAATTTGTAGTTGAAACCTATGAAATTAGTGGAATGGTAACATAAATATAAAATCACCTGCTACTAGGACTACCCTAGTATTAGTTGAACCCCTCTATATTATTAATATAAAACTGAAATTGAAGTACAAACAACAATATAACAACATAAACTTACGATGCAAAGTATCTGGTCGAAAGTATTGTATTAATTTGTACGACATTCTCTTCAACTTAACTTTCTGTCATACAACTCTCGCAATAAAAACAATTTTTATTCAAACTATTAAATTTACAAATATAGGCTAAAATATCAGTGTGAACGTCTATTGTTTTCATAATAGTAATCAGTAAAATATTAGAAAATATGCTGCTTTATTTTTTCCCACATCCTGTTTGAATTCGAGAAGAAAACTGGAAGGAAAATAGCCACAGTAATTCATTACTTCTTTGTGAAATGGACCAACTATTTTAAAGAAATTAGAAATTTTTTAATAATTTTTCACGTTAAATGTTTTCAACATTATCTTCGAATTTTATAATAAATAATTATTTTGTAGGTTATTTCGTTTTGTATTTAAATTTCGCTTTGAAATAATAGAAATTTTAAATAATTTTTTCTTAAACAATTTTTGAAAAGAAACTAAATAGTCTTTTTATTTTTATAAATTTATTGTAATCATTGTTTGTAATCAGCTGGTAGTAAAGCAGGAAGTAGGTATATCGTGTGTGTTGGACATATTGTAATCGTCGTCAACTCCTATCATGCATCATAGAGAACTACAACTATGCAACTTAGTCCAACATGGAACATCATATCAACCCGTGTAACTTCAGAACTACAATATTCCTTATTGAAACAACAGTCGTCAAGAATATTTTATATCACTGTTTTTATTCGATTTTAAGAGCTTTACTTTATTCTTTCAGTGTTATAGACATGGAAATCAATACCTATTTAATCATAAGATAATGTTTACAGGTAATTTATAGGTTCTACGAAAAGAACCTTTAAAATTATAAGGTTAGACAATCTTTCTAACCTGAAAACATAGAATATAAATCACTTTTTATTAAGTAGTAAAAATCTAAATAATAATACAAAACAAATGTAATTTGTAGTTGAAATCTATGCAATTAGTGGAATGGTAACATAAATATAAAATTACCTGCTACTAGGACTACCCTAGTATTAGTTGAACCCCTCTATATTATTAATATAAAACTGAAATTGAAGTACAAACAACAATATAACAACATAAACTTACGATGCAAAGTATCTGGTCGAAAGTATTGTATTAATTTGTACGACATTTTAGTTTTAATTCAAACTATTAATTTACAAATATAGGCTAAAATATCAAAGTTGAACTTCTATTGTTTTTATAATAGTAATCAGTAAAATATTAGAAAATATGCTGTTTTATTTTTTCACACATTCTGTTTAAAATTGAGAAGAAAACTGGAAGGAAAATAGCCACAGTAATTCATTACTTCTTTGTGAAAGGGACCAACTGTTTTAAAGAAATTAGAATTTTTTTTTAATAATTGTTCACGTTAAATGTTTTCAACATTATCTTCGAATTTTATAATAAATAATTATTTTGTAGGTTATTTAGTTTTGTATTTAAATTTCGCTTTGAAATAATAGAAATTTTAAATAATTTTTTCTTAAACAATTTTTGAAAAGAAACTAAATAGTCTTTTTATTTTTCTAAATTTAATGTAATCATTGTTTGTAATCAGCTGGTAGTAAAGCAGGAAGTAGGTATATCGTGTGTGTTGGACATATTGTAATCGTCGTCAACCCCTATCATGCATCATAGAGAACTACAACTATGCAACTTAGTCCAACATGGAACATCATATCAACCCTGGTAACTTCAGAACTACAATATTCCTTATTGAAACAACAGTCGTCAAGAATATTTTATATCACTGTTTTTATTCGATTTTAAGAGCTTTACTTTATTCTTTCAGTGTTATAGACATGGAAATCAATACCTACTAAATCATAAGATAATTTTCACAGGTAATTTTAGGTTCTACGAAAAGAACCTTTAAAATAAAAAAATAATGTTAGACGATCTTTCTAACCTGAAAAACATAGAATATTAATCACTAGTGGTTTTGTAATCATTCTCTCTCTTTCGCAGGTAAGGAGAAACCTGTAATAACTGTACAGTAAGTAAAATACTTTTGTAATCAGATAACGTTTCTATTATTTTAAGTTAATAATATTCAAAATAAATTTTAAAATATTCGTGCTACAAAATTGTTCAAAATACTTTTCAATGAAATTTACAATAACCTGACACTTGTCAATGTCATGCCTGAAAATGTCAATGTCTAAAAAAAACCTTAACACATTATCGTACAGCGAGTTACTAGTACAAGTGTCTGTACGTCAATATTGTAATAATGTTGAATGAAATAATATTATATTAAGTACCTGGAGACCGAGCTTTGCTCGGATAGAATAAAACACGTATTAGATAAGTTAATTGGCTAAATGGAAATACAGTTTATACGATTTGAGTAAAAATGAATTAATACACCTTAGTTAATAAATAAATGTTTTACATTTCAACTTCCATGTCAATCTAGGTTGTTGTATGATAGCATTTGAGGAGCATTAGATTTACTAGCTTGCATAAACTTTGAACAAAAATAAATCTTCCTCGGGCAGGAATCGATCTCATTACCATCTCACTGAGCCATGTCGTGTGTTGTATTGATTAAAGTCGTTTAAGGTATTTTAGCAACCCCAATTATTGGAGCTCGTCAATACGATTATTTTGGAAAACAAATATCCCTGCTTTTACTTCGCACAGTTATTAAACCATTTTCTTTTTACAAACTGTTTACTAATTTGATAATCTTTTTATTATATACATAAAGAAATATTTATGCAAAACCTCCATTCATATATTGCTCATCATCATATTTAATCAACAACTGTCAAAACGGTTATGTGTTTACATTTGAATCTCCATAAGCTTAATGTTAAGTTTTTAATTTTAAACTATTAATTACAAGATAACCGAGGTTTTCCTGAACATTTAACCTATCTAGAATTTATTTCCTACTCAGAAATCAGTTATCTAAATACTTTAAAAGAAATTCCTTAGAGGCGTTATCGAGATACGTCTGGAAATATACAAACCTTGCTCGTATAGGATGTAAAAATTAATAACCGAGATGTAAAACCTTGGTTGAACACCTGGCATCACAGTCGTACCAACTTCAACAATACGGAATATGCAGAGGGAACTGACGATGAACTCTGACCTTTCGCTTGACAGATGCCCTAAGCCATTATCATGCCTGTGTCGAGTTAAATATTAAATACTAAAAGCATTCAATCTTAAATTCTTCATTGTTTCTCCTTAGTTTTCTTCAGTTAGACGTTTTTACAATAGAAACGATCTAAAATTTATCGATATTAGTAAAAATAATAGAGAGCTTACAGACATTTTAGGAATTAAGTACAATTATTTTGAATTCAGGATTTCGCATCTAAAAACCCAATCAAAACTGGACTCAAATTCTTTGACATACATAGTGTAATATAAATGAATCATAGACCTAATAGACATAAACAAAGAAAGATTGACAGATGCTGGTAAAACAAATTAACATATGATAATTAAATGTTATAACACACAGTAAAACTCATTTGGATCGAAACAGTTCAAAGAATCTGTAGATTGGATTATATCAAACTGAAAAAGATTTCAATGGTGTTTCTTTCTATGTCGTTAATTTTAACACATTCATCATACAGTTTTCTTTGTAAAATTTAAGTGTGGTTAGAGGCATACTATGATACAGATTTCTTGAAAATTCTTATAGACACGTCTATTCTTCTAAAAATCTGTCTGTTCTAATCTTTCCCATAAATTGAAACAAAACTTTCAAAAGTAAATATTTTAATGTTGAACGATTAAGGGAAATTTTTCATTGTAATGTAAAAGTATGTAAAACTATTTTGACATTATTATATTTTATATAATCTATTTTATATTTTGACCGTCAGATCAAAATTTGAAACGGTGACGTCATCTTGTTATAAGGACAACTGTTTAGAGGAACTTAAAAAATTCCCTTTATACATATCCATGATCTACCCTATTTTCCACAGAGAAGTAAATACAATCATTTTTAATTTAAAATGTAATGAAATAAATACCAGGTAGTACGTGTTATTCATGAATTAGTTCAATTCATCCAATAATAGAAATTTTGTTGTTGTTAGTTGTGTTGTAATTAAAGATCAAACTTGTCGTAATTATATTTTGTTTTATTGTACTATTTAAAGGAAAAACTACTTATAGTTTTTCGTTAGGAACAGATGATGACGTATTATGCATGGTGACGACACGGGTGGAGGGGATTTGACGTCATGGTCTGCCGCATTGGAGATTGAGTTTGATTTGATTGCCAGAACCAACCTTCTAACCCAGCCTGAATTCTCACATTGTTATGTAAAATGTTGTTTCAAAATTTATGTACAGTATATAATTGCTCAAATGAAGCTGATGTCCAATATATAAGCACTATATTTTTAAATGTTAAACCTATAAAAATCTTCAGTTTTTATTTCACAAGTTAAAGTGCCCTTCAACACTCTATTTCAGTAATTCAATAATCTAGATGTTTCCTAATTTAATACAGAGTTAAAAGTTGATAAGTAAATATAGTTTTGAACAGTTAAGTTATCTGGAGTTTTATAGTTTAATTTAAAATATTTTCTCCATATTTCCAATTTTCCAATAGTTTTAAACACAAAATTATTCGAATAACAGTAATTAAACACAATAACAGTGAATTCGAATATTTGCCAAACTGAAAAGCTACACAAAAGTAGACAAGAAGTATTAAATTTGGTACTATAAATTAAAAACAAATTACGACTCATTAATTAACAAAAATTTTAAATATTTTTAGTCTGCAAATTTTAGCGCAGTATGATGAAAAGGTATTATATATTCTTACAAAATATGTTAATTTTGTTGGAATATATTATCCTATCTATATTGGATAGGATTGTTTATAAAGAAAGGTTTAACTTGACCTATTCAAATAAAAGTTATTCAACCCAAGGTATTCTTATCCTCCCAAAAGTAAAGAAACTTATTTTTAGACGTTCTTTGTCGTATCTTGGAGCAAAATTTTTCAATCATATTCCGTCAAATATCAAAACTATAAATTCTAACAAATTATTTTTTAAAGCAGTATTTGAGTGGTTACTAGTTCAAAACGATGTTAGCCACATGAACTTAGTATTAGTTTAGCTGTATGAGTGAGTTGCGACTTAAAGCTGATGATTGATAAAAAGTCCGGTAGTATCTCTTACCGGGAATCAAAGGTCATTTATTGGTGCTGTGTGAGTATGTGTGTGAAAGTGAGAGTTTACTGATGGTATCTGATCGCGTCTGCAAATTCATTTTCATTTTCCCGTTTTCCTTTCAATTTCTCAGTTCAATTTATAAATTTATTTTTTATTCCAAAGCGAAACATTTTGATTTGATTTGTTCATATGTTCAGACATGAAACTGCCTGCATGTAATTACTTTTGTTTTATTTTATATTTGTTAGTTATTATTTACTGTTCTATGGAAGCAACTGTTTATTTTTTTGTGTTAAATAATTTAAGTGACCGTGAACATCCAGACTTTAATTTAATTATGTTAAACATCACAGGGAGCATTTTTTTATGTTAGAGCTAGACTGAATTTTATGTTAGAGCTAGCCTGAATTTTGTTAATATTTTTACTTGTTTTTAGTTTAATTTTCTTCACTGGCCACACAACTGGATTTAAGTGGCCAGTATATTTCCTGTTTTTTGTAATGTATATTTTATGAAATTTCTTGAAAGGAAATAAATCATTTATTCATTTATAAAATAATTATACTATTTTCCATTATTCTGTCTAAGCAGAAACATTTTTAGTCAATTAACGTTTTTAATCTTGAATGTCACCATGGAAATCCATTCTAGAATGTCAACCGCCTGGGAGAATGAGATTCTGCTGGATAAAATTGGACTTCGATCAGATCCTGAACAAATCATTCTCTAGATCTATTCCCTTCTCTAGTTCATCATCGAATCACCTTCGGCATAAGTAATTTAAAATGGAACATGAATTGCTCAAACACTTCAAATTGGATTTTTATTTTCCTACATATTGCTTGGTAGTTTTATAAATTACTCAAACGAAATTGAAAAATAAAGTTAAATACTAGAAACAATATTCTATGAAGCACTTTGTTTAAATTAGATACAATTTTTGCGAGTTATTACATACAAGTCATTATTTCATCAAAGTTGGATAAGTTCTCGCAGTTTACTTTGCATTACGGTTGAAGTACACCAGAGTTTCTTGCGGTCGCCGGGAGTGAAGTTCCAACCGCGTTTCTGCATGGCCATTACTTACATGTGCTCTGAGTGTGTAGCTGTAGGTCCCTGGAACAGTTTCAAAATGGTGGCCACTTAAAAATGTAATGCCATATATCACTAGCCTGTAATTCATTGACTTACGGAAAACATAGAAATATACTATCGTTATGCAGTAAAATGATATAGATAGGATACAAAATAAACGCTCCTAGACGGGTCAGGATTGAGAAACTAATTATGTAGGATTATCTAATCACAAAAACCAATAATCATGAAACGTATTACATTTTCAGTATCTGAAAGTTTTGAAACATGGGAAAACTAAAAAATTTAGGATTTACGGCTATGATGATAGTTTCTTAATTTTTAGAAATAAAAATTAGTTTATTTAATTTATTTAGGAGCAATATGTATTCTCTAAACTTGGTTAATTCAACAACTTTTCTAGCTGATTTCCTAATTTTGTGGTCCTATTAAATCTTTTAAAAGTTGTACTGATTTCATATTTTAACTCATATAATGTAACACACCAACTTATTTTTTGGATATTTTAAGGTAAATAACTATTTGAGTGAAGGGTGAATGTAACGAATTTGTTAACTAGGAAAAATACGAGTTTATTCATTTGACAAAATCATGCATCTGGTTCCAGGATTGAACCATTAAACAATTGTATTGATATTCCACTGTATATTGAAGCGGTTATTACCTTAATATTAGTGAAACAAACTGAGTTTTAGAATAATTAATCAGTCATTGATATTTCATGGAAAATTCACCTGGTGAAACTTGAAAATATTTTGTCATAGAATTTCTGTCACACAACTAAGATATGACAACTCTTTTCATAAACTTAAAAATAAAATACTTATTTTTTTCAAACATTTCACCAACATGTTTTTACAGAAAGGTACATACTATATAATATCTTCTTCAAATGAGTTATGTACACAATATACTATGTTTACCATTTTAAATATCTCAGTAACCAATAATTGACCTAGAGTCATGATTAAAAATAATAAATTGTGTGTTTTTTGAGCTGAATCCAATGGTAAAAGAGAAAATTAGATTTTTTAACTATACATGTACAAATTGAAAATCCCATTTTCAGGAAACAATGCCCCCCCCCAAAAAAGTGCAGTTAATGTAGTCCGATTGCGTTGCCAAACGAAGTCGTTCAAAATATAACAGAAAGAAAAAACCTCTATCAAATTTTATAATAATCAGACAATAATTGCGGCCGTTATCGTGTCTACACATATCATTGTGAATGACCCCCATAACTTGTTTTGGGGGTTGAGTTATGAACTTCTATCATGGTCCCGGGTTTAACTGTCACCACACTAGTGGATGTCTTTTTCATAAGAAATTCGTTAAAAAATGAACAGTTTAAGCATGAAGTTTGGACTTTGGATAGCTATTGTTAACGGTGGAGGTTCTCTATATTTTGTTTGGAACACGACAAGTCCATTTACAGGGTATACATGCTCGGTAACGTGAAAGCCCGGAGGTTATGCTCCTGAAATGTGGTCAACCCCCCCCCCCATTGGATGGAAACGGAAAACCTTTGATAGAACCTATCTATAAAAATATCCGTATTAAATATTTATCATTGAGTATTCACACTTCGAAACAAGCCGTGGTCATTCTCTAAGCCATAAATTAATTTTACGTTATGGAAAAATGTAATGGTTTTAACCGAAAAAGAGAAATTTTAGTGTTTGAAAAAGTGAACAGAATTAGACATAAATTAAAATTAAACTCTGTAAAAACCGATCTAAAGTAGAATAATAAAACCTTATTAGTATTCATGTTTTTATTTAATCCAATTCTAGATTGGATGAACTGTTACGATTGTTTGAACTTTGTAAAAATCAAGTTAAATACGTGAAACATTGAAATAAATTTCTATTGTATTATTTAAACAATGTATAAAAACTTGAGGCTCTACGTATTTAGCTTTATGTATACAGTAAACATCTTTTGAGTAGTACCTAAATAATCACATTTGTTAAGTGGATAAAAGTAAAATATCTTCATATGTAAATAATGTCAATTATTTACGCCTACTCGTAGATTTAAACCATAAAATATAATAGAATCTTTAATCGTTTTTTATTTTCTCTTCCAACACAACTAAAGCTGGTATTTTACACTCGACCAAATGAATTTAAATTTGCTCTACGAGTTATAGATACTCAATAACAGTATCTTATATTGTGAGTTTTCTACCTGAAAATGAGAATAATTTTAGAATATTTTTTACGAACTTATTACACTTATAATAATCAATTTCCTTAGGTCTATCATCGTAGTAAGAGTGTATGTAGGTTTCTTTTTATATTTAGCAGATAGGATAATACCGCCGACCGATAAAATGTAAATGAATCTACAACGAAATAGGTTTGATGGTCTTAAGATTTAGGCTCAAGGTTTAGATTTATAAACTTTTCCAATATAGTTTGTAATAGATACGAAACTTAATTGATTCAGTGAGAAAAACAGTAATGATAACTGCGCTTCAAAAAAGTTATTATTTCACACAATTTTTTAGAGTCCGATAATGCAAATTCCCACAGATTCAAATGTGGAAAACACACTATAACATAGTAAATAAATTATACGTAATGTGCTATGGAATACTTTTTGAAAATTTATGAAAAAATGAAAAATTGTTGAATCGTAAAATTCTTATTTTTATCGCAGTAAATATAAGGTTTGTAGCGTAAGTTTAGGTAGTATTTATTTAATCGTTCAGAAATTTAAAATAAAAATATTGCTAACATTTTCGTGACAGTGTCAAATTAATTGCGTATCGGCCAAGTGGCTAGAACAGCTGAGTAAGCTAGGGGAGCCTATTGTAGTTCAAGGGTCCTTAACAATTATTGTAGCACGGAGCTAGCCTGCGTCTCCGCCGTCCGCTCAAGTCAAGGAGGTTTTAAAATGTTAACACTAACTTTGCAACTTCCTTTGTTCTACCATCGTTAAAAGGACCTGAACTATTTTTATAAGCATTGTTTAGTATTTTAAATCTACAAGGATTTAATGTATTCACGGTTTTAGTCGTGATTATTAGACGATTCTGGTAGTCAGTATTTTTGGTGACTCCAAAATCACCAAAAAAGATTTTTTTTAACGTATCCCCAAACAAATCCAAAAACAGCCACATAAGGTTTTTTTGTAAAAAATTTCATGAGTCGTAAACGCCTAGCTGAGAATAGATTTTGGGTATGATTTTTGTTTAAATGAAAGCTTCACGTAGGTAACAAAGTGTGATAACTGTTTTCCAAATTGCTTTTTTTTGCTCATACATACTTTTTATCTTTTTACTATCATGATTTTTATGGTATATTTCTTCATGTTGGAGAAAGTCAACAAAACATAATTTTACAACCTCAACAAAATCACAGTGTAATGTTTGTGATTGTCAAATTTGTGTTATTTGTTGACTTTCTCCAACATTAAGAAAGAGAATATTTTTTGAAACTCGTAATAAGGAGGATTTGTAATTATTTATCTATTTAATTATTTGGACTTTTTCTTTCACTTCAAGTGTTTAACTAGACTATTGTCTCACTGGCATGGAGGTGACGTTGCTAGTGTAAATGTACAGGTAAATGTTTTTTTAACTAGTATTATGTTTGAATTCTTATCTTGAGTGATTTCTTACCATGTTGTTTTTGATTTTTAATAAGTATGTGTAACATTGTGGATTTTTTGTACGCAATTTCCATGTATATAAATGGATGATTTTTACAAAAAAAAACTAGGGTTAGGTAGAGTATTGTAGATTTAAATTAGGGAGTTTCCTTACCTCCCGAAACGTCGTGTAGTTAAACACTTGAGGCCGAAGGAAAAGTCCAAATAATTTAATAAATAAAAGAGAGTAAAACTAAGTTTTTTATTTTTATTAATGGAAGTATTACAATCAATTCCTTGTGTTCGACGCCACGGGTACGATCGTGTGATGGTTGATAAGTAGAAGTTCCCGAGATGCAATATTTATAAGCTGGAAGATCAATGGTTGTTGGAGTCTCAGGATGGATCACGTACACCGATCTATTGTCTCACTAGCATGGCAAAGTTACCAGTGTAAATGTACAGGTATATGTTTTTTGTACAAACAAGTATGTTTGAATTCTCATCTTGAGTGATTTGTTACCATGTTATTTTTGATTTTTAATAAGTATGTGTAACATTGTGGATTTTTTTACGCAATTTCCATGTATATAAATGGATGATTTTAAAAAAAACACTAAGTTAGGTAGAATATTGGTAGATTTTAAATTAGGGTCACTTTGTCCTCAATTTAAACTACTATTATTTTATTGTTTTTTGTTCCCGTTTGTAAAAACGGTGCCATAGTTTTTCGTAGTACTGTTTAAAAAACAGCTGTTTTAGATACGTGTGTTGAAGAACAAATGTTTTTACTTTTATTCCTACGAATAAACCTTTGATTTATTTTTTTTAAATCCTAGGCCACAAAAGATCAATGTTGACGATACTTTTGATTCGAAAGTCTAAACAACCAATCAGGAATCAAGAAAGAATTGCTACAACGTAATTAACTTAACAGCTGATTAGTCTAAAATGCAAAAAAAACGGCCGACAACTATTGATACTAAAGAAGTTAACAATTTATGATTTACAGGTTTTTTAGTTTTATTTGCATTATGACGAAAAATATATAACATCACACGGCCCAAAATTCCTATTTTGATATGTCCTCGCACATTTAACAGCCACGGCTGTTAAACTTGAGCTCGTATCAACAACGCTCCTTTTTAGGCCACAGACCATTTAAGAATACAATATTTCTAAGAATCCTATGAAATGCACATAATTCAGATTAAGTAGTAGTCATTTTTAAGAACGAATCGCCTCAAAAATATATAAGTTTTTAAATATTTCCATCTAGAAGTAGAAGGTCTCGACAGCTGCAATGTAACATAGAGGTAAGGTCAAAGGTCAAATATATCAATCTAGATGAGACGAGGGAAATAGGCCACAGACTACGCTCGCTGAGAACTGCTGCAGTGCGGCTCTCTGGCAATTAAAAACTAGACCACGTTGATTTCCATTCTGTTCAAATTAATGTTTTAAAAATTGTTCACTTTCAAGCCTAGCAAACTGGAAGAATAATCCAGAATTTTTAATAGTTAAATGTGTGAGAGAACAGGTTAAACTCAGATAGTCATGTTTGTCAAGAAAAACTAATTTTTCTCCTTCTAAATCTTGAATATAGCTCCGGGGGGAGTGGTATTGGCAATTAGCGAGACTGAATTTGAAACAGTGACGTCATAGTTTGGTTATAAGAACAGCTGTTTGGATGAACTGGAAACATTCCCTTTAGACATATCTATGATCTAACCTATTTCCAACAGGTAAGTAAATACGAGCATTTTTTATAGGCAGTAATCTTTAAATCACCAAGAATATTTACTATAGATTAATAGAGCAGTTAAAAAATGTTTCCTTCCAGGTGTTAATTCAAATTAACGGTTACTTTAATTACTTAAACAGCCGAGAACTAGGATAAACGGGGTTTATGTTAACCTAGACAAGTTAGAGTTTTAGTACACGTGTAAACGAATATTTTCTGTTTTTTCAACGAACTTTTACATTTTACTCCTGGATCAAAGGTGATGTTCTTTCGAATCGGCTACCCCATAAGTTTGATTTGTTTTCAAGTTCTCGGACCAGAAACAAGCTCGTTTAGCTGCCAGCCGCACCCCGACAAACGATGCTATTCGTTTCATCGAGGTTGGTTTCAGGACTGGGTATCTCGTTTTTCAACCTAAACTTGTTTTTATTAACTAAACATAATAAACATAGTATTTATTTACACCAAAATGATTATATACACCCCATTTTTCGCTATTTTATTTTCATATTTTAATATGAAACGGTGCAAACCCTAGTTTTGTTGTATAATATTGATATTTATATCTTTCCCTTTATACGTAAACAATTTTTAAAGTTGTTAAATGGTTTTCTGATGTTAACAAAAATGAAAATTGGAAAAGATTTCACATATAAATTTCTAAAACTGCCCTACTAATTGTGGAAGTAATTTTATAAAAATATATTTGGTTACTTTGAATAAACCAAAAATATAGAATTAACAGAAACCCGGTAGTTATCTAGAGGCTATTGACAGTTGGCTAGAACATATTATTAACCATCTACAAATATCAAAAACCAACCTAACTAAACTCCGCAGAGGTCGGAAATATCGTAACGTAAATTTGTCACCGACAAACATCGCTCTGCACACTTAAAGTTATGTCTTGGCAAATGGTTTTTATACTGTAGTAGAATTTTTATACAGCAAGTAACCTTTGCAAAACCACTAAACCACTATTTAAAAAGCTATTTAAAGATCTAGATATTTTACTACTGTTACTATAGGTAATTTATAATGTTCACAATACAATTTTTAATTAATTCCTATCCGCAGGTGCCCAACACCACGGTCTAATTATGCTGAGAATTGGATTTGGAAAGATGTAGCAACATCAATCATCATAGATAATGTATACAATGCTTTTAAATTGAACAATTTGTTCATTTTAGTAAAAGATACACTATTTTTTAGTATATAAATTGTTCAAGCGTTAAAAATGTACAGAATATCTAAATAATAAACTATTTTACTCATGTCGAAATTAAAGTAGCTCATATGAGTCTTTCATTTTTTTATTATGAAATAAGCATAATAAGCATAGAACGTATTCTAGAGAATGATAAGTTATGTTTAGTTTAACCAGTTATAAAGAGGAAAGGAGTTAAACGAAGCGAACCAATGTGAAAAGTAACTTTGAGTAGCTACAAATGAGAGGAGTGCTGTTTTGCTACTATAAAAAATTGCTGTTTCCTCAATTTTTACTATTTTAAACATAGTACAAAGCTTCAAATAATACAAAAACTCATTTTAAAAGTTGACATTTTTTGGTGGGCATTTTAAAAGCCAGAAAATGTCAAGCGGTGTATGATTTGAATGTCAGTTTTGGAATTGCTCAGCGCACATGTTATATCGCTAATAAATACAGTTATGATAAACATATTTTGATTTCCAACTAATCCTATTTTATAATTAATTTGTGTTTCAAGGGGGGAATGTTTCAGGGGTGAAACCTTACGGAACTAAATATCTAAGATGATGGAGGATCTGCATATTCTCAAAGGCAATTCACAGCTAAGATTACAGTACGAAATTAATTTATAAAGCCAATTTCAAATTTGGGATACTTTTGGGTGAGGGGCTGAATAAGGCTGAATTTTTAAATAAAAATACTTTTTACTCCAGAAGACTTCAAGATACACTCCGTTTTACTGGACAATTTTATATCAAATTGAAGTTTATTCTATGGACAAGTTTTTGAGAAATTTACCAGATGATTGTCACTTTAAATACTTCACAAAAGACGTTTAACATTTCTGCAGTTGTTGAACAAATAAAACTTTCTAACTTATAATTGTTAATAGATACGATATAGTGGTTATGGAAACTGCTTAAAATGATCCCAGTGTGATCTAAGTTTCATTAGCTTTCAGAAAATTCCTGTTAAATAGAATTAAAGAAATAGTATTTTGTGAAAAATCTTGTTTTTATAAAAAAGTCACTAAGTTCATGGAAAAATGTAAAATATTATAATAAGTCAGATTTTCGAGAATTATTTAAAATTATTTCATTACTCTCGAATTTTATATTTTAACCAGATATTTTATTCGTGAGTAAAGTAACTCTCAAGAAACAAGTCAACTGTTTTCTGAAACTCTACAAACCATGTCCACATCGAGAACATCACAACCCACGATTCTTTGAATGGGATAGATGGGGTGCGCTGTGATCAAACTTGGTCGAGATTGGTGACTTTGATCTGTGACAAGTGTAAGAGATCAAAAGATCCCTGCGACCGTTGATCTTCCTTTGTATGCCTGGATTGCCCGTTGTTCGCAAAAGTCACTTTTCATACTGAACCCTGGAAGATTTCTGTCACATTTCGATTGTATTGTCTGAATCGGACATAACAGAATACTGTCAATATATTATACGTTCGTTCAGAAAGCTTTGATATTGTTTTATACAAGAATCGAAACTACATGACGGGTAAAAAAATATGAAATTCGTTGTTTAAACATTCGATTTTTTTTCTTTAAAGTATTGCCTAAATTTGTAATAAAAGGTGAAACCCTGAAAATATTTATATGCTTTAGGGTTTAAAAGTTAATATTAAAGACTTTAAGGCAATAATCTGCTCAGCCTGGACGCATACAAAATAATAATGATGATTACAAATGAAAACGATCAATGCAGATGGTTCAAAGAATCCTATTCTTGATGAAATTGTAATTTCATATGTAAATGAGATTAAAAGGTGAATATAGTATCGTACTAAAGCTGGAGTGGTCTTTGTTTAAACTTTTCTTAAGTTACAATAAAGTATAATAAAATCTTTTTTTCTTTAATTTTAGAATTTAACGTGAAAACACGATAAAAATAGTCTACTCTATATAAAATTCCGTTTACTGCACATTGCTAGTTCAGTTAGTGCATTCAAAAATAGATTTATCGAAAACTTTTTTAACGCCACCGCAATTGGGGAAAGGTGATTCCTTGAACAAACTATCTCAAAGTCAAACAGACATTGAATTTTTTCCAGATTTTTATTGTTGGATCTTTCTGAGTACCAAACTGATTTCAACAGCTTGTACAAAACAAAACTGTTACCTCCTGACTCGTATAAGATCATTCAGGTGATACTTGTACCCAGTCTGCGCTTGGCGTCTCTAGTTTCCCAACTTTGGAATTCTCCTCATCCGAAACTCGTTACTGAAAACTTTCTGCAAAACTGAACCATAGGAACTCTGCAGATACTACTATGAAGTAAGGTTTTATCCATTTTTTACCTTCATCAATAAGTAATGCTACTTTGACTATAAAAACTATTTTTAGTCTACATTTTCATCAACTGTATAACTGTACCTTTTTTGGAGAGGAAGAAACGTGTTTGCACGGAGTTTCAAACTCTCGCCTACTAAAACCTCTCCCTCCAAATTTCTCAGAGACAGCTTCTCATTTGTTTGTGAATGGGTTTTATTTTTATGTTTTAAAATTAGTTTGTCAATAAGATTACTGTTGTAAACATTGACTACTGGTATATTTTAGTGCGTTTATTTCTTCATTATAATCATTCAAACTGCCACTAATCTATATTCATGTCAATTGTATGCAGTTATCTTCTGTGAACATGGATGGAATAATGAATTGTGTATGGTTTGGTCCTAATGGAAGAATTTGAAATTTTTAAATCAGTGAAAACAGACCAAAAACAACATCCTCAATGACAAATTGACATTTGAATCAAATTTTATATGATACTATATTAAACATATTGTACCGGAAGGAAAAAAGGAATGTGACCACCAGATGATAAGAAGCGATAAAGTGACTAACAGTATAGACTCGAACTTACACGGATACTGTCCATTCACATAGTTAATGTTTATAGTTTATTTTATTTGTGCTATTTATCTCATATATAATATCAAAACAAAAATTGTTAAGTAATATTTGGAAGAATATGGAGGTTCTCCAATAAGCAATTCAATAGACATGATACAATTGTCGTATGAACACTTCTCGGACATGCCATAGTTAATAAATAATTACACTCTAAGAAACATTATTTTACCCCTTTATGCTTAAACTGTACTTTAAATTAAGAAGAAACACTAGAACATTTAATCTTTATATGCCCACACTACAACTACTTTAGAAGTCAATAAAACTTGCATGACATTTAAAATGGATCTTGTCTCTGTCCGCTCTTAAAAGTAATGAAATATAAATGAAATAGCTAATTTCATCAGAGACAACCACAATATAGAGAACTGCAAGGCTGCATGGTTGGACGATGGCTCTACGAAGACGAAACTTGTTGCATTTCAATGCAATAAAAATGATTATTTAATAGCAGGTATTTAAACCATTTAATAATAATTTTAGGTTTCCACTTTTAGAGATTTTCATAAAGGAAAATAGAGCTATAAGGTTATACGACTTAGGTAAGTCGTCATGACAAAACCTAGACCAGTTTTTTTCATCCCCCCAGGGGCATAAAAAAGTTTTTTCATTAGACAAATTATAATTATTCTTCCTTGTAAATGCAAAGTTTCTCACTCATGTATTCTTATTGAGACTAAATAATTATGAGTTTCTTATCTTATAATCGCACTAAGGTTAGTTTTTGGTCTACTAATAATGAAGCTTATTTTTTCATCACAAGGTGTTCATAAATCAATATAAAAACTGGGAGTACATACGGAGTTGCTACGGGGTTCTAGATTTGTTGTCTCTTGTGGCTACTACAATGTTTAAAATGATTTTTTTCTGTTTTTTAGTTTTTTAAACTCTCTGAATAACCTCTCTGTCGTTCGTTTAGTCAACGCCCTGACCAGCAGCTAGCTGAGTGCTGAGTCAGCCGTCGCTGAAGAAGCTATTGTGTTCAAGAGTCCTTGGCAATTATTGTAGGGCCGTACTAGACTGCGTCTTCCCCTAAAAGACTTCCCAAAATATTTTCTAGATAAATTTGTTTAAAAAAATCATTTTTCTTGTGTGTACTTTTATTACTTCCAACAAATTTCCAAATACATTTTGTAGATACTTCCTTTTTTGTTACCTATATCAAGTATAAATACCATACTACTTTAATAAGCTACATACAAATTAAAGTTTTTTGTTTTATAAATAGATATCCTATTACTCTTGAACACATTTTCTATCATATTCGATCATCCTGTTATGAAGATCGTTATTTTCGTTAGTCATCAAATTTTTTTAATAATCTCCAGTTAAAAACGATGTGAACCTTAATCGTTCAGGACAGCATAAAACAGTTTAAGCTTGTTTACTGTATATGCGAAACTAATAACTTTAAACATCATCACATCTATGATTACAGTTTAATTAGTTTCCAATTATTCATAGCCTTGCTTGTAATTACTCAATTAACACCTTGTAACGATTGGGTTTAAAACAAACACTTCACGTTCGAGTACAAGGACGTGTCAAAATATGCATTAACCGATTAAACTATTGACCTTGTCACCTTTGACAACATATTAAGTGACGCCTGACGTGTTGTGGTGCCAAATGTGCTAAAATAAACTCACACACACACACACACACAACCATAATAGTAGTTTAGTTTCGTTAAAAGTAAAACATATTTGTAATGCTTCACCCCAAGTACAAAATATTTACTGTTTTTACTGGGTCGTAAGCTGCGTAGCAAATTTCAAGCAAAATGTTTTAGAAATATAAAGGAAATTTATTTGTATTCCACGTGTTTCTCAATGGGATAAGATACATTTTGTACAGTGATTTGTAAACTTAACTTTTCTTTGCTACGTTTATGTTTCAATTTTTTAATTCTAAATATTAATTAGTTCAGGATTTTTAGCTGGTTGTAATATATTAACGCTTAAATGTCATATTTTTTACACAATTATTACTGAAATGTTGTGGTGTATTGTTCCTTGGGGGTATAAGCGCTTAACAATCAACATACAGACGTATGTTAATCCGAAAGCCACGTTTATGGATTCAGAAAGTACCAAAATATATATTTACACTCAGCTCAAGATCTAAAAGTTTTCTGGAAAAATGACTTTCTCCATTTATTATGAAAAAGGAAAATTAAAAATGAAACATTTGAAGCATTAAATGTTTGCAGAAATATTCAGTGCTGACTGTGGATGTTCAAGGTCGATGAAATTGATTATACGAAAAAGTACTATTTATTGAAAATTTAAATGAAATACTTTCACAGCTGTCAGTCAAAAAGAGATATTTCCCTCGCCGAGCAGCCAGACACCTTCAGCCGCTCTCAGGGGAACTCTGTAATAGTTCCAGCTGAATAATGCAGTACAGAGCTTGCCAGATGGAAATGGCGAGTGGTCTCGTCATTCTTTTTTTTATTTTTTTTATTCCAAAATAACGTCTGAAAATATGTGATAGTTATAACTTGTGTGGGAGTTAAATTTGAGACATTATCACGAAATATCAGGTTGGTGATATTTGTAGGAGTTTTACTACCATATTCTGTAGTTCAGGAAATTAAGATATTACCATCGGTTATTGGATGGTTTTTAGACTATGTTACTTAATCGTTTTAAGGTATTCAGATGCCAAAAACACATAAATACTGTAAAATGTTTTTATACTCTTTATAAAAATTGTACAAGCGTCTTAAAAACTGTTCTGTTGGTATACATAAAAAACGACTACGTTGAAATAAAATAAATTAATCTAAGAAAACGTCAGTAATAAATTATAATACTGCCTCCTAATAATCTCCGGACTGTCTAGGCCATAGTTTAGAACCGTTTTACACAATACTCCAGGCTAGACCTAGTGGGTTGCGACATTATCACTTTGCGAAAAGCCATTGGTGATTGATGGGATTTGACCCCGGGACCTTGGACAATAAAGACCCGCACTCTAACCCCCTCTAACAGCGCGCTCCGAAAAATATTTTCAAGAAAAAAATTTTAGTTGGAATTTAATCTTAAGTTTTTGACTTTAAGATTATACATAATCGTGTATAATATCTCAATGGTTGTATATTTAACAAGAACTATAATATGTGAATTTTGTCTCCCTGCAGTTCGTAAACCATTGAAATTATCAAAAGTTATTTATATGTAAAAAATACTTTACTTTATATTTACTAAATGAAATCATCACAAAATGTTTGGTATTTTATAAGAAAACTTAAGTTACCGCCACTTTAGGAAATAGCATTAACTTACAAAAATGAGACTCAATATAGTTTACAAACTTCTAATCGTGTTACAGTAAAAAATCCCCGCATATATATTGTATGTATATTGTATGGTACTACAAGGAGCTAGCCAATTCCCTGAGCAATGTTTGCCTCCATATCATCTGCCTAATGGTGATCCACGTCATGGACCCTTGACCTTTGACCTTTGACCTCTCCCTCCCCAGCGTGGATTACTACATCCACTCCATCTTGAGCACTAAAACCTCTCTGACAAGTACTATAACCTAATTACCAGCGTTATAATTTTATACAATTACGTCACTTCCTTTTCCTCAAGAAAACAACTACATTTTCCCCTGAATTTATCATATTTATTTATTAAACATATTACAGTTATAAATTACACAAATCGTTTGAAAATAAACAAACGAATAAACTGTAAATTATGAAAGGCCAAAGACAACGACAACATTGAATGTAACTCCCAGGTTGAATTGAATTGAAACATTCACTTTTGCGTGATATTTCTAATTACACTCAATAAAAGTTAACTAAACTTGCGTAAGGATGAAACTTGTGAGAGATTTATGGAGGATCGATTCTAGCAATATGTGAGAAGCCCCAGAAATTGAAAGGTTGTCAATAAGCTATCAGCGCTTCAAAGTTTGAAAAATAACTCTACCCTGAACCACACGTGGGTTCAGGACGGGGTTATTTTTGCTCGAAGTCAGCACTTTCCCCGCATAGTGAAAACAAAAAGAGGTTGCAATGGTATTAACAAAAATACGTAATAATTTTTTGAAATTAAATTAGATATGAATGTATACATTTTTTATTTATTAACTTCCAGTCAAATATAATATTCTGTGTAAAATAGAATACAATAAGCAAGACTTGGAAAAAATGTTTTGTATTTACTTCCCTGTGGGAAATAAGTTAGATAATGGATATGGCTAAGTGGAATGTTTTTTACTGTTGGATTCAGAACAAAAACACACAATTTAGTATTTGGAATCATGATTCTAGGTCAATTGACTACAGAAATATTCAAAATGGAGAACAGAGTACATTATGTAATTCTATTCTTATGGAGAACAGCTTAAAATCAATAGCTCACTGGAGTTTTCTTCCAAAATTAGGTATTCAAGTCCACCTAGTTAAGTTTTATCAATACATCCATAAAACCTTAAATTTAATGTTTCTTATTGCAGCAAACCTAGATATTCATTTCCCATGTAATTCTTACGGAGAATAAATAAATTGATATTAACTCGATTAGTTATTAACATAATTTCATAAAATTTGATATGTGATTTTATTTGGGTTACAGCCTTAATTTAAGCACAATATAATGTAAAACAACCCTTATTGTAACTATGATGGGAAGATCTTTACAAAATTCTTTAGAATTTCCAACTGCTTGGTTGTTTTTCACCTTGAGAGAAAGATAAGATGCAACTCGTGTAGTCAAGTCCCGTCGGACTTAGCGAAGTTCGCCGTTTCCAGAATAATGCATGTCACTACAGCCGGGATGTGTGTGAGAGACCGAGGATCTACATGCGGGTAGTTTGCTGCTGCAAAAATGTTTCCATGTGGAACATTCATGTGCTTTGTTCTCATCACATTCATGAACATTTTTTTACATTTTCTATGAGGATACTTCTTTGTAACAGAATGGTAAAGGTTATAATACGTTATGCTTTTATGTTTTTGTTTTATGTCTTTCTACGCCTCCGGTATTTATTTCTACCTAAAGTCTACCTGTTGCTAGAAAGCATAATTAATTCATAGCCCAATAACAAAATTGAAACTGGGTACAGATTCAACCCCTGTGGGATTCGACCCGGTGACCAATTCTTGAAGTCTTGAAGTCAAGCATTATAACTACTCAGCCATTCAGCCAGTTCAAGTATGCATGTTTATCTCCTAGAAAATAAAGAAGGACATAAATAAAAAAACAATAATTTACTATCTAGAAAACTTGGCATCCTCTCCAACAGTCTGTTTTTAAGACTTAAATTCTTAAATTTATAAAAGTAGAAAGCGAAAATGTAATCTTGACCATTATCAGTTTGTCTTTGTGTTATAAGTAGACTATTTCCGGAACATAACTAGTCGAAAACCATTACCCTAAACCCATAATAGAACTTACAATCACAAAGTCACTAGCTCTAACCTGAGCAAAATCTTGACAAAGGTTTATGGTTGTTGCTTACTTGACTGTGTTCCGTTTCTTAATTGGATATTGATCAATAATCGTGGTATATAAATCAGCTGACCTGTGTCAGTCTAAAATTGTTATAAAATCCTTTACATCTATCACACTTATATTCACGTCTCGAAGTTGTGTCAGTGGCTAGTGAATAAGAAACCAGTTCTTAAATTGTTTACAGACGCCGTTATCCTCATTCGTTAGTTCGTTAAATGCTAAAACACCCTCGGAAACTTTAAAAGGATACAACTAATAAACAATTAGTTGCAAAAAATAAAAATAAACTAACTGATCTTCAGAACAAAGTAGAATAAACGTTTTTTTGGTGAAATAATCTTAATCTTAAATACGATTAAAGTAACCTACTTCAACGGCGACGAAATGTCTTGGTAAAAATCGTTGTACATCAGGATGTGCAGACTTCGAAAAACTATATAAGCTTAAAGTTTAGTATTTATTCATTACTTATTGAAGACTCTCTGTTAAAATAAAAAAAGTAGTGTCCATTGTCAAGAATTTTGACAAATAAGTGAACAAAAAATCTCTTTAATAGTACTTCAATTTTCGTAGAGTTTCGAACACCACTGACGTAAGCAAGGGTTGGTTTGGTTAACCAGGACACACTCCCAACCATGTTTCTGTTTGGTTTTTTCTGTGATTTTTGGACAAACAGAACAAGATATAGCAACACAAATTTTGAAAAGTTCACAAGCAAGTCAACAATTATGTGTTTATAGACAAATAGTTTTATAATGTACATGAACTTTAAGAAACTGTCTATAATGTAAATTTTTAAAATTTTAGTATTAAAAAATGAAATAGAACACGTCTTTAATAGTATTAATTTAATTTAAACCAATAAGCAAGGTATTGTTATTTCCAACAAAAATAACATACTGTAACCACAGGTGGATTTACAAAAAAACATTTAAGAAATTTAAGTATACACAATATGTTATAATAATGATCTACAGCAAGACGTTTTTTTAATATGTAACTATTAATCATAATTATTTTAATAAAAAATGGAATAAACATGATATAAGTTCGCGATGGATGTATTCACAATAGTCGTGTTTAAAATACAGAACACGTCTTGAGTTTAATTAATTGCAATATTGTACACCATTGTAATAAAAAGTTAACTTTACCCTCACGTTTGTAAGAATACGATAATATTCAACTTATATGATAGTTACAGAGACTTTCTTAAATACTCATCGTGAATGAAGTTACACAAAACATGGTAAAAATTTAATATGGAGTACCTTGCGTTGAATATTATTAAATAAACAACTATAGCAAGGATTAATAATTTATTTAATTTCGCATGTAAAAGGTATTGGTATCCAAGATGTTTCCTAATAAACTTCAATATAAAGTTTCAAAGTGAGGAACATGCAATCCCCATGACAGAAAGGAAATTTAAGTAAAAAAATTAACAAAGTTATGTACCTAATCTATAATAAGGGTTTCCCGAGATTTTTTGGTAAAATAATTTTCTTGCGTGAATGTTATAAAACTATATGGAGAGTAATGACTGGACTATTATTGGAAAACACTCGTCTTCCACATACCTCTCTGCATAATCATTACTTAATCTAGCCATGTAAACATTAAAATTAATAGCATGTGACCGACGTTTTCCAAAATCCTCACCGATACTTGGTGTTTAAGTCCACTTTAACGTATTAGTTTGAGAGAAAATTTAGATTCACCGGAGTGCACAAGGAGTCTATTAACGTGTTACATTCGTTTCAAACACCTCTACCCAAAAATATTCTCTTCTAATTATAGTGTAATACTTCAGAAAGGTGAAACGTTGTAATAACTGGACCAATAGATAGTAACCCTGTTCTGTGGGAAGCCAGAGTCGTTTGTAACGCGGTTGGGGGTTGAGAAATGTCTGCCAAGACGAAGGCGGGTAATACAGAATACGTATTAATACGTGAGTTACAGTAGAGAGGGGCAAGAGTCTCCGACGTATTAATACGTGAGCTACGGTTGTGGGAAACAAGAGACACCGATGGATTAATATGTGAGCTATGGTTGTGAGAAACAAGATTCGCCGACGGATTAATACGTGAGCTTTGGTTGTGAGAAACAAGATTCGCCGACGGATTAATACGTGAGCTTTGGTTGTGAGAAGCAAGAGTTCCCGACGGATTAATACGTGAGCTACACTAGAGAGAGACAAGAGTCACCGAAGAATTAATACGTGAGCTACAGTTGTGAGAAGCAAATGTTCCCGACGGATTAATACGTGAGCTCCGGTTATGAGAAGCAATAGTCAGCGACGGATTAATACATGAGCTACAGTTGTGAGAAGCAAGAGTTCCCGACGGATTAATACGTGAGCTAGGCAGGTTAAAACAGCCGAAGCTTGTACTCTACTTTATAAGATGACGTCATAATTCTATGTTGAAGAATCGTCCTCTAGAGTTTAGAGGTTAGTTGTCTAAGCGGCGTGGTCCGCCGGGAGACATGTGTTATACCTTGAAGGGTTGCTTTACCGCCGCGTCGCCTGAGAGGGGGTTGTTGATTGGGGGGTGGTAGGGGGGCTTTAGAAGTGATAACCTATTGAGCACAAGCCTGAGAGATTCTCTGAGAATTAACAACTCAGCCAAGTGTTTGTCCTTTAAAAATCATAGTATAAAGTGGTATTTATAAATATTGTAGATTTACTCTTAAAAATATTTCCATTTTATTATTATTAGTAAAATCCCACTAATGGATAGTAATTAATTATCTGTCTTTGTTTAAAAACTCTTCCATAAATGGGTCTTAATTGCACTTTTCATATCGATTTTGGATCCAGCTAAAAGTTTAAAACCCATTTGAACTTTTTTTCTGGAAAAAGTTGAAAAATATCCTTTTCATAATTACATAAAATTCATAAAGTCTTTTAAATTCAAATTATGATACTATTGCAATGGGCTTCTTATCTATGCAGTACACGAACTCTACTGTATAATATTTTTCAAACTGCAAAGCTCTAGCGTTTGAGTTAAAAACGTATTCTACGAAAAGTACAAAGTAATATAATAAGATACGTGAGAGGTGTGAAACGTTTTAATTTACTTATCTGAATCATTCTCTCCGAGGAGAGGAATTTGACTAAGTGTTCCGATCTTCAGGGAATAAAGTACTTTAGCTAGATGGCTTTTCTCCTGAAGGGAACAACTTATGGGACGAATAAATAGTGGTTAAATAATGACAGTGATCCAGAACTGACATGTTGCTTCGATGAACGCCTCTCGTCGCGCCCTCTAGCGTGTGGAAGATTAGGTTATAACAAAACCTATTCGCAGGTTTATATTTTGTTGGATAGAAGTAAAACCTTGCAATAATACGTTTCGTATAAAAAAGACCAAAATCTTCTGGCTATAGTTGTGACTGTTATTATTCTTCAGGGTGTTTTAAGGTGCTATTTTTAATAGAAAATAAAACATTACAGACTAACTTATATTGGTGTAAAATTGCATTTATTAAAATCACAGTGATTATAAAAATGATGTCAGGCATGTGTTATTTTCACTGTGTTCCCGTAGGAATTTTAAGCTGGAAGTCCAATTTTTTATCACCCTTCCTAGCAGCTGGGGATGTAATCCGTGATCAAAACGACAAATGTTCACCTCCAATTTAGAGTGATTTGTCAGCATAGACTTGTGACTTATTCCCACAAAAAAGTAATCTGTTAGCGTAATAACACAATACTATGGAGGCCAGTTAATGTCACATCCACATAATTCGATCACCTAAAATTTCTCCCAAGAGACCGATGGTGTGATCTGCTGTGTGGCACCATCTTGTTAAAACCTCGTCTCATTTAAATCCAGTTCCATGCTGTTAAAGTGAGGAACAGAAAAGTCCCTTAGCATTTTCTAATAGCGTTGGTCATTTACCGTTGCAGAGTAAAATAAGAGACTGAATATACCTAAACACAGGCTTTAATTCACTTCATTCAACATGGTAGAATGGCAGAATAACAATACAACTGAACATATGACTAATAAATATACAAATAGAAGTATGATTAGTGGAGAAATTAATATTATAACACACAGTCAGGATTATCTAAAAAGGAAAATAAGGGGTCCACTGCCCAAATGGTAAGTTTTTTTGTGAAGGGGCAAAGCAATTAAGTACGTTGCTCCATTGATTGATGTATGTAGAATTGCTACAAACTTAAAAACCACACCACTACAAAAACAACCTGTATAAAGTAAAAGTAATAAAGAGAAAGGTGTTGGCAAACATAAATGGGAGAGTACCTGGTGTAGTAGAATGTGCAGTTTTTAAACCTTACCATTAAATCATGATATTTAGATACGAATTATTGAATGAATTTTTCTTTTCACAGTTTTAATCACCGAAATGTAGGATTACACGCTATTTGGTTTCCGTTTAATAAAAATATAAAATAAATCCCAGAGAGAAACTGGAGCTGGACGTGTACACGGATATATTAATATTGAAATGGATATTGATATATTTTTTCATTCATATTACTGAAACCACTATTTTATGCACAAATACTTTCAGTACCGGGATAAAAAAATAAAAACATAAATGAATTAGAGTTTCGTTTAAAATGTAGGTAAAAGAATCATTGAGAATAAAAATCGTCATTCCATGAAGACGTAAAATGTAACCATTAAATGAACAGGGAATACTACAAAAGTATTTTATCGGGTCTTTTTTACGTTTTGTAATAATCTGAAGAGAAATAACTCCGCTTCCAAAAGAGACTGGAAGGAATTCCCCTTTCTTGTCCGTTCATAAGGCAACGTTCTTAGCTCTGAACAGACAAGTTCAGCTTCAATCCATCCAAGACGCAATAAAGGGAAATTCAGTCAGGAAATAAACCTAACCGACATCAAAAAGGTTCTATCGTGGTTCTTCGTTTGAGGAAACGGTAAATGGGTAAACATTCACGAGCACGATGTTTATCTTCCAGGTTCTGTAAATTTTAGGTTTATGTTTTTAATCGTCCTTTTCTGCAAGTACAGAACAACTAGACTCTAAAATGTTTACACTAAAACATTTTTCTTCCTAAGTTCTTTTACTTATCACGTTAGATTACTATTAATATGTTTATAACAGAAATTAATGTACCATAGCGATCATTTTTATCAATTTTAAGAGTAAACTACTCTTTAAAAAATTCAAAAAAGTTTGGGCTCAGGGTTTGTACACAAAAAGGTTTTTTTTGGACTCAGGTAGTTTCAAAACAGATATATCCACTCTCAAATTCGAAAATGTGGACGAAAACAAAACATTGTCCATATGGGTCTACTATGTGTAAGGGGAGAAAGAAAAAATGACCATTATTTTTTTAATTTCCTGAAATGTTCTGCACTTTGTCCTGGTAAATAAGATGAAACCTTAACTGGCACAGAGGAGAGTACAGTATACAAAGAGCAATAAACGAGAGCCTGAGGCCACAATAGGTAGCGCGGGCCCGCCATTTGTATCAATAAAAGCTGTTTCGAAACAGGGCCGTCCCAGTCGCCACCCCATTGCGGCGTACAGGATGGCCACCATTACAAATAACTCTGAACTCTTCCTCAAGAAATAAGTCAAGAACATTTCATCAAGTAACATAGACATTGGACAAAAAAGCAAATGAGGAAAAAGTGTATGAGTGAGGAAATATGGGTGACCGTAAATCAAATATTTGAAAAGATATTTAAAATTTGAAAAATAATTTGCTGTTAAAAATGTCTACAATACAATAGTAACTATGAACAACAATAAAAAAATAAAAAATAATAGAACCCCGAGAAATTTAAATATTCAAGGAACAGTAAACAATATACGTACATGTATATTGAAGGAATGGGGTTATTTTTTTAACAAAAACTTTAGTTTTTAGAAACCAGTTTTTAGCTTTCCGTAAGCCTTGATCCAGCGTTAAATTTTCTCCTTATGTCAATTAGCTATCCGCAAAAAGCCTTATTTTATAATTTTTCTCCTTACGTCTAACACAGGGAAAAAGTTTTTTATATACTGAATATAAATTGTATTGAGATCGTTAGATTGCATGATTATTATTTTTAAAGTGTGGTATTTTTTAACAGAGACCTATTAAAATAGATTACTTAATAATAAATGAAAATAATTATGTGATTTAACACGAAATTTATTCATTTTGCGGTACATAGAGCCCAAGAGTAAATTAGTCGTAAATATTACAGTTCTGTTATTGTTTAAGTTTAAAAAATGTATTTCAGTTATTTGAAAATAAAAAGATTCTTATATCAAGGGAAAGAACTCCACGATTAAAAGCAAGGTACGTTTGACTTCCTGAGCGTGTTACCCTTGAGCAACTCATATGGAGAATTGTATTTACTTCCACAGGAAGTAATACAAGAAATATAACTTAGATAATGGATATGTCTGAAGGAAATGTTTTCAGTTCTTCCAAACAGCTGTTCCCTTAGCCATGTGACGTCACTTCCGTTTTGCGCCTCTCTTGTTAACACAACATCGTAATCGAGAATATTTACACATTTACCGTTTCCTGCTCAAACACATGATAAAACGGTTTCATGTCGGTTGTCGGTAACAGTGTATTTCCTGACCGAAATTTGTCTTGGGTGCATTGAAGCTGAACTTGTTTGCTCAGAGCTAAGAACGTTGCCTTATGAGCGGACAAGAAAGGGGAATTCCTTCCAGTCTCCTTTGAAAGCGGAGTTATTACTTCTCAGATTATTACAAAATATAAACAGACTCGATAAAATACTTGTTTAAGTATTCTCTGTTCATTTAATGGTTTCGGTTTGCGGTTTTATCGAATGAAGATTATCATTCCCCCATTCATGCGAACTCCATTAAGTATTCAAATATCCGTAAGACATTCAGCTTGTTTTATATTGTAACTTTTGTGTTGATGGTTCATTTATAGGTTTTAATCTATATAAATAAAATTAGAGTTTTGTTTGTACATTGCTCAGAGTTATTCATTTTTTTGTTCTTTTTACGTTTCATGCGTTAAGAGAAGCCGAAACCAGTCTTATCTCAATTTGTGTCTGTTTGTCCGCCTGTGACGCTCCAGGAGGCATTTTACGCCGTCTTCTCCGAAAAAATGGGAAAACTGATGAATGAAAATTATTTCATGCATTCTCTACATTCCAAAGAAGGTTTTTCGAAGCTTGAAATTGTTCACCCCTTAAAAAGTAAATCACGAGAATTAAAAAACCAACTTTTTACGCGATATTATTCGCATTTTGTTTTCAATTATCAATGAACCACCTACTGGTAATAATCAGCTGTCTTTGTAGTTCAAAGATTTAATAGAAAGAGAAACAAAGAGCTGTCAAATCAATATTAGTTTAGATTGGTCATTGATTTTAAACCCATTTCGAAATCATACTATATTAAAAAGTTATTTTAACGTATAACTAATTATAATAATGGTTCAATTGTCAAGTAATGCAAAATAATGGTAAAGCTGGGTATTTATTTATTTCCTTTGTACTGATTTGTTTAGGATTTAAGGTTTACATTTTGGTATGATAATCTTTCTTCTTTAAACTGAATCCTACAACCCGTACAAAGTTTATACATATAAATATAGAAATACTATTAGACTACTTGAAACAAAATGCATCTAACATTTTGGTTTTACTTTTACTCTAGAACGTCTAATTAATTCATATAACTAACTGGGTGTAAAGATATTTATTTTAATTATACAGCTACACGCTCCGATTTATAAAGTGTACATCTTATTCATCATCTTATTCATCGAGGTCTTGAATATATTCGTTACCAATGAAGAGAAAAAAGACTGCAGTGTAATAGCACTTGCGTCATAGAACATGTTGTGCTATTTTGCAACTAAGGCCGAATCTGGATTTTAGCTTTGTTAATAATAAAAAAATCAGGTTTCAAATTTACAAATTTAGTTCAACAAAAGGTACAATGGGTATGTTTACTGTGATAAGGTAATTCCACTAGAATCTCAGGGTAGTTTTATGTTGCAATTACCTGACAGTTGGTACTGTGTTGCAGGTTTCCTCTCCTGGGACGCCGACTCCTGCCATGTCGCTCTGGACAAGGAGTTGCAGGCCATCATCGCCGCCGCTCCAGAGGGCGAGGAGGCCAGGAACGGTGAGTGGCTGGGGGGCGAGCTTGGCTCAGGGAAGGACCCGATTTGACTCAGGCTTCGTAGCTTCAGAAGAATAACCACCCTCAGGCAACGTACCGTTTGTCTAATACAGCTCAAAACAGTTACTTGCCTAGTACAAAAAATGTTTATAGTTGTTGGAGTTATTTTTTATAACATTTCTATTCGATTTTAAATGGTTTTGAAAACACTTAAAAGTAAAAAAAATCTAAAAATATGTTAATATATTACCAAAGTGCACCCCTTCAGTAAACTTTATAAAAATCCGGCCTCATCGTCCCGGGGTTTATTATATACAGACAGAGAGACACACATCAGTCCTACTTACTTTCTTACAAACATGAGTAAATTAGCTAACTACTTTAATTTATCCAAAGTACATTTAAAAAAGACCTACTCGGTTTTCCCTTACATCAGTTTTACATTTAATGTCTGGATATTTGTTTTTAGAAAACTCCTGGATTCAGAGTAGGCAAAACGCATACAGTATTCATATTGCGTTCAAGAAATGCAGGCGTTAGAACCAGTTAGATCGCTGTGTTTATGATATTTTACTTGAACATGATTACAGTTTCCTTCCTAAAATAATATTTTCTCGTCTAATTGAGACGTAAATTATCAGAGTATATTCAGATTATTTTCAGCAGATATTTATTTGAGTATTAATTCACATCCTAATCATTGGCTACAATGAATATCAGAGAACTAAATAAACAATTACTTTTAGTTCTAACTATTTGATTGATAAGACTATACTTATGTTTTCCTTTTCCATATAAATTCTTGGCTTCTTAATCCTGTATGAACAAAATCGTACTAGTAAATTCATTCCAGGTTGATACATACTGAAAATAACTAATATTTACTTTACCTAAAATACAAATTACACTCTTTGACAAAGCTGTTCCTGAAAAATGTAATTCAGCCCAAATGCTGACTGTCAACATTGTCCGGCTGTAATCCAATTGCCTTTGACGTGAATGGGACAAGAAGAAAGCTTTTCTAATGAATTTAACGTTGGCTTTGACACGCTCGTGGATTAAATAAAACTTTCATTGAAGTTGAGCTATGGAACATTTTAAGTTTTCATTTATATTTTTAACTGAAACTGGTGTTTAAATTCAAAATTATAATCAATTATTCAATAAAAGGATTTATATCCGATTTTGTGAAAAATACTTCTATTAATTGTTTGTAGTGGACATATAATCTACATTTTTTGCACTCTTTAAGGTTACCAATTAACAAAAAGGTCAAAAAAACTATAGCGTGATTCATCAAAACACTTAATTTCATTCATAGAATATTTTAAAGACATGATCTATCAATCCAAAAATGATTTTACAAGACAATATGGAAAATAGGTTTACTGCTAAGCCTTTTGAGCAAGACAGATATTTTTTAGCAAACCCTAGCTGAACATCTCAGAATCCTTAAAAATCAAGTGTCTGGCAGAGTAGGGCAGAGGCCTACATCTGGCCTTGATATGGTCAACCGATCAAACCCGTCCTCACCCACCTAATCCACCCTATTCTGCCCATTTCACTCCCATGGGATGTTTTCCTTCCGTTGGCCAGCCACCACATTAAACCTCGACTGACCTGCACCCGTAGAATTTTCCTGTGGTTTAGGATAAGATCCCGCTCTCCAAATCCCCCTACACGGTATGTGATCTTGCTGATGTGTCGGTAGGAGAGAGACTGATCCAGTTCGCCAGTGAGAACCTAGTGACAGAGGTGCTGATCCAGCCGCAGCTGAACACACTGATCCAGTGCATCCGCAACCTGCTCAGCAGCTTCACCAAGCACAGACACATCATCCATGCCGGATACACCTTCGCTGGCAACGGCTCTTGGATAGTGCAGGTAACTCGGGGAGTACGATCCAAAATACTATACTTTGGACCAGCCTACTGAAGACGATAGGCGTAGTTGTTTGGATAATAAAATAATCACTACCATTCGGTTAGTTTTTATTGCCATTCTAAACTATAGTGTTAATTTTAATTGAGTAGCTTTGGCAATAACAGTAAGTGGCATTAACCTGTTATAAGATTTTTATTGCAGACATTTACAATCACTATGAGTGAAACAAAGTTTTACGACGTTTCAGGATTTCGAATCTCGACTAGACGTTCTTCTTTGCCTCTGTGACGAGTGGACGTGTTTCGTTTCTAACTTTATACCGGCTTGGTCTGGATTATGTTCTATCCCACCTGAGGAGGACATCAGATTCCAAATACCGAAATGTCGTGAAACTTTGTTTTATTTATCGTGATGGGTAAAACACATTTGAATGACACAATGGCGTGTTCTGTAATGTAACTACTTGGTGGTCACGAATTGTAATAGTTGTGAGCAATGGTCAGTGGGTGTAGTTTTCTCTTGTGTAGATTAACGTCCACACTATTGAATAGGTTATTCTGCAAAGACCACCCTCATGATTAGACCAGTTTGTAGTTCAGAGGCAGTTGTTCGAAATTCACGTTAAACTGTTAGTAACAAGACCACAAGATCGCGCAACAATCATCCTAACTTAAAATACCTACTTGGGTTGGTGGCCATTTTAGTATAAAAGGCCAAGAAGTATAAAAGATGGAAAATATCATTAATAAAAATCTAAATAAAATCATACCATGTTCACCAAAAATGTGTGCGCAGGACGGCACGTTTTCCCTGGCAGACCTGATCGACGCCCTGCAGGAGCCCGAGGTGCAGCGTGTGATCCGTGCCTACGAGCACTCCGTCACCATCGATGTCCACTGCGCGCCCGCCGGCGACTGGAGCACCGCGCGCCTCCGCCGCGAGCCCTGTACTCGTCTGTGTCGTGTGCGCGTCAACCCTGATGACGGCGCCTCCCCTGCCACCAACATCCAGGAGTTCGTCGACTACCTCGCCCCCTTCGTGCGGCCCCAGTCCGTCGACCAGCTGCTGCACCCTTCAGACGTTGTAAGATTTTTACTTCCATTGACTTACTTAGTCGTCGATATGACAATCAACCATCGACTGGGTCTTGTAATCCAGCTACTTGGAGGTCACGTATTATGGACTGTTAAGAGCGATGGTCGGTGGATATGGTATTCCCTGGTGTGGATTAACGTCCGCACTATTGAATACTATGTTCATCCGCAAAGACCATCCTCATTACTAGACCAATTCGTAATTCATAGGCCGTGGTTCGGATTCCACGTTACTCTAGGTCCCTTAGAAGCCATCAGCTGTTGGGCTATTAGTTAACAGGTCTGTGACAAGACTACAAGATCTTATGGCTGATGTGTGGCGTTTGAGAATGTCATCGGCTATTATATAACCGATTGAGTATTTCTAATTTAATTTTCATATCACTGTAAAGCCAATGAGATTGGCCGTCTCTTCATACTAAATTTATTAGACATTTTGTGTTGAAAGCCTGCTAAAGTAAAATAATGTCGTTACACCTGTTGTTTGCGTTATGTGTATACATATTTAGTTTTTTTTTAAGATATTGTATTATTTTAGTAAACTAAATTTATTATCTCAAAGTAAGTAATTTACACATGACCCACAAAAGTTTGTTTGTGATCTTCTGGCCTCACTCCAATTAACAATCAGCTCTTTATTCAACCACTCCCACCACATGTTTTGTTTTAAGTCGTTTTTATCGATATAAGTGAAATTTCTAAAGTTTCTATAGGGACCAGTCCAAACTCTAGTGTCATTACTAGCGACTACTGCAGACTCAAACTCCGACAGGCACCAGCCACTGGTTTCCCACCAGAAATGTTTAACCCAGAGAGCACAGAATAGAATTTCTGTGCTCGTTGGTTTTACCATAGACTAACCATAGTAGAAGTAAAGGCAGATATTTGTACCTCAACTCAATGGTTATTAATTACTACTATTATATTTTTGGCTTTTCCAACGCGTCTGTGTTTTTAACTACCAGTACTCAATGTTTCTAGAAAGAAACCCCTCTCTTAATCAAATGACAACCTAATAATTACATTTAAATCTTTGATTTGAATTTTTGAAATGATTAACAGTTGTTTAATTTTTCTAAGGTTGGCAACATCCGGTTCAGCCATCCGACGTTGTATGTGTTTCCTGGAGGACAAGGAGATGCCGCTCTGTTCGGTATCAACGGGTTCAACATGCTCGTCGATGGCGGTTTCGCTAGAAAGGTTGGTAACAAGTTGTTTTAACTTTCTACTAAACATAACTCTGTTACTCTGTTTTCTCTATGTTTTCTTCAGTTTATAGACCAATGAGTCCAACGTCGAGTCGTTCTAAAATCATATAAATGTATAAATAATCAACAGTATATTATAAAGTCATCGCTTATACTTTATTTTCTCTATTAAGATAAATTACATTTGGATCCATTGTGTTAGAATATCCAAACTAAAAAACTTTATTTATAGTAGGCCTGTTATGTTATAGGAAGAAACAAATGTATTGAAGAGTATTATAACGTTTTGTATGCTATTGATTTAAGGGTTATCTAAAATCTATGATTGTCTGGTTGTCCTGTAATATTTTTTCACAAAAATGTTCAAACCCACTCTTAAGAATTGCTGAACCTTGAGGGCCGCTTTCCTCACCTGAAGCGTGTGTTGCACAGGCGTGTTTCTGGGACTTTGTGCGCCACCTGGACCGCCTGGACGCTGTGCTCATGACCAGGATAAACAACAGCAACTGTCACGGCCTCTCGTCCATCCTGCGCCGCAAGAGAATGTCCCACGTGTATCCGCAGATCGGTCACTTCTTCTGCAACTTACAGGTACTTACTGTACTTACTGTGGGCTCAGATTATATCGCAAATGGTACTTGGCCTCCTCAACAAATTGCCTCCTTGTTCTTTTCTCCCAGTTTTCTCTGATCTTTCTCCAATATCACAGTTTCAGTCTTCCAAGATTCCTTTACCTTCTAGGTTACAATATAGAGTTACATTACCTCGGCCAAATTCGAAAGTATTTAAAAGATTTTATTCACATTACTTAATAAAATTTAATTTCACATTTCATTAGTTCATTTCACACTATTACACTAGGAAAATTCTTAAAAGATTTAAAACAATAATTGTTATTTTCATTTAACATTGATTAAAGAGCATTTCATATTGGATATAAAATTATAAGCAAAAAAACTCATTTCTGAAATGGTTATTTTTTTAAATTAATTAATAATAATTAGTAATGAGCATCCATTGGCTACAATATCCTCCTTCCTTTTCTGTTTGAATTCAAAAAGTACTTCAGTACAGTGTAATCCAATAAAGTACCTGTGCTTTTAATCATTACACTTATCTTTTTAAATGTTTGTTTACCTATTAGTATGTATAAACTTTATTATATTATTATGTATTTCAGTATTGTAGTAATAAAAATGTATATACAATTAATTGAGGTATTGTTTACCACAGCTTTTTTATTCCTGTTACATTGTATCATTGATATATTATTTTATATACGTTGATAAGCAAACTAAGTTGGAAAAAATTTGTAACATTATTAAATGATTGTTATTGTAAATTGAATACCCATCACTTATGGCAAAAAAGATTTTTGAATATCTTTCGTAGTGAATTTTATTTTTGAATGTTGGGTAAAAATAAAATTTATGAAACGTCTACCAAGAAGCAAAATAAAAAAATCAATGAAGTTGCTAACAATGTTTATCCACCAATCTACAGTTAAAAAAATAGTAAAGTTCAAAATATAGCTCCAATAAATCATGATAAAATCCAGAGTGTGAGAAATCGGAAGTTAATTTCCTCAAAACCCCCAAAAAATACAATTTTGATATTTCAACATCTTTGATTTGAACTTATAATTACATGGATACATTTGAGGGTGTAGAATGTTATGCTACTTACACATGTGCCACCAACCACCACAACTCGTGAAAATCTAATTTTTGACATGGATATCAGCCCCCCCCAGTCTTAACTCTGAGGGGGTGTATTGGTGATTTGTAAGGTAAAAAATATTTAACAGGTTTCCGTAGAATACCGGAGCTATTGTATTGATTTTTTAATATAATATAATAAGAACAGCTGTTTAGATGAACTGCAAACATCCCCTTTAGACAGATCCATGACCTAACCTATTTTCCACAGGGAAGTAAATACAAACATTTTTCAGATTCTGATCAGCTGCCGCCTCATTAGTTTTGATTTGTTTAGAGCCTACTGCCTCATTGCACTTTGGAAATAAAGTTAAATAAAGAAGGTTATCCTATAGCCTACTCCAAGTACCAATAACTATAAAAGAATTATTAACATTAATTATTTACTGATTTTATGGTTATAACCTTTAAAATTTGATACTAGCTAGATTGAACAGTATTATATAAACCTTCTAAACGCATTATTGTGCATTAGTAATAACATTACTAACATAAATAACATAATAACATTAGTAATTATTTTGTTGCTAGGAGAGAAAGCAGCCAACTACACCAGATGAGGAGAAAGTGAGAGATCCACTTCTAGTGAGCCTGCTGGACGAGGGCCAGGACATGGTCCATAACCTGAAGCATCTCCAGCTGAAGCCCCACATTTGTGTGCGTGACTCAGTGCTGGATCCCATCAACCTGTATCACAAGGTCGGCCACGGAAAACTGGACATGTACGTCATTAGTCCAGCGAAAGACAGTAAAGAACTGAAAGAATTTTTATCAAAGTGGCATTCGAACGATATATCTTTATTTAATAGTGCATCGAAAAAACCTGGTGATAAAGACATTAGTTTTCCTTTCCAAAACCTTGTTTCTATCTGTGCTCTTCTCGTGTGGCAGCCCGCAAACCCAGAAGACACGATTACAAGGATACTCTTCCCTGGAAGTACTCCTCAGCATAAAATCTTCGAGGGATTAGAAAAACTGCGCAGTTTAGAATTTATGAAACAACCTGTATGTACAGCAAAAACACTTTCTCCGTCGTCTTCTACTATAGGAATAAATAAAGTAAGTAAAACTAAGTCCACTCCGGCTGTGATAGATAAATTGGTACCTGGAGAAGGTTTGAGCAAACCTATTCCTAAAGGAGTAACTCAGACGGAACCAGTCAGTAAACAATCGGTAGCCAAGACAGCTACGATACCTGTGTCCGGCTTGGGTGAAACTAAAACTAAGCCTGTGCAACCTTCGCCACCTAAACCAACAAAGCCAAAACAAGAGAAACTGAAACAAGAAAAAGATAACAAGACTGAAGTAGATAAGAATATCGAATCTGATTCTGGAGATAATATAAAGCAGGATAAACCTCCTCTGATCACAGATCAGCTGAAAGAAAAAGAATCACTCAAAATCAAGAATGAAAAATCAAAGACTGAGAACAAACCAAAGAAGACCGAAGGTAAAGTTGCCTCCAGAATCACTGAAAAGAAACCACACAAAGTTCCTTCAGTTGAAAAGAAAGATTCAGTAAAATCATCTCCAACAACTCCCAAAAAAAGTATAGAGTCAAAGATTAATGGAGTTGCCACTAAATCTGAAATAGTGAAAACTGCTCCTAAGACGAAACTGAAAACTTCACCAGCTTCCACACCAGCTAAAAGCACAAAAGAGGAGAACAACAGGAAGGTTGTTGAATCTAAAGCAAAGGCTGCCATTGCCTCTAAAACCTCTGCTCCAAAACTGCCCAAAAAAGATGAAAATGTTGTTAAACAAAAACCAGAAAAAAAATCAGCTAAAAAGCCCTTATCGTCATCTCCATTGAAGCTACCTTCAAAAACGTTTTCTCCTCTTAAAGGGGCGACAAAAACTGTATCAAAAGGTAAAAAAGATAATAAAAAGATTAAAGGTGAAATTGAAAAGAGTATTGTAACCGACTCCTCTGCGGTTTCAACGCCTTCTACAGTTGACGCTGAAACTGCAATAGCTAAAGAGGGGAAAGATGAACAGAAAGATAAGGTGGAAAAAGAGGGGATTAAAGACATTATCAATAAATCTGAAGAAAAAGAAAAAGCAGAGGATGACATTAGTAAAGACATAGATGAATCTGGAGAAGCTAAAGAAAAGGTAGAGGAAGTTAGTGTAAGTGAAGATGTCATCAGTATTGAAAAGCAGGATGATAGGCAAGTGGAGGCCAGTGAAAAAGAGTATAGTGAGAAAGAAGAAGAGGATGAAATACTGATAATAGAAAAAGTTGAAATAGAACAGTTTGGTGATGATTCTGTTCAAGATCAAGAAAGTTTAGAGTCTCATATTCCCGATGATGGTGAAGATGAAATACAAAAACATCTGCGGGATGAAGCAGAATCTGAAAAAAAGAAGGATGACCAACTTCCCATTGAAGAAACTCAAGTAAATGAAGAGAAGAAGACCATCATAAAGGATGATGTGACTGATAACATTCCCGTTAGTCAGGATGTGAAAGGAGAAATGAAACCAAGTGATTTAAGTCTAACTTTAGTGAAAGATATAACAACTGAAAAGGTCCTTACACCTGAAAATAGGGAGCAAATTGAAGAAGAGGTGCAGGAAATAATAACATCTGCAACCGATTTTGTAGCAAAAACCAAACTAGAGCAATCTAAAGAAAGTTCAGAGCTTTCGGCTGATGGGATTGGTTCTGATGAGCAGAAAACATCTGGAGAAACCAAAGATCTCCTTTCTAGTCCAGAAAAATTACAAGTATTATCTGACAAAAACTTGACAGATGATGATAATAAACAAGATGACACAAAAGACAGGTCTAAAGAGATAGGGGATGTTAGGTATGCAGCAGAAGAAAGCCAACCGGATGAGAAAATTTCAACAACCGTTGAATCTGGTGCTACAACAGCACCAACTCTTCCAGAAGATGAAAGGATTCCCTTAGATGAAATAAAAGAGGGTATTGAAGAGAAATATGACAAGGAAGACACCAAAGAAAAGGAAATTCAGGGAGCTGTACATGGAAGAATTGAACAACCAACAACATTACCTCAGGTGTCTATTGTTCCAGGAGGACCATATGAAGTTCAGACTACGCAGATTTTGAGGGATATAGTAAAAACACCTGATGAAGTAGCAGATTTACCAGTTCATGAAGAAGTTGATGGCGTGTATGAAGATGATGATTTCAATCGCTTCCCACCCAAAAGTAAAGAAGAGGTACATAGTATAAGTAGCAAGAGAGATGCGGATGTTAAAGAAGATCAAAAAGAAATAATTACAAAAGAAGGAATAGTTTTATCAAAGGAAGAACTAGCAAAAAGAGTAGAACTACAAGAAGATATAAGAATAGGTGAAGAGGAGTTAAGTGAATTGAAACTTATTCGACAAAATCTAGAAGCAGAAGATTCTAAGCAAGAACAGAAAGAAATTGACTTAAAGTCTGATACAAAAATTTCAGATCGCGATTCAAAACACGAAATGGTTCTTGAAACCGAACCTGTTCATTCTATGTTGAAAGCTCCAGAAGTTGCTGAACTAGTTATGGTAACTCCCGACTCAGCCCCTGATTCACCTATGCATTTAACAAATGAAAAGAAGGACAAAACCGATGCCGTGCCTGTTGCTGATGACAAGCAGACTAGTAAAGCGCTTGAAAAAATTACAAATGTTTGTAAAGATGAACCTTTGCAAGAAATTAAAAGTGAAGAAATTGAGGATTCAATGGATATAGTCGTTGGTCTGAAAAAACCAATACAGACCCCAAAGACCCCTCCTGCTAGTCCAGTTTTTGGCGATGTCATAAAAGAAAAAGACCAAATTGATATTATACCCGAGATTGCGGAACTTGCTGTCTCAAGAGATGTGGCAGAAGGGGAAATCCCATCGAAGTCTGATTTACAATCCATCCCTGAAAGTATCACTCCAATCCAAAATGAAGATATTGACAATGGCCCCACAGAAAAAGATCAGCTTCATTTTGAAAAGCAAGAAGTTAAAGGAGAAGATAAAATTACTTTAGACGAAACAGTAATAGGTGTAACTTTAACATCATCAGAAAAGGTACCTCAAGAAACTGGTTTAAAAATTGATGACAAAGAAGGGTCAGAAGTTAAAGATAAAGAACAATCTATGTCTGAAAGACTAGAATCGTCTGAAAGAATTGACACATTGACCAGTATCAAAGAAGATTTCCCAAAAGCTGAGGAAAAAGACACAAAGGCTGAGAAACAAGAACCATCGGCGTCTCCCGTTGATATGGGAGAATCAACTAAGTTAGATAAAGACCAGATAGTTAAGGAGAAAATCGAAACACCTGAAAATGCTAGCCCCTCCTTAAGTAGGAAGGAAACTATCTCAACACTTGATGATGAAACAGAGCATACAGACAAGATTAAACCTTCAGCAGTTACAAGTTTAGAAGAAGAAAACCCAGCTGAACCAATAGATGAACTTGTTGAAAAACCATTATTGACTACTTCGGCTGATCTTTTTCCTAAAAAAGAAGAAACTGATACAAAAAAATCATGTGTTTCTTTAGATAAGCTGGATTTATCTGAAAATGCAAGTCAAGATTTTGATAAAGATGAAGATGAAAAGCATAAAGTTCAAACAGAAAAGGATGGTTTGGGATCTAGTGAAAGTGCCAAGCTACAGCAGGAAATAGAAGAGAAACCAGATGAAACAGCAGAAATAAATACAATTGAAAAGATTGGTCAGAAAAAAACTCCTCCAAGTGTATCTCCCATACCATCTTATATTGCGGATACTGAATTGATTGAGGATGAAGGACAGAAACCTGAAACACCGATAAGCATTAGTCCTATTCCTTCTGACAAAGGAGAAATATCTATACTTGAGAAGGGTGATATTGTTTTACAGAAACATGATACTCCAAACAGTACCAGTCCAGTGCCTTCAGAAAAACCAGGCCCCACAGAAACACTAACAAATCAAATTCATTTGGAGCAGGATGCTCCTAAAGGTTTTAGTCCTGTACACTCAAATAAAGGAGAAACTGCCACATCTGATGAAGAAAAAATTAACTTAGTGAAAAAAGACATTCCAAAAAGCATTACTCCCGATTTCTCTGATACAATAGGTACTATGGGGGGGAAAAATGGCCATGATACACCAAAAAGTATTAGCCCTGCTCCTTCTGATAAAGGTGATGCAGTGGTTCATGAAAAAGATCAATCTGTTTCTGGTGAAAAGGGTACTCCAAAGAGTGTTAGTCCTGTGCCGTCTGAAAAAGGAGATACTATCATTGAAGAAAAAGAACAATCAATAATACGGGAGCAAGAAACGCCTATTAGTGTCAGTTCTGTGCCTCCTGAAAAAGAAGTTAGTGTAGCACATGAAAAAGAGCAAAAACCATTAGAAAAACCAGATTCTCCTAAAAGCATAAGTCCTGTCCCTTCCGATTCAACTGTTACTACCTCCCATAAAATTGAAGATAGTATTTTAGAGAAGCAGGATATACCTTTGGCTAATACTGAGATCCCTGATAAGGGAGATACAGCCACACATGATAAGGAACAAGATAATATAAGTAAAGGAGGAACTCCAAAAAGCATTAGCCCAGCACCCTCTGATACAGATACAATTGCAAAGGAAAAAGAACCAATAAATTTAGCAAAGCAAGATACTAAAAGTATTAGTCCAGTGTCCTCTGAAAAGGGTGAAATAGCATTACATGAAAAGAAAGAATCTATTGATGTGAAAAAAGATTCTCCAAAAAGCACTACTCCGATTCCTACAGATACCAATAAGCAAGATAAAGAAGAAATTGTATCAGAGAAACCTGATGATGAAAAGATAAAGCTCAATGAAAAGGAACAACATATATTAGATGAAAGAGACAGTCTAAAAGCTGTAAGCCCGACACCTATTTTAAAAGAAGATATCATTGCTCATAAAAAGGAAGATGCAGGTTTGGAGATGCAAGATACACCTAAAAGTATCAGTCCTGTGCCTTCTGATAAAGTAGATATGCCAGCAACCACAAAAATTGAAACAATATCAGACAAGGACACGCCAAAAAGTATCAGTCCAGTGCCCTCTGATAAGGGAGATACAACTTCTCAAGAAAAAGACCAAACACTTTTTAGTAAAGAGGCTACACCTACAAGTATTAGTCCAGTACCAACTGATAAAGAGGATTCCAATATCCAAGAAAATGACAAGGGTCTTTCTAAAATAGAGAACTCAACAACAAAAATTACCCCAGATCTGATTGATAAAGCTGAGATCAGTTTTCAAGAAAAAGGGCACAGGCACTCTCTCAAAGAAGATGCTATTGAAAAAATAACACCAGAAGAGTCTGTTAAGGGTGATACCACAGCCCATGTTGAGGATCAATCTTTTTCTAGTAAAATGGACACCCCTAAAAGCATCAGTCCTGTACCATCTGATAAAGCAGATACTACAATTCAGGAAAAAGAACAAACCAGTGCAGGTAAACAGGATACACCAAAAAGCATTAGTCCTGTTCCATCTGATAAAACAGATGCTACAACTCACGAAAAAGAAAATGTTACAATAGGCACACAGGATACCCCAAAAAGCATTAGCCCTGTGCTATCGGGCAAATCAGATACTACATTTCAGGAAAAAGAACAAGTTACGATAGTTAAACAGGATACCCCAAAAAGCATTAGTCCTGTACACTCTAATAAAGAAGACACTATGGCTCAGGAAAAGGAACGAGATAGTACAGGTAAACAGGACACGCCAAAAAGTATTAGTCCTGTGCCGTCTGATAAAGCAGATACAACAGCAGATACAGAAAAGGAACAAGCTAGTGCAGGTAACCAAGACACCCCAAAAAGTATTAGTTCATTACCATCTGATAAAACAGATATTATAGCTCAGGAAAAGGAACAATCTGGTTTAGATGAACCGGATAACCGAAAAAGCATTAGTCCCGTACCATCTGATGAAACAGATAGTACAGCTCAGGAAAAAGAACAAGTTACAGTTATCAAACAAGACACCACTAAAAGCATAAGTCCTGTACCATCTGATAAAGCAGATTCAACAGTTCAGGAAAAGGAACAAGCCACTGCAAGTAAACACGATACGCCAAAAAGTATTAGTCCTGTTCCATCTGATAAAGCAGACAGCAAAGCTCAGGAAAAGGAACAATTTACAGTAATCAAACAGGACACCCCTAAAAGCATAAGTCCTGTACCATCTGATAAAGCAGATTCTACCGTTCAGGAAAAGGAACAAGCCACTGCAAGTAAACACGATACGCCAAAAAGTATTAGTCCTGTTCCATCTGATAAAGCAGACAGCAAAGCTCAGGAAAAAGAAGAAGTTACAGTAATCAAACAGGACACCCCTAAAAGCATTAGTCCTGTACCATCTGATAAAGCAGATTCTACCGTTCAGGAAAAGGAAAAAGCCACTGCAAGTAAACACGATACGCCAAAAAGCATTAGTCCTGTTCCATCTGATAAATCAGACAGCAAAGTTCAGGAAAAGGAACAATTTACAGTAATCAAACAGGACACACCTAAAAGCATAAGTCCTGTACCATCTGATAAAGCAGATTCTACAGTTCAGGAAAAGGACCAAGCCACTGCAAGTAAACACGATACGCCAAAAAGCATTAGTCCTGTTCCATCTGATAAATCAGATAGCAAAGGTCAGGATAAAGAAGAAGTTACAGTAATCAAACAGGACACACCTAAAAGCATAAGTCCTGTACCATCTGATAAAGCAGATTCTACAGTTCAGGAAAAGGAACAAGCCACTACAAGTAAACACGATACGCCAAAAAGTATTAGTCCTGTTCCATCTGATAAATCAGATAGCAAAGCTCAGGAAAAAGAAGATGTTACAGTAATCAAACAGGACACCCCTAAAAGCATAAGTCCTGTACCATCTGATAAAGCAGATTCTACCGTTCAGGAAAAGGAACAAGCCACTGCAAGTAAACACGATACGCCAAAAAGCATTAGTCCTGTTCCATCTGATAAATCAGATAGCAAAGCTCAGGAAAAAGAAGAAGTTACAGTAATCAAACAGGACACACCTAAAAGCATAAGTCCTGTACCATCTGATAAAGCATATTCTACAGTTCAGGAAAAGGAACAAGCCACTGCAAGTAAACACGATACGCCAAAAAGCATTAGTCCTGTTCCATCTGATAAATCAGATAGCAAAGCTCAGGAAAAAGAAGAAGTTACAGTAATCAAACAGGACACACCTAAAAGCATAAGTCCTGTACCATCTGATAAAGCAGATTCTACAGTTCAGGATAAGGAAAAAACCACTGCAAGTAAACACGATACGCCAAAAAGCATTAGTCCTGTTCCATCTGATACAGTAGATGCCACAGCCCAGGACAAGGAGGAAGCCAGTGCAGTTAAACATGATTCACCAAAAAGCATTAGTCCTGTACCATCAGATAAACTAGAAACCACAGCTCAGGACAAGGACCAAGCTAGTTCAGGTATAAAATATTCTCCAAAAAGCATTAGTCCTGTACCATCAGATAAAGTAGATACCATAGCTCAGGACAAGGAGCAAGCCAGTGCAGTTAAACAGGATTCCCCAAAAATCATTAGTCCTCTACCATCAGATAAAACAGATACTACAACTCAGGATAAGGAACAAGCTACTACAGTTAAACAGGATTCCCCAAAAAGTATTAGTCCTGTACCATCATATAAAGTAGATACTACTGCTCAGGATAAGGAACAAGCCAGTGTAGGTAAACAGGATTCTCCTAAAAGCATTAGTCCTTCACCATCTGATAAAGTAGATACTACTGGTCAGGATATAGAACAAGCCAGTGTAGGTAAACAGGATTCTTCTAAAAGCATTAGTCCTTCACCATCTGATAAAGAAGAGACTGCAATTCACAAAAGCTTAAGTCCTCTTCCTCCAGATGACAAAATTGCTGGAGAAACAGATGGAAAAACAATTTCAGAAGAACAAGATTCCTTTAAACAGATAAGTTCTGAGCTTAATGAAAAGGTGGAAAGCATAGAAACAAAACAAACTATTGATACTTCAAAAAGTGGTGATCTACAGTCTGCTTTTGAAGAAGATGGTAAGACAAAAGATGAAATAGATTCTATTGCTCAAACACATGATTCTCCTCAAAGTATTAGCCCTTTGCCTCTAGTTGTGGGTGGGGCCAAAGATATTAAAATTGAAACAATTCATTCAGAGAAATATGATCTTCCTGAAAAAAATTATTTCGTTAGTAGTGCAAACGGAGTTTCTGAAACAGTACTAGAAAAAAAGCAACAGAATGGTGCTAAATCGGAACAAGATAAAGATGATGTGCCAGAAAAGTGTGATAGTCCTAAATCGCCTAGTTCTTCAATCAGAACAGAAAAGGAACAAAGTATTTTAGAAAGGCATGACACTTCTGTAAGTGTTAGTTCGTTGCCCACAGATAGGGAATATGCACAATACGAAGAAAAACTGCCAACAGGAGTCGAGAAAATGGATACTCCTAAGAGTGTTAGTCCTGCACACTCAGATAAGGTTGATAAAGAACAATCGTATTCAGAAAAACATGACTCACCTAAAATTTTAAGCCCTGAATCTAGTGTTAAGGGAGACAGCAAACAAGCAGACAAAGAACCTGAAGGAATGGAAAAGCATGATTCTCCTAAAAGTATTACTCCTGATAAGGGAACCTTAGAACCTTTGGAAAATGAATTTACATCAATAGAAAAACATGACTCATCTCAGAGTACAAGCCCAGTACCTAGTAATAAATTGGAAAGGAGACCATCAGAAAAAGAATCGGACTATACTCAAATACCTGATGCGTCCACTAAAATTATTTCCATACAGAGTGATGTTGTAGATTCAAAAGTCAAATATGAAACTGAAACAGAAAAAGCAGACACTGAACTTTCAGAGAAAGATAAAAGTAAAGTCAAGCTAGATATTCAATCTACTGATGTTACTTCTACAAAAGCACTAGGAGAAAAAGATACTTGTAAAGCATCTGAAACTAGTGAGATAAGTGGACAACAAGATATTGGAGCACTGAGTTTAACAACTGGTCAAGAATATTCCTCAAAAATTGGAGCAGCTGAAAGTGTGGTTAAGAGCAGCTCTGATCAAGTGATAGCAGACTATCATAGCAGTAGTTCTAGTAGTACTGTTCAAATAGAGCAATCTCCTGCAGTAGATACAAACTTAGGAAGTAGTGGTTTTAGAAGCACACAATTATCTACTGAGAGTTACCAAACGCCTTTATCAGTTAATGGTAAACATGATACTGATTTGTCAGAGGTTTCGTGTACAGGGGAGGATACTGTGATTGAAAAAACATTTCAAAGTAAGAGTATAAAGACTGAAAAGGACATTAAAGCTGATTCTGAAAGTACAGTGCCTTCTACTTTAATAAGCTCTGGCCTAGATTCTACACTAAAAGAGAGTTCAACAGATATAAATATTGAAGACAGTTCAACACATTCATCTGTCGACCATAGATCGACTGGAATTACTGAACACTCTTTAGAAACAAAAAGCGGCCTTCATTCGGTTGATATTAGTTCTGTAAGTAGTAGTAAAAGTGATAAACCAGATTCTTTAAGTTCTGCAAATAAAGAAATCTCATCGTCTGTTCACAGAATGCTTGTCACTGGCAGCAGTGAAGATGGTGGCACTGAAACAGAGTTATGTTTAAGCTCTGTTTCAAAGTTACCTGGTGGTTCCTATAATGCAACTTTAGGAAATGTAGCTCACATTACTCAAGAAGAATCTACATCTCAAAAACAGGAAGCATCGTTTTCAACTGAAACTAGTGACGTCACAGAAATTCTAACATCTACAGTACCTGATAATTTGCAAGAAAAAACCATTATCACCACAACAGTATACACCACAGAGGGACAAAAAGAAACCCCAATTAGTGATAGCACAAAATCAAGTGATATAGTGAAGACCATTACTACAACCATAACAAAAACATTTGGTGACCAGCAAACAACAGACGTAAAAACGACTGAAGAAATTGTGTCATCGTCAGGAGAAAAATCAAATATTGTAGACATTGAAAAGACAGGTAAGAAAAGTGAAATTGTTTCATCTGGAGGTGTTAGTAATGTATTTAAAAAGGAGATTTCTGATGCCGGCAGAAGTGGTACACCTGTGTCAGACCTGGCTAGTGAGCGAGAGCTGGAGACAGGAGGTATTTCAACACCACACAGCGATATCAGTAGCGGACAAGTTTCAAGAGCAGCTACTCACGTTTGGGGAGAAAGCAGCGAAGGTAGGCCCGATTCCCGTCATGGTGACAGTGATGATGACATTCCTTGCTCACCAATGAGTGCTACTTCCCATATGGCTCAGACACCTCCTCAGTTTGACTTTGACATTCACCAGCATGCAAAGGAAGGGTTTCTGGATGAAACCAAGTCCAAAGACTTAACAATGTCAGCAGCGATGACAAGTTCGTTCTATGGCAGTCTACCGGATGATCCTTTAGATAAATACATTAAAGAGAAGCAACTTCCAGCGGAAAGTCAAATGTACTCTTCGATGTATGTTAGTAAATACGGCGATGATGATGAAGATGAAAATAAATCTGTGATAAGTAAGTCTGAGAGTCAAACCAGTGTGGTACATTCTAAAACGCAAGACATTGATTTTGAAACAGCAATAAAAGAACATAGGTCTGTGAGAGGAGAGGATCTAACAATTAAATATACAAATGGAAAACCAGAGGTTTCTGTCAATGGAAAATCCTCCCACACTGCACACAGCTCGAACGGGTTAAGCAATGGAAAGAGCTCTCAACCAGAAAGTTTGGAATATCAAGAAAGTCAGTCCTCTTCTACAGTAAGCTCAAATATATTGCCAAAGTCAGTTTCTAGTCAGCCCCCCACTTCCGATATTAGCTCAAGTAGTTCTGTTAAACCAGTTGAAGAAAAGAAGGATCCCATTGAAGGATGGGGCAAACCCCTTGGTCTTCCCCCACCACCGAGGAATCTGATGGACTCGCCGCTCAGCAAGAGCACTCTAACTCTAGTGTGGAATCCTGCAGATGAGTGGGGCCTTCCCCTCGGTCTGCCATCACCAGCCCCCCCTCCGGTCAAGAAGGATTCCATGAACGGAGATATTGACACTGAAATTACATCTACCAGCAACAAGACAACACCAAAAAAAGTTGCAAGAAGGAATGCTGAAAATAATAAGTCTGCTTCTAATACAATGATTGGTAAGTTCAAAATTATCCCTAAATTACATTCAGTACTAAGTTCAACTGGAAATATGTCTATTTTATTTTAGAGTTTGATGTTAATATCATAAAAATACTGATATTAGTCGTCAGTCGACTAAAGATAGACCTTATCATTTGCTCAAACATCTGTCTTATTTTAAAATACAAGACTTTGAATAAAAGCTACCTATAAAATATTTTATGGTTATTTAACAATGCTCTTTTAATTAACATTTCTAACTTACTTAAACATGAGTCTAAGGAACAATTAGTGAGATGACCTTATTTATGTTTAGGTGACTGTAGGAAATAAGTGACTTTTTATCCATAACTTAACCATCTACTCTGCTCTGCCATTCAACAGTAGCCAGTGAAGACTATACACCTTTCAGAGCATCTGTCATCATTTCCGACACAAAATATCATAATACTGTATCAGTGGTTGGTAACCCCCAAAGCTAAGACATATCCATTCAAGAGGGCTGAAGTAGGCAGGTACCAACTAAAATGTTGATCAGAAAGAAATCTGTTGACCGGGTACTTCTAATGTACCAAATTGAACCAAATTTGGAATGTAAATTTAATTTTTGATTACACAAATACTGTTAAAATTTCATGCCAAAAAGGTAACCGGAAGAGGTATTTTGTACCAAAATACGTTGTTGACCGGTTCAAAGTCACGTTGTCCGGGTACTTCCATTGTACCGAATACAACCAAATTTAAGATTAACATTTCATTCATAAACACGGACACACTGTAATAATTTTATTCAAAAATATTTACCGGAAGTAGTATTTTTTAGCAAAAAACATTGTTGACCGGTACAAAATCATGTTGACCAGGTACATCTAATGTACCGAATTCAACCAAATTTAGGATTAACGTTTCATTTATAAACACACACACACTGTAAAAAGTTCATTCAAATTATGTACGAAAAGGGGTATTTTGTACAAAAAACTTCAATAATATGAACAATATAAAATTCACAATATGAACATGAGGTCCCGACGTACCTACTGTGCTTTGCACAAAGAGAGAGCACTACTCTTATCGAAAATGGCGTAAAACCGCTTCCGGCCGTTGCCGATGGTGCTCCCTATTTTATAAATAAAATTATTTACAAAAAAACAGTTTGATTGAAAAAAAACAATTTGGTTGCATTCGGTACATTACAAGTACCCAGTCAACATGATTTTGTACTGGTCAACAACGTTTTTCGTTACAAAATACGCCTTCCCGTAAATGTTTTGAAATGAAACTCCTAGGTACAGTCTGGGCGTGTTTATAAATAAAATGTGTATATTTAATTTTGATGAATTTAATACGTTAAAAGTACCCGGTCAACATGATTTTGTACTGGTCAACAACGTTTTTGTACAAAATAACCCTTTCTGTTAATATTTTGGAACGAGATTTTTACAGTGTGTTCGTGTTTATAAATAGAATGTTTATCTTAAATTTGGTTGAATTCGGTTCGTTAGAAGGACCTGGTCAACTTGATTCTATACCGGTCAACAACCTTTTTGGTACAAAATACCCTTTGCCATACTTATTTTCGAATTTATTTTCAAACTTTTACAATGTGTGCGTGTTTATAAAATAAACGTGCACACTAAATTTGGTTGAATTCGGTACATTACACATTTTACACTTAATACTACATTTTACCGCTATTTGTGTAATCACAAAATAAATGTACATGTCAAATTTGGTTCAATTCGGTACATTAGAAGTACCTGGTCAACAGGTTTCTTTCTGGTCAACATTTTAGGTGGTCCCAGGGTTTACTTTACTATTAATAACAGGAAAATATTCTTCAACTATTCCGGGGAATTCTGTGTGACTCCAGGGAATTTTTTGGGTGATTCATTCTAGTCTTATAGGCAACACTCGTCACAAATCAAATCAACTAATCGAGCCCATCGTTTCTGGAGGGAGGAAGTCTTTGGCTGACTCTCTTGAAGAAATGTAAAGCTCGGTTTTAAAACCTAACTCTTGATTAGGTTCTTATTTATTGTCTTTTCCCAACGTGTGTACACAGAGGAGTTAATTTATTAGCTCACTAGGTGCATATTGTGAAGGAATGACAAACATTAAAGTTGCATATTTTACTTGTCAAAAACACTCTAGTAATGGGTGCTTCTGCCAGTAATACAAGTGCATACATTTATTCTAATTATTAAGTTTAAGGAATCTTAAGAGTACAAGTTTTCATAGAACTTACTTATTATAACCTATTATTTAGAACTGAGCTGTCGTACCAAGACTCAGCAAAAAGTATATTAATCCAGTTGATATGAACGTATCTATTATTATAGCTATTATTATATTATTATATATAGTTGTTAAATTGTTGTTTTCACGAATACTGTATTGGGTAAAATAGCATACATCCCTTCAAACTGAAACGGTTAAGTATAAGTTTGTTCATTAGATGATGAGATTTTGGATATGGTTGATTGATTAAATAAATAGGCTATTCCATGAAAAAGTTATATAACAGGTTAAAGTGATATATTACCTTTCTTTGGCTTGGCCTATGTAGTTGTATTTACGTGGTAAACATTGGCTTTCTTGGAAAAAAAGAATAAATTACATTACATTACATTACACAAAGGGGCGGAACAGAGTTCCTATAGCACGTCAGCCATGTGGCTTTTTGCGCACCCCTGTTGATTGAATGTTTCACGGACCTTCCAAGTTTAAAAACCTGACAAACTGCCGTAGTCTCCCCACTAGCTCCTCCCGGGGAAGGTGACAACCCCTCTCCATGATGCCGAGAGTGGCGGCTCTCACCCCGGCAAGCTCGGTGCAGTCATACAGCAGATGATCAGCAGTCTCCTCGGACTGCCCACACTTCCTGCAGATTGGATCTCCGGGGAAGAGTCCCATTCGAGCAAGATGTTTCCTCATATGTCCATGTCCCGTGATGAGACCTACAATGAGTCTGAGTACGGACCTACCTAACTGTAGAAGATCCTCAGCGATCCTTGAAGAGGGAGAGCTGAGAGACAGTTTACTTACTCTCAGTAGGGGCAGCTCCGCCCATCTCCTGCGGTGACACTCACGTGCCCACGTGTTGATCTCACGATTCACATGCGCCCTGGAGATGCCGCAGAAGGGTTGTGGACCCACGAATGGGATCAAAGCGCCATCGTTCGCCAGACGATCAGCTATTTCATTGCCCATAATACCTGAGTGTCCTGGGACCCAGCAAAGGGTAACGTTGTTGTGACTGCCAAGAGAAGACACCGCGTTGTGGCATTCCCACACTAACTTGGAGTCGAAGGTACAGGGGTCCAGAGCCTTGAGGGTGGCTTGACTATCTGAGAAAATGGTAATGTTCTTGTTCCTGACACCTCTGTTGAGATTGAACAGAGCACATTCCATAATGGCTGCCACTTCTGCCTGGAACACTGTAGGGAGATCCCCCATGGGAACGCAGAGCTTTACCTTATCTTGCACCCCCAGTATTCCAGCTCCAGTTCCCTTACTTCCCTTAGAGCCATCCGTGTACCATTCTGACTCGCAGGGATGAAGAGGTCTGCCGCCATCTTGCCAGTCAATCCTTGGTGGAATCACCACTGAAAATGACTTACCGAAGGCGTATCTAGTGTGAAGGTGGTCAGAAGGCATGTCAAGGGCCTCAGTTCTGACTACCTGCTCAATTCTGGTGTGACCTACCGAGGGTACATTGAAAGTCATCCAGAGATTCTCACATCGGAGGCGATATGCACATTTCCTAGCAACCGTTCTGATGTAGACATCTATGGGCAGGATATTGAGCATACAATCCAAGGATGCTCCAGGGCAGGAACTCATGGCCCCAGAAATCATGAGGCAAGCCAACCTCTGGACCGCCGCACTGATGCACCGAAGTTAGTCTTTGGCCACCAGACTAGTGAACCATAGGTCATGGCCGGTCTCACCACAGCAACATACAGCCAGTGCAAAAGCCTAGGATGCAGTCCCCATGTAGTGCCAATCATTCGTCTGCAAGTCATGAGTGACCACTTACCTCGATCAATCACCCTTTGCAGCTGAGGTTCCCACCTCAGTGTCTTATCAAGTACCACACCCAAGTACTTGACCTCGTTCTGCAGATTTACCTCTGTGCCCTGCAGATTCAAAGGTCCCAGCCCGAGCAGGTTCCTCCTTCTTGTGAATAGCACCGCCACTACCTTGGAGGGGTTGATGGCAAGACCCACCTCCTTGCACCAGTCCCCCACCAGGTTCTGTGCTCTGTTCATAAGTTCTCTGATCGTGTTGGTGAACTTACCAATAACCAGAATTGCAATGTCATCAGCGTAGCCCAAAGCTAGGACACCAGAATCATTGAGACGCCTGATGAGATCATCAGCTACGAGATTCCACAGCAGGGGGGAGAGAACCCCCCCTGAGGGCAACCTCTTGTGGTCAGAGCGACTAATTCCTCACCTTGAAGTGAAAGAACCACTTTCCTGTTGCTCAGTAATGCCTCGGTCCAGCCGCATATAACTCCTCTAATCCCATGGGCCCTAGCGGCGTTCACCACCGCATTCATGGAGGTGTTGTCGAAGGCCCCTTGGATGTCCAGAAAAGCACCCAGTGCTATCTCTCCATCCTCCAGTGTCTTCTCTATCCTGCCTACAAGGTGATGGAGGGCAGACTCACATGACTTACCAGGAATGTAGGCATGCTGGTTCCTATGTAGTGGGTGATGCCTGAGAGCACCATCCCATACGTAAAAGAATAAATAAAAAGTTCATCCTAAATTTGGTACATTAGAGTTACCTGGTCAACATGTTATTGTTTCGATCAACATCCCAAGTAGGCCTACTACTGGATATGTGAAACAAGGAAATATCCTTGCCTTGCAGTCAAGCAGAGTAATAACTGCTTGACTGCTTGGTACTAGTAATTTAAAGTTTTTCAAAGTTGAGAAAGTATATTTTAATTATATTAACATCTTATGAATGAGCATACAATTGGCTTACAAGAAACCCCCCCTGAAGTTAGCCTACGAATGTAGCTAACGGACCCACGTTGCCGACTCATGCATTAGCTAGCACGAAAATGCTGTAAATTTTCAGTGTTTTGCTCAAATTCAGCCATATTCAACCCCCCAAAACATATCCTTAGAGTGATTTGCTTAGAATGTCACTTTGTACACATAATTGGTAGGGCCTACTAGCCTATGTCTACTTTATTAAAATAATAGTTTCAAAGTGGTACGTAGGGGAAGAAGGGGGTAAATAACAGTTTTTTTGTAAATTTTCAGCGTTTTGCTCAAATTCAGCCATGTTCAACCCCCCATAACATAGCCTACCCTTGGATTGATTTGCTTCAAAAGAGACTTTGTATCCATAATTAGTACTATGTCTACTTTGATAAAATAATAGTTTCAAAGTGGTACATAGGGGAAGAAGGGGTAAATAACAGTATTTTTGTAAATTTTCAGCGTTTTGCTATAATTTACGGTGAAACTTGTATATAAGTTTCACCGTAACACCCTAAACATCATGTACCGTAGTTTTAATTGATTTCATAATTGAAGATGCTTCACCATGAAACTACTTTTTTAGGAAAAGAAGCAAGTAATAAATCAAAGCATCCGGAATCACCTGTAAAGCGAGCTTCCAACAAGGACGCCAAGTCAAAGTCAGTCACTCCTGTGTACATGGATCTGACCTATGTCCCGCACCATGGCAACTCTAACTACACCAACGTTGAGTTCTTCAAGCGAATTCGAGCTCGATACTACGTTTTTAGCGGGACAGAGCCAAGCAAAGAGGTCTTCAATGCCCTTCTGGAGGCCAAACAGACATGGGAAGACAAAGACTTAGGTAACAAGAACCACCAGTTAAATTATTAATACATTTAATTGTGGGAGCTAAAATCAAAAGCTGCAATATCCAATTTTTTTACAAATTGAGGTTTTTAATGCATGATACACAATGGCCTGTCTGCTACAAGTAAAATAAACCCTTAGTAGCACAATTAGCATAGAAACATTTTAATTTAAGTTAAGAAAACTGGCCTTAGATGCAAAGTCAGCAAAATCCAAGTTCATTTTCTTAGATATGAGAAGCAAATCTTTACAAAAAAACCACCTATCACAGCGCTACACCTCTATATCAAACTTTGATCACTTTGCCACAGACATAAAATACGAAAATACGGTCTCAAAATCAGCCTCTTTCAAGACTACTATTCTTAAACGACTAATCCATTTTCCATTTTTCAGAAGTGACAATAATTCCCACCTACGACACGGACACTCTAGGCTACTGGGTGGCTGAGAATGAAGACCTGCTGGCAAAGTACAAGATCGACCTGTCCCCGTCCGCCAGCCGTTGTACGATCAACCTGCAAGACCACGAGACCAGCTGTTCTGCATATCGACTCGAGTTCTAGGGCCACGTACCCACCGATAGACTACAGGTCTACGGTTGCACCGCGTCTTAACAACGCAGCCAATAGACACTAATGTGCGGTCACTCAATGGAATCTGTTTCAGCCTTGCAGCAAATGTTAGCTTGTTTAGCTTGTGGATCGTGTTCGTTGATGTTGGAGGTGAAGACGGAAAAGTAGAGATAAGTCGAAAAAATAACGATTCAGTTTCGAAATGAGTTTCTTATTCACTTTCATGACGTAACATCGTAACTCTCACAATTAGAAAGTGAATAAAAAAAATAATTTCCGTTTACCTTTTACTTTTAGCTTTCTTTAAAAAATCGGTTCCTAATATTTTCTTTAAAAATTGAGTTTCTAATATTTTTTGCTGCACAATTTGTCCTTGTATTTCCTGTGCATCCGTCCACATAATTTTACTATAGTATTTGTAAGACTTTTACACTAAAAGAATTTTAAGAAGTTTTTTTACCCTCGCTTTGAATCCTCTCGTTTCCTGTCAAACGGCGTAAACAGGTTCCAGGCCGACGGCTTGAGTGATTACACACAAGGTCTCTAATATGGTTAATATTAGATTTTCCTTAATCAAAATATGTAATTTTAAGCGGCCCCGATACTATTATCTATCAGGGATTCAATAGTCGGATCTATTTTAGTATTTAGCTTTGACTTTCATAGAAGAGATGTGATCCGTAGTATAAGTGAAGCGACTGTGCCAGGCTCATGCTGGGAGGAGCGAGGGTACTGTACATTGGTGGTATAACTAGAACCGTCTAAAAACAACAATCAGTGAAATTGTTGCTATGCAGTCCATGTCCATTTTGCTTTATATTACGTATTTAAAGCTTATTATATTACTACTATATACCAGTACTTAATATATTTAAACGGTAGATGAAAGGTAATTCCTTAAATTGATGTTTATACCATTTGTCATATTTAGAAAGTCGACAATTGTTACATTCGTTGCTAGTTACTTTGTTAGTTTACGTTGCTGACGTGACGGATATATTAAGTGTTTTCAATTAGAGAAGTTTGAACTGAAGAATTGCAAAGTTTTACGAAAAGGGGATATATGAAGAGTTAATGTGATTAAGAAATGTTTGTTACGAATTATTAATGTTAAAAGGTTTGTGTTTGAATCCACTTTATTATTAGTTAGTTATTACGGTGATTAATTATTTATTTAAAATTAAATTTATCTACAAATTTCTACATCTGCTGTTTTATTCACATTAAGTTTTGTGCAATGATTCTAAAATATTCTTAGACCTTATCACCAATCAAATTAACTTATTATTGGTGCACATCGTTTATCTTGAGTAAAGTTACTTTTGAGGCAGAATTTTGCTGAAAACTTGTCCTATGAGCTAAATATTAAAATGTTTTTGTGAATGATTATCAAATATTACGCAACAGTAGATGTTGTAAATGCAACTAACATAATTCTACGACATGTAATTGGTTGAGTTATTTATGTAAGTTACTAGAGACATAGATATATTTAAGAATACTCCACACTTGTTATATTTTCAAAGAAAATAACCGCACAAATATGCCGCAGAGATTACTAGAAAACCAGTCAAATGGAGAACCGATTTATTTAAAGTTGAAAGCATCTTATTAAGTACCACAATTCTTTACTCACATTTATTAAACATCAAGATATTAATTGAATACTAGTTTTATATTTCTCTGTTTTTTTAAGATTTTATGGTGTATTATTGAAGTTATTGTGCATGAACGGATATTTAGCTCATCGGATTGGTTTAGCAGAACAGTTTAAAGATAACCTATACGAAACTGAACGAATAAGTCATCAGTGATGTTTCCTGAATTTGTGTATGCTAAAAAGATGTTATTCGTTCTTTAGGAAACGCCAAATCTTCTGTCCTGTACATGTGTTGTAATTGTTGTTTCAAAGACATTTCACATTTTAATTTTAACAGTGTAATTCCATTAATTATGTTTTGCAAAAAGATATTTTTGCACAAGACATCGTAGTTTATACTGAGTTCTATGTCATTCCATGTTGTATTTATTTGGCAACTAGAATTCATGAAGGTTTTGTAAGGAAAAATAATAAATGAGTGATGTAATTGCCTGATGAAAGATGAAGTTAAAAATGAATGCCAAACATTATGATTATAACTCATCTTACTATGGAGGTAATTGTATGTTTAATATTGGCTTCTTTAGAAGTGGCTGGATCAAAAAAGTGGCTTTAGAATATCAGTGGTAATAAAATCTAAAAAAAAATATTTTATACACAGACTATGTTAAGTGAAGTGTTCCTCAAGGGTCAATTTCTTACCTGTGTAGTATGTTGTGCAGCGTGATCTGTGATAAAGCTAACTGCGTCGCCCAACAATGACCAGATACTGGTTGTATTGATATCAAATGAATGTGCTACTAGCTGCTAACTGCGGAGGTAAGAAGACGGTCCCATTTGATTTCAATGCAACCAGTACTTGCTCATTGTTACGACGACGCAGTTAACTTAACCACAAAGCTCGCTGCGCAACATACTGCGCAGGTAAGAAAACGCCCCTTAAGAATTGCAAATGTAACTGGAAAAAAGCAGACAATGAAGAGAGATTAATAAAAATATCTAATACTGTCTTCTTTAGCTGATACTTCCTAATAACACTTTTTTGGACTGGATTTCGCTATACATACAAAGTGAATGAATTATATAAAGATATGATTCAATAACAGAGATCTGCTCTTCGTTGGACACCACTAAATTTTAAACCTATAGAACCATTATAATCGATGAAATCTAAAGTCTTTTAAGCTTTAGGAATGCTAGATTATTTAACATGTTAAATAAAAGCAATTTAAAAATCATTTTTATGGCAGAAATAGGCAAAACAGCCCCAAAATAGAATAGTTTCTAAAATATTACACACTTTTTAAGATACGTTTTCTTTCATTAATGATGTAAAGTTTTGATAAGTAAAAACATCTCAACTAGGAAATATATTTGTTGAAAGTATCGTTTATTAACACTGTTAATAAGTTTTTTCAACTACATAAAATACCCCACTTTATTCTTTTCTCGTGTGCTATAGGCCTACTGTTTGTCTGAGGATTCTACATACTCCAAAAAGATTTTATAGAATGTACAAAAAGTTGTTTATAAACCTGATACTGGTTATTAAAATGATTTTGATGTGTTAATTACTTACTTTGTCAGCGGTAGTTTATTTTTTATTTAAAACTCCCTAGCTGTAACTAATTTTAACAAATAAAACAATTTTTTTTAATCGCTTGATAATTTGAAAAAATTAATTAAATTAATAAGTTTAGGAAGAATTTTTATAAAAAACTTGTGAAATATTTTTGTGACAAATTTGTGCTTGATTGCAAGCCTTTCCTTTAAAAACAGCAGTTTTTGGTACCGGTAGTCAAAGTCCCAGTATTATCGTTTCTAAACTTGTCATCAGGCAGTGACATCATCGTCATCATCGCGTGACCAAGTGACATTCTTCTCGCCTGTGAGTGTAGATATGTCCTCCAGGTCTTGTCAACTTCTGTAGTGAAACGGAAAGTGTTTAGTAATAAATTTCTCTCCAGCCAAAAGGCCATGTGTTACTTTTGATATCAAACTTAGGTGTTGTCTAGCTTTGTAAATTCCATTAAAAGACTGACTCGTGTAAGTGAGGGAACGGAGAAAGTGTGTAGCTCAAGCTCTTTCCCATCCTAATGGAATCTGGTTTTCAACCAGTAAAAATATTTTAGACTATCGTTCAAACGTTTTGTGGAAAAATAAATCCAAAGATTTTGGTTATTTCTATAGTTTTGAAACTTCTTCAACAAAAATTTATTGCAAGTTATATTTTATTGTGTTGTAAAACTCAAATATTTGTGTACTGTGACTTTATTTTAATTAGGTACATTTATGTACCCAAAAACCTTTGTTTTTGTTGGAGAAAATTACATTATTGGATGCAAATCGTAGACTATTAACAATATTAAATATTTTAATATAAAAAGCAAGCTTTAAAAAAAGTTAAATGCCAAAGATTTTTTGTGTTTCTATTTCAATCCAAAGGTTGTTTAATTCTGAGTACTTATATTTTTGTATTAGGTTAGCACCCAGTTTATAGCGTTATGATTTAATTATAATTGTTATCACCAAGATTGTATGTATATCATATTGTTAATTTAGGTAAGTGCAATCTAACATTTATTTATCAATTATTTTTATAGATGGTGTGATTTAACTTATTAATTTAACCAAAGACCAAATAAATGTATTTTATATATTCTAAGGTTCTATTATTGTACCATTTGTTAATACATAAATTGTGATTCTTTGGTATGGTAAAACCCCATTAAAAACTTCCAAATTTTCTTGAAATAAACCAATTTTAACTATTATTGTCTTTAGTTGAAAATTTCGCTCATGTATTACCAAAGTGTTTTATATTGCGTTTAAATCTGTGTTTTAATCTACTAAAATCTAATAACTTTTGTACTTTCTTCTTTATTTCTTCAATAAAAGGTTCTTGGTTGAAAAATTGAAAAAAACTTAAAAATTATTATAACTAAAACAATTGCAAGTATCTAAGCAGACTTATTTATTGATGGGGATTTTAATCATACAGAAGCATATTTATATGAGCAAAATGAGCTTTTGAATGTAATGTTAACATAAACTGTAAAGTATGGAATATTAATGATGTTGTTCGTAGTTTTATATGAATATAATTTAGTTTGCTATCATGGTGCTATAAGAATGTCACCGTAGGATTGCCTTGGAATGAGAGAAGACGACGGCTTAGCCACTTTCGTTTTCCCGCCCGCTTTGCCTAGCTTTCCTCCTGCATGCGTTTTGTAAAGATCATTCAGAGGTATTTATAAGGAAATGTAATGAATAATTACTGGTAATAAAAGTGTTACAAAATATTTGTTTTTATTTCTCCTGAATTTTTCTAATTTAATTTGGTTTAAATTACTCTAGTCATGTAGATAATTATTTACTTTAGCATTGTTAAGGTATTTAAAATATTTGATAGGAAGAAGCAGGGGATTTTACTAGAAGTTAATATTAGTACTGGTACATGAGAGGTGTACTAGAGAATAACCTGACTTAAGCAATAATAGATTAAGCAAGAGGTACCCTAATACTAAGGGTACCCTAATAAGGGACATTCAGATACATCTTTTTTTAACAAATTAAAACAACAAATATTGAAAGAATAAGCTATAGTTTTCTGTCCTTTATGTCAATGAAAAGTAAAGACCTCGATATTCATTACTTCATGCTGCCTAAGTTTGTGACTCATTCCCAATACCTAAACTCAAAACCTTAAAAAGTTACTGGCAACTTTGGAGGCTCTAGACACAACCAGCTTCCCTAGTTTTCTAAAGAAACAACTCAAGCTAAGGCCCTACTTCATCCTCTGAGAGTTCTTCCAGGATGAAAAATGTATACTGCAGGTATAATATAAAAATCTACAGTCAAATTATTACCCCTACTGTATAAGTTACAATTCCATCCAAAGTAATATTCAAAACAATTTGACACAACCCACCCGACTCTGATAGTATAGGTGAGGTTGGTAAGTTATAATTATTATTGTATAATATTTATTAATTGATCTGTTTGTTTTCAAATTAAACCCTGATATTGGCCTTTAAGGGGGGCTAACACCACATAAGAGCCCATGTTAAATTTGCCAACTTTAGGTACAGTTTTCTCTGAAACACCTTATCCCACATTATTAGAAATTTTACACAGTTTATATTTTGTGCTTCAAGAACACACCGAACTAGAATTAGGCATCTTCAGTAGATCAGCGGCATCCGCTTTAGGATGATACTTCACAGCAAGGCCAAACGTTTGGCAATATAAACTACATGACGACGTGGTTGACGCCGAAAAATAAATTTCATACAATTCTCTATAGTACTTTATAGAGTACTAGGTTTTGCAACATAAAATCATTTTTAATAATCTCAGGAGAAAGATATAAGTTGGAGGAAGAACTATTAAAAAATGTATAATCCGCTATTTAAAAATTGTAGGCTATTGAACTGGTATAATATTTTATGAAACCTAATAGCACTGAACTTATTTCTTATAACAAATATATCCTTAAATATAAAATTACATTCATCAACTGATCCCACGGTATGACACGCAGCTTCAAACAACTATGAGTCATGCGTGACGTAATATTGCATGATCTCCCTTATATTACGCTTTATTCCGCATGACGTACTATTTGAAAGCTATAAAAGAGAGGCTATCCGTTCATTTCTGGCTATAATTAGATTTTTGAATATAAGTTTGTATTTTCACAGTCCTGTCTCCTATCAAAGATGATAGACTTCTATTTATAAACAATGCTCCTATCTTATACCAGAGAGGAACGGATCGGTTATCTGTTCTTTTAAATGATCTCATGGTCTCCATACCTAAGCCTGCGTTACACGTAAATCAGAAAAAAATTCTCTATCATTTTATTATTTTTGGGTTTGTTTTTGTATTCAGTATTGCGTTCAGTTCAGTTTTAGGTTATGTTATTTGTCAGAACAGTCGTCATATCAATTCCGTTGTTTTTTAATCCCTGAATTGCATATGTCATCCCATATAAATACATGCACAGGTCCATTTAGAATACATACGTTATTCATTATACATTGCACGTATTGAATACATTATACTGTTATAATATTCTGACAATATGAAGATCATAGTTAAAGTTTTACAAGGCCAAGAGTATGCCATTGAGGTGAGCTCTTATTATCACTATGTATAGGCTAAAGATCATAAACTAACTGCAAGTCCATAAGGATATTTGCTAAGCTGATGAAAATGGTTTCTTTAAATAGTAGAGATAATCCTCAAGCATTAATCATTAAGGCCTAGGTTGATAAAGTGAATTATTAAGAAGCTAACCCATGTTCTTAGCTCAAATACATTTGCTGAAGTAGATATTAATCTATTGGGTTTAATCTGTTTTGGAATAGTTGAAACAAGAGCTTTACTAATTGGTACTCCAGACTACTTCTAAGTTCTAGTCTAAAAAGAATTTAAACTTCCATACACAAGTACCTATATTAGGTTTCACTGACCACCTCCCACTCACCTTCATTTTTCACATTGAGTGAGAATACACCTACTATACTATATCAAAAAGACTAATATGACACGTACTCTTAAAAGTAGGCCTAGGCCTACCTACCAAATATGTAAAAAACTTTGTATAGGCTACAGTATTCTTGACTGGGACTGTGTCGTGTCCTGAAATCCAGCTAATTGGAGATCACGAATTGTGGATAGTTGTGAGTGATGGTTGGTGATAATAGTGTTCTCTTGTGTTTATTAACATCCACACTATTGCATACTACATTATTCTGTAAAGATCATCCTCATAATTAGACCAGTTCATAATTCAGAGTAGGCAGTGATTCTGACTCCACATTAAACTGTAGGTCCCTTAGATATGCCAAGGACTGTAGGCCTATTAATTAACAGTTATGTCCAAGGAACATGTCAGCCTTATTAACAAGACTACAAGGTCGTGCCAAATCATCGTACACTAATTTTTCATCCATACTTAGACTGGATAGGTTGTCATTTCAGTTTAAAGTGTAAATTTAAAAAAAATAAGTATCTCTAAGCCTAGGAGCAGAGGCTCTAATTTCTTACCATGCTTTGGCTTAAAGTATCAGATTTATTGTGGAAAGTCTCTATTTATGTTGAAGCTCAGCTTGTGCAGAATCAGTTATTTGATGAAATTATCAGCAGCTCTTCCCCTTGAATTGTTAATTAATAAGATAGGCCTAGTAAAATCAAAACAAAAATAAATTTGGAAATTTTTATTGACAGTATGGTAGAGTCGAGTCCTTATATGTTTTAACAAAATAAATTCTTAGTAAAATTTATTTGTAATCCATACAATTTCTAGACAAATATTAGGCCTAATAAAATTCATATTCATAAAGTAGACACCCACTGAGCGAGTGGGTACGAATCATGAGAAATATGGGTGAAAGGTGATTGGAGTGAGTTTAATGGATTGTAAGACTCATAGTTCTGTTACTAAGAAAGACTAATTCATTTTTCTAGATCATTGGCATCTAACTGGCTCCAGTGTTAAACCTTCGCCATATTTTATAAGTGACTTTTCTTGGGATCAAACAGGAGATCTTACAATAATGAGAAATTGTACAACTAGACCTATTACTTTGAGTCACCCAGTCAATATAATAGCTAGTTTGCAAATAATGTAACATTTGATGTTGCAATCCAATTTCAAGATCTTTGTAAAATGTATTGAAGTTATTTAGGTACCTTAAATTTTACCTTAAAAGATCTTAATTGATGTTGAAATGTACAAAGGATAAAACTCTATTACGCCAATATACAAATAAGGTAAATAACTTCCATATTTAATGTTCTCTGTTCCATGGTATTCATTTATTTATTGACATTTCTTGCTACTTTAACATGTTTTCTACATTCAACATTTATTTCAACATTTCCATAGAACGAACACAATTGAAACAGTATTGTCACAAAATTTTAATGTTTTGCTCACTATTAGATTAAATAAGAATTAGATTAAATGTTTTGGTACTTACAAAACATAATATTCTGTTTAGGCAGTAACAAAACATCAGAATAAAAAATAAATTTTTAAATCATTATCGAGCTACGAATAAATAGTGATGATGTGAACAGCAAAATGAAGGGAACAGTTATATAAATAATTTTGATTTTTTAATTATTAACCCTCCAGCACATGTGGTAATGAGTAACACGATAACGCACGTGCAGAGTGGGACTCTGCATGAGAAACTCACTAAGAAATCAAAGTTTTAAGGGTAATTAATAAAACCAAACCTCTTTTCAAATACATATTTAATTGTAATGAAATGAAATGAAAAATGTCTATTTCAGAGGCAAAGTTAGGACTAACAAGTCCTCTCTACCACTTAACCTCTAATAAACAAAATTTACATAAACTAAGATAAAAATCTTAAGTCGTAAATAATAACATAACATAAAATAAATTACAAAATAACAAACTTTTTTTTAACAAAAAAACCTAGATCAGACAAACACGCTCCACTCTCTCAATCGCTGTCACCCCAGTTCCTGCCCCGACAACGATACACATCACCCGTCACTACCCCGCCCTAAAATATGACGCTTCACCTCCGCCCGGAACCGAACACGGTTGCCCTCATTTTTAAGAATATCAGGAAGTTGGTTCCAGTATCTAGAAGCAGTGACAGTGAAAGAATTGGTATAAAGGGTTGTTCGATGAATTGGAATTGAAAGAAGTTGAGAGCCAGTGCGAGTGTTGCGAGTACTTATATCAGAAATGAAAGTGAAATTATTGGAAAGATAATAAATTACGCTATTATTGATTATGAAGTGCAACAGACAAAGAATATGAAATTCCCAAAGTTCTTTAAGCCTCATAAATGAAAGAATATTAAAATATGGTGAAACATTGTCGGATCACCTCAGACCAAAAATAAATTGAATGCTGTATTGTGCCTGTTAAAGCCGATTCCACAGTCATGTCATTGATCACAACGTCACAGTAGTTGAAGTGTGTCAGAACAAGGGTCTTTACCAACATGGAAGAAACCCAACTAAACGTTTCAGACCATGAATGGCAGCAAAGACCCTGTTGCAAGTGAAGTTTACTTGGTCAGACCATTTCAAGTGTTTGTTCATGATAAGTCCCAAGTTTTTCACTTTGTCACTGTAATCAATGTCAGTTCCATCAACATGTAGTCGAGGTGCAGTGAGGAAGTTGATTTTGGTCAGAAGTTTAGGGTTTCCAACAATCATTGCCTGGGTTTTTGTGGCATTTATTTTGAGACTGTTACGGCTTGCCCATTGAATGATGTTAATGTCAGCATTTATTTGATGAACCTTTGTTCCAATGTTGTCAACTGTAAAGTGAGAGTAAATTTGCAAATCGTCAGCGTAAAGATGAAAGTGAGAATTAGCGATGTGTGCCTTAATGTCATTGATGTACAGTGCAAAAAGAAGAGGTCCCAGGACAGACCCCTGCGGCACACCACGTACAACCACGTTTCCATCCCGAATAACCCCCTCCAGTCATAACATATTGTTGGCGCTCACCCAGCCCTACATTATTTGAACAAAAGGAGAGGATGACAAAACACAAAAGGATATACTCAGATAAACACCTTTGAGAAATCAAAGAGAGTTAGAATGGTTGCTTGTCTTTTGTCCATTGCTCATCGAATGTCTTCTGTAATTTTCAAAAGGGTGGTGGAAGAACCGTGATTAGGGCAAAAACCTGATTGAAAGCTAGACAGGATACTATTTTGCTTGATGAACAATGAAAACTGCTGCTGTACTATCCTTTCCAAACACTTCAATAAGGCTGAAAGAAGGCTAATGGGTCTGGAATCTGAGGGGGTTTTTGGTGAACTTGATTTTGAAAGTGGGAGAACAATAACATTTTTCTAAATAGAAGGATAAATATGAGAACTAAATGATTTATTAAAGATAGTGGTGATAATGGAGAGTGTGATAGGTAACGTTGCTTTTATGGAAATATCATCAGCGCCTACCGCATTGCTTGTCATCCTCATGATGGCTTTACAGACATCGGGTGCCATCACTGGTGAGAAGAAAAATTGATTTTCTGGTCTCGCAAGTTGTTCTGACTCCAAATCGACCAAGTAGTCGCGTGACCTAGATGCATTCATTGGGATTTCAGTGAAGAAGTTGTTTAGGATGTTGAGGCTGATGGATATTTCATTGGGTTTCCCTGAATTGCCGATACCAATATGTTTTTAGTTTTGTCCATAATTGTACAAGTAGTATTTGCAAAAAAAATAATAATTCAACTTTAATTTATCAAAAATAGTCTTTAAGCACAAAAATCTTTCAAAAAAGTGTGGAGTCATAATCTATTGTCAAGTTCAAGGCCTCCTGTCTTACGGCCAACTGAATATATAAAGTAAAGGGAGGTAGTGGGGGGGTAGGTGCATCGACGCTCAGGTCCTAGATACACGGAATTCATATCTACAATGCCATTCCAAAAAAAATTTGGAGTCTCACTTAGTGGCGCGTGTACTGGAGGGTTAATATCAAACGATCTAGACAACTAAGTGATGATTGAAAAAAAATATATATTAAACAGAATGCAAGAGCACTACCTAATATTGTTAAATGTCTCTAAAATCTTTTTTTAATTCATGGAAACTATAAAAAAATATTGGTCATACTTGTACTATACCTCCAAATGGAGAGCACAACTGTTGGTCTGTTGTTGAAAGCAGAAACAAGAGCTCTGCTCTGAGCTTTGTCATTTAGGCAAGACATTTGTTGTTGATGGATACAAGTTTATCTTGACAATATAAATGGATTACAGGCAATGCTTTTAAAAACTTGTAAGAAATATTTATAAATCTTGGTGTGATTTTTAATTTATGAATTAATAAATTCAATTGAAGTTAACTCTTTAACCAATACAATTAGGCCTAATTGAGAGATCTAAATATAACTTAGTACAAGGGCCGTCATGGTGAGTTTTCTCTTTTTAAAATTATCAGCTGTTTGCTTTTGTTGTATTGTTTGTTTGTATTATTATGTGATGATCATTTTGGAATATGTGTATGCTATAGCCATTCATAATAATTAATCATACGGTACAGTAGTTATTTCCTTCAAAATTTGGTTCGATTTAACCTTTTCCCAGACATTGAAATACTGTTGAAATTCACAAAAATGTATGGCATCAATCCAATAAATATCCAAATAACTAAATGCATAAATAATGCCACATTAAAGAGTCGCATATGGCGGTTAGACAATGCTCAAGGGGTAATTAATTGTGATAGAGAGTTTTGCAGAATTGTTTTCACAAAATACCTATATGTCATCTTGTGTCAATTTGGCTTAACTTAATATGTGAAATTTATCCATAGACTTATTTTAAAGGCCCATATGTAAGACAAAGTAACATTTTTATAAAGATGTTTGAAAATTTACTGCATCTTTAATTCATTATTATATGTCTTCCCTTTAGTTCAATATGCAGGGAATATTTTAAGTACTGTAGCATGTTATTAATAACTTAAGTAAAAATCTAGTAACACAGTTTGTTAGTTTACTGGCTTTAACTTTTATACTAGAAATGAACACTGTGAAACTTGACCTAGGCCCTACTTGCTGAGTTCCAGTCTAATTTGAGCGAATGATTTCCCTTTTGTTTCTGGAGCTACAAAGTAAAAATATATACAACCCACAAACAGTATTAACGAGAACACATAGAAATTAGCATAAAACCCTATGTAATCTGTTATGGGTTGGTAAATTACCAAACTTACGAAACAGAAAATAGTAATATTGATAGTAGCTATGCTTGAGGCTAAACCTCTTGTGTTGGAGGGATAAAGCTCTGAAACATAAGTGGAGGAAACCACGTACATCCCTGCACTGAGCAATATAGCATATGACAGAATAAATACCGGGGAAATCCAACTGATTCTTGAAACATTAATGGAGGTATTGAAAAGTAGATAATAGTAGGTACCTGTGCATAGTTGGCAGATAAGGCATCCGACACTAGATGTAAGAAGAAGAAATCTTCGCCCTAATATATCCGAGGTTACTGAGCCAATCAGACTTCCTGCGAGCATCACAATTCCGAATACTATTGTGATAAGGTCAGGAGATATAGCAAGGTTGGGCGTCTGATTGAAAATTTGTGTTGTGAAAATTAATAATGCTGGCAATCCACTCATTGTTCTTACGGCCATAAGAATATTAAGTAAAACAAGTGCTTTTCGATCCACTCCAGATGCAAACACATCACGAAAACTAGCTTTGCTTTTTTTCTCGTCCACACTTTTCCTCAACTCTTCCATTTCTGCTTTTAATTCTTCAGGAGGCGAACTTCTGAACCATTGCAAAGATTTGTAGGCTTTCTCGTGGTCCCCGGCCATCATATGGTAGTAAGGACTCTCCGGCAGCCAGTACAATAGGAACACTGGAACGTTTAGGAAGAGGGAAAACCATGTGTAGTTTTGGAAACTGAGATATGGGCCTATCGAGTACGCAACGACGAAACCCATCCACCACGAGTTGGAGAACAAGCTGGTAATAGCTCCTCTTGTCGTGTTCCCAGCGATTTCTCCTAAATATATTGGAGAAGCCGTGTAAGCTACTCCCATTGCTACCCCGTGGACAATCCTGGCTATTCCGAGCATCATCGGTGATGGGAAGTAGAGAATGAGGAGCCAGCCGATAATGTACATCGGAGCACTGGATAGTATAACTGGCTTGCGGCCGATGTAGTCGCAGAGGATGCCTGCAGGTAGTGGGCTTATGACGTCTCCTAGCTCGATAATGGGTATGATCCAAGCGATCTCAGCCGATGTCAGAGGTATCTCGCTTTCTGTCCCCATCAAGTGGGTTAGGATCGGGTTTATCCAGCCGTAGCAGAAACCTGATGCGACTATACTCAAGCTGGCTGAAATGTACAGAAATTGTTTACTGATTGAACAGAATATTTTTATAGTGTAAAAAATCATTGTTGCAATACTGTAATCATGGTTTGTGAAACCACTCAGAAATTACAGAATGTCAGAATCATTTGAGGCAAGAATTATCTTTTATCCATTTTTATTATTTTTGTCTCTAAATTTGTTTTTTTACTGTTACTTTTAATGTCTTACCAAACATAGTACCAAGGTTGAGTGCCTATTGTCGCTCAAAAATATAATATCCATGAAGCATAATTATTTTAATGCCATTCCAGCTGACTGTTGATAAAATTTGACTGAAATATCATGGTATAGGGTGCGTTTTGACTTTCTAGGAATAAGATTTGTGTTTATTTTTCTTGGAGAAAATTGAAAAAAACCTTACCTATGTTTTGAACATAGATACATTCACACACTATTACTTTAGTTGTATAGATACTTTAACTTTTAGTCTTTACGAGTAAATGGATAAATGGATGGAGATAAATGGAAGAGGAATTTTTTTGTTAAGACCACAAAATTTGGTCTGAGAGTGAATGTATCGCTTTGCGACTCCCTAAATCAAAAAAGTCTGTAAAGTGACCCTAAGACCACAACAATCGTCCAATTCTTTTTGAAATTTGACAGCACGGTGGTTCAAAAATTGTGAGCCTTTGAAAACCAATACTTTTTAGGACCAATACTTTTTTTGTTTAGTAGGCTACTTTATAGGAAAACAATTTCAATAAAATTTAACTATAATACTAAGTTGTATTAGATCCACCTGATAACTACATATACAGTACAGTAGGATTGAATTCTTTTAGGAACACCATTTAATTTTGCCAACATAGGAAATTAATTTAATTTAATTAATATTGATTACACAAATATTTTAATATTGATTAAGGTGTTTTTAAATCTGTTGCTACTTTCCTAATATTCATTACTGATTTTTATTTACAAATGGATTACCTGCAAAGGCAGCTAAATACTGGTGGAATAGTCCCTTATTCATAGTGACGATGTTTTCTCCGTACTGTCACATTTGAAGAGTTAGAACCCGGGTCTGACCTTCTCAACTGAAGTCAATTGATCCGTTCGATCCGTTATGGACTTAAGCCAATCATTTTATATTTTGTTTGGATCATATTGTGTTAGTCAGGACAGAACTCGATTAACAATGTAAAGCTATTCTATCTGCTGTTGGTTATGGAATAATAATTTACTATTGTAGCTCTAGATTTACATCTTGGTAATCAGTACTTACTATGGACCGGTTGATCATCAGGGTCATAAGAATTTTCATTTGAATACTCTACTAATAGCTGATTTGGTTTATTGTATATATATATCAAAGTCAAATAATTCATTTTCGTTGGAGTAACAGAATCTTATATGTAGTTAAAAATCCGATGGGAAAAGAGCTATTGAAATAAAATAAATATTTTCTTTATGTTATATTTCTATGTTGACTAAAAAATTCATCTCATGATTAAGGTGTTGAAGATATATAATAATTAATGTATTTTCCATTGACTCAATTAGAAAATAATCATTGCTTCTCTTTATGTCTTTAAGTAGGAAGTAATCAAATTTAAGATAAGATTAACTTTGAGTTTTTAGATAGGTCCCTTATATGTTTAAAATTGGAAAGTTTCTTCGTTTCTCCCCTTAACCTTGATTGTCAAAATAATTTCTTTAAGAACTGTGATTGTGTTTTTTTATTGACTAAAGCCCACTCAAAAATTATGAATACTGAAAACTTATTTTTAATCCCTCTGGAGACCATTCAGTTACCACTTCCTGTTGCATGCAGCTTTTTTCTATTTATTAAATATGATAATCATGACTTATTGGTTAAATGTGTTACAGTATTGTGAAAACAACTTTTTCATTTTTTTTCAGCCATCTTTAAAGTTTGAGGTGTCAAATTTCTGTTAGGGTTGGTTTTAAATTTTAAAAATTTCCTGTAGTAAATTAAAAAATAATTTGGTTGCGTTGGAACTGTGGAGTGTCCTATAGCTTAAAGATTATGGGATTATAGATAGTTAGTGGTGATAGCCAGAGGATGCGATATCTCTTTGCGTGGATTAACGTCCACAATTCATAATTCAGATGTAACAGGGTGTCTAGCAACAGGGAAAATAGGGAAAAGTCAGGGAATTTCAAACTGTATGAAAAATTCAGGAAATTTCAACATTGGTCAGGGAACCGCCTAAGGAAATCGATATTTTGTAAAGGATTCAGAACTTACAATTTTAGTAAAACTGGCTGCATTGAAATCCTGAGTCAGTGTATTACAAGTGAGTTTAGTTGTATAGATAGCAGCCACCATTTTTTCTTCTTTCTACTTATCAGCGAGCCGGTTTGGAAGTGAATGAATAGTGATTGTCGACGTATGCCATGTATTTTTCTTGTTCGCTCTCCAATTAATGAGATCCTGTTTATTTCTACGTTTTAATTTTAACAATTTGATTTTGTGCGTGAATAATTTCATTTAATAAATACCGCTTTGATTTTGTGTTTATTTTTAATGGTGTCTCTATGTTGTATTTAAAAATTAGCCGATAGTTACACACGTTTTTAGTCAGGGAAAATGCTGCATCTAATACGAAAAGGTCAGGGGAAAATCAGGGAATTTCCTTATAATGACTTGCTAGACACCCTGTGTAAAGTTGAGGTATTTTACACTTGACTTCAGGGTGGATAGAATTTTTTCTTAACAATTTTTTTTGTTATTTCACATATGATAGCATAAAGCCTCGGTTAATGGGCAGGATTTGAACCCAGGAACTCAAAGACTGATTTGCTCCTATTCCTTTGCTCTACTTACATTAGCGGATTTCATCAAATTATTTGACCACAAGTTATAATTGTTTTTAAGGAGCAAAGAAAATAGGGCCTGCTGCAAGTAAATGAAGAACAAACTAAAATCAACTTTCGAAGACAAGCAATTAATATAATTCAAAACGTACAGATAAACGACTTAGGCATCAATTGTACAGGCAGTTTTAAGTAGTTAGGAGTAACTGTAAATAGTAGAACTTCATGTACTATGAAGGTAGAAGGGAAGCAGGTTGTTTGAAGGATGGAAAGCCACACCTAAGGGAAAGAATCCTTTGGGAAGGTTAAAAATAGGATGAGATGGACTGATCAAGTCATTAGAACCTTGGTTGCAGACATCAACTTGGCGAAAGACAGAATTGAGTGGAAGAGGCTGGTCTACGAGGCTAATAATCAACGGTTAGGTTAGGTTAGGTGAGTTTTGTGGATCCATGGCAGTAGTAAGTAAGTTATAATTAATTGTACTGTTTCATCTACCTAAGATTGGGCTTGTCACAGGTCACAGGACAGACCCGGGTTGCCGAGGTCAAGGAGAAGTTGGACCAGTTGCTGGGAGTTCCCGTCGGGCAGCAGAAACTCTTGTTCACTGGACGTCCTCTTACAGGTCTGTGCGAAAAGGTCCTACAGGCTTCACTAAGATACTTTAGTTAACCAGTTTATGAATACGCCTGTCATGTGACATGGCTAATACCAGGGCTACGCAGAGTGGGTGCCATAAAAAGTACCTCCGGGAGTAAGAAAAAAATTATGGATTTCTTTTAATATATTTATTTTATCACTAGGATAATGGATAAAAAACATATTTCAAACCTATTTTGACATCTTTCATACTGGTTACATCTCTTAGAAAGTGTTTTGGGTGTGATATATTTCAAAACGATAATGCGGATATAGGCCTAATGGAAATCACCCATTACAAGGTAATCAATAACTAAACTGCAACAAAAATCACTAGGTTACCCTAACAGATAGAAGGTTAGTTGAACACTAAGTAGAGCACACACCATCACCTTGGTGCTAAGCCAATTCTCGAGGAAAATCGATGTTGCCAACCTGATAAATATAATTTTACCTGATAAACAGTTTAACGTGGAATCCCAACCACAGCCTCTGAATTACGAATTGGTCCAATTATGAGGATGGTCTTTGTGGATTAATGTAGTATTGAATAGTGCGGACCTTAATCCACTCAATAGAACACTACACCCACCGACCATCTCTCACAACCATCCACAATTCGTGACCTCCAAGAAGCTGGATTACACCAGATGTCACCACTGTCCCAGTCAATTGTTTTACTTAAATGTTTTCAGGTGTAATAAAATAGTATAAGTTTTTAATTTATTAGTAATATTTGAAGAAACACAAATATACATCATCTTGTCATATGACGTGTATCGTAAGGGGGTGCAAACGTCACATGACGGGTTTACTCAAATGGGCTCATTTGTCGTTACTCCACAACAGGTTAACAAAATTGTTATGGAGTCAACTAAAGTGTCAAAGAGTATTTTAGAAATTAAAACAAAATTAGAAAATAAAATATTAAATAAGATTCAAAATTATGTTGTTCAACTTTAGTATTGTCTAGTTTTAAAATTAAATAATTTCAAACGTATCATAAAACGTTCCTTATTAAAAGTGGATCATCTTCATATTGCAAGATTTGTATTACTCAGGAAATCAGGTTCAACGAGTCATAACTTAAATAATCAGGCAAATGTTCTGTGTGTTGTCACTTCTAGAAAACAGAACTACTAATCTTGTGTAACTGGTTTAAGTATCATTTTGGGGTTCAAATATCTATTATATTTATGTTTAAAACGTTTTTTACACAGATGATAAGTGCCTGAGTGATTACCCATCAATAAAAGATGGCACCAAACTTAATCTCATCGTAAAGCAAGAAACGACATCGAAAAAACTACCGGAAAAAGTCAGTTCCGGAGAACAGGACCTGAGCATCCTTCGGGATGCTGCCTACAAGTTCCTGCGGGACTTCTACTCAGAGACGGAAACTAGAAGGATCGTAGATGAGTTTGGAAAGGTAACAATCATCATTATTGACAAATAATTACACAAGACTGATTACTCTGCCATCTATTGGCAAAATACAGAACAACATCGAACCTCGGGCAGGTGACAGTACGATTGTATCACAGTACGATTGTTGCTACGGAACAGTTCCGTATGTCTACGTGTGGACTGGATCGTGGAGCTACGGAACAGTTCCGTATGTCTACGTGTGGACTGGATCGTGGAGCTACGGAACAGTTCCGTATGTCTAGGCCAATGGGTTTCAACTGTAAACAATGATAGATTAGACTAGTTTATGGAATTTTTAAAGCTTATAAAAGTGGAATTCTACACCAATCTGTGAAAAAATTGATCGAATTCAATCAAAACTGTCTAAAATTTACAATATTTTTACTGACCTGGGATACAGCAAAGTTCTGTAAATAGTATGCATATATTTAGGACACTCAGAAGTCATAACTGAAGATTATTATCGTTAAATTGTATAGGATTGAAAGTTAAGTTAAAAATAACTTTAAAATATAAGTTATTTTACCAATTGGCAGTTTAGATTATCTGAAAAGTTGGACTAAAAGGATTCAAATTAGCGAGGTTCAAGTGAACTTCTGTGTCACCCTGTACATCATGCCTATGTTTGCAGGAATTTTTACGTTCTGTTTCTACACTGAGTCTGGACGACTACGAGAGGATAGCTTCGTCTTGCTTAGAAGAGGAATCTCAACGGACTACCTGAAATCACTAAATGTTAATACACAAAGTTCTAGAAATAAGATTAACCCTTTATCCATATAATTACAAGTAATTTATTTTAGCTTGTTTATATTATACTTGTCTTTTTATGCGTGCATAATATTTTTTTTATACTGTACAAAAGTCTGTTTTTTGCAGCAAACAGAACATTTAAAACGACAGGGTTTTATCTTTTATTTAAATAGTAATTATGTCTTGAGTGTTTTAACTATCCGGGTTTTTACTTTCTCCAACCTTTACATTTTTACATAAAGAGGAAGTGTTGCTTTTGTCAACATTTTTAATTTAAGTCTTCAATTTATATTTCCGTTTTCGGGTTGCCTGAACAAAAAAAATTTGTTTTCAAAGTGATATTATCTGTGTGTGTATGGAAGTGTACAGATGCACAGTCTACACTGTGTAGTCCAAAATATGTACATATATATATATCCATCATATCTCCATGGGTTTTCCAATTATTTTAATATTTCACTATTGAAGTGCCAAGTATCTCGATTCGAGATGCACCATTACTGTAGCTTGAGTGCTAAGCGTCTTGGATCGAGACGGCCATGTCTGTGCAAGACGTGCTGGTTTTTCGCTTTGAGATCCTCAGAAAACCACTGTTTATAGCACGTAGTAGTTTTGTGTAACAGACCAAAAGCTTCAGAAAGAAATGGGCTTTATTTTTATGCATCTTACTCAATGGCGGAATGCATTCTGAGATCTTGAGCCAATCAGAAACAATCATGCGACGACCAATAACAAAAGATGGCTCATTTCAACAAAAACATTTTAATATTTATTATTAAATTATTGTAATTTCTTACACCTTATAAAATAGTGACTATTGTAAAGATCTATTGTTTACAATTGATGTGGTTGTTATGTAACGCTAAAATGTGCCAAAAAAGTAATTTCTATCAGTTGAATTTTTTCTTAGTTCAAAAAGTAATAAGAAAATATTTAATACATGATTTCTACTCAATTTTTATTGCTCGTTAAGATTATAATGCAGCAAATGTTAAGTTTTAAATTACGTTTTATCGCTTCAAACTTGTATTTTCAAAAATATGTTCATTAAAAAAAGTTAACAAATTTTTTTACCTAAGAATTATTTTACTCATATATGTTGTTTGATGCACAATTTTGTCTTACGTAAAACAAAAAAAACAGAACAAAGTAATCTTATTAAAAAACTGTTATAATTGTTTTACTAAACGCTTGCGTTTTTTCGAGAAAAAGAGCTGGAATATCTAGCAGATCCACCATACCTATGGCTGGTACTTCTAGCGCATCTCAGATCAAGATGCTTGGCACTCAAAGGGTTCCCTTAAAAACATGAAAAATTACAAATTTTATCAGAAATAGCTCTAATGCTTTTAATTAAAATTTTATTATTTGTAGTGCTTGAGGTCCAGTACATCTGTAAAAATTACATTTCAAAAGTTATGCTTTTTTAACGAAATAATATCTAATTAGTAGACTAACTGTTTCTGAGAAAAGTTAAATTTAGTATCAATGGTAAACACAGTACGTTTACTGAGAGCACCCAATGTTATTCTTGTGTAGAATGCTAAGACATCGATTTCTTCCTTATTTCTCAAACGTTTACCATAAAACATTGTATGTAGCTTATAGTTGCATCGTATCATCTGATAAAACCAACACAAAAGTATTTATTATTACCTTGGGAAGGACTTCTTTTCCATCTTGAGTAGGTTTCTCAACATTCTTATTCATAGGAATCAAGATATCCGAGTGGGTTCACCAGAGTCTCAGTAATCTGAACCACCTGATGAGGAAAAAGGTTTCTGAGTTTTAATTAAAAACAAAACCTAATCTTAATTATAACACTTTAATCTACAGCAAGGTATCAGTAATAATATAGTACTACGTAGACAATGTTAATTAAATAACTTACTTTTTGGAACAAAAGGAACAAAATTTAGTTATTTGTTTTGACATTAAAAAGAAATTGAGTTAGCCAATGCAAAGTTATGCCATCATCTTATAAACATCACGTATGCGGATGTAGCAATACACTGTTGTTCGAAATAGGGTAGGACGATGTCTAGCTACATCACAATAAATTCAATTCTTAAAATCGGGCTCTTTATCATCGCTTTTCAGCAAACTACTTTTCGATCATTTGAGTTCATCCCAAATGACCACAATTGCGTAAAAAGTAGATTTACAGACGTCATTGTTTTATCATTGTTCATTTTTATTTGCAATGTGTGTGTCAAGTATTATGTTTCTAGTGACAAGTCGATAAGGGATAAAACATTACTGCAGGAACACTTGATGCCGTTCAGGCAAAACATACTTACTTACTTACTCACTGCTGTGGCCATATAAACCCAAGATGGTTTTTGGCCTCGCCAACGATCCGCCTCCACTCTTCTCTGTTTTCAGCCATCTCCATTTCTACTCCCAGTCTTCTTATGTCTTTCAGAACCTGGTCTCCAACGAAGTCTTGGTCTTCCCAGTGGTCTCTTGCCATCCGGTCTAACGTTGGACACCTGTTTTATCATATTGTTGTCTTCACTTCTCAATACATGGCCCAGCCATCTCAATCGTTTACTTTTTATGTTTGCTATTTTATCAGGCTCGCGATAGCATTCCTTTACCTCTCTATTTTTCCTAATTCTCCAGACTCCTTCTTCAGGCAAAACATAGTGGAAAAATATGTGAACTGTGATAAGATGTAAGTTTATTGGTCTAAATATACAGTTCAGGTCTAAAATAATGTCTTTAATTAGATTAGATTAAATTATTAAAATGACAAACTACCCAGGTAGGTATTTTAAGCCAAGTATGAATGAGGATTGAGTGTAGGATTATTGTAGTCTTGTTACTGACTAAGGCTGACATGTTCCTTAGACAGGACTGTTAATTAATAGCCTAACAGTCAATGGCATATCTAAGGGACCTACAGTTTAAAGTGGAGTCCGAACTAATTATGAGGATGGTCTTTGTGGATTTACGTAGTATTCAATAGTTTGGAACACTACACCCACCGACCATCGCTCACAACCATCCACAATTCGTGAACTCCAAGTAGCTGGATTACAGGATGTTGCCACTGTCCTAGTCGATATTTTATTCTGCACAACTTAAAAGTACACTTAATACACTGTATCTCTGAATAATCCGAAGAACATGATACTCTGATACTTGAACTCTGAACTGAGTCGGTCCCAATTAGTTTGGATTATCGGGACTCTGGTATATTTAAGTCGAATGAAAGTATGATGAGCATAATAGATTTGATTATTTTTATAAATTGAAAAAAATCAAATGTTGTTTCAGTACACTTGAAGCATTCACGACAGAACACAACAGTAGAAGCTAGGAGATTTAGCCTCAGCTAATTCACAATATTTGAGAAATTATTAGTTTTTCTCTTGACTAATCCAAATATTTATTTTTATTTTTTATTACATTATCTAAAGCTTAATTGGTAAGTTCTACTGACCTCCTTAAGAGTTTTCTTCTGCAGGAGAGAAAAATTCCATTCAGAAATCTTAACTGAGACAAATGTAAAAAATCTCTTAAGTAACAACGAAGCTTATCTTAAAATAATTCTGTAAATTTCTATTCTGTAACCCATCTACATTGCAGTGAAATAATTAATGAAATATTGAAGTAGGATTCAAATTCACAGAAAGAGTTAACTGATAATTGGTGGTTCAAATATAAAATTATTTTTTTATAAATACTTCACTCTAAACTTAATCTATATTTTCTGAAATAGAATTTTTTCATTCAAATTGCCATTTTGAGTTATATTGAAATTGTTTGCTCAATGCACCGGTTTTAGTTAGAACTAGTACAGTATATACAATTATGTAAATAGATTTGTTTATAATAAATCGGCTTAAGCAATTATAGTGTTTTTTTATATTACACTCCCATGGTTTGAACACAAGGATAATAGCTCAGTTAGTTTTGGTAAAATCAAACAGTGAATATGTAAAGGTTCCCAACCTTTATATACTTATGGGAGCTAGTCTGTGGGGTGCACAACAGATTGTACATGTGCGACCCATGCAAAGATTTTTGTTTGTGCGGGACATGTACAACTATTTATCGAAGTAATGTGCGGCATAACCATTCAGATTTGCTGCTGCTGATAAGGTGCCCTTGTGAAGGGGTATCCTTAATGGATACCAGCAAATTTTTCATTGAGCAAATAAATAAGTAATTTTTTAATCTGTTGCAGTGATAATTTCATTTTAGAGAATTTCCCATAGGGAAGAAGCTATTACCGTAGGTCTCATGGCGAGACTTAAGCCCGGCACCATGTTATTTTTTCTTCTTTAGGTGCCCAGAGACCAAAAACAATAGTCGTTAAAATTTGTATATATATATGTGTGACTGTGAACACGATAGCTCTCGTAAAAATAGTCCGATCGATTCAAAATTTGGTAGAAACGTGTATTCCTACATTTGCTCGGACGAGTTCGTAATCCAGACATATCGGTCAATCGGAAGGGGTAGTTTGTGGGGTTTTGTACCCCAAAAATGGGTTTTTTTGCATTTTTCCCATGTAATTTTTAAAAATTTCAAATTTTATCTTTCACCATTAGAATCAGCTTGAAAAACTACACAATTAAAGCTTTTCTCTATCTCCAACGGTTACCGAGATATTAAAAAATATAAACACAGCACGTTGTATTTTGGGGCTCCAATGTTAATCTTATGGAGGATAAGGAAAAATTAATATTTCCCTAAACTATTTATTTACATCCCCCACACTCCTTTTGTTTCCTTGTGAGTTGCAATACAGTGAAGCGATGTCATTTTGTGCAAGCTTTCTCTAAACGGAATACACATATGAACGTGTGTATGAACCAAAATATAATTTTGTTTTTATTTAATTTATAATACTGTCATTTAATATATTTGGTTCACATTGATGTTTAATTTTATTATTGCGGAACAATACTCCGCATAACACCTCTCCCGTAACACCATTCTTATACTTGAAAATTACTAACTGCGGTATGTTTATTAATATGTTTGTTACTCAAATTTAGTAATTAATTATTTAAATTAATGATGGAACTTTGTATTTTATCAATTTATTTGACATGTAAATGCAATACTTTGTTATAAAAACAAGTAATATGGGTTGAATTCATGCGATTTAGCGTTGCAGAGTCAAACTCGGCATGCGCCCTCTCTCGTGAAGCGGTGAAGCGCCGTCAAGGGTTAAAGAGTTCAACACTGTGACTGTAAGTACTTCACAGATAAAATTGATATACTGTATTCATCAACTAAGCTTCATAATTCATTGCCAACAAGGGTAACATTATTGTCTCTCACATAGTTTTAAAATGTACTTATTTATGGGTGTCTTTTACATCTCAAAAGTGGTCTTTCATCACCTTCCTTCAGTCTAGAATAGCTTTAGACTTTCCTAAATCGCCACAATAGGATTTTCATTTTGCAATCATTTTTAGCCCTCAAATTTGTACCGTACAACATCTAAAAAGTAATACCCAAATAGCAATGACCAGTACTGACATCTATGGCACTAAGACTTCCACAACTCCAGGACTTCGACAGCACAAACAATGGATCTAGGGTTCATAATCCAAGGTAAACTTTTGTAAGACACAATAAAGATTCTTGACTATTGAAAAAAATAATTTAAATTAAATATAAATGTCAAACATCTTTGATAAAAATTAAATCTTTTGATAAAAACCACCCAGAATAATGCTTCAGCTGGATTGGAACGTCTGGTTGTTAGATAATTTTAAATTTTACACAAATATCATAAAACGACTAATCGTTCAGTGAAGAAGTTGTAGAAAGTCTTTGTACAAGTTGTCCGAACAACCTTTACAAGGATTATCATGATGGACAACTATTTTTATAAGTACATAATTTGAACTATAGTTTTTTTCATGTAACAACTTCAAAAGGATAAAGTTCGTCCAGACTTTGGTACATTACCTTAGTACATTCTCTTCCTAAAGGAAAATAAAGTCACGGAACAACATACGTAAGCTATTTTACTTAGACCATCATGGCAATAATATATAGAGTATGATTGCTCACTTATAAACTATAAAGGGCAAAAATATGATAGGAGATAATAGGCTACAAATTATATTAAATCTCATCAATATATATATTTAAAAATAGTAAACTTAAGCCTCCATAAGAATGTAGAGGGCGATGAGCAACAGCAAAATAAGTTTGCTGAGCCAAGAAACTAGCAAGTGGTGGTTTATAAACCATCAAAATGGAATCATGAAGCTCAAACTACAAAATCTCACTTTTATAATAGATTTGTGATGAATAAATAAGACAACTTTCTCTACTCCATGAGAGGTTAGGAAAATACCTTTTATTTTTATTAAATAAATATCCTTTCCTGCCAAGTATAGGTTGGCAGAAAAGCATGGGTGGAGTTGGAGGGGGGCAGGAGTTAATTTCCTAATTTTGGCACAATATAGCCTAAAAATAGAGAACAGTGAAAACTCATCAGTGTCAAATAAAAAATTAAAATAGAACTGTTAAGATTGGTAATTAAAATTCAAAAACTTAAGAGGTATGGGGACATTTCCCTCCCTTAACTCCACCCATGCAGAAAAGGTTTGTAAAACAATGTTTTAGAGAATATTTAAATAACAATTTTTCTGAATCCAAACAATGTTCTTGGAGCTGAGAGTCTGTTGTCAGTAGCATTTTTGTAGGAGACTTCCACTCTACATATGCACCACCATAAACTGGAAACGAAATTGGTATTCAGGTAATATATTATTATTTAGAAGACTACCGTTTGGTATTTCCATGCTGTCTCTGATCAACTAATACCAGCCCCATTAAATAAAAACTATAATTATTAAACTAACAGCAAATTGAATGTAGTTGTTACACAAAGCTAATGCAAAATACATTAATTAGTTTCATCTATAAATTTACAAAATTCTCACCAAAGTAGGCTAACTACTCATTGACAACCATTCGTATAGCCTTATCTTCTTTAACAAAATAAGGTTAAATAAATATATTTCCAGTCTCAGATACAAGTCATAAATTAAACATTTTGAAGTTATTTATTTTTGGTCGATTATGGGAAAGTACATGATAAGATAAGATCTTTATTTTCCGTCAAATATTCACGGAATACAGTGGATTCGTCAAAATATTATATATTGATAAAATACAATTTATATTTTAAAAAACTAAGACTACCTTACAAAATAGTGTGAGCCTGCTTCATAGCTTTAATCACAGTTCAATGAAGTGAAACCACAAAATCATGAGGCCTCCAAGTGCCTTCTAAGAATTCATTACTTGAATAAAAAGCATTTTTTAACAAAAAGTGAGTTATTGCAGACTTAAAGCCCTTAGTATCTAAATTTCTTATTGAAAGGGAGGCTTATTATAGAGCCTTGTTCCAATGACAGATGTTTTTTTCATAGTTTTGCTTAGTCTAACATAAGGAAGGAATCTAAACATCGTGTTTAATTCAAGTATTATGGTTGTGCTTGTCAACATTATAGGCTAGAATACTTCTATTTTTCATGTACATTAAATTTTGTAAAACACTGAATAAATAGTTAAAATGTTTAAGCTAATAAACAATGGTCTGCAGTGTTCACTGAAATCTACCCCAGCAACCACTCTTACTGCCAGTTTTTGCAAGATAAATACATCTCTAGATGCTGGAGCTCCGTCCCATACTATAAGGCCATAGGACATTTTTGAATTGAATAATCCAAAATAGGCTAATCTGATAATGTGTTGAGAGACGACACCACATGGGCGTCTTAAAGCAAAAATATCACTAGCCAATCTCTTACACAAATTTTGGGAGTGGTCTGAACAAGTTAGTGAGGGGTCCCCCATGAAAAGGTATTGTAAACATAGGAACTAATTCCAGTTTGGATGCTTAACATAATGAGTTATAGTTTTTATTACAAACCAGTATAATTAGTCAATAATAGTCGCTGGTCACTATTGATAAATAAATAATTATTATATACTCATGTGCAACTAACTAATTGGACCTCTGAGACAGAATTTATAAAATGTAAAATCATCGCTTTTCAGTTGCAAATACAAAATATAATCCATTGAGAGCTTTGATGGATCTAGGCGTAATCATTAAAGGTCATAGTCTTTAATTATTTATATATTTTAATTATTTGAGTTTAAAATGCATTTGATATGATGTACACCTTCCTCCAACAGCAAAATGATCGTTAGTTAACATTAGCTTTCTCCATTGTTCATTTGCATTTATTCTGGTACATACGATAATTTCGTTAACTCCAACCGCGCTTTTTCTGGTATAATTTAGTTAGGATTTTTTGACACAATATAACTATCAGTGCTATATTCCGAAAATAGATGGGTGTTATAGATTGTGCACGCCCATGTTAAGGATGTAGACGGTACACCGTACCGCCAATTGACGTAGTAGGTACTGTCATCCACAGACAACGCTAGTGTCGCAAATGATTTAATATACACCTGCTGACGGTGTCACAGAGACCTATTTCACCGCTTGATCCGACAGATGGCAACACTTGTCCTGAGATTTTATCGTCTTCACTAAGTCCTTCCTATAAGGTGCCTCCTCTCCTTATAATCCGTTCCTCTCTGGTGTTATTCTGTAGAAAATGCGGGTTTCCCATCTTGCAGAAAATAAAGGTTTCTTATTTTGTAGAAAAGTTAGGATGTCCAAACGTGTAGAAACGGAAGTTAGGCCAACTAAACCAGGAGAATTGCCATCAAAACAAGGATAAACTATACAATTCTACACGATTGTAAACCTTCATTTTCTACAGAATGCGAAACCTTTATTTTCTACAAGATGGGAACCCACGTGTAATCGCTACGTACATTCATAGTTACATGGTTAAAACCAAAGTCAGGTTAATGCAAGAAAAAATTCTACTTCTCATACGCCGCGAAATGAATTGTTAAAAATTTATATTTCGTGTTGTAACTTGTAATAATAATTGTAAAGTTTTAATGAAACGAACTAAAGTAATTTTTACAATGGATTTTATTAACTTTGCTAGCTTCATTCAAAATACGAAGAAAGTAGATTATTCAGGTAAGTCAAATAAGAACTGTATGGTCAATCTAATATAAATAGGTTATGTCCATATGAGCTGTAAGATTTATAAACAATGGCTGTAGGCTATAAGTTTGAAGAAAATACTCAATTGCTTATACATTTCGAGTAGTTTATTATTTGCAATGAAACATCCTTTATTCAATCGTACGAAATATTCGTTTTTCGCATATCCTTTTTAATCTTGATTTCATTAGTTTCTATGCCATTAATATAATAGTAGTCTAACCCTACCTATTCAATATACCTACTATCTTAATACCTCTCCCTCACTGCTACATGTCGGCCTATAAATGATCGACCTATATTATATTATATGCCTATATTATATGATTTGCACAATACAAAGATAATGATGCTGTATAGGCCTACTATAATTTTCAGTGCTGACTACGCCAGACATTACTTCTCTAGCCACGGAATTCCTTTTGTCAGGCATAAGATATTTAAATAGTGCTCTTTCGAGTTAGGGTAGATTTGACTTATTTTAAACTTGTAAGCTACCTTTAAAAATAACATAGGCCTAGCCTACCTAAGTTAACTCCACTGAGTTCTGCAATGTATGCTCCTCTCACATTAAGGATCTGTTCTTAATACAAAAAAGTTATGAGAATTACGGTTAAGGCTAATCCACAGGGGCACTGTCACTGCCGCCCTATTTTTGTTAATTTAGGAATTTTAACCGTTAATAATTTATAATATTTTGTTAACTAGTTTTAAGAAATATAATTCTCACATTCTAAGAAGAAATATGCACAATTTTAACACAAGAAACAATTTTAGAATTGATATACCTTATGTGAGATTCTGGGGTTAAAATGTCTTAATTAACTGCCCAAAAAATTCTTGAGTCCATTTTTAAAATTTCAAACAAAGGTTTTGCAATGGCTGCTTGTGAACCCCTTTTACAATATTAGTGATTTTTTCCATGTGCCAATCTAGAATTAAATTAAAAATTCTGCTCTTTTAATGCTGTGACTCATTATTGCTTCTTTTTCCGGTACTCTCATATATTATCTGTTTTGGTCCTCCTGCTTGTTCTTGTTGATGTGTTTAAATTTAAATTTTAAATTTCTTCATCATTTCAGTATTTAAATTTCTATTTTGTACTTCCATGATTGTAATTTATTCGTTAATGTATTGACTAATGTTGATTCCTCAACATTTTCTTTATATCTAACATGCCCAAATGCATACACTGTATGTCTGTATGGAAATAATGATTCTTGATTCTTTAGAACAGAGGCCTATTACGATTACAGGGAATAAAGATATTTCTTTTCAATTTCTATCTTAATAAACGTATAGACTTTTCCTCTTTAGACTCCAAAATGTAGACATATTTGGAATTTTGCCGAGTAACACTAGTTTTCTGTACTACAGTTACGCGGATAGGTTTGCTAAACCCTTTCTGTGCATTATAATTGTATAACTTTCTCTTACCCTTTGTGAGCAACAAGCCTACTACGAAAAACAAAGATCGAGTTCCTGTTTTAAGAGGATATTATAAATCTAGTAAAATAGCCCTGTGTCAACACATTTAAATTCTTTGTTTTTCATATTTTATTTCTACCATATTGATGTCTTGAATCATCAAGAATGTATATTAATGGAGTTTTTTGTTTCAGCACATGCCTATCCTAACCTGTCCATAGGATGCGGATAGGTACAGTCAATATATTGAGAGGCCTCAAGGGAGCTTCAAATTCATCCAATAAACTGTGACCAGGTATGTGATACGCTGGTATTTGGGTTGTCTAAGCACCCTGATATTTCGTTTCTGAAAGAATTATAAACACATCTTTATTGCTACAGTCAGACTCCAGGATAGGAGATAAGATAAATGAGAGAATGCTCTTGTTTACAATTTAAGGGTAGCATTTTATTTTTTATAGTCTATCTAACATTTATTTTACCCTTCAGTCACAATTAATTGGTACTGGGGTTATTCGATGATATTAACTAAACTTCTGTTGAAGTTTGATTTTTTTGTCTTGTCAACAGTACAAGGAAGATGGACTCAGACAATTCCATAGTCTGCAAGTATAGACAAAATGGGGCCATGCTGTCGACTTCATTGCCCCTATTATACAGCAACACACACTCTACCAAACGTATCAAGTCACAGGACAAAACCCATGCACCGAAGCCAGGCAGTCAGAATATCTTGAGGAGGCCAATCAGGTAATACAGTTTGCCTCTTCAAGTTTGATTGAACACAAACTATTGATCAATTGTGTAAGTAGTAAGCTCTCTCTAGCTCTATGAAATACCTAATTTTACTCATGAGAATTTTCTATTGGTAGTAAAGATTTTTTTACTAGGAAATCGAGGCTAAAATGTAGGTGATTTTTCCCTTTGCAACTGGTATTTTAAGTTGACATACTTGTTATTTAGATTTTTACTGCGGACATTTTCCATCACGATAAGTAAAACAAAGTTTCACAACGTTTCGGGATCTGGAATCTTATCCCGTCCTCAGGTAAACTAATATCTAAAACATAACATAATTATATAATCCGGACCAAAACGGTCTTTTGTTCTTTTTTACAACCTTTTTTTGGTACTTGGTAGTTAAATATTTTCCTATGTAAAGAACTATTTTTGTAATTTATGTTGTGCGCAGGGGTTTTTGTGGAGCAAGAGTCCAGTGATGAAGTCGTCAACAGTGAGCCGATACTCATCGCTACCCCGAAGTGGTGGGCTGGAAGTGAGGCCAGAGAAACCCCTGCCCTCGACCCCGCAACTGCCCGACCCAAAGAAGACTCCAACCCCACCTACGCCTCACTGTCATACTCCTGTTGTCCTTCTCTATAAGTTTCTTGTGTAAGTTATTATTGTGTAAGTTAGGTTATTTTAAACTCAAGATACTACACTGCTATGACTTATTTCACATTAAGTCTGATTTTACTGCAATTGTTTTTATATATTGGGCTATTGTTTATTAATCCTGACTAAGAATTAATAAACAACCCTGAATTAAGGGTTTTTTGTTAATAACGCTACAATAGTCATAAGAATAAACTCATTGAGCTATTGTGACATATTGTGCAGTGATTAAAAAAATTGGCATGAAATAAACAATTCACTTCTAACAGTACAAAGAAGAATTAATGAAAGGTTAAGGGATGATTATTTTTGAAAGATAACCACTTGTAGGAAAGTACACGAAATAATACAGAGACTCTTTCCGCTTTTTTGCTTTTACTATGAATTAAGCTATGATTGTAAGAGGTTTTACAACCACGGAATTGTTTGTAAATTGCTGGAAAAATTTTAAGTTTTTCACTTAACACTAATTCACGAACCATTCAAATTAAATATTTCTGATTAACTTTAAGGTCATTACTATGTATTATAATATTATGGACATTGAGTAAATTTTGATCTAAAAAGATTTTATTTACAGAAGTCATATAGAAACTTGTAAAAACATAATTATAAGAATGAATTTTTTATAACAATTTTGGGTAATGTTACAGAGAGTATACGCCCATAATGTCAGTTGAGCAGCGACAGATCTACAAGGAGGACTTTGACAGAGACTTCAGCGAGTACCAAACACCTCTTCCCGTCTTAGAGAAGGAGTCTAGAAAGTTTGCTCAGCTTGAGCAAAAATTACTGCAAGAGGAAAAGAATAGCGAGGGATACAAGGTGAATAGCTTTTAGAGGTTTCAGTAAATGTTGTAGAAGGTAAATCTTCAGCTGGAGGAGGGTGTAGTAGAGATTTTGTTTGTTTTCTATTTATACTATAGAAAATATTGTTAAAAAAACCTACACATAGCAAGAATTTTTTTGCTATTTCCATACAAGGTAAATAAGCTTTTTTTGTAATCCCAATGAAATAAGGAATACAAATATGTCATAAAAAGCATTGAAAATTGGTATTAAAAATTTTTTATACTTACAAACTATAGAATTTAAAAACGTAGGAAAAATATTTTTTCTTTTTTTGTATGAAATGTTAATAATTTTTTCATGTCAAAAATAGTTAGACCATGTTGTAGGTTGTATAATTCTCTTAAAAAATGTATAATAGGGTTTTTTATTTTTTGGTTTATTGTTATGATGTATTATATCAAACAAAGCACGGACCTGATATATCCGTCAAAAATTATTTTTCCTGTAAGGTACTCCTTTTAGTATAATCATATATATTGATATGTTATTTTCATGGAATACTGCTATGAGTATACACAAGCAATAAAATGCATACATAAATGAATAGGGTTTGCCTATTATAATACATTTATAGCCTATATATGCACTATAAGTATACATTTTGGGAATACACAGTGATAAATCAAGTGGTTTACAAATTTATTAATATTAGCAATATTATTACTACAAATGGCAAAACATCATCGACAATTTCCTCATCACTAAATTGTTCCAAGTCTCGAACAGGAGAACTCTTGTCAGTCTGAAGCAATCGCCTAATATCTTCATCATTATGACGAGACTTTTTGCTAAAATACAAACAACACTTTGTAAACACTATTTTTTCAGTAATATTTATGCATAATAAAATGCATAAAGATTACTGTTATAAACATACAAACACTACCTACACTACATTAGAACAGCGAAATAAAAGACTTACATTGGGAAAACACAACGCAAAACAACCTTCAAAACGAATCACAACAACTCAACTAATACTAATGGTCAGCTGCCACTGCGATGACGAAATCGTCACAGAATTTCGAAGCTCGGACAAAGGACACAGTGCTGCCACCCACTACCAATATGAAATTATTTTACGTTTCTTCCTCTTCAAAATGATATATTATTTTACTGGTTTGCTTTCATAATAAAGTTATAACGACATATTTTTCATACTGTCGAGATACGACGTTGGCCACTTGTTAGCTTTTCAAAAAGCATGTGTTTTCAAAAATTCATATCTATAGCGATTTTATAGGAGAAATTTACATCAAATTAAAGGACAATTATTTTTCCATCCATTGATACGATTTGGAACATTCTGCAACAAAAATTACCTGAGCTATGACATTTCAAAAAACACATGTTTTGACCATGTCGGCGCATCAAGTACTCGTGTGATGTCGCACCGGAAAATTTTTTACATTTCTATACATTTCTATTCCTTGTCAAAGTGTTACAGAACTCGCATAACGTTCATTTATGTATGAAAATGAAAGTTCAGAATGTCATCTTTCAAACGGTATAGATATTATCCACGTTAGTGTTAGTTAATATAGGTTTTTAACCGTTTGAAAATTGTTGGACCCATTCTGTCGAGATATGACAGTAGGCCACTTCACACCGTCGCGGTACTGTCGAGATACGACAGTTGGCCACTCCTAGGGTTAATTTAGCTACAAAAGTGACACGGATCACAGATGATAATAAGGTGGTTTATTAGGGTAGTAAGGTATGTTTATATGATAGAAATATTTTTACAACTTTACGAAAATAGTTAATAAATGTATGTTTGTTTTGCAGAAAATAATAAATCAGATCCTGCATGAATACCAGGAAAGCAAAAGAGATGTAAAACAAACTGAGGCACGCAAGAGGTTCCACTACCTCCACAAGAAGTTGACACACATCAAGTGGCTGGTGCTGGACTATGATGCGGCTTACCTGTCATAGTCACTACCACCACCCATTCCTCCATCGTCAGCTCCAAGTACTCTACATGTCCACCCGCTGACTTACTTTTAAGCTTTACTCCGATGTTCTATAATCTTACGTAGTCAAAGCTTTGTTCATTTTATTATTTGTGATAAGTTGACAACAGTTATATTCACCGCTACTTAATAAGTTATCATCGGGATAGAGCATCACATTAAAGTGCTCAACATATCCACTTGCAGCCTTACTTTGATGCTTCACTCCGATGTTCTAATCTTACGTAGTCAAAGCTTTGTTATCTTACAAGTCTATACCGGTTCTGTTCTCTTGATAAGTTACCAATGAAGTAGAGCATCACATTCAAGTGCTCAATATGTCCACTTGCAGCCTTACTGTGATGCTTTACTCTTACGTTCTAGTCTTTGATTTTACCCGTTTTTTGATATCTTTTTTACTTTAAATGTAATCGCTTGTAAATAGGACTGTATTATTTAATTTTCATGGTTTTGATTAACACAAGATACATATACACAACACTCTTGTTAACAATAATTACTATGTTATCTAAACATAATTCAATATGATGTTACTCTATTATAAAAGATGAGCATAGTGTTCACAGCAAATGTATTTGGTTGGCTCATTGATATACCGTATTTATTTGGAGCTGTAAAAGAAACAATGCCAAGTCCGCTCCAGGCGAGTTAATGGTTGGAATTATATGTTGTGTGCCTCAACAGAAAGTTAATTTGTTGTTGAATAAGACTAGGGTTTATGATATTTTTGTGGTGATAATTATTATAGGTTTATGAGTACAGGTTTTGTATTGAAATTTTTGTTTATTTCTTATTATTTTATATTAGTTAATGTTTTTATTGAAAGATTATTCATTTTTTAATCAATTGTGTATCAGAGTAATGGTATTGGGAAACTATAATTTTATATCTTAGTGATTATATTAATCATTTTGCTTTTGATTTGTGTTTGAGCTACAGTTGTCAAAATAAGACAATATAAGTTTTGATACTTGCGCTAATGAGTAAACTGCGTAAAAACTGAGTAAAAAATGAGTGCTAAACTGTATGATTGTTAATTTGAGGTGTCTGTGAAAAGGATCTGTAAAGTTTTTGTACCAATTATAATTTTTTTTAAATAAATGTTTTATTTATTGCAGTTCTTGTCTTTTCATTTCTATTCCTTTACCTTTAACCTAGTTCTTAACATGTTATGCCACCTTAGAAGAATATTTGAAGAGAATTTTAAAGAGAGAAAGCTTCAGTGCTAAAAGTGTGACATAGTAGATCTGCTGACATAGTTCCTACCACGTTATGCCACCCTAGTAGAATAGTCTGAGAAAAATTTTTTTTGTGGAAAATCAGCCGACCAAGCCCGTGGTTCCTACTACGTTATGGTCCCCTGATACTAAGAACAGGAGCAAAACTTAAAAATTTTCGAAAAATTTGAAGTTTTCCCCCTGGTCTTAGTATCAAGGGACCATAACGTAGTAGGAACCACGGGCTTGGTCGGCCGATTTTCAAAAACAAATTTCTCAGACTATTCTACTAGGGTGGCATAACGTAGTAGGAACCATGGACCCGTGTCAGCAGCTTTATGGTAGACCAAGCCCTCAACCAATCATAAGTCATATTTCTGTTAAGGATGGTGGTTCTCAATCAATGAAAAGGTGGTGACTATAGACATGCCATGTGACTACTACAGGCCACACCCCTAACCAATCAGATGCCTTCATTTCTAATAATGATGGCGGTTATCAACCACTGAAAATCTTTTGCTGATTGAATTTATATTTAGAATTCCTTGCAGCTCCTCCAGAGACATTATAATAAGCACTCAGCCTTTGGGCACTCCACTCATCATAGTTCTAGGAGAGGACTTACCCATTCTTGTCCACTATCTGTCTTCTGTTGACTAGATGCAATCTGACCATTCTGAGCGCACACTTCCTGAGACCATGCTTTTCAAGCTTTCTATTAAGAATTGCATGAGACACACAGTCAATTGCACGAGAGAGGTCGCACAATACCACAGGCAGTTTTCTGTTTTCTTCAAAAGATTTTAAAATTTCTACAAGAAAGGTAAGGTCAGAAAAAAACTAACAAAATAGGAAACAGAAATTTATTTTCTCTCAAACAAGTGAAATACAAATCAATATTTTCGTAGAAATATCAATATTGATATTTCTAAAATCCATTTTCCTGTATATACGGATGTAAGTCAGAAAATGGATTTTTCTTAAAAAATCTTGATGTCTAAAAACAGTGTTAAAAATAAACAGTGTTAAAACCTTGGCCGACCAAAACCACTCCACTGTTGCGGAGTTGCTGTTCTCCTTCCTCAGATGATTAAAGTACAAAAAAAGAAAATAATTACATTCCTTGGATATGTGTAAAGGACACCAGAAAATAAAATAAGTCAGAGAATAATTGACAAGTTGTGGAATTAGATGGATTGTGGAGATTCTTCAAAAATAACTAAATATTCACACATTTAATGGCTCACATTTGGTTTTGTTATTTTTACACAAAAGGATAATAAATAAAACACATAATAAAAGGATCAAGGGAACAATAAATAAGCTAACAGTCAACAATATAATTTATTATTCACAATAATCATTGTTTAGTTAAGCTTGTGTGCGAGGAACGACCTTTGTAATAATAAATAGACTAATACATCAAGTAATGTTAAGTGGTTATAAAATCTATGAATAGTCATAATTCCTTAGTCTACTTAAATCTATGATTAAACTAGCTGACCCGGCGAACTTCGTAACGCCTAACAGTAAATACATGTTAACTTTAAGATTAGCCATGTCCTGAAGTCAATTAGCATTGCGGCTTCGTTGTAAAAGCTTTAAATATACAACAGCTGATTATTATAATAAACTCAATATGTATAAACATTGTAATTATTTTTTATTTGGCAAACATAAACACGTGACTTTTAATCATACAGAAAATAAAGGGATATAAATACAGTACATAATTCCCAAAAACCGTAAACTATTAACGTGGCGAATAATGCTGTTCATTTTTTACAGCACATATTTACTTCATAGTTTTACATTAATGAGATTCAGATGGCATTGGATAGTAAAGCATATTGCTAACGGACAGTAAGCAAACAGCTTGTTTAAGAAATCAAATATTTTGATTGTAGATAATTTTTAAACAAACTCATTCCCCATAAGGTTAACATTAGAAAATTAAAACGCTATAAAATGAAATCTAATTCAATTTATGGAAACTGAATATGCCTAAAGCATGACCGGAGTAGAGACGAATCCGGAAAATCAAAGATCATTAAAATCGGTCCAGCCGTTCTCGAGTTATAATGTGTGTAACTAACACGACTTTGTTTTATATATTTAGATAAAAACATATATTTTTTTAAAATTCCTTCATCTTTTGAAAACAAAACCGTGGTAATATAAATAAATTGAAGATTTTTTTCAAAGTCAAATGTCAAATTATATATGAAAAAACAACTTCAAATATTTAAATTTCAAACATATACATTATATAGAAAAAATATTACCATTAATGTTGTCATCTTCCCGTAAAAATACTAACACAGGTCACTAATTAAAGAATAATACTATTTCACATATTACGGGAATTTGTCAATATAAGTTCTTATGATACACTTAATATTTAAGTGTCCCACATTGCAGACACTTTTAAAAAAAGAAACCTATTTCATGAAAATGATACTTAAAAATAACACTTAAGTTAAGCAAATTTACTGTCAACCCTGGATTATTTTATAGGTTTCTAGATACAAAAAATAACATTTTTTTCAAGACCATATCTTTTTCAAGACATATTCTTTTTCCTTATGCTCAATCATTACTTTCATTTGGCATAATAGTATGGGGCCGAATGTATTCATCAAATTTAGAGCCGTTATACAATTTACAAAAGTTAATAATTAAAGTTTGTTTTAATAAACCAGTTCGTTTTCCAACAGAATGCTTGTTTCGTGAAGTTTCTTTACTCAGTGTAAGGCAGCTTTTTATAAAGAATTTATTGATTAATATTTTCAAAAATTTAGAGAACATCTTTGATTGTGTACACCCTTCTTCCAGGACTCTTTACACGCAAAATATTGGAATTACAACTGCACACTTGACTAAATCATATTCAACTACAAATTCATTCTATATTTCTGTTGTTCTGTATAGAAATTTAAAATCTCGCTTTAATAACATCCGTCTTTTTGATTCTAATTCTGTCAACATTTTTAAAAAACGGGTCACAGAGTGGTTGATTACTCTTGGGGTCACCGAGGCCGAACACCTTTTCACTGCCGAGTACAGGAGGACCTGATCCTACTTCACTATCGCTCTTATCCTCCTGCTGCCGCCTAATAAGGTTGACCCTAAACTGACCAATACAAAATTATGTTTTAGCTCTGGGGTGGACATCATATGGTTATGAGAAAAGATGCTTAGAGAAACTGAACACAATAAAAATATTCTCTTCAGACATATCTAACCTGTTTTCCACAGGGAAGTAAATACTGTACTTTTTTTCAAAAATTTTACAGAACAAGTAATCTATAAAAGTGATTTAATACAAAAAATAACCATAAGATTTAATTTAAAATCAATATTAGTTTGTTTTTCAAAACTATACTATAATAAGCTATACTATTATCTATTATCTAGCTAAACTATACTATTATCTTAGTGTATAGCGAATTTGATTAGAATTTTCTAATTTATCTAAATGTGAATTAATGCTAAATAATTGAGCAGAGAATTTATATATTTTTTTATGTTTTCAAACACTACACTTCAGGTAGAAAATCCTGATGAAAATTAGTTTTGGCATGTAAATGTGCATGTATTCAGTCAATATCGAGAACTAGGTGGATCGGTGCATCCGTAGGAAGGTTTGGGATGGATTTTGTATCCTAAAATAAGAAATTTATAAGATTTATAAATTACCCCGCCGTAGGTCGGGGGTCACTTGTGTTACACGATTGTTCGAGGGATGAGCACCACGCTCACCTCGTTAACACTTTATATTTCACGAATTTCGAACAAATTATATCATGCCACTTTTGTTCAACTATTTTTCTAACCTTTAATTATATACAAAACTAAAAATAACTAATTTCACAAAATACAAAAAAATCAAATTTTAATTAATTATTTAATACATATAAGATGCTATTAAAATGTATAGTGTTGGAATATTCTTCACAAGCACCATTGCAACAGCGAAATGTTGAAAATATACAACACTTCTCCTTACGAGGTGCTCCAGCTTTGTCAGGTGTAAAATTTGAGGTTAGAATCCAAGACCATCTCTTGTCAATACCTTAGTTTATCGCGAGTTGACTGTAATGGATTTTAAAATAAAATCTAATCAATAATATAATAATTTTATAAAAAATTACTCCAATAGAGTAAAATAAAAATTTAAAAAAGTATAAAATTATGAGTAAATATTATCTCTATAATCACAAGTTCTGTGCTGATCAATACTATACATTTGGAAATCATAGCAAGCAATTGGCTAGCTGAAAGTTACAACTATACTACAAGATCACTGACATTGTCGCTTACAACTTCAACCGTTTCCAAGCTTAGGAAATTCCCGATGATGTCGGCGACTGCCGGGGCATCCGCCAAGTGAATGTGATGGCTTCCTTTCAACTTGTGGAACTTGAATCTTGCAGAGTTACCTTCGATGATGTCCAACAGTTGGTCGTAGAGTTCCGGGTAGGGAATTTTATGCCTGGGTCAGCCTTGATGTTGAGGTACTCACACTTTATCTTGGCCGCATACGCCTGCACCAAGTCCCTGGAGAACTGAGCCAACCCTGCGACCTGCAACAGTCACACCAACCTCATGTGAAATTATACGGTAGAGTCACTATTTACCATGTTCCGCTTAACCAAGGTACCGGGTTAACCGAGGCTATTTTAGGACGAGTTTTATAAATTTTAAATCAAAGGCAACAAGCACAAACAAAACGAGAGATTCTTTGCGACTTCAATACCGCACCCAGAATATTCATGCTAAAGTGCCTTAAAAAACTACTGCGAATGTCGTTTTTCTTCAGTAAAGTTTGCGAGCCGGCTGTACAACTCGGAACTGTTTGTGTGTCGTCAGTCTGAACAAAGACACCATTTTGTCATAATTTATCTTTTTCAGTTTTGTAATAAATGAGTTTTATATTAAAAACAATGTGTTGTGTTACCGGTTGCTCTCATGTTTATATTGCAGATTTGGTTTAATTAAAAAGTAAACAATAATTTTCGTGTTTGGCTCACCCACATAGGCTATTGTGATACTGTTGTGAAATCATCATTTAGGATTAGTATGACATATATTACGACTTGTATTGTACTAATAATCTAAACAAAAGTTCTGGTAATAGCTTAATTTACGGTTTTAGAATATTTATAACTCCAGTGGCAATCTTAGGTTATGTTCCGTATTATCAGAGTTTTGCTCTCTGTCCCAATTGACTCGGTAAACCGAGACTCTACTGAACATCTGAATTTATCTGCAGGTTAAATTTGTAATAGTTAGGTTACACCAAACACTGATCAATACAGTTATAGCATAGAGGATACAAGTGTAACAGTAAGATCGTGATCCATTTTAGTAAAATGCATTTTATTCAGTTATTTTCTGTTCAATATCATTGTTTTTATATAGTGAAGAAGACAGAAGAAACAATGCTTAATCTAGTTATGGAAGTAACAGTAAGTTTTTCTGGTTAGAATGTTTTTATAAAACTTATAGTGACAGTCCCTTGGACAGGGCTGCCAATCAAAATATTTCCCTGAATTAAAACCGTAATTACCTCTAAATATATTATTTTTACCTACTATGAACTTTATTTATAATGCTCTTGTAAATTAAAAAAAGTGACACTTATTTTATAACAATAATTAAAGCAAAGACTCCCTGCACCATGTCGAACGCTTTTGTTCGCTGGTACCTAACTGCAACACCATGTTTCGTCGCTCGCATCCTTGCTTTCAGATTGAATTCCCAAAAATTGATTCAATTAGTTGGTATATGGATAATTGAGGTTCTACAGTAACAATAAAATGAAACAGTTTTATTCTAAATTATTTCAAAAAAGAATGAACGTCTTAGAAATTGTAGTGACATTTGTGATCAGTGCTGCAAATCAAATATTTACCAGGCTGCTCCATAATTACTTTAAATGTACTCTTTATACCAGTATCAAATTGTTTTTTGAGTGTTATTTTTGTGAACTTTCAAAAACCTATATTGAACGAAATACCATACTGTATGAAAGTTCTAACAATGTATTTTTCCAATTTTCTTGTATCATGTTTTTGTAAACCTCTTTAACCCTAGAAGTGGCAATCTTTTTACTCTTAACTGTAACATAAAAATAATTACTAATATCTTCTTGAAATATCAAAGTTTAAACAAAAAAAGCATAAAACATGCTCCTCCTACCTTATAACCACTAACCACAAAAGCAAAACAGGTGTCCACTGCAATCCCAATTAAGCCTACAAATGCCGTCAACTTCCACCCAAGCTGGCCACCGTTTATTTAAGGTGGGCCCTCCTCTCCGCTATACCACAAATTTACAAGCCAAATTGGGATTGCTCATGGTCGGGATTGGAACCCTAGCACTTCCGAATGGCTTGAACGTTAAGCTCGTCACCGTAGCGTGTTAGCCGGTTCAGCCACTCAGTGCATAGGAGTAGAAAGCGCTTACTTGGTTATAGACATGCCCGGTGGCAGTCTAGTGCACTACGAGAGCAGGTTACCTCTAAATATATTCTTTTCACTTACTATAAATTTTGTTTTTTGTTTTGTTGTTTTTTTTAATTTTGTTTTTAATATTTTAAAATATAAGTATAATTAGTATAAGAACCAGGCTGTACCTTATACTACTTTAAGAGTCTAGGCTGCCCTCACAAAAATCTAAAATTCTTTTTAAGCCCCTAAAAGTTTTTTAATTACACAAAAATTAGCAGGAACGTTTAATTGTAACTCCTACTTCTTACTTAATAATTCATGCAAACATCCGACTTCAATAATCCCGAAAACAGCACTATAAAGCTGTGGTCAGGATTTTAGATGGAGGCCTATTAATTTTTTTCGTGATATGTCTTGTATGTGTATTTTCACATACTACACGTATGTGAAAATAGTCTTCAATGTATGACGAGTCCCCAAAGGATGAAAAGTTTTTGCCTCGGCAATCGAGAATGCCCTTCTTTAACGCAAAATATTTACAGTACAGTCCAATTTAACTAAATCTTGATTAACCAAGGTTTCGTGTAAACCGAGGCCACCCTTGCATAAAAATCAAATATTAACCAAGAATCAGAAGTCACGTCACATTTGAAGTTTTCCGTCACCCTGCCTTGTACACATTAGTGAACGCAGGGACCCACTTTAGACATCTCCTGACTGTATGAAAGCTGCATGGCCGTGTGAGTTGTACCCACCCTTCAAGCCATTATTATGTATCCTAATGCAATAGTATTAATTGGCTTTAACCATATTTTACTTTCTTAACCAAGTTTTTGTTTAACCGAAGTTGTTATGGTCCACATTAGCTTAGTTAAACAGGACTCTACTGTTATGTATTATCACGGTTTAACATCTCTTCATTTTAACCCTTCGCGAGCTTTAATATTTTCATAGGCCTAAGCGTAATTATTTTAGTAAAGGGGAAAACAATTTTTTTTCGTTTTACATGGATTATATTCAGAAATTGTGCAGTTGCACGAAATCCCCACCTTTTCGTTCAAATAACCTTTTTTATATGCATAAAGTGTACTTAAAGCTTCACGGATTTTTTCTTAGACCGATAAGCTTGCAAAAACGGACAATAAGTCATTAGTTTTATTTTGTGAATCGGTAAAGGGCGGGAACATGTGATACAGCTGTTTTACAGCTGAAATCATGAATAGTGTAACGGGTGAGAGAGACGGTTACACGTGTGAGCGGTCCAAACAAGGGGGGCGCTAGGGTGGTGTGAGAGGGGAGGGGGGAATCTGATGTGTGGGTGGAGCTAAGTCGAAATGGGAGCAGACCAAGAGAAAAACAACAAAGAATGAAAAAGGCGGACATGTCTGCATACCGCTTTTGTAGCTCAAATGGATAGGCATGTGCGGATATGTCTGTCACATGCTCACGAAGGGTTAATAGCTTGACTAGGTATATAGCTTATTTTTGTAACTCACATAATAATTGACCACACACTGCCAGTTTGTTTTATCAGCTCACCTTGAGTCTGGAGTCCCTGGAGAAGTAGAACTTGTCCTCCTCCTTCTTGGATGGCTTCATGCCCTGCCTCATCAACACCTCGCAGTTCTCCCGAGCCCTTGTACGCTTCCTCCACAACGTCCAACATCATCTTCCTATCGTAGCATGGGATGCTATCTGCTGACTCGCTCTCGTAACCAAGAAATCTATAATGAATCAGCATAGAGATTTTTTAATTTAAAGGTATTAACCATATAGTATTCTGTTATTTACCTATTTTATTTTTTTAATTACATCTGTCTGTTATTAAAATTTAATTTATTTCAAAACCAAATTTACAAACAAATGAATTATTGTAGAATTCAATACATCACACAGAAGGCATCGAACATTGTAGGCTACTTTAAAACACAATGTGTTACAACACTGTTTTTTTTAAGCTAGAAGATCTCGCACATTTTAAATCTTGGAGGGTCACCATGTTGTCGATGTTGGGGTCAAAAGTTCTTTTTTTTGTCAAAAACTGATTATTTTGATTTTTAACAACCCTAATGCGACAAAACGAATTATTTTTGTTCAAAAACAATTTGTTATAATAAGTTTTTATTTTGTTTTATAATAAATGTTTCGTGAATATATCTGTCATTAAGGCTTATGGCACATGTTTGGTTTATAAATACAAATATTTGACTTGTGGGATTGTTCAAATAAAACTACAATCCCATCAAACCACATCGGTCTCATCAGGCGACCGATGTGTATTGTGTCTAGTGCAGAGTCCTGTGTAGCGAGCGACTGACGCGGTAAACAAAGAGCTTTATTGACCGCTCGGAATAGTTTTTGAATGCAAACAACAACTTCATTTTTGTGGCAAAAATGCTGGTCTAAATAAGTGTAGGCGGACATATCCGCGTTTGAACCTTGTTGGAAACTAACACAGGCGGATATAAATGTACACCCGATTAATTAATTTAATTCATTATTAAAAAATCATTTAGAAAAAAAACTCCTGCTTCACATTGATTTCAACGAGGATTTCTGGATGAACATTAGCTGTTGCGGGGCAACCAAAAACTTGAGCTTAACAAATAACACAGATATTTTTAAGACAATGTACTTCAAAACATTTGATTATATGTAGATGTTGAAGGCTTCAAAAAGTAGCAGCACGAACCAAAATTACGACGTAACTTTAGGATATAATGATATAAGTATGAGAAAATTTTCGCTCAGCTCCTATGCACGGATATTCTCACACTACGATGTATTTGGAAAATTCAATTCAACATGGCAGTTCAAGGTTTACCTGAATCTGATAACATCAATAATGATGATTCTTACAACTTTCTAATGACTTTGTTGGACTGCAAGGAAGCTTACCTCTCGATACAGTGTTTAGTCTGTCCCACAAGGGTCTCTGGTCATTCCAACCTAGGACAGATGATGTCTATGGACACAAGTTTTTCCACGGTGTCCGGATACGTGGCGGCATACAGGAACCACACAGCGCCACCTAGTGAGTGGCCTAACAACGACACACGTTTCAAGCCGAGGTGGAGCACAACCCTGCGGACTGCTATCAGGCTGTCCCACCATATGTAGTAGTACTGACCCTGAAAACATTGCTGCATTAAACTTTTGTCATATTGTTATCATTTAATCTCTATCGTCAGAAAACTTTAACAGTTCAAACTTTATATCTGTACAGTCTACGTTACATTACCCAAAGGGCCAGAACCTTTTGTCCCAAGTAAACTTATATTTGAAATAACATTTTATAATTGTAATTACAGTAAAGTCTGATCCATCCGGATTAATATGGCGGAGTCTGAATCTAGATAGCCAAAAATCCGGATAATCTGAAAACATAACAGGATATAGATGCCTACATCGTATAGACAATGATTGTAAGTATTATGTTACACAATCATTGTTAGTGATACAGTAGGGCGTCAAAAATCCAAATGTCAAAAATTTGAAACGTAAAATGTCTGAACTACTCATCAGATTTGTTCCATACATATTTTTTCCAGAAACAAAATTCAGTAATGTACTATAATTTACATAAGTACAAAACAAAATTTGTTATGTTTTACTTATTTTGTATCCTAAAACTGAATTTTTAATACTGTAGGCCTAATTATAAAATGTTTAGAAGGCATTTATAGGTTAAGTTTGAAAATCCGAACAAATCAATAATCTGGACTACGGTCCCAATTAGATCCGTATTTGATGTTTTACTGTACTTGCTGGGATAAGCAAGTACTGCGGATGTGCCTGAAATTTTGAAGGTGCTCGAGATAAAACTCAAATTTTAATCGTAGTTTAATTTTTTTAAATCTGATCCGGATAACACACTTTACTGTAAACACACTTCAACTACACTTTACACTTCAACTAGTATTATCGTTACTATGATTTACCTAGCCACAAATTTTTTTCTTATCTATGTTATGGTCTCAGACCCAAGTATCTCTTATAACCGGTAAACATGTTGAATACTAATTTAAGAACATACTACAGAAAACATCCTTCTACAGTAAAACTAGAAACATCAAGGCTTGGAAAATTTCTTTCACATTTATTTGAATGGAAAATCAAATCAATTTCATTCATTCAGATTTTATAGTTATGATTTTAAGATAAAATTTCTATGGTCATCTGATTTTTCAAATTTAATTTCTAAAATACATTGTTTTATTACTACATTATTATCTCATTGTTAGTATATTCTCCTGTATGTCACAATTTTACTGACAATGAAAATCACTTCTGAATTTATTTTAAAAGAAAAATAATAAATAATTTAAGCATAAGTGCTGTGTGCAGTTTTAAAGCATTGAACCTTAAAGAAGATTAAATTTTCAGTTAGAAAAAAATTATGAATTAAGCAAAATGTTTTTGTTATTATAATTCTTTATTAGTTTATTTTATCGAGACCAAAATGTTCATTTTTTTAGTTCAACAGTGAGCGCATTAAATTTCAAACTGAAATGAGGGAACCTAAAAACAGGCATTGCCTAAAGAGGTGTTAATGGGGTTGTCGAGTCATACAGAACAATGCAAATTTTCATAGATTTTAATTCATTAATTCATAACAGACTCGAGTTCCCCATATAGATTTACAGTATTACAGTACAGTACTTACACATTTAATGTTACATCCTGAGTTAACATCCTTAACCCTTTGCGCTCGGTTGCGATGGCCGTGCCAACTACTTGACAGCTCGGAATTATTTCCCGTGATGTTGTCCTCGCCGCTCGGGTGGCCAGCAGTACTGGCCACGCTACATTCCTATTTCAGCTTGGTAGCCATGATCGACAACCTTTCCCACCAGTTCAAAATTATTTATGTGTTAAACCTGGTTTGTTTACAACAATGTTTGTAAGGACAATAAAAAGCAACAATGAGCGAAAATAAAGAATAATGTCAATACAACATAATCAATTTAACGATTAAATAATATGAGAAACAGATGATTATACTTAGTGGCCAGTACTGCTGGCCTTCCGGCCGCAACTCAGATTTAATCTCGTCCAGTACCACTGGCCATCCAAGCGGTGAGGACAGCCCATATAAAAATTAATTCGACCATTTGGATCTCAAATATTTCCTACAACCTTGATAATATAAATGAACCCCCATTAATATTCAACCTTTTATCAGTAGGCCTAAGTTAAAATTATTAATAAAGATTGTATTTAGATCAACACAATATTATTTTCGTTTATGTAGTAGTCCTAATCATAATATTTAACTATGCAAACAAACAATAATCTAATCAATAAAGTTCCATAAAGTTATGTTACATTTTTTTGAATTTTAAGCAGACAAAAATAACCTACGAAATAATTAGTTTTAAGTACAAAAAATAGTATCCTAATATTCATGTCAATGAGATTCAAACTAAAACTGGCAAAATTATTTTCCTATTCTACTCACCTGATATATATCTCCAAGGCACAGGTATCTCTATCTCACAGTATTTACATGGCTCCACTTCGGCCATTGCAAGTTTATTTTTCACCTGTAAACCACAAAAAAAGTTCAATTTAAAATAATAATATCAAATTGTATGAAAAAAATGTATGGGTCATAGTGTGGATGTGATAATCTTTTTTTAATAGAAAAGAACAAACCTTGAAGGATTAAATTGGCTAAAACCGTGGAAATTTTCAAATACTTCACAGTAAAATATGTTGATTAAAATTGTATGATTAGTGGGGACAAAAACAAAACTAAGATTCTCATGTTTTTAAGTGAAAAATATGAGATGTTAACAGTTGAGAATTACAGATTGTAGGAAGGAAGAGGTCAATCATGCCAAAAGAAATCTAACGGAAAATAAGATGAAAACAGTACCAGCCCCTAGCTGTCTTTCGTCTAGGTAAGAGAAGCATTTTAAGTTTAAGTGTTTGTTTACACAAACGGAAATTAGTGGTCAAAGAATATTGTTTGCTATATTTTAAGTATTCATTGACAAGAAATTTTGAAACAGACATAGACATTAACAATTTTGTGGTACGAATATAACTTAGTCAGCCTGTATTTTTTCTAAAATCAAGGTATAATCTATTCTAATTTGTGTGGTGAAACATCTATTTTTTGATTTGTATAAAAATAGCTTGGTTCCCTTGAAGTCTCTTTATGTCAAGTATTGAGCCCAGGCAAAGAGATAACAGCCTCCCATAAAATGAATTTAAAAACACACTGAATATAAGCAAAATATGTTAAAAAAACTACCATATTCCCTGCGGAAAATAAGTTATATTATGTCTAAAGGGAATGTTTTCATCAGCAGTATGACATCACCAATTAAAATTTTAGGCTGACGGATTGCCTATAACCACCCCAGAGCTAAGACATCATGTGAAAAATTGTTGATTTTTATTATTAAAAGAATTATTTCCTCAGATAATGTTGTGTTAAAGTTTCAGAGGGCCTTTCAGAGTGTGTCTCCCTGATCTGAATATAATGATCACCATGTATATCGTATGAGTTCATTGGGGCCAGCTTTGATAGGCTACAGTTTATTCTTAAATAATTAATAAGAGCTAAAATTATTTAATAAATCTTAGAAAGTAGTTTTTTGATTGGAAAATCATTCCTAATTGAATAACATGTAAAAAGGTAATATAAAGTAAGTTAGTTTTACACAGAGTTGTGATATTGTTTGACTTTACAGTTTCCTCGTGCAAGTTTCTAAAGTTGGACAGCCACTATTACACTCTTTCAAAACCTTATTTGTGGTTATTCTAACTTCGGGTTTAACAAACTACCAACGATAGATTTTGAGTTAAATTTATCAAAATCTTATGTCAAACAAGGAGGTACATTAACTAAAAAATTTTATATTATGTTGTAATGCATTCAAAACCTTATTTCGTCCTTAACATAACCTACAAATTGATGAGTTAACAGGTTCCTTGTTGAGGTTCTAAAGTGTCTTATTTTAAATTGAAATTAAAAGAAAATTATACATACGGATGTTAGAATCACTAATTTTGAGTGGAATTTTCCATAAGAACTGTACCTAATTTTTATTCAGTAACTCACTGTCCTACCGCAACCGGCGAATCATTACAGGAACAAAAGACTCGCCATGATCAATAAAAATTAATAAAGCAGACGACAAGACATCCACTCTGCGACTAAAACAGCTGATGTACGTACAGACTCTGCTGACACAACTCCGTCTCTTCAGCTAACCATAGAGATTATAATGACGGCGCAAGAACATAGAAGAAAGGACGGCTAATTAGCCGTGGCTAGTCATGAAAATGAAACAAACACAGTCAGGCGCACCAAGATTTCGGTAACTACTTGCATAGATGAACGGATAGTACGGATAGAACGGATAAAGTAGACTGCGCACGCCCATGTTAAGGATGAAGACGGTACATCGTACCGCCAATTGACGTAGTAGGTACCGACATCCTCAGATAGCGCTAGTGTCGCAAATGATTTAATATACACTTGACGGTGTCAGAGAGACCTAGTTCACCGCTAGATCCGACAAATCTAGTGAAGACTACCACTCCACATCCTCAGGAGGACTGGAGGACCACATCCTCCAAAATGTGAATAAAGATTGGAATATGTATGTTAATAATACGGTACATGACAAACGCCAAAAAGTTAGTAAAATTAGTGGTCGAATTGTGCAAAAGGTATATGGTAGTAAAGGTATATGAAAGTAAAGAATCGAATGTAAATAAGTAGGGTGCCTGCAATGTCTATATTACCGACATACATATACGTCACAAGCTTTGACTCGGGAAATTGAAGGCGTTATAAAAAGTCCGTTTATTTGCTGGCTCGTGTTAATCGAGAAATTTTACAACAATACAAAAACATATTTTCCCTCGATGTGAATCTGGAGGAACCACATCCTCCAAAATGTGAATAAAGATTGGAATATGTATGTTAATAATACGGTACATGACAAACGCCAAAAAGTTAGTAAAATTAGTGGTCGAATTGTGCAAAAGGTAGTAAAGGTATATGAAAGTAAAGAATCGAATGTAAATATGTAGGGTGCCTGCAATGTCTATATTACCGACATACATATACGTCACAAGCTTTGACTCGGGAAATTGAAGGCGTTATAAAAAGTCCGTTTATTTGCTGGCTCGTGTTAATCGAGAAATTTTACAACAATACAAAAACATATTTTCCCTCGATGTGTCTAGAAATTTCAACCGAGATCATTATTTTTTTATAAATGGCTGTATGAAAAAATATTTAACCACGAATTCGAGCACCGTATGGAATTTTATTACTCACATAGTGAGCGTAAAAGTCAAATAAAATTGATGTAAAAACCTATAACGTCTAGATTTATCAAGGCAACCCATGAAGCTTAATTTATCTTAAAACAGTTCCTCAAATTAACTCATTAAACCTTTATAGTCATAAAATATAATTAATACATATTGAAGTAGTAGCCTCTATCAAGAGATATAGAAAATAAGTATGGTCTGTGGTCTTAACCATTTGTGAGTTTTCTAGGACACAGTGAATGTAAGTCTTAAATAAAAATATTTAATTGTCGTTTCAGTCCATTAGAGCTCGGTCCAGATTATCAGCTCCTGCCAAGATGAAAGACCCAATAGAATCAGAAGTTTTGAAAGACCGGTCGCGAAATCTCCCCGATTTTTTGCGGATCGCTGGCTGAAAGCGATGTTGTCCGTGCGAGTGGTTCCTAATATCATTGCCATCGGCTTGGGCGGGAGTGGGGGGTGGGGGCGGTGATGTGGTGACACTGATCCAGGGTCCAGGGTTTGCGCAAGGGCTAGAGCTTTGTGGGTCCACAACCCTTTGTGATCAGCTGGCTGCTGGTTGATAATGTGGCACATCTGCTACTTAATACGCTCTCTATCTCTCGTAGGCTCCTAGGTTTGTTTATTCTCTATTTACTCTTCATTCGGAAACGGTCCAGACCACACTCTTCCGAGATACTCGGTATTAGTATGATGGTGGCGTGTCCTGCAACACAGACACTTGGATGCCACGAACTGTGGATAGTTGTGAGCAATGGCGGGTGGATGTGATATTCCCTCCACACTATTTCTTACTACTTTCACTCAAACACCATCCTCATACCTAGACAAGTTCGTAATGCAAAGGTAAACATGGTTTGGATCCCACGTTAAACTGCAGGTCCTTTATATCCTCCTGCCCTCCTGGCGCCGAACCTTGGAGAAACCATCTTTGAATTATTGATCCTTGCCGGAATCATATCGATGACAAAGGTGTTGTCTATTACTATTTGAAATGGTGATCTATCCATGTAATCGAACTACGTGGAGGTCTCGAATTGTGTTCTCATGTGTGGATTAACGTCCGCACTATTGAAATACTTCGTTAATCCGCAAAGACCATCCTCATAATTAGATCAGTTCGTAGTTCAGAGGCAGTGGTTCGGACTCCACGTTAAACTGTAGGCCCCTTTAGCTATGCCGTTCACTGTTGGGCTATTAATTAACAGTCCTGTCTAAGGAACATGCAAGCTTTAGTCAGAAATAAAGAGTACAAGATCGCGTTACAATCATGTTACACTTATTTTTCATTCATACTTGACTTAAAATACCTACCTATCTTGAACATGGTGAGGAACTTCTTTTACTAGCGTAGTATATGTAGTATTCTTACACATACTGATATTTTGGGGTAAAACAGCTAAAACTAAACAAACCCCTTCTTTAAAAAGTGTAAAACAAGGTTTATCGTAGCTCTCATTTTCGAAAAGCTTTGCAAACAGAGACAAAAATTGAGATAAGACACATTTCGGCTTTTCTTGATAAAAACGTAGGAATATATCACAGTTCCAAGCAATTTACAAAGAAAACTCCAATTTTATTTATATAGATAGCTAATAAAAAGTACATAAAAAGCAAAAACCCACAGACGGGCGTTGTTCAGTTCAACCTACAACGCGTCATCTCCTATGACGGGTGAATGTCGTTGATTGTTCCTGGCTGTCAGTCACTAAACTGCTAACTGTCAGATCTAACTCCCATTTTTTCACTACTCTGTGCGTCAACCTTCTCCAATCAGAATCCTCTCTGTCACAACAGAGTACCAGTGAGTAGAAAATTGTATAAACTTCCCGAACTTTTAGCCAGCAAACTTCCCATGATACTTTCTCGTATTGAGCAAACATTAATAGATTATTTGATCGACATAACAAGGTAGATTTTTCTATGAATGAATTGAATTAGTATTATTTGTAGTCTAAAAGGCGACATCCACAGGACTGTATAAGCCAAATATGATAAGAAAATTTAAACGTGAATCCGAAGTCTAATAGTGGTCTTTATGTAATCTGTATTTAGACTTAGACTAGTGACTCTATTATTTATTTATTACCATCAACAGGATCAACTAGGGACACAATTTAACGTGAATCCTAACCACGGCCTCTGATAATTACTGTTATTGTCTAATTATGATGAGATCTTTTGGAAATTAGACTTAGAGTAGAATATTATTAAATAACAATAGACGTTAAATATCTTTAAAAAAAATTTATAAAAATGGTAAATCTCTCGAAAAAAATGGCCCGATCAAGACCAAATTTGGTAGAGACGTGTATTCCTACATTTGCTAGAACAATTTCGTAATCCAGACAAATTGATCAATTGGAACGGGTAGCTTGGAGGGTTTTGTACCCCACAAATTGATTTTTGCATTTTTCCATAAACATTTTAAATTGTATTTTTCAATATAAGAATTAGAAATTGTGTAGCTAAAAAAACTACACAATTTAGTTGTTTAAAATTTTGCTCTATCTCCAACGGTTACCGAGATGTTAAAAAAATATAAACACAGTACGTTGTATTTTGGAGCTCCAATGTTAATTTAATGGAGGATAAGGACAATTTCACTTATTAAGCTATATTTATGGATGAAACTTGGTATTTAGCTTCATGTGGTGTAGATCTATCCTTTTATGTGTTTATCGTCACAGCTAATCTGCATTTTTACGTTGAACCGAAGTCCTGTAGTAAGTAATTAGTTCTAAATCTAATCAGGAGGATAATCAGATATAAATTGATGGTGATCTAACGCGTTTTGATAACATAGTGGTTTAGTGTCTTGCACTTCTTCAAGACCCGATATGCAAATATAAATTGGGACCGTTTTCCCAAAAAGTATTTGTGTAATCGACACAGTAGAAATGACACTTGAGTAATAAAAAACATAGCATATATGTAGGTGTAAATGTTGAAATGTTTTGTAATGTTTATATTAGACCTCGATGACTTGAGTAAAGTCTTAGCCCAAAACAGTTTCACAACCAAGCATTGTTTTGAAAGAAGACGATGAATGGAAATGTTTATGTCAACTGTTGTTTATTATTCGTAATTGTGGTTCAACTAAATAACTCCTAACAGAGAAACAAGACGTAGTTAGGTACTTCATGACATGAAACTTTGCTGTGGGAAAAGAAAAAAGGTCAATGAAAAAATCCTTAGTGTGAAGATTGAAATAAAGTCAAGAGGAAATACTTAGAACAGCATATTTGTAGTTGAAATAAGAGGCTGGACAGGTACCACAGACTGTTCTCTTATATAGATGATGTCCGGGATATGAATGGCCGTAAATAACATTTATTTTAGTGGTTATTAGTTGCCAAAGGTTCTAGATCTGAAGTGAAGTTTTAAGAAAATTAATATGGCTTGAAAGATTATTAGAAGAATCCAACGTTTTGAAAGTTATCGAAACGTGTCTCGGCAGACATCAAAATAGTTCACACTTCAGGCTACATATAAAGGGAAAGGTGATATTTTTAGTTTTAGTACTCAAACCCAGTGATCCAAAGCTCGTAAACCCTAGATTTCCCACCGATACTCTTGGGTGACAGAGGCCGTCGCGTCTCCGTGATGGTAGTTGTAAACAGCCCGACACAAGGGCCAGCTGTCAGTGACGTCACCGGTACTCGTTACCTTCGTAGTTTACGAGATGTCCACCAGGTCGCGACACTTCACACACCTACAAAAACAAGACTCGTCACCCTATAGAGTTTAATAACTGAACGAGTTTACTTTTATTTGTACCAGCGGGTAGAACCGGTGTGATTTACGTTCTGAAAAATTCAAACCTTAATCTATTAAAATTTATCTTAGTATACTTAGTTATTGAAATGGCGACCTACTCATTTAGGCATTTTAAGCCAAGTATGAATGAGAAATGAGAGTATAAGATGATTGTGGTGCGATCTTGTAGTCTTGTTACTGACTAAGGCTGACATGTTCCTTAGACAGAACTGTTAATTAATAGCCCAACAGTCAACGTCATATCTAAGGCAACTACAGTTTAACGTGGAGTCCAAACCACTGGTTCTGGATCGATCTGGTCTAATTATGATGATGATTTTTATGTATTAACGTAGTATTCAATAGTTCGGACTTTAATCCACACAAGAGAACACTACACCCACCGACCATCACTCACAACTATCCCCAATTCGTGACCTCCAAGTAGCTCTTAGACACGGCACGGTCCCATATTACATTAACGATATATAACCACAACGATGTATATTGTGAATATGCCAAGTTTGCCAAAATTATAGGTTAAATGTATGAAAGGACCGAATGGTCCTATATTTCGCCTCATTAAAGACGCATTTTTCATTTCATTTCAAAGATGTGTACTTCAGGATGAATAAGAAAATATTCGAGTGGAACAAAGTCTAGCGAAACCAAAATGCAAGCTAACATTCACACCAAGCAGGACAATAGCTGTATTGTTTAGGGTAAAAAACAGTTGTAAAATCGATCCGTGGCAACAAAGCGAGCTGGCAGGGCCATCTCACGGTGGATGCGGACCATTGTCTCAGCATGATCTGGTGTGAAACAGCATCCATTGTCGTGAATCTCCGTTGCTTTGGGACTGAAATGGGTTGGTCCTTGGCTATATATTGATAGGCATTTGAAATAATAATATCCGCTTCATGATCTGAAGGTCAGTATGTCAAAATCTGGCGACTTTGATTTTGACGCATTAACTCTCAGCCACCAACAGCTTGTTTTGCTACCTACCTCTGTTCTATAATGTATTTTTGCAGTTTACCTTTCTTAAATAATTAAATATAGTCTACATGCTAAAATAATAATAGACACCATTCATAGTATTTTTACGATGTTTCATTTATAAGTTCTACATTATGATTTCAATGCTAGTTATAATCAAGCGGTTTCTACTCCACAAAAGGTAGCATTGTCTACTAAAGTCTAGTGCGATACAAAGTCTATTTAGGCTCAGCTTTAGGTTCTGAAACTAATAGAGATAGAACTATGAAGTCTTCAAGGTTTACTAGTTATACATAAGTCTAGTTCCTTGTTGGAGGATATTTTGAAAACAAATCGGAAAAATTTATTTGTAAAATTTAATTTTGCTATGGTTTAACTTCCCCAGAATTTGCTAAAATCCTCTTCTTTTATATAAAAAACAAACTAAGACACTATATCTGTTAGGCGAAGTGCAACATGACATAAATTTAGCATTGTGGTCTTGTGGCTTTCAGACTCCACGTAAACAGCAATTAAATAAAGTAAGGATATTAAAACCTCCATCTTACATTCTTCATCGGCCTACAACAATGAAAGCTTCAATGGTAATATGAAAATATAACGCGTGTTATACAAACTTCATATTGATAAATTAACACGAGATGCGTATAACACGCACCAAGTTCTTCAAACAATACGTACCTTTATAAAGAGGTTCCCAAAATCGCGAAGTCACACTCCGTTTTTACAGCCAGTAAAAACCGCACCCAGCTTACAATCGCCACATCGGTCCCGAAGCCAACAACAGCATCCACTGGCAACCGCTTCTACCCAAACATAAAACGGAACAATAAATTATTCATGTAATATTCTGTTTTAGTACGGCGTCATAAACCATGTGCGGACTGTAATGACTCCCCGGTGGGCCGGGTCTAGTATTTATTGTTATTGTACCTACATAAAACAAAATACCCTTCCGCGGCGCGCCACCCAAAGACGCCCAAGGTCGCCCTATTTAGGGATTTATCGCCGTTTTATGTGCCTCCCTCCGTTGAAACGCTTACGCTTTATGGCAGACCCTGTAAACGCGTGCTTCGCCGTGAGGAGATACGAGGTTCCTACAACCGCTGGTCTGATGTGACGATTATGTTAATCCTGCTCAGAGATTGCTGAAGACTTTATACTACTATTACCTTTTGAAATGGTGACCTACCCAGGTAGGTATTAAGGAAAGTATGAATGAGATATGAGTGTAATGAGCGATCTTGTAAAAAAAGGTATCCAATAGTATCCAAGGGATCTACAGTTAAACGTTAGATCCGAACCACAATTTTGCGATAATTACGAACTAGTCTAATTATGAGGATGAATTTTGTAGATTATCGTAGTATTAAATAGTACTAGAGTATCACCTCCACCGACTATTGCTCATAATTATCCACGATTCGTTATCTCCAAGTAGCTGCATTAGGACAACCTAAAGAGTATGATACTTAGGTATAGAGAGCTCTGACCCCGTCGGCTTCTTAAGGAAATTAAAGAAGGCCAATGCTGGAGGAATAGTGAGCGAATGGGAGTTAGTGTAGGACACGAGAGGGTATAGAGGAGACGTTGACCGTGGCGTGTCCTGTAATCCAGCAACTCCAGGTAACTGTGGAGGTAATTGTGGACAGTTGTTAGCGATGGTTGGTGGGTGTAGTGTTCTCTTGTGTGAATTAACGTCCGTTCTATTGAATACTACGTTAATCCACAAAAAACATCCTCATAATTAGGCCAGTTCGTAATACATAGGAAGTGGTTTGGACTCCCACGTTAAACTGTAGTTCTCTTAGATATGCCATTGACTGTTGGGCTACTAATTAACAGTTCTGTCTAAGGAACATGTCAGCCTTAGTCAGTTACAATACTACAAGATCGCGCCACAATCATCCTACTCTCATTTCTCATTCATACCTAACCTAAAATACCTTGGTAGGTTTCCATTTCAGTTAAAAGTATAAAGTATAAAGTTGTGAGAGAAAAAAAGGAACCAATGAATATATACGATTAGTTTATATGGAGAATAAATAAATGAAACTTGGATTAAGAAAAATCCATTTCAGTGAAACCCACAGGACAAAAGCAAGTAAGCTAAACTCTGATGTAAAAAAATATTGAAAAGTAATAAATTTTAAAATTAGGCTTGGTCGTTACGGAGTTTGGTATTTTTTTAGGTTCCAAACTCTAAACATTTGACTACCCGAGACTCCAAGGTACCTTTTCTTTACGTAATTTGGTAAAAATAATGTTTGAGATTTAAACATTTTCTTAAGGAAATTAGATAAAAACTGTCCAATCTTTGAAGTTTGGTTACTTAGTTAATTAACGTTAAAGTAAATTCGGTCTTATGTTGCGTTAAAGTCACGTGGTGTTCACAAACACATAACCGAAGCTCCCGCTTATCCGGTTGTCGGATACCCGAGATTCTACTGTACTACATTCATGGAATTTATAGTAATACTACCCATATTTGACACAATAAACAGCTACTACGGTTTATCGAGGTTTCCCAGTTCGTTCCACCAAGAAGCCGCATAACCGAGACCGCGTGTACACGTGCGATCAGAACCTCCGTGTTCACCACCAATCAGTAGATCATTATCCAAATCGGCTGAGGATGATTAATGACTCCAATCACCATACGGCACGGAGCAGCGATCATTAATGTGGTCTTATTAATGAAGGGTTGGCTCTGCTCGCCGGGACTCGCCAAGGGCGGTTGTTAGGGGCGCTAGTGTTTGAATAATCCGGACATTTGATCCTGCAGAACCGATTACGTTTGAATGATGTTAACTAGTCTTGAATCCTTCTAGGAATTAATATTGATTGATGAATAACAACAAATAGGTGCATATGTAGAGACATTTTGGATTCATATATGTAGGATTTGTAAGTCTTATTTCGCAGTAACACGGCTATAAGATCGCGCCACAATCATCGTACACTCATTTCTCATTCATACTTGGCTTAACATACCTACCTGGGTAAGTAACCATTACAAAAAGTAAACAATAATTAGTAACTTTAACAACATACTATCTACATACTATCATCATATGAACATACTATCAACATACTATCTTGAACATGGCGAGGAACTTCTTTTGCTAGACTAGCCTATGTATTATTCTTACACATACTGATATTCTTACTTATGCCATATAAATAGTATTACTATGTATACTATGAAGAATACTAGGATAGATAACTACTAGTAATTAGTTTTAATACATTTTTGACGTTATCTGTTATACATGTGTGTCTTGATAGACAATAAAGATACTCTTATTCTTAGATAACAAAATAACGTCCTTCGCTAGGGGACTTTCGGAACCTCTTTAACCTCTTTGATGGTTAGAGAACAACAAATTCAACTCAACAAATTCCTAAGCTTACGACCCAGAATAACTTCCTTAGTCTAGGTACCCTCGATAACTTCGCTAGCTATGAGACCCTCGATAGCTTCCTTAGCTAGAAGACCCTCGATAGTTTCCTTAGCTAGAAGACCCTCGATAGTTTCCTTAGCTAGAAGACCCTCGATAGTTTCCTTAGCTAGAAGACCCTCGATAGTTTCCTTAGCTAGAAGACCCTCGATAGTTTCCTTAGCTATGAGACCCTCGATAGTTTCCTTAGCTATGAGACCCTCGTTAGATTCCTTAGCTAGAAGACCCTCGATAGTTTCCTTAGCTAGAAGACCCTCGATAGTTTAGCTACGACCTCGATGTTTCCTTAGCTAGAAGACCTCGATAGTTTCCTTAGCTAGAATACCCTCGATAGTTTCCTTAGCTAGAAGACCCTCGATAGTTTCCTTAGCTATGAGACCCTCGATAGTTTCCTTAGCTAGAAGACCCTCGATAGTTTCCTTAGCTAGAAGACCCTCGATAGTTTCCTTAGCTAGAAGACCCTCGATAGTTCTTAGCTAGAGATCGTTAGTTCCTTAGCTAGAAGACCCTCGTTAGATTCCTTAGCTAGAAGACTCGTAGTTCCTTAGCTAGAAGACCTCGTTAGTTTCCTTAGCTAGAAGACCCTCGTTAGTTCCTTAGCTAGAAGACCCTCGTTAGTTTCCTTAGCTAGAAGACCCTCGTTAGTTTCCTTAGCTAGAAGACCCTCGATAGTTTCCTTAGCTAGAACCCTGTTAGTCCTTAGCTAGAAGACCCTCAATAGTTCCTTAGCTAGAAGACCCTCGATAGATTCCTTAGCTAGAAGACCCTCGATAGTTTCCTTAGCTATGAGACCTCGATAGATTCCTTAGCTAGAAGACCCTCGATAGTTTCATTAGCTAGAAGACCCTCGATAGTTTCCTAGCTAGAGACCCTCGAGTTTCCTTAGCTAGAAGACCCTCGTTAGTTCCTTAGATAGAAGATATAGTTTCCTTAGTAGAAACCCTCGTTAGTTCCTTAGCTAGAAGACCCTCGATAGATCTTAGCTAGAAGACCTCGTTAGTTTCCTTAGCTAGAAGACCCTCGTTAGATTCCTTAGCTAGAAGACCCTCGTTAGTTTTTAGCTAGAGACCCTCGATAGATTCCTTAGCTAGGACCCTCGATAGTTTCCTTACTAGAGATCTAGATTCCTTAGCTAGAGACCCTCGATAGTTCCTTAGCTAGAAGACCCTCGTTAGATTCCTTAGCTAGAAGACCTCGATAGTTTCCTTAGCTAGAAGACCTTAGTTTCCTTAGCTAGAAGACCCTCGTTAGTTCCTTAGCTAGAAGACCCTCGATAGTTTCCTTAGCTATGAGACCCTCGTTAGATTCCTTAGCTAGAAGACCCTCGATAGTTTCCTTAGCTAGAAGACCCTCGTTAGTTTCCTTAGCTAGAAGACCCTCGATAGTTTCCTTAGCTATGAGACCCTCGATAGTTTCCTTAGCTAGAAGACCCTCGATAGTTTCCTTAGCTATGAGACCTCGATAGATTCCTTAGCTAGAAGACCCTCGTTAGTTTCCTTAGCTAGAAGACCCTCGATAGTTTCCTTAGCTAGAAGACCCTCAATAGTTTCCTTAGCTAGAAGACCCTCGATAGTTTCCTTAGCTAAAAGACCCTCGTTAGTTTCCTTAGCTAGAGACCCTCGATAGTTCCTTAGCTATGAGACCCTCGTTAGATTCCTTAGCTAGAAGACCCTCGATAGTTTCCTTAGCTAGAAGACCCTCGATAGTTTCCTTAGCTAGAAGACCCTCGATAGTTTCCTTAGCTAGAAGACCCTCGATAGTTTCCTTAGCTATGAGACCCTCGATAGATTCCTTAGCTAGAAGACCCTCGATAGTTTCCTTAGCTAGAAGACCCTCGATAGTTTCCTTAGCTAGAAGACCCTCGATAGTTTCCTTAGCTAGAAGACCCTCGATAGTTTCCTTAGCTAGAAGACCCTCGATAGTTTCCTTAGCTAGAAGACCCTCGATAGTTTCCTTAGCTAGAAGACCCTCGATAGTTTCCTTAGCTATGAGACCCTCGTTAGATTCCTTAGCTAGAAGACCCTCGATAGTTTCCTTAGCTAGAAGACCCTCGATAGTTTCCTTAGCTAGAAGACCCTCGATAGTTTCCTTAGCTAGAAGACCCTCGATAGTTTCCTTAGCTAGAATACCCTCGATAGTTTCCTTAGCTAGAAGACCCTCGATAGTTTCCTTAGCTATGAGACCCTCGATAGTTTCCTTAGCTATGAGACCCTCGTTAGATTCCTTAGCTAGAAGACCCTCGTTAGTTTCCTTAGCTAGAAGACCCTCGATAGTTTCCTTAGCTAGAAGACCCTCGATAGTTTCCTTAGTTAGAAGACCCTCGATAGTTTCATTAGCTAGGAGGCCCTCAATAACTTCCGGAGCTGAAAGACCCTATGTAACTTTCCTAACTAGGAGGCGCTCGATAACTTCCGGAGCTTGAAAACCCTCGATAACTTCCTTAGCTGGAAGACACTCGATAACTTTCGTAGCTAGAAGACCCTCGATTACTTCCGTAGCTGGAAGGCTCTCGATAACTTCCTTACCTGAAAGACCCTCGATAACTTCCGTAGCTAGAGTACCTTCGGTAACACCCTTTCGTGCACCAATTCAAGTTAAAAGAACAAATATTTAGGGAACCCTTGATAACTTTTATTGCTAAAAGTGAAAGTGCTAGACGCGATAACACTCCTATGATCAATATCACCTTTAGATTTACGAATGCACCAAGCTCTTTGTATCCGGCGAGAACCAAAACGAAAAAGACGCAGCAAACGAGGTGGAATGACGAGGTGAGGCGTGACGTCACTGATGATGCGCTGATGCGCCACCAGAGGGCATTACTGCCGCTTCGTTATAAGCCACAGTTACTGACGCCTCGTTGGCCCCAGACCGCAGGCTTCACGAGACCGAGCTGCATCTTGACAAAATATACTTTATGGTTGTTAGTAATTTTTCATACTGCTTTGCTGCTTGTATTTTCATCTGCGTTTTCACGTGGATATGTCTAAGCTCGGGAGGGGGTACTAGATTGCTAACAACTCCTCCCAAAAACATGGAACATGTCAGCCTTAGTCTTGCCACAATCATCTTATACTCATTTCGAATTCATACTTGGCTTAAAATACTTTAACTTTTAACTGAAATGTCAACCTACGAAAGTAGGTATTTTAAGCCAAGTATGATTGAGAAATGAATGTAGGATGACTGCGGCGCTTTTTTGGAGTCTTGTTACTTACTAAGGCTGACATGTTCCTTATACAGAATTGTTAATTAATAGCCAACAGTCAATAGCATAGCTAAGAGATCTAGGGTTTAATGGGGAGTCAGACCCACTGCTTCTGAATTACGAACTGATCTAATTATGAGGATGGTCTTTGCGGATTAACGAAATATTTCAATAGTGCAGTAAATATTAATAGACAACACATCTGTCTTTGTCATCGATATGATTCCGGTAAGGATCGATTTTCAAAATGGTTTCTTCAAGGTTCGGCGCCAGGAGGGCAGGAGGGAGCCACGGGTCGGGGCAGGTCGCCGATTATGTAGGTGTGACTGCAGGTGGAGTCCGTTACTCTCTTTGGCAATTACCGCCCCTTTGGATATAAATCTGGGTCAGCCCTTATTATAGGGCAGTTCGCGCACCTATCCCAACCTTGTATTAGGAGGCATTAAAGGTGTTTAGTGGCCGCTGAAGAGTCTGCCTCCCGATCTGGGTCTTCGGGACCGATAGAACTCGTTATAGTTGTTAATGTGGAAACTGGTTGCTAAACGTAATTAGAAAATAATAATTATTATGATCAGGTGCGAATTGAAACAATTTTCTTTGGTTAGCTTCTTATTCATTTGCTCTCGTTTTTGTAAAATACTTTGATAGCTTTGAATGTGTCGCTAAGTATATTTACGAAGTAAAATGTCTAGAAGTAATAATATCATTCACGTAGCAAGGAACCTTCTTTCTCATTTATAATATTATTATTATATATAAATGCTGTAAACCATAACTTTTAATTAGACCAGTTTGTAATAATTCAGAGGCGAAATCGTGGTTTGGATCTCACGTCAAATTGTAGGTTCTTCAGATTACATTGGCTGTTTGGCTATTAATAGGCAGTTCTACCTAAGGAACATGTCAGCCTCAGTCAGTAACAATACTAAAAGATCGCACCACAATCATCTTACAATCATTCCTCATTCTACGTGGCTTAAAATACATACCTAAGACGCATAGGTTACATCGTTATTTCAAAAGGTAATAGTATCGCGAGGTCCGAACGGATTTTGTCTCTGAATTACATACTGTTCTAATTATAACGGTGATCTTCGCAGATGAAAGTAATATTCAATTGTGCGGACGTTAATCCACACAAGGTCACACATTCTCCGATCATCGCTTCATAGCTATGCCAGGAGTTGAGCGCCACAAACACCTATGAATGGGAATGCTCGGAGTACACAGGCCAGCTTTGTCTCTGGTATCACAGAATCTTGGTTGTGGCCAATCGATTGTGAGCTAGCTCTGTTGAGTCTCGTGGAAGCGGATTACCGCTTAATCGACCATCGACTATCGACCGGTCGATATCGATCACGATCATTAGAGCAGGTCGGAGTAATAACACAGGCTGACATTAGAGCCGTTAGAACGATACCATCTCCGGGTGAGAGCCACGCGCCCGCGTCTGTGTCGCACTCTAGTGGAAAACACAAGAACTACCGATATCAGGACCGTTGAGCACGGTATGCGTTCGGATATAGCAAAAAGTCAAATAAAAAGTTCATGGTTTATCCAAAATAATATGACACTCGCATATCTGTAAAAATGACGGAATTAAAAGGTTATGGACTTTTAAATTATTCTTTATTTTCCGGAAAAATGAAGTTATAAAGTAATTAGAAATTTACTAGTTAAAAACTTAAAAAACGTATTTTAAGTTACTAAATGTACGACTATTGGTTTTAGAGAAATATAAAATTTTCCATCCGAGGTAAAAGCAGTACGTTGTCTGAGAGCGTAAAATGCTATTTATGGAGAATAATATTAATTAAAATTTTATCCATATTTATCGGCCGTTTTTCATGAAACGGATACGGTCTTTGGACGTGGATACTCGTATGACGGAGCTCTGGATGGGTGTTGGTAATTTTTGCGACCAAAATTTGAAACAGTGACGTCATTTTGTTACTGACTTCATAGTTTGGTTGTAAGAACAGCTGTTAGATGAACTGAAAACGTTTCCTTTTAGACATATCCATTTAACCTATTTCCCACAGGGAAGTAAATACAATATTTTAGATTTAAGAATTACTCAAGAACACTACAGGAATTTCCGTCCACGCCACATCACAGTTTGGACCCCTCCAAGGAAGTGTTATTCCAGGGTAGATTTCTCTTCACTGGACTGTTTGTATCACACCCCAATACTCCAAAGACATCAAAGAGCCCTAGGCGGATCTGTGCGCACTATCCTTACACATGTCCAAGGGGCAGGACAATTCCACAAGGAGGACAAAGGCGTCAGAGGTCCCGGGTCACTCCCGGCTCATTGACGACTATGATGGATGGGGTTCCGCCCCCGCACACCCCCTCTTGGTGGGGGCGAGGCCCGGCCAGGAGGTCTAGGTCAGGTTGGGTATGTATTCCTTATGAGTGTTCTGCAATCGCAACGAATTGAAGCTGGGTTAAAGCGTTTGATTCTGTGCTCTGTCGCCATTTGTGTATATGCTATTATACTTTGGGGAGCGCGCTGGTCTAGGGGTACAGCGCGGTGCTTTGGTGCCCAAGGTCCCGGGTTCAAATCCCATCAATGGCTTTTGGCTATGTGATAATGTTGCAACCCACTAGGTCTAGCCTGATGTAATGTGCAAAAACGGTTCCGGGCGATGAACTAGTTCAAAAAGTCCTGGGATGAGAAGGTGGGAAAAAATGATAGTCATTTCCTATCTGACGGTAGACATTATTATTAGCTTTTAACTGTACCTTTCTTAGATGGCGACCAACCCAAGTTAACTCTTCTCCGGTTAATTTTGAAATGGGTCTTAGCTCTGGGGGAGTTGGCAATTTGCGCAACCAAAATTTGAAACAGTGACGTCATTTGGTTACGCTTGGTTATAAGAGGAGCTGTTTAGATGGACTGAAAACATTTCCTTTAGACATATCCATGATCTAACCTATTTCCCGCAGGGAAGTAAATGCAACCCTTTTTTACTAATAAAACTATTCAAAGTATTCTTATATTAAAGGTGTGTTGGTCCAACCAAGTAAAAACTATAGTGGCATTTTTTCAAAAATCAACGATAAACCATAAATGAGAAAGTGTACGGTTATAAAAGTTCCGAAATACTGTAATTGGATAACAAATAATTATTAAATTAAACACATTAACTATTGCCATTAATGGGGTACACGATAAATCTACATACAAATAACCCTGTCTAAGGTTCCCGCCCTAACATCAAGCTCGGACTGTCTCTCCTGTTATAAAGGGCCTGTAATTTCTGGGACCACCGTCAAAGTGAAATCAAGGGTCGGACTGCTACTATTAACCATCTAATAATCTGGTTTATTTTCAGCAGGTGGTTCCGGGGTTCGAGTCTCGCCTCCCACGAAGGACCGGGTCACCGTTTCCATTTCAATTAACAGAAACTTAATTAAACAAGTTGTTTGAGAAGTGGAGGCTGGGTAGTATGGGATTATATCTAATGTCATGTCAGTGGGTATTGAACCGGGAACTATCTGGTCTCGGACTGGTGGATTATATCAAACGTCATGTCAGTGGGTATTGAAGTGGGAGGCAATGGTTCGGTGATAAACAAAGTTCTAACATTTTGTGATGATTCGATTTTGCACTTAGATGCCGTGTTCTTTTTGCGTACAAAAAAGCAACATCAACTAATCACATGAAACCTTAAAATCTGGAGCTATTGACGGACGGTTATCGTGTTAATGTGAGAATTAATCAATATTAACATTCCTAGATAACGGACGAGGTTGTCTTTGTCTACATATGTCATCGAATCTATTTCACTTATAACACTCACCCTTCTAGCTTGGGTCGGTGTCTTATATACGAAATTGGTGGACGAGTTTCAGAAATACACAGAAATAGCACAAATGTAAATCCATATCAGGCACAGTCGAATCTGTACTGCCATTACTAGAGCACAGCACACTTTTTTCGAGTGTTCATATTCATCATCTTAACTACGTTCTACAGGTAAGTAAATACTGTACATTTTTTGGTTTGGATTCCATGTGATAACAAATTTTTGACCGTTTTTGAACGTAGAAAATGTGGGGGATAGTAAAGTATATTACGAAGAGTAAAGAGTTTATTTGCCAGTTCTACACGTCATTGCATTACATATTACAAAAACATATGACTGGGATTAGTTAAGTCCAGGACCTTCAGTTCCGATCCCAACGAGATAATGCAGAGTAAAGTTCACAACTAGGACCAGACTAACATACGGGGCTTGAACCAGGACTCCAGGAGGTCCGAAGGTCCGGGAACGTGCCTCGGAGAGTTTTTGGAAGAAAGGGAGTCAAGGGACTACGCCCCTCGCGCTCCGCCCACGGCGTTGTGTCCGATTATCGACGGAAGTCAACCGATCGGAATAGTGACAAAGGCGCGGGCACCTGGCTCGGTTCGAAAGCTGCTGAAATTGATTTCATGACGATTCTGCGAACCGACGCTGCTAAGAGGTTCCTGATGGGTGTGTCCGATGGGAGTCGGCTCCTCCGATGTTTACGGTGGTTCGGGCGTGTCGAGACCCTCCAACATTCGATAGCGATGGAGGTGGTATCAAATATGACTGTTATAATGTTGACTGGGACCGTGGCGTGTCCTGTAATCCAGCTACTTGGACGTCACGAATTGTGGATAGTTGTGAGCGATGGTCGCTGGGTGTAGTGTTCTCTAGTGTAGATTAACGTCCGCACTATTGAATTCTACATTAATCCCCAAAAACCATCCTCAAACTATACCAGTTCGATTCAGAGGCAGTGGTTCGGACTCCACGTTAAACTGTAGGTCCCTTAGATATACGATTGGCTGTTGGTCTTTTTAATTAACAGTTCTGTTTAAGGAACATGTCACCATTAGTCAGTAACAAGACTATACAAGATCGCGCCACAATCATCTTACACTTACACTCATTGTTCATTCATACTTGGCCTAAAATACCCGCCTGGGTAGGTCGCCATTTCAGTTAAAAGTAAAGTAAAGTAAATATAGTATTTATTTGCTTAGACAATACGGATGGTTCTCCGTAACGTTTAGGTTAGCCAATTTTCCTGACGAGCAGTAGGTATCACGTGTTTGGGTTAGAAAATGTTCAAGATGGCGAACGTAGGTAAATGATAGGTTAGGGAGCGTTTGGGTTAGCGAATGTTCAGGATAGCAAACGTAGGTGAATGGCAGATTAGGAAAAGTTTGGGTTAGCGAATGTTCAGGATAGCGAACGTAAGTGAATGGCAGATTAGGAAAAGTTTGGGTTAGCGAATGTTCAGGATAGCGAACGTAGGTGAATGGCAGATTAGGAAAAGTTTGGGTTAGCGAATGTTCAGGATAGCAAACGTAGGTGAATGGCAGATTAGGAAAAGTTTGGGTTAGCGAATGTTCAGGATAGGGAATGTAGGTGAATGACAGGTTAGGGAACGTTTGGGTTAGCGAATGTTCAGGATAGGGAATGTAGGTGAATGGCAGGTTAGGGAACGTTTGGGTTAGCGAATGTTCAGGATAGGGAATGTAGGTGAATGGCAGGTTAGGGAACGTTTGGGTTAGCGAATGTTCAGGATAGCGAACGTTGGTGGATGACAGGTTAGGGGACGTTTGGGTTAGCGAATGTTCAGGATAGCGAACGTTGGTGGATGACAGGTTAGGGAACGTTTGGGTTAGCGAATGTTCAGGATAGCGAACGTTGGTGGATGACAGGTTAGGGAACGTTTGGGTTAGCGAATGTTCAGGATAGGGAATGTAGGTGAATGACAGGTTAGGGAACGTTTGGGTTAGCGAATGTTCAGGATAGCAAACGTAGGTGAATGGCAGGTTAGGGAACGTTTGGGTTAGCGAATGTTCAGGATAGGGAATGTAGGTGAATGGCAGGTTAGGGAACGTTTGGGTTAGCGAATGTTCAGGATAGCAAACGTAGGTGAATGGCAGATTAGGAAAAGTTTGGGTTAGCGAATGTTCAGGATAGCGAACGTTTGGGTTAGCGAATGTTCAGGTTAGGGAACGTTTGGGTAAGCGAATGTTCAGGATTGCGAACGTTTGGGTAAGCGAATGTTCAGGATAGCGAACGTAGGTGAATGACAGGTTAGGGACAGAATCGTATTCGATGTTAGGATGAATGGTTCACACTTAATATCACTATAAATTTTTGTTGTTCATAATGTCAACTTATTTGCGTTTCAATTATGTAACAATTTTCTTTGAAGTATTTATTTCAGACGTTTATGGGAATTTGTAAAAATGGCGGGATGGTTATTATAAACGTTTGGGTTAGCGAATGTTCAGGATAGCGAACGTAGGTGAATGGCAGGTTAGGGAACGTTTGGGTTAGCGAATGTTCAGGATAGCAAACGTAGGTGAATGGCAGGGTAGGGAACGTGTGGGTTATCGAATGTTCAGGATAGGGAATGTAGGTGAATGACAGGTTAGGGAACGTTTGGGTTAGCGAATGTTCAGGATAGCGAACGTTGGTGGATGACAGGTTAGGGGACGTTTGGGTTAGTGAATGTTCAGGATAGCAAACGTAGGTGAATGACAGGTTAGGGAACGTTTGGGTTAGCGAATGTTCAGGATAGGGAATGTAGGTGAATGACAGGATAGGGAACGTTTGGGTTAGCGAATGTTCAGGATAGCGAAAGTTGGTGAATGACAGGATAGGGAACGTTTGGGTTGGCGAATGATCAGGTTAGGGAACGTTTGGGTTAGCGAATGTTCAGGATAGGGAATGTAGGTGAATGACAGGATAGGGAACGTTTGGGTAAGCGAATGTTCAGGATAGCAAACGTAGGTAAATGACAGGTTAGGGAACGTTTGGGTTAGCGAATGATAATGGCGGACGACGGAGTTTATTCCAGAGTTGTCCATGTGTGGTGACCATAAACGTCCGACTCGTCCCTCGGTTTGACCTCCACGCGGTGTTCCGACGGTCTGGTCTGACCTCCACGCCGCCTCTTCCAGACTCCCGTCACCCGGCTGTCCTCCCCCCTGTTAATGAACACGGTGATTAAAACTCTCCGTAACACTGGTCGGATTAGATGCGCCGAGGAGGAGGTCCGCTTAGCATGCAGCGTGCGGGCCGTTGCAACACCCGGGCATGTGGGCGACAGAGCGACGTACGAGCAGTGGACACGGGTTGATATAACTAATCCTGTTACTGTACAGAGTAACGCTATACAACAAATATATAACATGCGGCATTTAGTTGGGTGTGTTGAACAGTCAAAAACATTATAAATATATGTACACTAGCTGACCCGGCGAACTTCGTAACGCCTCACAGTGAACACATGTTAACTTTAAGATTGGCCATGTTCTGAAGTCGAATAGCAATACGGCTTCATTGTGAAAGGTTATATATTCTGGGTCGCTGCATAGTGAATAACAATACTGAATTGATAAAACATATTAATAACATTCCCATAAAACAAATAAATCTGAGTGGATTAATTCACAATTTTCAAATCCAATCCAAACCCAAACGAAACCTAACTGTAATACGGCTTTTATAGGAAGGATATACAACAGCTGATTATTATAATAAACGTAATATTATAAACATTGTAATTATCATATAAACACGTGACTTTAATCAGACAGAAAATAAAAATATAAATACATAATCCCCCAAAACCGTAAACTATTAACGTGGTGAATAAAGCTGTTCATTTTTTACAGGACACATTTACTTCATAGTTTAACATTAATGAATGATTCAGATGGCATTGGATAGTAAAGAATATTGCTAATGGAAAGTAAACCAATCAGCTGTAGCTAAGAAATCAAATGTTTTCATTGTAGACATTTTGTAAACAAACTTACTCTCCATAAGGTTAACATTAGAAATTTAAAACGTCATAAAATGGAAACTTATGGGGTTTTCGAAAATATTTTTCCACTAAAACCTTCCCGGACACATGTAGAGCAACTTCCTAAAATTTCATGGCGATCGGATGAGTAGTTTGGCAACGCATAAAGGACATACATACAGACATACATTCAATTTTATATATAGAGATTATACACTAACTATACTGCATGGACGTAGACATGCCATTGTCAGGATTGAATACGGAGTTTTGTACCTTAACTCGGCTGTTGTGGATGTAAAATATACTTCGGACTATCTGTCATGTTGTACCGCAGATATTATCAGAGATGAATTATAATAAAATCCCATAGTTTATTATTCAGAGTGTGGCGGATAAACCAAACGATTTTTCAATCATTATCACTAACACCAGTAGTGATAAATATAACATTTTACAATTCACAAAAACATTTAATTATCATGGTAACATTTTGGTGACACAAATCTTTACGCGTAAGGTCGTAAATATATTTTACAAATCGGCAATATAATATTTACACTTCTTTCAGACCACCAAATCTGAAGTATCTGCTATTTGATGAGGGAGTTAACTTCGAATTCATGCAGTATTTTGTATTTTAAACTCCAGAATAATTTTGGCACTATTTAATTCCTCACCCATATATTCACAACTACATACGAACAACAGCTACACGTCCATACTATTATAATTGTAATTTGTGTATTTTCAACATCAGTGTCGATAAGGAGCGTTTCAAACTCTGGTCTTGTTACGAACTAATGACTACTTGTTGTTAGACTCGTATTATTAATTAATATCCTAATTACAAAAATGGCAACTCATCCTGGATTTTAACCGATGAACTTCGGTATAAAAGATGAGGAGTTACCACTGAACTATCGACGATCTGGCTGTATCTTCACGCTGACATAGTTATCCCGAGTGGTCACCTTAAGAGTCTGCATCAGTGGTAGCCATTTTGAATTTTAGTCCCGTAAGAGCAATGTTAAATTCTGGCGGAACATACCTTCACTTTGGCGTCAGTAGTGGCGTTAATTATCAAAGTATCAATGTAAAACTTTGGAAGTACATTGATGAGATGAGACCTTTTAATATGTTCAAAAATTTAACTTGATATAAAAACAAAAATCCAGGAATATTTTACAAAATAAGTCATTATTATTTTATTATTGAGAGCGAAAATAAGAAGTTCTGTAAGGTGGTGCCCTGGAGGACTGTAATACCTTTAATTTGACACCTCTTCCGTCAATAGGCAATAGGTCAAGGAGATATAGGCGCCAGAATTTAACATTGCTCGTATGGGACAAAAATCCAAGATGGCTACCACTGATTCAGACTCTTAACTTGCTTCATTTACCGCATATGAGGGAAATTTTACTTTTGAATTATTATCATTACTGTACACAAAATAAGACTACTTTACAGCTTATACATCCATCTACATTCTACCCATAATTTATCAGGTCTGGTTTGATCACAATTCAAAGAGAGCCTACTCCTTTCCGTGGCTACATGGTCCAGTCTCCGGGCGCGCCCATGGCCACTTCCGCCGTGTTCGACAATTATCAGCTGTTCGCCACTTCCGGTCACACCCGGTCAGTTATCACGGCGCGTCTGACCGGTATTATAGGTTATGACCTTGCAATTACTTGTCAAACTTTAGTTTTGAAGGTGAATTTTAGAGGATCTAGGACAAACCAATTAGAGTTTTATAAGAAAAATTATGCGTCAAAATATTTTAAATTTTCGGAGAATATATATTTTTTAATATTAGAGGTTCTCAAAGGGAATAGCAGAGGTTATCGAAGTATTAGTTCGATTTAGCGAGGTTAACTGTAATTAGGGAAACATTCTGAACTTTTTAAAATATATTCTATTTTGCTTATAAACCGTCAACAGCTGATAACGAGGAAATAATTACAAAAATTATCCCAAAAAGTTAAATCTCTACTCATTTAAGAGCTAAAGACCATCGTAAACCGACTCGAGTTAAATTTTATCTCTTTAATTACCCAGGCCCCACCTCGGAGTTCGTTTCGGCGCCACTTTGAAAGTGGTTGACTGATGGTGTGTTCTGGGCCCTAAAATAACTCACCCGTTACCCCGCGAAGAAAAGAGTCGGGCAAAGGGCAAAAAAACCAGCACCTCCTCTTAATTGGGGCAGCTCATTTGGTAGGGGTTGAAACCGAGGGCGCAAGGTGTCTGCCCTTGGAATGCGTTAATTGCAATGTTTGCTCAATAGACTATTAATTGACTCTCGGAAGCCTATAGAAGGGTTAATTTATCTTCAGCGCGTTTCCACCTGCCGCACCCTTGTCTTGTGCTTTATCTTTTATCTGGAGGATTTTAATGATAGCGCTGGAGAGAAATTAAGATTTGCCTAAGTGATTTTGGTTGTCCTTGGTTGTTTTAGGCTGTGTTTTTTTTTTTGTTTTGCTGTGGGTTTCATTGTTCTTGTTGTCGTTGTGGTTGTTTTGTTTCGTTGTTTGTTTCTTTTTTGTTGCTGTTTTTGCGTGCTGTTTTTTCTGTTTGTGTTTAGATTACGGGTTGTCCCGAGGCGTCCGTTCCTGTTCCTGTATCTCCACTATGCTATTAGCCTGCTTTGTTATTTACGTGGAATCCTCACTGTTAGAGAGGATTTTGCTAATTGGGCTCGGGTTTAACAGGTCGACTAGATAATTAGTTCAAGAAAGTTACCTTATCTAGAGGAAGGTTGAACGGAACACCTTCTACAGATAAGACACAAGTTATTCAGTCAAAGATGTCAGAATCGTGTATTTAAAAAGTCTGCAGTACAAGAACAATGTTAAAAATTCTTAAACATGCCTGTCTTTAAAATCAAATTTTTAAAATTAAGATACATATGAGTGTTTCAGTAATATATTTATCAGTAATTTATTTCATTAAAATTTTAATAAACCTTTTTTAGAGTGCAGCTGATAGTAAGTTGAAAATCTAAATTTTGATTAGATGGATGATTAGACACCATAAAGCGTTTAACATGACACCTAGTACAAGTGTTTCTAATAAAAAAGGAAATTCCCAGTGATATTTTAAATTTTCTTATGGAAAGTGAGTAAAGAAAGTACTGCAGATCAGCAGTCAAAGGTCAACAGTTTGATTCTGGACTAAGAATTTTGAATTAAATGGTTTAAATATCTCTATCTGTAGAAATCCTAGTAGTTGAAGTAGTTGCGCAACTATAGTTTCGGCCTACATTTAGGCCATCATCAGGTATAAGGAAATTAGTTTCAATTATTATCTATCACTACGTTGATATTAGGTAGAATCAAAAATGAAGCGCTATAGATGGGTTTTGATCGCTCAATAAGAATTCTAAATATTTTATTAAATAATTACAAACTTATACCTATCATTTTTAAACTCTGTAAAGGTTCTTCATGAGTCGAAAGTGGATTTGATAAACTTGAGCCCTACTATCATTGAAGCTTAGAGGGTAAACTATATTGTCTATGTATCTCCTTTCTCACTGCCAATCGGTTTTCTCAATCTTACCCACTTCTCGATTCCCTGAAGATACTCATTTTAGGAAATTTTTTAATTAAAAGAAAAGAAATGAGATAGACAAGTGACAAAAATTGCAAAGGTATACGTTTAATAATTTTGGCATATATTAAGAAAACAATAGTTAAGACACTGTTTTCGGGAAATCAGCGTTAAAATCAATTTAGTCCCAACACACACAAACATCACTTATGTTTTTTCTCATAACATTCTTCAAACTTAAGGTATACGGTATATCTGCTAGCCTAAAGGTTAGCGTCTTGGACCTCGGTGCAAGAGGTGACGGGTGCGATCCCCGGGATGGCCACAAAATTTAGATGGAAATTCCATATGAAAAACTAGTGATCTTCGAGGCTGCATAGCTGACGCTGAGCCTGCCATTGGCAAAACAGAAAAAAAATCTTCACGTTGTCAAAGAAGAATTAAGATGTGAGAAAATATAAATAGTACAAAAGTGTTTTTTGTGTTTTTGGTGTTTTTGGCGGTCTTTGGTGAAGTTTCCGAACTTCTCTGTCACCGAACAAGTTATATAACATTCACCCGCTCACGACAAGTGGCGTAGGCCTAGACATCCATCACCGCCCGCATGCTAATGTCTGCTTTCGGAATCTCCACAAACCAGATAGTGATCACACGGTCGGCGCTGTAAAAGTGGAATCCCTTATCTCTTGCATCGCGCCACGTGGTCACCACGCTCGCAGGGTGGGAGGGTGGGAGGGGGCACTTTGTGCTTCTGATTCGTTCCGACGCTGACTCCGTGTGGAGGCGGCGATCCTTTGACCCTCGGACCATGTGAGCGCCGCGGGTGTCCGCCTTTGGCTCCGAGCCGATGTCGTCTGGCCGTCCGTCACTTCGGCATCCGGCGACGACGTGGACTCCAAACGTGTTGTTGAAAATTTAAAATTACATCTTGTAAGGCTAAATGGTTGATAAAGAAGGGAATCTTCCTTGTTTTAAACTCATTGTTGTGATGGTGGGTTTATTGTTATTCCGATTTTGATTGTGGACACTTACCATCACGATTAGTTTTTTACTCCCCCCATACGATAGTATAAGATAAGGAGAAAGTATTGTTTTACTTTCTCCCCTATACGATAGTATAAGGAGAAAGTATTGTTTTACTTTCTCCCCCTATACAATAGTATAAGGAGAAAGTATTGTTTTACTTTCTCCCCATATACGATAGTATAAGGAGAAAGTATTGTTTTACTTCCCCCCATATACGATAGTATAAGGAGAAAATATTGTTTTACTTTCTCCCCATATACGATAGTATAAGGAGAAAGTATTGTTTTACTTTCTCCCCATATACGATAGTATAAGGAGAAAGTATTGTTTTACTTTCTCCCCATATACGATAGTATAAGGAGAAAGTATTGTTTTACTTTCTCCCCATATACGATAGTATAAGGAGAAAGTATTGTTTTACTTTCTCCCCATATACGATAGTATAAGGAGAAAGTATTGTTTTACTCCCTCCCCATATACGATAGTATAAGGAGAAAGTATTGTTTTACTTTCTCCCCATATACGATAGTATAAGGAGAAAGTATTGTTTTACTTTCTCCCACTGTACGATAGTATAAGGAGAAAATATTGTTTTTTACTTTCTCCTATATGATAGTATAAGGAGAAAGTATTGTTTTACTTTCTCCCTCTATACGATAGTATAAGGAGAAAGTATTGTTTTACTTTCTCCCCCTATACGATAGTATTAGGAGAAAGTATTGTTTTACTTTCTCCCCCTATACGATAGTATAAGGAGAAAATATTGTTTTACTTTCTCCCTCTATACGACAGTATAAGGAGAAAGTATTGATTTACTTTCTCCCCCTATACGATAGTATTAGGGGAAAGGAGTGTTTTACTTTCTCCTCCTATACGATAGTATAAGGTGAAAGTATTGTTTTACTTTATCCCCCTATACGATAGTATAAGGAGAAAGTACTGTTTTACTTTCTCCCCCTATACGATAGTATAAGGAGAAAGTATTGTATTACTTTCTCCTTGTACGATAGTATAAGGAAAAAGTATTTTTTTACTTTCTCCCTATACGATAGTATAAGGAGAAAGTATTGTTACTTTCTCCATACGATAGATAAGGAGAAAGTATTGTTTTACTTTCTCCCTCTATACGATAGTATAAGGAGAAAGTATTGTTTTACTTTCTCCCCATATACGATAGTATAAGGAGAAAGTATTGTTTTACTTTCTCCCCATATACGATAGTATAAGGAGAAAGTATTGTTTTACTTTCTCCCGATATACGATAGTATAAGGAGAAAGTATTGTTTTACTTTCTCCCCATATACGATAGTATAAGGAGAAAGTATTGTTTTACTTTTCCTCCTATACGACAGTATAAGGAAAAAGTATAGTGTTACTTTCTTCCGCTATACGATAGTATAAGAAGAAAGTATTGTTTTCGTCAACACTTACGAATTTGAGTTTCTGGTGTATGTATCCATTTTAGTGCCCCCTGAATCGAAAAATTGTTTTTTAGAGTGATGTCTATCTGTAAGTCTGTGTGCGTGTTTTCTGGGAAAACAGTAATTTTATAAAATGATTTGACTGTTACCATTAAAACCAACTTAAAAAACTAAACAAATTAGTACTTTCAATCATTAGTCTACAACTAACGGTTCCAGAGAAAAGTTAAATTTAAAGTCTGTGGTAAATACAGTACATTGTATGAGAGCGCCCAATGTTATTCTTATGGAGAATATTAAAAAATCAATTTCTTCCTTATTTCGCAACGGTTTTCTTTGAGACTTGGTATGAAGCGTAAGGTCATTTTGCCCAACTAAACCCACTCAAAAAGCTTGGTAATAAGGAGGGGGTGTTGGGCCCCCGATTTATAATTCCGACTCCATAAAAAATACTGCAGATCCCATAGATATGCCACTGACTGTTGGGCTATTAATTAACAGTTCCGCCTAAGGAACATGTCAGCCGTAGTTAGTAACAAGACTACAAGATCGCGCCACAATCATCTTACACTCATCTCTCATTCATACTTAGCTCAAAATATTTACCTGGGTAGGTCGCCATTTCAGTAACTAACTAGCTAACAACTATCCACAATTCGTGACCTTCAAGTATAGCTGGATTACAAGACACGCCACGGTCACAGTCTAAGAATATACACAGCAGCGAAAAAATGTTAGAAACCAGATTAGATTGGTTTTCGGAGCAGGTCATGAACTTCCTTATTACTCATTAGTTCACTGTCAATCATTGCTGAATAAATTGTAAACATGTTCTATTTACCTAAGAATTAATTTTATAAATAAACAGTTTATATTTGAAAGTAATTAAAATAGCAAATTACAAATACATAAAGATTTAGTGGACCAAGGTTCTAGCATTTACCTCACGTGCACGTGTACACTGACATGCAACCAGATCCCAGATTAGGCGAGGTTCAATAAATCACCTGTTGAAAGTTGTCCCTGTTAATTACGGTAAAAAAAGACAAGTGGTGGGCCAAACGAGCGTCTGGTCCGAAAACAGTTCCAAAACCGGCGTCGGCACGACAGCGCATGCGCTGTAACTGGGGCAAGGCTGCCAACTGCGCGGTCAATATTTATTCATAAGAAAACTTACATTATTGAAAGTTTTTGGGAAATAAAATCTCCCACTGTTTCTTCAGGGATGGGTGAGACGGTAGTATACAAAATTGATCATAGGCTTACAGGTTACAAATCGAAACATGAATGTTGAGAATTAAAAAAAATTGCATTATGGTAAAAAATTTGATAGTGTTTTGAGTAGGATTAGAAAGGATTAAGAGGTTACAACAGAACTGGTTTGTCACGCGTCGGCGATTTTTGAATATTTCACAGTTACCAGAAAGAAGAAATCGATGAGGCAAAAATGTGGGACAGGGGCATTTTAGAGCTTCTGTGTTGTATGCCAGTCAACAGATAAGATATATTAATACTGTGAATATTGCTTTAATATCAAGAAATAATAAAAATATTTCTATTTCTATAAATATTTCTACAAATTTATGAAAATCATGAATTACCATGAATTATAATTCATGGAAAATTGATGAAAATCGTGAAAAACCAATATGATGACGAAACCTGCTCGTCATAGTGATGACGGGCGATATCCGTCATTCGTTGCCAATGGATTTTAAACAAAGCGTTCCATGGTTATTTCTTCTGTGCTAACATTATGAGTCTAGTATTAACCAGCTAGCAAAGTTCACAACACCTCCGCCACCAGATAGTCCTAGATATTTAGTCGAGAAAGAGCAATTTTGAAGTTCCTGAAACATCTCTCTCTTCAAACACGAACCTTCAAATCAAACCTTATCGGATTAGAAAATAGATTCGATTTATTATAAAGATACTAATGGATGATCAAAATTAAATTGTAATTAAATAGATCTCTAAACATTATAATGCGCATGAGGTAAGTGAGAAACAAGACAGATGCTGCAGAGTCTCAAGAATTCCTCCGTCTGATTCTCTGATAACTTCCTCTTGTAGTAGAATGAGAAATGCAGCACTGTAGGGTGTAGGAGAACGCAGCTGGCGTCATGAGTCATCTGTTATCAGCCCGCGGCGCGAGCCACGTGCCGCCCATGACCTTGACCCCGCCTTATCACTACACTTGACTCTTATCAGTGTTCGGGGAACCGCCCGACACTTGTTCCGATATCACTTCACGTTCCAATGCATCGGTAAATATTACCTTCCCAAGTCCCACGCCTACGTTTGCTTTTTGCTTATACTTAATTTCCGCATTTGAAATTTCTAATTTTTTCCAGAAATTAACTACCAGTAAGGCTAAATGATAAATATCATTTGCTGTACACGACAAGCGTAGACAGATCAGCAGATGGCTAGGATCCTGTACCTCCTTAGAGGTTTTCATTGTCTAAGAAAGGTTTTGGTACCTCCACCCTTAAATGATTTAGGATCTTCCACACCGAGTATGGAAGGTCTCCACCAGGACATAGCTCCTCCTGGTTTGGTAAGGGAGGGTAGGTCAACGAGGGCCTCCCACCTTGCAATACGATTGGCCACAAGTGTAGCTTTTTTGGTTTAAAACTATTGTCTTTGTAAATATCGACTTTCTTAGGATATATTGGTATCGACATTCACAGACAGTACGAAAAGAAAGTAAAAAGGTGGGATTCTCGTGAGCTGAAAATTTAGTAATACATGCATATGCAGCCAGACAGAGCAATAGGCCTACTCCTTTTTAGCACATTGGAATATATTTTCCTCTTTAGTCTGGGTATTTTAAATTCTAATCATATCTGTATATGGTTAGTATACTTTTCATTTTATACATATACCGTATTTTCTATTCCTTGGAATTTCTATCTTCTTTTCAATACCTCTTCATCCCATTCTAAAGTCTTTCTCCATTTACATCTTAAACCTCTTAACTTAAACACACTCTCACACCATTTAACACAATTTTACTGAACATTTCAATTTTTTCATTCTCACTTCTTCATTTCTTTAATTTTCAATTTTAGAGCACAAATTACACACCTAAGTGCGTTGGGCAATGTTGAATCTGATATTCCCTGCTGTGGATTAACGTCTGCACTATAGAATACCACGTACAATCATCTCTCGATCTTCAAAATTCGACTAATTTGTAAGGCAGATGCAAAATTGTAATTCGAATCCCACGTTAAACTGTAGGTCCCTTAAATGCCACTGCCTGTTGAGCTATTAATTAGCAGTCCTTTCTAAGGTACATGTCAGCCTAACATCTCCCGAAAATCATCTTACACTTATTTATGATTCATACTTAGCTTAAACACACACTTACGTCAGTTTAACGTAGGCTAATATTAAAGTTGAATTGAGTTATACATCCATGTTTAAACTTGAGCCAACTCCGACCATGCGGCGAGGGGTGCTGCAGGGCAGCGCTCTAGCGCCATTGTTCTTCTCGAGGCATCAATAGACAGGTCTCAGGTCTCAAGGCCCAGTGATGCGCAGCTCGTATTAATGCGTCTCTCTATGCACGGCGCGGCGCGGCGCGGCCCACGTGTTATAATGAGAGCCGGCCTGTAATCTGCCCGGTAGCCGCGTGGGGCGGGACGATCGTTAGCGCTGTTTGAGTAACGCACTTCCATCCTACATGCGTGTACTCGGCTCGGCCGCTCATCCATCAACCGGCACGGTAACGAGCCGGGCACATCAGTCGTCTTCGGTCAGAGACTATTTCGGAAGGAAAAATCTGAATTGAGTTCCCATAGTAGATTTTAGATGTTCAATTCTGGAGGATTCGGAGAATCCAAAAGAGTCGGATATTACTACGGAATATTTTACAGTCATCGGAAAGAAGAGATTCATAAGGATGGAAAAGTAATGATAAGACAGTCTGCCCAATTCCTGGATGAGTAAAGGAACCTCCAAAGCAATCATGATCCAGCCAGGCTCGGGCCAAGGAACACCCTTGGCCAAGTCTTACGTAGACGACGGGCGCGACGTGATCTCCGCGATATTTGAAAATTCAAATCAGTTTGTCTTTGGTCGCGCGACGGTCGCTGAGATCGCTGGGACCCTAGCGACCGCTTTTGAGAGTTGGTTGACTTCTAAGTGAAACTATGTCTCAACTTACTGATCACACAGGGTCTAATCAAAATGTTCAATTGTCATTAGCGTGTGGTTGCGAAATAGTTCTCTGGGTACTGCCGCAATCTTTTGTACAAATGATGACATTCACCTTAGACAAGGCTTTCCGTATATATTATGCTCTTTGTATATCGTTCGGTCACTTTTCTTTTTAAGTATGCGTATGAGAGCGCCGAACTATCCAGCATCAACAACTTGATCTTGTTCTCTTTTGAGAGCATGATAACACTGAAGGATTTGGTCGTCCGCATCACGAGTCCACGTAAGACCAACGTTTTTCCCAAATTATCGTGTCAGGTGGATCGATCCCTCCCGTCGTTTACGTTGGACTGAGCCAAAGACAATTCATACACCAACTCAAAAACTCCAAAGTCCCCCAGGAAATAAAGAGTCTACCCTGGAGCCTTAGACTTTTCAATATAGGACACCCACCCTGTGACAGTGTATCCTCCACCCGGCAAACCATGAATTGATCGTCCAGAAAACACAACACACATTGTAAAGATCGTTCGGGATTTTTCGGTTGAAAATCATCCTCAGAGTTAAATAGAACATAATCGGTGAAAGACTAGGTCTTACGCTCTCCGGATCTTACCCTGTAGATTTTTATTTGTGAAGATATTTTAAAATAAACATACTGTGGAAAATATAAATTACTTAAACCAACGGATCAGAGTAGTGGTCGATGAAGTAGCACCAAATGTTTTTCACAAACTTTATAGGATGAATTAAAATTTTATTGGTCAAGGTAAAGGCCACTCATAGTGCCCATGTTGATGTTTGATAAAACTTAACAACACTGTTTTAGTATTCTTTAAGATTATGTAAATCTTGTTTTTAGACGTGCATAGTTTTGTAAATGCAAGTGTGACATTATTTTGGGGGCAGGCGTTATTGTCTAGTTTACCAGTTACAACAACGTTATAAGTAGTATGAACTGAAGGGGAATCGACTCCAACGGTGGTTATAATTTAAAACCTGTACCCAAATGGACACGTCAGGTCCGCAGGCTCGAGTTTCCTCCAAAATATTATGATAGTCAGGAATTCAAAGCAATTGTAATTCGAGCGGGTCTGGGATGAATGGACGGAGATAATGCCCCAATTTTTCAATCGGTCACGCCATCCGGGCGTGTGTGGTCCCATTAACACCTAAAACTCGCCCCGCTGTAATTTTCTGTTATAATAACTCCATAAATAGGCAGGCCCGAGCGACCTCGCTCTATAACTTACACATGTAATTGGTTAGGAAATATCAGCGACGCAGGTTAGCTGACTGATGAGGCGCCCCGCCGCGTCATGGCGTTCCCCAGGGGAGAGCGTTGGGACCATCGCTATTTCTTTTTTAGAGCTAAACAGTTCAATATTTAGCCATACTATATATATGTTTGGAAGTCTGAAATAGTTTCCAAAATTTGATAGGAAAATTAAACACACACTCTGGTGGGAGTTTAAATAGTTTAAAATAGCAGGCCTATGTACAATGCCGTTGACCGGCAAATTAAATTGAATTAAATCTTACGCAGAAAATGGAAAGATTAACTCTGATAGATTGAGTTAAATTTGATTGTTGAATAATGGCCCCATAGACCTTTTGAAAAAACCTCCAAAGTTATACTTATAAAAACGTTAACGCTTTTCAGAGGATAGAGTTGACACTATTGATGAAATTACAGTAAAATGAAGACACGGTACCAAAGAAATACTGACAAATGATAAGATCATCTCTTTTATTCAACAGTGTGTAGTGTTTATAGTTAACTGGTTATTTTAACACGTGCGCTCTATGTGATTTGGGAAAAATAGAAGAACGTGCAAGTCTTTTCGAGATTTTCCAAATAGTTAGATTTGATTAGACTAATGAAATGGAGACCCTACCACAAGATAGGTATTTTAAGCCAAGTATAAGATGATTGTGGCGTGATCTTGTAGTCTTATTACTGACTAACGCTAATAGCACAACAGCCATGGCATCTAAGGGACCTACAGTTTAACGTGGAGTCCGAACCACTGCCTCTGAATCACGAACTGGTCTAATTATAAGGACGGTCTTCATCCACTGAAGAGAACACTACACCCATCGACCATCGCTCACAACTATCCACAATTCGTGACCTCCAAGAAGTTGAATTACAGTATGACGCTACCGCCCCAGTCAAATATTTTCCCAAACAGTAACCAGCATAATACAGTCATAAGACATCCCATTCAGGGAATTGCATCAACCGAGGTGAACGATTACCATTTCCACGCCGCGAGGAGTTCCCGGACCGCATAATAGGCAGTTAGTGTCACCAGGGAGCGCCACCGCGGAGACGGGAGACGCGAGCACGCTGGAGGCACGAGCGGAACGGAAAAGCCATCGGGAAATCGGGAAAGGAGCGAGGAGCAGCCACCTGTGAGTGGGACGGCATCACGTCTGAGGAGGCCGTGAGAACGGAGTAGAGCCGAGGGTCCCACCGCTCGTGCCGCGCTACTACCGGGGCTGAAAACATCCGACACTGACACCGCACTACTGACTACAGTAGTGTACTGACTGGACATTTCGTGGAGCTGCTGAAGCTGCAACACGTTTAGTTTGAAATGTTACATATTGAACGTAAACGTAATTGACCTACTACTTCCTGTCAAACCGTTCTAATTTGTCAGGACCAACATTTCTAAAAGGTCTTCGAATTGGATGGAATTCACCATGAACTAGCCTTTCGGTTAAACTACGTTCTTGGCAGATCGTTCGGTCACTCTTCTCTTTAAGTACGCGCAGGAGAGTGACGGACTATCCAGCATCAACAATTGTCACTCTATGATCACGATGGATGGATTGTGATTTCAGAACAGAATGGACACGTCCTCAACAATTTTTATCTTGAGTGAGGTTTTTTGCACTGTTTGGTCATGCGCACGCTACTATCGGTCGAACAACTAAATGTTTTCCCCAACGCTGTCGAGTCATGAACCTTCTATTTACTAGAATTTTTTCTGCTTTTTTTTTTTTTATTTATCAACGTAATATTTATATGTTTATAAACCCACTCCCGGTAACTACCGGCTACAAAGTAGCTCCAGCAAGAAACTCGAGAACAAATAACGCTCAACGATTACGTTGTTGAGACGAGGCGTCCGCCGTCCGCCCGGCAATGTCGAGCGGTACGCCAGATTGGAAGGTTTTTAATATAACAATCTCGTAGATCGGATCTCTAACAAGCCATAATCGAAATTACTCGACTACTATAAACATCGATATATCGATATTCATAGCAGTTCTATAACAGGATCTCCTGCCTTCATCTCCGGAGCGTGTTTCTTGTGTCCGGCATCGGGTTTGTAATTTAATCTTGAAACATTACACTTATTTCAAGGTTTCTATAGTTTTGTATGTATTAATGACTAATTTCACTTATATCAATTAAAGTTATTTATTTTATGGGGAGTCCGACGTCCAAATACGTAGTTTTTCGTAGGTCGTAAGTAATTTTTTTTGCTAGTTGTAAATTGTAGACTTTTCTGACCGTTTTGATGCCGAAAACAATAAGTTTTCATAAATTTAGGAGGTTCATCTGGGCGATCCAAGCGACCGACCAAAACGTTGGTCCTGCGGACTCGAGATCCGGGCGTTCTCAACAATGCGGTTGACCAAATCCTTCAGTGTGTCATCATGCTATCAAAAGAGAAAAGACGTTGTTGATGCTGTTACTTATTATTAAATGTTACAAGTTAAATAATGTATATCTGCTAATTTGGTCCAAATAGATTCCTTTTTCAACTTCTTGTGGTAGTTCGTGTGTCTCATATTCCACAAGGACAGATGTTTCTGCACAGCTTCTATTATTTCTTCAACAGACACTATGAAGGAGTTGCAGAATAAACGCAATAAATTATGCACTCAATTAGGTCCATCAGCTTCACAGGTCACCCACACACTGGGGACACTGGCACGTCTTCTTCTTTTCCATGGTCACTGTGATCGCTGAGGTCGCTCACGTAGGACGCTCCACCGTGATGCGATCCCAGCCATCTAAGCGACGGTCGCGACCAAAGAGAAACTGATTTCAATTTTCAAATATCGCTGGGATCCTCCCGTCGCCTAGGTAGGACTGGGCCTTAGGGTGTTGTTATGGCTCGAGCAATCTGTATACGCCTTTTTACTATGTACTCTGAGAATCAAGAAGACTGAACTTTTCCTCCCTTTTTCACTCTTACAAATTCCTTCCTTCTGGAGGCTGTACACATTATTACGCCAGAAGTCGTGCCTAGCCGTCTTTTGGGGTCATCTCAATCCACCAGAATCGAACATCTAACATCTAAATTTGCATTGCTTTGTAATTTCATAAAATCATACAAATCACTAACCAAATAAAAAAATTATTTTGATAACACAATTGGAAAATAATACGTGGATCATGAAGGCATAACCAGAGATCGAGGAGGCAGTGGGAAATTAGCGAACACGTGACTTAATTTATTGGCCGCTTTAATCACCAGAGGTCGCGCACGCGCATGAGAGGCAATCCAGCGGCGCGGCGGCGCACGAACAGCTGATTTACCTCTTTAAATAATCACAGAGTTAAATTACCCCGCCGGTGCCGGTGCGTGCGTGCGGCTTGTCTTTTCTTTTATGCAAAGCCGTAAAGTCTTCCGTTAATGCGCGGCGTATTTCAACGCCTATCGACCTCATGGGGATCTCATTTGGTATTCGATGCGTGAGATGACGCTGTAATTGAATCTGTGGGAATCGTGAGCGCTGACTGCGGCCGAGGGAGATATTCCTTCAACGTAGGGAAATTTCATTTTAAATTATTGTGGAATTTAAAATGCCAGGGAAATATTTACTTTCTCGCCACATAGTGCATGGACCAAGTATCTTTTCGTAAAAATTTTTGAATTTGAGTTGAGAGTGGATATAACAGTTTTTAGGCTCCCTGAATCCAAAAAAGTGGAAGTTTCGGTCTGATGTCAGTCTGTCTACCTCTCTGTGTCTGTATACAAACCCGTAGACCATACTAAAAGTCCGAAGTATGACAACCTCTTAAAAATATGAAAAACACAAATATCTCAAAATCCTCAACGATTTTGATTGAAATCCATAAATTATTTCACGGTTTACAGCTTTTGAGGTTCTAACCAATGTGACACACCACGTCTGTAAAACTAATGGTTCGAAAGTTATGGGCTTTTAAACGTAAAATGAATATTTCCTATATTTTCTGGCAAAACAGCAATTTTATAAAATAATTTGTATTTCACCATAAACTCCGGTATAAAAACCTAAACAAATTCGTATTTTAAATTATTAGTCTACGACTAACAGTTCTAACGGTTTCTACAAGAGTTTTACAGAATATCCCAGAACAAATCCAGAGCTGCCTTGAATCTGCCGTCTCAAGCAGGGATTAAGCTCTTGAACAATCTCCCCGAAGACATCAGGCTGGAGGGAAACTCGAGGAGATTCAGGAATCGCCTCAAGCACTTCTTGGTTCAGGGAGATCCATGTGATTCATGACCACGTTGGTACGGTGACTGTTCTGGATGACACTGGTGAATTAATATAGGTTTTCATTATTAGATTATTGTAATTTATGTAGTATTATTTATTTCTCCAAATGGTCATATACCAATGACGTTTGCTACACAATTGTTTAATATTGTACAATGGCAATAAAAGAATTATTATTATTATTCTAGAGATTTATGTATGTCTTATACTTGTTATGTTTGTATTTCTTTTTTGAGTTTCAAAATTTTGACTTATATCCAATAGAGGTTTGTATTACTTTATATTGTATGGCATATTATGTATTATGGAGTATTCTGCAAACCCTTTTTTGTTGTGTTATATGTTGTGAGGTACGTAAATGCTTAGCCTATGGTGGTAGGTCACGTGTTTCAACAATCAAAAAGGTTTTGTATTACCTAGGGGGGAGGGAATGGCCCAAACAAACAAACAAAATCTCTAACAATTTAATGTATTGTCTCTTGTTTTAGCTTAAGAAATTTGATGATTATTTCTGAGGTAAACTTTAAAGAAGGTTGTAGTATTTAAATTTAATTAAGTGATCAAGTATGTATCAGTCTACTGACACAGTTTATTTAGCTTTTTGAAGGGGAGCAATCATCGATTTTAACTGTATCATAGACTACATTTTACAGAGGGTAAACATTGCATTTGAGGGTAAGTGATTGAGTGAGGTTGACGGGGTATACTCAACCTGAAGCCTCAAAATATCATAAGGCATATAAGGCATTAAGTGTGTTTAAGATTTCTTAGATATAAAATTGTTTTCCTAGTTTCGATGTAAACACAAATGTAGATTTTATAAGATTATAACGCATCTAAGACATTTATGGTTTTTATATGTAAGCAATAAATAGATTTGGTTTGATTTACGTTTCATTAGTTTATTTTCAATTAGAAATTATTTGTTTAAAATACTTTATAAGACTGGCTGTTTTAAATTATTTAATTAAAAAGTACACGTACAGGAGTTATAATTATAAAAAATGACCCACATAAAAGCATGAAGCTAATCAACGTTAGGTAAAAAAGACCACCGCAAAAACCATGCAGAAACCAACCCATTATTAACTTAGATCTAAAACGTGCAGCGGGATCCGAGTGCAGTGAGTAATTGGCCACGAACCGCATAAAATAAGTGGAACGATATTATTGGCTGGGCCGTGGGAGCGAGTAGCGCACGACGCGCGAGTTGCGCATCAGACACGCGCGGGGCGTACGTCTGCGCGCTGGCTAGTAGAGCCACGGCGCATGCGCAGAGCAGGGTGCTGGCAGAGGCACGGCGCATGCGCGAGCGCGACACAGTGCCATACAGTGGGAGCGAGCGAGAAGGAACATTCATAGACACGCCGAAACCGCATTCCTACTCGGCTCGTTTTATTACATTTAGCGCGGACCCCGGCAGCGAAAACGTTGTGAGGGGGCTTTGTGAAATTCATCAATTATAATTCGTCAAGTAATTTATGATTGTTTCCAAATGATACGAGAAACGTTAGACTTGGAATTGGGTGGCTCAGTAGCTATAAAGCCTTATTCATAATTTTAAGGTCACCGGTTCAATCCCAGTATGGATCCAGCACAACTAATACCATACAATTAATTGTACTCCATCTACATAGAAGAATTAGCTTCACGGTTACGTACCCATGATTTTTTTGAGTTCTGGGATCTTTCATGACAAGGTGACTAGAGACAGAGTAGATCCTCCTCAACTACAAAATGCACAATTGTACTCTATCTCCATGGAAGAATGAATTTCGTGGTGACATACTCATGATTACTTTGTACTCTGGAATTTTTCATGACAAAAGGTGACTGGAGACAGAGTAGATCCTCCTCAACTACACATCACTTAATTGTATTCAATCTCCATAGAAGAATAGCCTTTGCGGTGACGTACCCATGAGAGCTTTGTGTTCTGGAATCTTTCAGTACAAAGTAACAGGGAACAGAGCAAGACATTCTCAACTAAATACTACAACTCGTCTAATACCTAACTAAAACCAACAACTATTACTTCATTTCCATAGCCGTCATCACCTTAAACTTTTCATTGATATACCCATGATACCTTTGAATTCTGGAATCATTCATTGTACAAGGTGAATGAGTACAGAGTAGATCCTTCTAAACCAATTATTGTATTTTACTTCCCTGTTGGAAATGGGTTAGATAATGGATATGTCTGAGAGGGGTGTTTTCAGTTCATCTAAACAGCTGTTCTTATAACCAAACTATGACGGCATTAACTAAATGACGTCACTGTTTCAAATTTTGGTCGTCCGAATTGCCAACCCCCCAGAGCTAAGACATATCCATTTCATTAGAACTATAGTGTATTGAACTGTATAAATTAGAAATTTTGACACGACTGTGAACCCTTACCAACCTGAGGGGCAATCATAGTACTGTACTTGTTGAATGACGACAAAGTATAAAGATTCGGACACGATATTAAAATATGCACATTACTGGATTACAAGACTCTAAACTATGTTATGATATTGGACGGTATAAAAAAGTTCTCTAAACTTGGTTAAATTTATCTAAAAATTTAACTAAGTTCAACCACGTCTATACTATTTGTAAAGAATAAATACTGTAGAGTTTTGTTCATCCACTCAGCCGTTGTAGATGCAACATGTACCTCGAACTATCTATCATGTTATATAGTTTTAAAGAGTTGCCTTCTAGGTTGTGGGTTTTTATTGGGATGTAAATGTAGGCTTTTTATAGTAACTCCAGGTACAAAAAATGATTGAATTTACTTCCCTTTGGGAAATTGGTTAGACCATGTATATGTCTAAAGAGAATATTTTCAGCTCCTGTAAACAGCCATTCTTAAAAAACATATTCCATATTACGGCATATCCGTTACAAATTTTGGTCATACGGATTGCCAGCACCCCCACCCCCCAAGCTAAGACATATCCATCTGAAAACCGTCTCAATTTTTTAAATTAACGTCCGGTTTAGTTCTATGGTTCAACAAAATACTGATGTGTCCCATAGTATTTCTTACTAAGTGACATTTTTTCCTAAGAACTGTCTCTGCCACTTGATAGTTCTATTTTTACTGAAGAAGCAACCCTGTTTGTTCCAACTCAAACTTGAGACCAGAACTATCGTCGTCATCGAGGAGTGTTGTCTGGAGTGTTTGACTGCGGCAGACACAGACGGTATTGTACACCTGCGACGCCGACGCGGAAGAGAGAGGAGGGACGGGCGAGGAGGCGAGGAGGAGCTCGTATGGGATTGTGGTGTACCACTTAAGATGGAACCACAAAAACTGGTTGGACCACTCTGTTGGGGAAACATCAGATAAGGCGAGAGCGGCGCGCGGCTCCTGGCCGGTGCCGTACCGTGGCGCTGCCGCGGCGTGCCTGAGAACTTCTACAACAAAAACACATATATTTACATAGTTTAGAATTTGAGACTCTACAAGTTCTAATTCATATTCATTTGAGACATCGACCTATCTTTGTGGGTGTTTGAAAGTAAATAATAGTAAAGGATTAGTGCTATATGTCAAGTTTGCTTGCTGACAAGTTCAATGGTTAAAGTTCTCCGCTCAAAACTGAAGAACGCCGGTCCGACCCTGAGAAAAGTTACATTTTCTCTTCGGCATGAAATGAGTATTATAAAACATGAAAATTTGACTAAGAAAAAATGCTTTACTCGAGGTAAAACACTATTCACACTAATTGTATTTTATACTAAACACGATCTCAAAAATTTATAAACACGAGTGTCTACAACATGAAAAAGCACCAACTGTTATGAAATGTTGGGAAAGGATAAGGAATAACGTAATAGAAAAAGACGGAAGAAAACTTAATGGTGAACATGTAAACTGTAACACATTGAAACCTAGGACCTTTACAGCAACTGTGTCTTCTGCCTCCCGAACTGTCAAATTTTAGTGTTCACAGCTGTTGACATTTTTGTAATTTTATATTTTCGTTCTTTGAAAATGTAAACATTCAGACTTAGGATGTTCACGGGTCGGGGGAAAGCCCAAGTGGAATATTGAGAAAGAACCTGAATCACATCTTATAGTACAGAATGTTGTGGAATCTATTGATTTTTCTTACAGATATCATCCACTGACGTCTATTTTTTAACTTTGTCCTCTACAAGTTCAATTCCACGAGTTATTCCTAAACATTTACTTGTTACACTCGGTAATGTATATTTGCTTTCGTTTTAATTAAAGCAATTTCCAAATTTATACCACTCTTAATAGATAGACTGGAACGTTGGCAAGTCCTGTAATCCAGCTACTTGGAGGTCATGAATTGTGAATAGTTGTGAGCGATGATCGGTGTGTGTAGTGTTTGTTCCCTTGTGCTTGTGTGGATTAATGACCGCACTATTGAATCCTACGTTAATCCACAAAGACCATCCTAATAATTAGACCAGTTCGTAATTAAGAGGCAGTGGTTCGGACTCCACCTTAAACTACAGGTCCCTTAGATATGCCATGTGTAAGCCTTAGTCAGTAACAAGACTTCGGGTTTCAGATTAGAATGGATTAGATTATTGAAATAGCAACAAGGTAGGCATTTTAAGCCAAGTATGAATGTGGATTGAGTGTAAGATGATTGTGGCGTGATCTTGTAGTCTTGTTACTGACTAAGGTTGACATGTTTCTTAGACAAAACTGTTAATTAATAGCCCAACAGCCTATGGAAACTAAGGGACGTCTACAAGATCGCACCATAATCATTTTACACCAATTTCTCATTCATACTCGGCTTAAAATATTTACCACTTGGTAGGTTACCATTTCAGTTAAAAATATAAAGTATAGATTTGAATTCTCAGCTTCAAATGCAACCCTCCACGCTTCAAAACCACACGACTAACTTAAATCCCCGCAACTCATTCACGTTTCAAAATTCTCAGGTGAACGAAAAGAATCCGATACCTTTTGGCTCTGATCAAACAAAAAACCCATCTTTTTGATATCGAGGACAGACCAACCCTTGAGAGTGGTGATAAATAAAAACCGGGACAAAAAACAGTAGCGAAGCGTCATCGGACAATGGGACGAAGCTATGGCATTACCATAATGAGCCGAGGGTGTCGAAGAGACCACCGGGTCGTGGACCACCCGGGACGTTGTGACCATTACAAGAGCATTACGCGCCCATGGTAATTGAACCAACTCCGCTTCTTACCTTTTTACTTCTTCGGGCGCTTAAGTGATTTCGCTAATAGAATTTAAAGTATTTCGTGTTTTGTGGCTGTTTCCATATTCTCCTGGAGTTCGTGAGGGGCGTGCTGTACTTCGGCGTTAAAGTCTCCGAGTGGAGTGGTACTCCTACCCCAAATAAATTTTTGAATTTTTATATTGCATCGATCTATGTCTATAAAATTTGAAGTCATGTTTTCGGACACAAATAGTTTGATATAAACGTAATTGATATCGATTTAATATTCTATTTGGCATTTTGTTATACTGTACAATAGCAAATAGTGCAGACTTTTTTTAAAGTAGCAGATTTATAATGAAGATAACTATGGTGGTCTCATTTCTCGAAATATATTTGCATTCAGTTTTTTTTGTGTACCATTTCCTACCTTCATTTACATGGTGTACAACGTCAAATATATAGACACATGACAATGAAAGTATTTTTAATTTCCTGACTATCCTGTATTTCCTGCATCTCCTTCTATCTCCAGACTATACTCAGTATCCTTGTATGAACATATTGGTAATATATTTGTGTTTTTAATGAGCGTAATGTTAAGCTTATTTTACCAAAATTTGAATGTAACACTTTATTATATTTAACTGTATTTAGATAGAATTAAAAATCGTGGTAGCTTTTAGAAAAATGTTTTAAAACAAATAAAATCCATCATATATAATTTGTATATAAACGTAATTGATATCGATTTAATATTCTATTTGGAATTTGGTTATACTGTACAATAGCAAATAGTGCAGACTTTTTTAAAGTATCAGATTTATAATGAAGATAACTATGGTGGTCTCATTTCTTGAAATATATTTGCATTCAGGTTTTTTGTGTACCATTTCCTACCTTCATTTACATGGTGTACAACTTCAAATATATAAACACATGACGATGAAATTATTTTAAATTTCCTGACAATATTCAGTATCCTTGTATGAACATATTGGTAATATATTTGTGTTTTTAATGAGCGTAATGTTAAGCTTATTTTACCAAAATTTGAATGTAATACCTCAACCTACATAACCTTCAACCTACATTTATATAGAATTAAAAAAAATCGTGCTAACTTTTTGAAAAATATTTTAAAACAAATAAAATCTATGGTACATATATATTATTTGTAAAAGTAGTAAAAACTTAAATAAACTTGAGTATAAATATGAACACATTTAAATATGGGATTCGTATCTCTAAATTAAGCACGTATAGAATTACCTATATTTGGCTGATTGTTCTTGCCTAATAGAGTCCCTGGTAATACAAAATTAAAATATTAAACTAACGTATTGACTATCCAGCGTGTGAAATTGCAGATACAGATTTTTATAACTAAATTTTGTAATCCAAACAAAGTTTTTCCATCGTCAGGAAGACATTCGTAGAAGCAATTCAAAAAATAATTTTGTAAAATATACTGGAATTATCTCATTCTAACAATAGGTTGACCGGTTTATATGCTAACTAGCCAAAGTACCCGTTCTTCGCACGGGTAAAAAAGGCTGAGAGGTGTAGGCTCTACTGATACATTTAAGTTATTGATAATTAATTCTTTATTGTTTACAAAATGACAAAACACGTGTCTAAGTATATATCTAAACATGACAAAGTAACATATGTCATATATTGGGAGAGGATAAGCATTAACGTAATAGAGGCAGGCATCGGGAGAAAATTAAAAATCTACCATTCCACTATTTCGAACTAATAATTCACTCATTTCGATCCAGCAGTTTATGTGTAAAAATTAACTTTATTTCTTTTTCTTAAAAACTGTCAAAATGTAAAGTAAACGGATGTTGACATTAAAAACTGTAAACATTGAATCCCAGGGTATTTACAGCAACCATGTCTTCTGCTTCTCGAACTGTCAAATTTTAGTGTTCACAGCTGTTGATATTCAAGTAATTTTATGTTTTCATTTTCTAAAAATGTAAACATTGAAACTTAGGACGTTCACAGGGCGTAGCCCGAAAGGATTTTAAGGAAATGAGTATGCCGATGTGTTGCATGTGTTTAAGATCTGTCTTTGTGTAAAATTTCAAACTATTTGGTTCAGTATTTTTTGCGTTCACTTGCCACAACAAACCCACAAACACACAAACCCACAAACCCACAAACACACAAACCCACAAACAAACATACAGAAACCACCTCTTCTTTATAATATTATAGATAAGAATGGGGCTGATAAAAAATGCAACTGAAAGTACACGAAATGCACAAAAACACATAGTCGAGGAACTTGGTCTCTACCTGGCGTCCAGTAAGGTTTCCACTGGGCCCGCTTCTGTTACCCGAGCCCGCCGCTCTGGTTACTAAGATAGCCATCTTCACATCTGCCGCATCTCCCTTATCCGGCCACATCTCCTTATCCGACAGCATCTCCGCCGTCCATTAGACAGCCTCAGGTGTATGGAGCCGCTACTGTGTCAAAATATTGTCCGACGTACGCCCAAAATGTTCCCGAACCGTTAGAAATTCACTCCGAGAGACAGCTGCTGTTGTGGAAGGACATAGAGTTTCGAATATATTTTTACTCTAAAAGGAAGGCTTTCATTTAGTCTAGCGTGGTCCAGTCAAACAGCGGGATGCTGAGACATAGTTGTCAGAAGTGTCGAGTCGTGATAAGACTCAAATAAAATAAACTCGTTCAATGTCACAACACTCAACTTGTTATAAAGTACAACATACATTGTATGGTAATTTAGTAATAATCCCGTAAAATTCATAAAGAAACCCGTTAGAATAATCAGAAAATATATTACTATCTATAGAGGTAACACCATTATAATAGTATCCTTATAAGGTAAACTACTCTGTGTATCAAAAGTGGTCCAGTCCTATATACATACATAACCATTTTACACAAATATAACAATTCAAATTACACATTAATTTATTTTCAATTCGTTCACTGGATGTCTACTATTCTGTTTCTTACGTACAAAGTTTTTTTTTCTCAACGGATTGATGACTGGAATTAAAAATTAAATAGTCTGTTTTTCTAAAGCTTTTGAGAAAATATACAGTGATAATTCAGTTCCTCTAAACAGCTGTTCTTATAACTATGTAACGTTACCGTTGAATATTTTGGTCTAACTGATCGCCAATACAAACATCTTAAAAGAAATATCTTATTTTCTTATAGGAAAATTCGCAAAAATTAAGGAACACATAATTTTTTAATATTATTAAAATTTATTTACAATAAGTTTTGCACTTAGACTATAAGTAGTAACTGATGGAATTATTTTCCAACCTGTTCAATTTGCAAGGTACCCTTTTAAAAATGCTTGTACAAAACATAAAGGTTATCTAACGAATATTTTAACACTTAGTAACGTAAAAAACAAATTTCAGCGTATTGTAATCAATTTTGAACCCTTGCATTCTAGACACCGTGTTAAATACGTTTAAAATTAGGGTTCAAACGCAAATATAATTTGACCTGTTAAGGCTTATTACCAGCTACCCTAAAATTACCATAAAACCCGCTGTCACAACACCATTATAAATCTTGTATATTAATCATCCGGTGATTTTCATATGTCAAGGGTAATTGTGCAGGAATATGGTAATGGTAGGAAATGACGGATAATACGACTACTGTGGGGTGAGAGGAGCGTATTATAATCCGACTGATGCATTTTCATGAGATGGCGGCGCATCTGAGTCGCCGACACCCAGCGCTCAAATGCGCTTCTGTGTGTAAGTCACCCTTCTAATGGGACACCCTGTGCATTGAGGAAATTACCGCGAAAGATTTATGTATTATTTTCGTTACCATAACCACCGCCTTCACACCTCTACACAGAGTGTCTGAGAATTGTGACCACAAGCTTTAAAAGAGTAAGGAGCTTTAAAAAGTAGGATAAAAATAGGGGAAAATAGAACGTACTAGTGTCTTCGAGATTTTCCAAATAGTTTAGATTAGATTAGATTATTGAAATGGAGACCCTACCACAAGGTAGATATTCCAAGTATGAATGAGGATTGAGTGTAAGATGATTGTGGCGCGATCTTGTAGTCTTGTTACTGACTAAGGCTGACGTGTTCCTTAGACACAACTGTTAATAATAGCCCAACAGTCAATGACATATCTAAGGGACCTACAGTTTAACGTGGAGTCCGAACCACTGCTTCTGAATTACGAACTTAATAATGAGGAATGGTCTTTGCGGATTAACGTAGTATTAACGTAGTGCGGACGTTAATACACTTAAGAGTTAATCCACACTACACCCACAAACTATCCACAATTCGTGATCTCCAAGTAGCTGGATTACAGGACACGCTACGATCCCATATATTCAACTACAATTCATTATCTAATTAAGGTGTCAACTTTAAACTTGGCCCATGCAATGCTGCACACAAGGACTACTTGAATTTCAAATTTAAGGTGTCAATATAGTTTAGTAGTTTTGTTGTTTTACAATAAGGCTTTAGATTTTTAAATTTATTTTTATACTTAGCGTAAGCCTTGTTAGATGATCATTTTCCCCCTTTATGGAAATACGAGTTTACTGGTAGCATTTTAGTGAGAAGAAGATGAGGTTTTCAGATACAGTAATAAAATATTACCGGTATCATAAGTTAAATGTAAAATGGATTGTATTTCCCTGTGGGAAACAGGTCAAATCATGGATATGTCTAAAGGGAATGTTTTCAATTCGTCTAAAAAGCTTTCCTCATAACCATTTGACGTGACTGTTTCACATTTAACATTTTTTCACATTTTTTAATCCAAAAAGATATAATTTTTGTTGAGTCAGAAACGACATTCTGATCCAACCACACATTTACAGTACTCCAATTTGGAGCATAGGGCCACGAGGATATACCGATAATTTACGTTATGTATTACAAAGGTAACATAAGTTGACTGAGTTGTAAAAGTATTCACGCAGAAGGCTTGCGGCTGGCGGGAGCTCGCTAGCACTGCAGCGCTGCAGACGGAGGCCTCGGTGATTATCACATCGTCAAAACAGCTGATTAGCCGTTCGCTAGCTCGTTAACACATTACCGCCATGTGTCTGAGGGCACTTATAGCAGTTATCGACGTGCGGATAACAGAGTGCGTGCGAAAACCGGGCGGAGAACAGCCATAGGGGGTGGTAAACATCTCGTGTTTAGTTTTTTATTTGTTTTATGTACTTTAAAAAACTCAACTGCATCACACCACAAGGCCAAATGCATCTGAGGTATAAAAAACAACGGCATTAATCACATAAGTTAGCCAGAAGCGTTTTTCTATCACTTACAACTCCAGCTAAAAATACCATTTTCAGTTTTAAAAAAGACTAAAACATTGTTGCATAACTAAACGAGAACGCACGCAGCACGCTGACTTAAGTACAGCGAATTTCATAGAATTTATTATTCCTGTCATAGTTATCAAATAGTACTGGGTATGCAGGTTTGCTGCAGAAAGGGGGTTTTTACATGGTAATGTGCTTAGGCTGTTCACTAAGTAAAAATACATGCAACATTTTATAAAATTATGTCAAAATTATGACTCACTATCAGTGGTAGATATAACTTTTAGGAAATAATATCTAGATAGCCATCTATGCATTAAAATGTTTTTTTAAATAAAATAACAAAAGTATTTATTTTCCCCTTAATAACCACCATAACATAAATTCAAATCCTCAGCAATATTTTCATAACCATAGAGTGAAGAGTATTTGAGAACGCAGTTTAAAATTTTTATGGTACAGAAATCCAGTTTTGCTTTACTGTTTTAGGCTGTTAGTAATAATAATATATGTAAGCGTAAATTTTGTAAAAACTTATTGGATGTTAAAAAAACGTTAATCATTATTACATGTATAAAATTCCCTTCGATTGTAAATAATAGTTGTCCCTCGGGCTCCAGGTGTACTCTGCATACAACCCCTTCCGTTGCGATCTCTGAATGCAAGCCAGCGGGGCGAAGCCCCAGCATCCCGTATCCACCTGAGCGTCTGCTGCAGAGTCATCCCCCACCTGACACAACCCTTGCGGGTAAAGGGTGGCTAATATGCCTAAATTAGGGGATGATCTCTCCGAGGTGATGGATGGCGCTGCGGTGATCGGAGAAATCAGACATCATTGTCTCCGGGCCGTTATTGTAGAGTCATTCCTCGGCAAAGCGCTATCTAATAGCGATATCCGACGTCCGACACATGGACGGGATCCTCTAACTGCTGTGGCGTTGTCATATGAAAGAAGCAGTATGTGTTCACGTGTGTTGTACACAATTGGAAAGGTGTACCAGTGAAATCCGTTGTCGTGAGCAAAATTGTTACGAAAATTCTCTGTATCGCTGTTGGGAATTACAAAATGCATCAGCCAGTCAAAATAACACAGCAATCCATTCTTGGAATATAAATAGAAAAATAACAGCAACGAACAACTATTTATGCATGATTTTTTTGTGTATAGTATTTCCCACTAAAGTTCTAATGTCTTCGTCAGCCTAAAACCTTTTGCCACAAACTCTACATCCCTCCGATGTATTCCTCCAGCCAAAAGTCTGATCTTAAACTGCGCTCTCCCTCTTTATATTCATGCCGTATTTTGATAATTACTAATTATTTCAGTAACGCAAATACTACGATTTCTCAATAAAGCTCCGCGTATACGCTCGTGTGAGTGGGTAGGTACTGCTTACAAGTGGAGCTCCACATAACCGTTGCAGGAGTGGGGTACTCGTCACCTGGAGTTTTCACCAGACAAAATGGTTCCTTGGACCAGTGCAAGACACAATATTTTCAAACTTGGTTGATGATCGTCGAGATTACAGAAGCCGTAACGATGAGAATCCTTGCGTTACAGCCTAGTTAGCCGCATCACCTCAGTCATCAGCTGATCAGGCGATCAGCTGTGCCGAGATGGCTAATGGCGGCAGGCGTGAAAGCCCAGCCCCGAGGAGGTGGCGATATGGTCGCGTCCGAGTTGGCATGAATAATACACGCGACTTATCGGCACGGGTGTGTTATTACGGGCGTCGGTGTGAACACCCGGGGCCTTGGCCTTGAGATAAGTTATCAGCCATCGTCGGCGACCCTCCCCAGTATCGATTACCTGTCGATAGCGCAGCTCCGACCACGAATAACTTAATTTAGATTGTATCGAAACCTCGGGACGGCGTGGAGTTCGGGGTGACACAAGGTTGTGTATTGGCGCCGATTTTGTTTCTAGTTCAATTCTACGACAGCGGCCGATCGATTTCTTGAGTTAGAGGTGACACAAGGTTGTGTATTGGCGACGATTTTGTTTCTAGTTCAATTCTATGACAGCGGCCGATCGATTTCTTGAGTTAAAGGTGACACAAGGTTGTGTATTGGTGCCGATTTTGTTTCTACTAGTTCGATTCTATTGCATCCGATCAATTTCTTGAGTTAAAGGTGACACAAGGTTGTGTATTGGTGCCGATTTTGTTTCTACTAGTTCGATTCTATTGCATCCGATCAATTTCTTGAGTTAAAGGTGACACAAGGTTGTGTATTGGCGCATATTTTGTTTCTAGTTCTCGTGTAACACGTAGAATCTGTAACCTCTTAATTGAGATGACTGTTATAAAATATAACTGCCTTCCATCCGCAGGCTAGATGCACAGGGAAGGACAGAGAATATTGAGGATCGAAACAGAGATTGCTTTACTATATTAGTGGCATGTACTTAAAACGCTCGACTTACTGTTTGATCCACGGGGAAAATATACTGGATACTTATTTATCATTCCAATCATTGGGTGCAAGTTCCAATTTCAATCACTTTCCTGTTGCCAATCAAAAGTCAAGTGATTGATGAAAAGTAGCTACACAAAAACATTCTTGTACCATCCGAAATTAAAAAAATAACTTTCTAAGACTTGAGAACTGTTGCTTCTTAATTATTGTTGTCTCAATTCGACATCTATTATTAATACCAGTCATTTAGACGTAAAGTGTGCCGTTAACAAACTGACCAGCATGAACCACCTGTCTGTTGAGGGCGTCGCCCGAATTCCAGTGTCACGAGTGGGCCTCAGCCCGAGGCCCGACACATGCCGTCCCCCACGGGCTCCTCCATTACCTGGTTATATCGCGGTGGCACTGGTCTTCGCCGATTAGTCCAAATGGCTGGTTAGGAATGGGATGATGACTGCGGCGCGCGGAAAAACAGAAATGCCCTCCCGCGAAACGCGCCCGGCAAAAACGTCGGCTCGCGACCGCGTGGCTGGAGCCGTGCGCGTCGCGCCTAGCCAGGGCTTAGCCAACGAGCAGTCATAGGTAATCTGGATGTGTCTGCAACGGTGTTTGGATGTATATGCTAGTATTCTAGGATGTGTCTCTAAGGATGTTAGTAAGTATTTGGATTTATGTGTAAAGATGTTAGAATGTATCTGCAATGATGTTAGGATGTATCTGAAATGATGTTAGGATGTATCTGCAAGGATGTTAGGATGTGTCTTAATGACCCAACAAGGTTGCAAGGATGGATTTTCCTTAGGACTAAACATATTATTCCTGTATGATGATTTTTTGAGTCCTAGGCCGCAAAATATCATTATTGATGATACTTTTGATTCGAAGTTAGCATTCACATAACCTAAAAAACCAATCAGGAATCAATAAAGAATTGCTACGACGTAAGTAACATAACAGCTGATTAGTCTAAAGTAACAAAAACGGTTGACAACTATTGATATTAAATCAGATAATAATTTATGTTTCACGAGTTTGATTCATTTGATTTGCTGTACGATGTAAAATATAGTCCATCACACGGCCTAAAATTGGCTGTTTGATATATACTCGCACATGTAACACCTTCTACAGGCCTCCACTCTTAAACTTGAGTTCGTACCAAAAACATTCGTTTTTTGTCCTAGTAATAAAATATACTATTATGGAAATTAAAATATTATAACAATTAGGTGTCAATTATGTTCTAGCACAAACGTTCAATGTAATATTATAAATTATAAATAAGATTTAACAAAAAGCTTCTGCACCCCTCAGAGCAGACAACGCTGGCGTCAGACTACCCCTGAATTACCCCTAAACGTGTCATTAGGGTCGATTTCACCCCGTGTGTAATAGAAGGGGCACATATTAAAAGAAAACGCCGGTAATAGCCCAATCCTGCCTTCCCTTCTACCCGTCAGTTACACTAATATTACATTAAATTGTTTTCTCCTTGATTTCACGGCTGATTCTATAATGACCCTGTGTTTTATTTCTGAAATTAATTCGATTCTAGGTTCCTTTGTCCGTTGTTCTTGGTATTTTACCAAGGTTACAAGTTGTTTCCTATATAATTGTAAATATTTGTAACCCTTTCCAATTCTTTCCTCTATTTACACCCCTTTTGCTATTTTGCAGCATCTTTCATCACTCACTCCCGGACACCAGACATCAGGTTCCCTGGATATCCCGTTCCTCTCCGTGTCCCAACGTCGGTCATCTGGACCCCTCGGACATCTGGTGGCAACCCGAGAACGTTCGGCGAGTTTTTGGAGGATACGATAGTTTCCGACTGGACAGACAAGATTATGTAAATACTTGTCAGAATCAGTCCAGACGGTTCACCACACGCTCGAGACTCGGAAGCCACTCATCCACTGATTTTCTCATTTTTTTACAATTTGAGTCTGCGTTTTTAGACTTATGTTTTTCGTTACCATTTTTTATTCGAGAGTATCGTACCCTAGACCGTTAACATAATAATTACAAAACAATATATAACCTCGAATATAATCTAATATTAGATTTTCAAACTTTCTGATCTTCTTTTCACACATTGCTTATACACAAATTTGAGACCATCAAAACATACTAGCGGCCTGTGTCGTACATACATCATTTCCTATCCCCCCTAAAAATGTTTGTATTTACTTCCCTGTGGGAAACAGGTTAGATCGTGTATATGTCGAAAGGGAATGTTATAAGTTCATCTAAACAGCTGTTCTTTTATTATATTTTAAAATTCAATACAACAGTTCTGGTAGTTTCTATGGAAACCTGTTACATGTTTTCCATCTTAAAAATCACCAACGCCCCCCAGACTTAAGACATATCCATGTCAAAACGAGAAAAACACTGTAAAGATTCATATTTAATCAATAAATCTACAGTTCATTGGTATATTCCGTCATACCCAAAAGTAATTGGTAAAAGTTCAACAAACGTCGAAACCCCGTCGAGCATTCAGTTGTCCTCACTAAATACAGTACAGTCGGTACAAGGTGTCGTAAATCAACGAGGCCGTGGCTGATTGTCGCGCTAATGACCTCCGCTTCTTCTTCTTCTGCTCATTAGCCTGTGTCAGCTGATCGGCGAAGCTGCTGTCAATTACGCGCCTTTATCAGAGTAATTGACCGCGGAGTCTTTGGTGAATCTTGAAAGCTCCAGATTGCTCGGGTCCTTGTCGGATTCGACTGAGTCAGTGAACGGCTTGTACACAGTTACCTGTGATTGTAATCGTATCGATTCTGTACTTACAGTATATTTAAAGATAATGAATAGACAGTAATAACTTTAATGTTGCCCGAATTTCGTCAAGCCCTAAAAGAAATAATTGTTTATGTAAAATATTAATTAATAATAATTTATGAAAGATAATAAAAAATATTTTTATGGTGTTTTGTGGGATATAAATTTAAGTTAAAATTCTATATTGTTCAAATCAAAACACTGTCAATTTCAGATACAAAATTTTCATGTTGTCAAATGGGAGTGCGTGTTAATGCAAATAGAGACAGTCGTCGGAAAAAAACTTAAAATCTACCATTCCGCTATTTTCAAATTCATCCATTACAGTTCTGAACTGCACTTCTTCTGCAGTCAAATATAGTGAAACGGTGTACTGTCTTAAAAATGTACGTCAGTACGGACGGTCACGGACGCAGCCTTCTCTTCTTCTCGACAGTCTTTTTGTTTTCCAGCTGTACATTCAAGTAATTTCGTTTTGTGGCAATGTAAAATTGCATTTAGTTTATGTAGTGAGTTTTAATGAATGCCTATGTGTTGCATGATTTAAGATCTACCTTTGTGTAATAGCGGTAGTTTCGCATTAAAAAAAGAACACAAACACACCAAACAAAAAAAACTTCAAAAAAAACATTCATTCTTGGGAGTTAAGCATATAGACTAAAATACTTAAGAATGGACGAGAAAAACGTATTTGATTTGGCTCACTAGCCTATAAAAGTTCCGCCTTATCGTGAATCACTACATTGCATAACGATGTGGGAACACCACTTACAGTTCAACTGCAGTGGAGTTCATCTGGGATGCTAGAATGTCTAGTGATGAGGTCAGAGAATTTGATGTGGTATTGAGGGCCTGTCGTCATTCCAGGGGTGCTCGATTACTTGCGGGTGGGGCACAAAGTTGCGAAACTCGTTAATCTACAAACTGCCTACAAAAAAGTTATTAGGGTTTAAGATACAAATTATTTTTTTATTAGAAAAAGGTTGTTATAAGTTAGTAAATAGACAACAATAATGCTCAATATTGACCTACAAAAAGGTAAAACTCAGACACTTTTCGGATAATCGATGAAGAGATAAATTCAACATTGTGGCCACCGACCAAGCGTTTGAACAAACGCTCATACGTTTTTCGAAATTAATTGAAGGGGTGTCGATATTAGAGATTAGAGGAAACTGTAATGTTTGCCGAAAATGGCTTATTTTCAATCACCAACAAAAATCATTATTGCTAATATTTACGTTATACAGGAAACGGTTAAATTCTCCAAAAAATAGTAGTGTTAAATTATGTAAGGTTGTACAATTTATTAAAATATTATTAGTAAAATGAAAAAAGGTATAAGTAGTGCAGACATACTGCATAAAAAACAAAATAAGTATAAAAATCAACTGTGATTTTAAAACATTCGGGCCATAATGTGGAATTTCAATTTGAAAAGTAAAATATTGTCAATGTAAGCTAAAGTTAGTAAAAGTTTTAGCGAAAGTGGAAAGTGAAAAGTTAAAAAAATGATAGAATGATGAAATGATTTTGTATCCATATACAGCCTTTATAACTGATATACTCTGTGGAAGATTTTCGGATCCTACTAGGGACAGAGTGGAATACACCCATTTCGAGTGGCGTACAATTAGGCTTGCCAGGGATAAAGATGGAATTGTTGATGTCGTTATTTGATAGATCATGATGTGTTTGGTCAAGGACTACAAAATATTGTAAGAGGCAGATCTTTATAATTTATACTTTTACCCAGGTAGGTATTTTAAGCCAAGTATGAATGAGGAATGAATGTAGGATGATTGTGGCGCGATCTTGTGGTCTTGTTACTGACTAAGGCTGACATGTTTAGACGATGTTAATTAATAGCCAACAGCGATGGAAATGGACTACAGTTTAGTGGAATGACACTCTCTGAATTACGAATTGGTCTCATTATGAGGATGGTCTTTGTGGATTAATGTAGTATTAATCCATATTAATGTAGTATTGTAAGGATCGGTGGTAGTTGCAGAGTTCACTGACTAGATCTAACAAAAACTGACCAAAATCTTGTTACATTAAATAGTATTAGTTTTAATCATCACTCTTTATGACTTTTAGGCTATTCATTTTCATAAACAAATTTACAAACCCTCAATATTTATGTACATTTCCTTTTCCCGAGCAAAAACGTGAAAGTTAGCATACCGGTACCTGACAATTTCCATTTTTAAACTGCCCCAACACCTATAAACGCGCGCAAGGTGAAGCCAATGCCATATACAAGGCGTGTTAGCTATCGAACGGTGTCGGGGGCTTGTAGAGGCTTGTATATCGCTTGTAATGGCCAGTAATGATACAAGCAATAGCCCCGACTGTTAGTTATTGCTAATAAATGCGCTGTTGGCCGAGCCGACGTGTTAATAGCTCGAATTAAGAGTGCCTCTAGGATCCGTTTTAGAGCCTATCGTATTCCATTTTACAGCACCTAGTTTTTTTTACGATCACTAATTTCGATCGATGTTATTATGTTCGACTAGATTATGTGACATGAGATTTAACGGACGGGTTTTTCATAAAGCAAAAGCGATGGGGAAATTTTATCAGATTAGCGGTTAAATCGTTTCTACTTAAGATGCATATCGTAAAAACTTTACGGTATTAAAAATCCAATAATAACCCGGATACATTAATTATTCTCGAAGTATTTTTTTCTGAAAACATATTTATCTAAATGATTTAGCTATGTCTAGAGAAACTATGTTAAGTAAGCCTAGCTATTTTTGCAATGCATAATGATTCTGCATTACGATTAAAATGAAATAGCACGTTCTAGTATAAATAGTTAATGTGGCTCAACAAATTTCAAAGTAAATTAGACTCCCATTGCCAACTATCCAAATTGCCTCATAATTTGTTTTTGGGGGGGAGGGAGTCGTAATAAAGCAGCGATGCAACGTTTTTTTTATCTAGCGGCGTAAAGCAAAACCTATCTTGGTTATTATTCTAATACATTATTATCACGTAGGCCCAAACCATGTTTTGTATCTAGTATTTCCGGGTCTCAACTAATATTCATCAAACAATCTGAATTTTACTGTATTTAAATTGAATTAATAATGTGTGCTTGACAATGACAAATTCGAAGATAGTAAAAATAAATAGATTACTGGAACATATTTTTTAATATGGAGATACAGATAGGTAGGTAGTTATTCAATATCTTTTATTGGACTTTTCCAACGTGTCTGTGTTTTTAACTACACAACGTTTCTGGAGGTGGAGAAACTCTTTCCGTTTTCAAGTGATTACGCTTTATTGTGTCGCCCCGCTAGCTCGGATGCGGAGTGTTGTGGTTATTTGTTGCGTTATCAATATAGATTTTATATTGTGCATGATAGATAAGTATAGTATTATTGACAACATGATATAATTAATATCTGTAACTTTAAACATTAAATTTTTAATGTAAATTATTAGGTAATCGCTTAAAAACGGGAGGTGTTTCTCCACCTCCAGAAACGTTGTGTAGTTGAAAACACAAACACGTTAGAAAAGTCCAACAAAAGATACTGAATGTTAAATAACCAACGTCATTATAAATTTTAAAGATTCAATAGGTAATTCTTAGAGTTTGGACATAAATGTTCAAGCGTGACACACAACGGGGCTCAAAAATGATTCAAAGCCTCCACAAAATACCGTCAGCGGCCTCAATTTTGCAATTTTCCACCATCGGCGCGGCCAACCTGGCATTACGCAGGCCGAGGCGTCATGCGCCCGGACCACGGGCCATGTGTAATAGTCGTGAATTTGGGAACCAAATCGGCTTCCCGAAAACGGTCGAGAGCTCTGGACGTTTAGCGATATCTGCCGGCCAATTACCGAAGTAATGGAGGGTGTTGCGTGGTTTACTGCTCCCAGATACCCGCCTGCCTCCAGGTGTTCTCCAGGCGTGCCACCCCCCACCCAAGCCGCGGTTCCTGTAAACAAGGTCCCGAGAATACTAATTTAGAACGCATCAATTGTATTAGCAATGCAATTTAATCAGTTTGCCTAATTTCGACAGTGATTTGTCTTAGCTCTAGGGGAGTATTGGCAAACATCTTCAGTATTTCGTTGGGACAAGATCTGTAATAGGGTGGCACGATCGGCTTTAGTGGAGGATAATTTTCCGCAGTAGTCTCTTTTCAGCCAACGAACAGTGGTCTAGCCTTGATAATGTGCTAAACGGTTTCAGACTAGTCCCTTGGAGCTGACGGGGAGGTTTTAGTGGGTGAGAGTCCTACACTCAGTGCATAACGCATTTCTTCCTTCTCGTCTACAAAAAAAAACAACAAAAAACTGTAGGCATACTGTTAAAAAAATTCAATACAATATTTACTTTTCTTATTTTCCAATAGATTTTCACAATTGATTGTTTTACCAATTGTCAAAACAATCGATTACTTTTCATTCGATTATCCCAACACTCCGCACAATGGCCGAGTGTGAGAAGCGAGGCCCCAGAAGCCGCTGATAAGTTATCGTGGCGGCGTCCCTCCGTCAATATTGGGTTGAGTCTAGAATCAATATTTATTTCTCTATTGTCATCTCAGCGCTCGGTCCTCTTGGATCGCTTTGAAACTTTTTATAAAGTCTTTCCCGCACTAATCTCGACCACGATTTGATTCAAATTCAGGTCTTGACCAAATACATTCTTGTTTAAATGTTGTGCCAGTCCTTAATCCTAGAAGTGACTTTGTTGGTCCTCGCCGTCGAGATGACAAACCGATCGGTGTTCTGGAGAGGATGTCTCTTGCCAGCTGTGACCTCGCATAAGGAGAACGTAATTAATTAATTAATTTCCGGATAGCACATTGTCCCTCTAGTATGGTTACGTCCAGAATTCTCTCTCAACAACTCTTTGTCGTCACCTCCTTCTTCTTAAAGTCACGAGCAATAACACAGTTTCTTCCTCAGCTGAAGACATCTTCTCAGATGAGCTCCGAACCCGTCTCTTCCTCGCCAGAATCATTCCGGTGATTTCTGTGTGTAACCTAATCTCTTTCGTGAACAAGATCTGAATTTTGTTGAGCAATTTTTATGTTAGTTTAAATAATGAGCGAAGTTACTAGAACGCTATAAACTAACGTATGACAGCATGTCTCACTGTTGATCAAACACGTAATGCCCATTATACAAAATTATACAACTCATTATTGAGTTTTAGTACCTGAGATTATATCTACATAAAAACTTTAATAAACAAAACCTTCACACTATACTATTTAATTAAAGTATCAACACATTACTTTATACTTATTTTAACGTATTTTCAAAATTTACCAATTAATTAATAACAAATTGATTACTTACTTCAATTCGATTACCTTTCTTCATCGATTATCTTATATATCACCCACAAAAAACACAAACTCTAAACAATTCAAGATTACGACAAACATACACCCCAAATCATATAACGTTCTCCTCTAAAACTTTTATAAGTCTCCCCCCATTAATCTCCTACTAAGATTTGATTCAATTTTGGTCTTGCCCACACTTCCATTTCCTTTAAATGTTTTTTTAATAACTACTTTGTTGGTCCTCGCCGTCGACACAAAACACAAAAGGTGTTCTAAAAACCAACCAAACATAACAAATTAATTATAACATAATAATACAAATTTACAATAAAAAAATTTCTTCCCTCTACAAAACACCCATTCCCTCACCAATCACACTACATATTTGTCTACACCAAATATCTTTCTAAACATATAAACACTTCTCCTCACAAAAACTTAAAACACATTCTCCATTCCCAAAATTCCAAAACATTCAACTACACACCACAAACTCATAAAAAGAGCGAAGGATCTATTTTTTAAAAATCAAAGCCGAGTACTAACGCTATCTAGTAAAGACATACCACTTTAATCAACAATATTAATGATAAATTTATAATTTAAAAAGTCAATATGGTAGTTAAGTAAATTAGATAAACGAAGTTTGGTTTTCGTGTCTTTGAACACGACAAAATTTGTACATATTCGAATTAAAATGTAAAAAAAATTTTGTTGTTTGGTTCCTGTACTTGTACCTCAGGTATTTTGTAAGTGTTTTTCCGAATTTTATATCTACTAGTCTTTTCATACTTCATACTTTTATTTTTAAAATAGCAACCTACCCATAAATGAGAAATGAGTGTAGGGTGCTTCGATCTTGTAGTCTTGTTTCCGACTAAGGCTGACATGATCCTTAGACAGAGGTGTTAATTAATAGCCCAACAGTCAATGGCATATCTAAGGGGCCTACATATTATCGTGGAGTCTGAACCACTGCTCCTGAATAAATTAAGAACTGGTCTAATTATGAGGATGGTCTTTGCGGAACACCGTAGTATTCAATAGTGCGGAATTTAATCCACACACACATATCCACAATTCCATGTTTTAGGTTCCTGCTCAACTGATGACGGGATCAAATTCTGGATCCGAAACTTTGTTTTACTGATTGTTATGGAACATGTCCGCCATCACCATCACGAACAATAAATTTCAAATAACTACGATAAAAAACAATGCTTCACAGGCTCATTGTAAAACCTAAATTGTTATTGAAGCTAACAGCTTTGAATAACAAAAGTGCGAGGACTGTAATACGAGACTCCAGAAACAAAAAGTGACTAAACCGACCCAGAACCGAGTCTTTCGGGAACACGGAGTATAAAAACTTGGCCGTCGAAGCCGAAACACGTGTTGAGAGATTTATTAGAGTAATAAGTCGCTGAGGGCGTCCTGTTTCTTCTAAAATGTATTGCTGTGAAGACGCAAAATTAGGGGAAACGGAGAAGCAGATTGGCGGCAAACTGGTCCGCACCTGATCTCAGGACGATTCAACAAGAATGATCGCTGATTTTTGACATGGATATGACTTAGCTCTGGGGGTGGGTGTTAGAAAAAGTAACCAAAAAAGGGATGAAACCTTATTAATAAAAGGATAACCATCAAACTAGACCTTATTTTATATAAATATTGAATATTTCAATCGACGTTTGGGATAATAACGAGGGGGATTACGACAGGGGAAATGTGAATAGTGTTTAACTTTGTACCGCCTAGTATGAAAAGCTCCATCAGTGGTCATATGGGTAATTTCAGGCTCAAATATGTGGCCAATACTATTTTTAAAACCCAATTGAATGTCACACATTTGCACGATAATTATGCATACGTAACGCATCGTTCTCTTTTAATTTAGAACGAAGTTATCTCATGTTTTCATAAAAAATGAGCTAACAAGTCAAATTTTGTTGCAGCAGTGTACACACGAAATGTTCAGCAAAAAGTATAACTAAAGATAAACGATGAACTATAAATGAAATTTGTGTCATAGTCTGCCGCCATGCTTTGGAAGGCACACGCCGATGGTTCCGGCAACATAAATAGACGGTGAGTCACAGAAGGCTTCTTAAAGAAAATGCTTGTGTGATTAGTGTGCGGCCTGAAAAATCTTTCACTATTGGTACAACTGTATACTATACTTGTTCGTTATTTTAAACGATGTATAGATTAGATTAGATTATTGAAATGCAACCATACTAAAATATAGGTATTTTAAGCCAATTATGAATGAGGACTGAGTGTAAGACTATTGTGGCGCGATCTTGTAGTCTTGTTACTGACTTAAACTGACATTGTCCTAAGACAGGACTGTTAATTAAAAGCCCTACAGTCAATGATAACAAACGGACGTACAGTTTAACGTGGAACCCAAAGCATGGCCTCTGAATTACGAATTGGTCTAATTATGAGGATGGTTTTTGCGGATTAACATAGTATTCAATAGTGCGGACGTCCACACTATCCACAATTTGTGACCTCCATGTAGCTGGCTTTTAGGACGTCGCCACCGTCCCAGTCATAAGACGTAGGTCCGAAATTTTCTTCATGTGTTATAATAATACAAATTAATACATGAAAAATCAATACAGTATATACAAAAACTCCATCCCTATTTTCCTTGTATTCGTCGTACTCTTACAGCAACATAGAAAATTACCTCTACTAATTTATATTCCCAAGAAAGACAATTTACCATGTCCCAACAAGTGGTTGTATTTTTCCGGCGGTAACTCCATCCTTCCCCACCACCAACTTACTGATCAGATAAACGCAACGCTAACAGGGTGTATAAGCGGCCCGGTCTGCGCAGTCGCGGCGCGGCGGGGCACGGCGCATGCGCAGATAGCATCTGGACCCAGTAATTGGGGGACGCTCGCGCCGGAAAAACAACGGCAAAAACACAACGCTCGCCTGACAACGGGTGACGCGAGAGAAAGGGAGGAGATTTAGGGCAATTGTTGAAACAAAACAAGATAAATGAACAGAGTATTTAATTAAGGGTAATTGATCGACGAGGTGGACGCTTCGGGTGTTTATCCAATTAGATTGGACATTTCCTGGCGAGTCAATTAGTGTTATCGCTGTCGATGACGAACCGATCTGTGATTGGATTCCAGGCTCCGGTGATCGGATGAGGTCTCCATTTAACGATACTGAATCGACGTATTACTGTTATTCGCAGGGTACCTGATATGCAGGAACGTGTTTGTGTTATTGATAACGTCTTATGGAATTAATGACATCATGATTGTACAGCATCTGGACCATTTATACTAATTAATAAAAGGTTTAAACTAACCTCATCCGACGATTGGGTTACAAATATTTTTTAAGTTAAAAACTACACAAGTTACTTCCATTTGGTGTTGTGAATTTCTTCAAAAACACTTGGAACATATTTTTTTAAACACGTATACATTGATGTTTACACAAGACATTTCAAAATCATAAATGTTAGGAAAGCTGGCCACTGGGTTTTGGGCATTGGGTGGAAATAATGACGCTGATAATGAGACGTGAATAAGCTGCTCATTGTTTGGATAATTAGTTTTTTGGGGGATTAAAATATTATAAGAGTGCCTCCTTCTTACTTTCCTTACACTTTCGAAAAAATCAATGTCACAAAGGTTCTGAGTCTATCACGAAGTCAACTGAGCCACACGCTCACTTCAAGTAGTCCATAAGTGATTTTAAAGTATCAAGCCGTTCAGACAATCTGGGATAGTGGTGTGTCCTGTAATCCAGTTACTTGAAGGCCACGAAATGTGGATAGCTGTGAGCTATGGTGGAAGTGATACTCCATGGCGAGGATTAACGTCCACACTATTTAATACTAAGTCTAAACGCAATTCAGAGACGAAAATTGTGGTTGGGATCCTTTGCTTAAAATCTAGGTTCTTTAGATGCCATTGGCTGTTGGGTTAGTGACCAACATTCAAGTCAAAGGAAAATAATAATAATAGTTCGTTTATCGCCACATTGAAATATGATACAATTGTGTGAAAAACGTCATCAGGTACCCAGCCATAACATAATGGGATATTAGAATACATGCCTACATAACCTATATGGTTTCATCCAGCGACACCTCCAAGGGTACATATACCATACCATGTGTGGATCCATGAACTCGCCCATATGGTAAAACCAATAAGCGCTTAAGGTGACTCCTGAATCTTATTAAGTCTTCCTCCAGTCTGACCCCTGCTTGAGACGGCAGGATGGCAGCTCTGGATCTGTTATAGGATAGTGTGTAGGCTACAACTCTCTACCTCTCGTCGGGTTGTCGTGTACATATGCACCTTAAATGCACTTAAATTTTAAGAATTGTTTCTAGTATGTACAGACTAGCCAGAGTAAGAATCCCCATCTCACTGATGATATGTCTATAGGACTCTCTGAACTGCAGCTTGTGCTTTTTTTGAAGACGGAACAACCTTCAGAAGTTCGCTTCAGCGTAGCCATCCCACGCGAGATTCTAAGTCAGTATCAAGACTACAAGATTGCACCACAATCATATTACACTCATTTTACCTTGGTGGGTCGCTCTTTCTAGAAAGAGTTTAAGGTAATATGTTCCAAAAGCACTCCTTAAAATTGACAAAGACTCTGCAGAGAAGACCCGCTCCAGCTCCAGACCAGCGCGGTGGTTGGTGGTGGCGTGCCGCTTTGTCTGGCCCGGTATTCAGATGCGGGCTGGGCTGGTCGTGTCGTGTCGTGGTGTCCGCGCGGTTTTCGGTTTTTGTCCCGCCCAGCACACGCGAGCCCGGCATGCTTAATTACCAGCACCACTCCCATATCCTCGGTCTCCCCTTTCAACATTCCTCCCTCCACCCCTCACCCCTCCCCGCACCCGCACCTACTCCCACAGACAGTTCAATCAATCTTCTACCGAACACTACTCTAAGATAACGTTCTAACGATGTTTTATGCATTGCACAGGCTTATTGTATTAATTTAAATTACCTCCTTAATTCAGCAAAACTAGATGAAATTTTGATATTTTCGAGAATATTAGGATTATTATACATATTGAGCTATCTATAACCTTTTTACATTTTCTTTCCTTACTGAAATTTCATTAGCACTTTGCATATTTATAGGTTAGACATTGACCCACTGTGGTAAATATCAATGAAGGGGGATTGTGATGAGCGTAATGAATGTAATGAAATATGTGGATTTTTTATTGACAAACTTGATTAATTGATTAATTGTCAGGATCATTAATTAACAGTTAAATGAACAAAGGCACCAAGGCACAAAAAGGGACCATAGGTCCATAACGTGGACCAACATTTGTTTAAATGACGAAAAACTCATTTTATTTCAAACTGGCCTAGATCAACAAAGACTACTAGTGCGTGGGACATTTCAATTGAATGGATCAGTTGAAAAAGGTATGCATTCCACAAAGCTCAAAAATGAAACTGAGATAGTATTTTCTCATTTGGACATCCATTGAGCATAAAAAATATGCTTACATACATTTATAAATATATACATTATATACAGTTAGAATTTCATTAGCTTTAAAGGCGACAGTGGTCCAAGTACCCTCCATTGTAAAGAGCTATGATTGATTTTTTCTGGATTAACGTGCCATAGCTTAACAAGGAAAGAGAAAAATCATAGAAGGCTCTCCTAATATGCTACGATTTAAGTTCATTTGACAGCTTTCTGGGGAGAAACAGAACCTGACTCAGCCTGACAACCAGAGCATCCACATCCACTGATGATGGGTAATTGCTAATAGAGGGATAGTAAATTAAACGTTTGTACTCATATGAACACAGGAGTCCCCGCGCCGTACCTCACCGCCTCGTGTACCTGCTCGTGGACGTACATCATTTCCTCGGGTCTTATTCGTATTCAAGGCCGGCGTGGTCGTGCAGCCGCGTCAAGAGCGATCCTGCGATCCTGCGATCCTGAGGCCGTGTCAGATATTGATGGCGATACCTCGTGACCGAACGGGGAAGATTCCGTGTTAGCATTGTAAATAGCGGCGGCGGCTTCAGTACTACCGCGCGTTCAAGTCTTCCCAGACACACGATCCCACACACGGCTGTGAAGACACTGTGCATAAGCTACCGGATTATGTTGCAATGTTACATAACTGTATGTTGCTCTGCACAAAGGGATTATGTTATAAAATCAATAGAAATTATTTATTAGTCATTCAATAACTAAACAGTAATTAAAATAGACCTCGTCCTTTAAGTATATAACAAGTCAAGTAGGCTAATCACATTCAGTTAGAAAATATAAAATCAATCAATGCGAATAAACATTAATAAAAAACTATAGGTTCTAGCCCACATATAAAAAACAAAAAAATACACAAAAAAATCTGAGTCAATTATTTCACGGTGTAAAGAATCATTCAAATCGTTAAAAGTTATTTTTTGAAGCCAAGCATATAATTTAATAATAAATACATTATCTGTTAAGTAGATGACTTTATATTGAAACGTATTTAAAGTTTAAAGCCAATGGATGTGTTATAGTTATTGGTTTTACTTTGTCTGTATGTAGTTTTCTACTGTTTCTTGTACAATAATTATGAATTTAATTTCTTTTACAGTGGGAATACAGTTAGAAACCTAGCTTCAATAAACAAAGGTCTACAATGTCCTAAAGCATGAACTTCCAGAGTAATTTACAGGGAATTTTTTGTGAAATTAAAACTTGTTGTCTAGACAGTTGTTTATACACACTTTGAATATGATCTTTCCAGAACAGGATAATGGCAATATTGATACCTAGAAGTCTTACCGTTGTGGTATTTCCAAGACCCATTGCTCTAAAGTCGAAGTGAGCCTTATTAGTATTCGTCATTTTGTTAGTGTGCGAATTTTTTTGCCATCAACCCTCAAACCCTTCAAACCTCGAGTTGAGGTTTTCACACAAACCTAGTCCCGTTACTGTGTCTGCTTTATGAGTGTAGGTATTAGAATATATTGAAAAGTTACAAAACTGTATCTCATTGCTCTAAAAACGTAGAAGTTGTATATTAAATAAGCCGTGTTGTCCCTAATATCCATATCCAATAGGCCCGGTTGGTTTTTTCTGGTTTACACTGCACCCATAACTCCACAAGCTAACCTGACACCGCCACTGTGACTGCTACCGTAGTAAATAAGTTACTAGAATATGTAGAAAGGATAAATAAGTATATTTTTCTGTGGAAAATAGAGATTATGTTATCAAATTAATCCGTTTTAGCAACCACGGTTTCAGTAATACCTTGCGTTGAAGTCTCCTTATAATCTTGGTTCGTTTAATGTCCCTGCTATAATAGTAGCACATCAATCAGTGGCTTGTGCATTACTATTTTATATTTTCATTCAACTGTATATCGTTTCTCTGTAAACGGGGAATTACGTTATCAAATTAATCTGTGTTTCCATCTGTCGTGAATAGATAAGAAGGCTTCAGCATCATTTATACGCGTACCACACCTGATGACACGTCATGATCAGCCTAACTGTTTATTCAAAAATTAAGCAGGTAGTTTGTTCGTTGTAAGAGTGAAAATGACTTATAGCGAGAATTTGTCAACGTAACACACGCAATTCAAGGGCAGTGATTTGAATAAAACTCGAGTTTTTCTCTTGGTCCCTGCAGACTCCCCGCTGCTCTCATCGTCCACCACTTTACTGTCGGTGGTTTTTTGTTGGTCACGACATATTCCGTTGATTGTAATAAATTATATTTCTCTAATTTGAATAATTCATCGCTGCTGTCCTAATGTGTGATTCTCCATTAAAATCCGGTTAGGATAAGAGTTTTTTTCCTTGAGGATAAGAATCTTTTGTTTGTTTTGAAGTTTCTTTGACCTTAGTTAAAATTTTCTCTTTTAGAACATCCTTTTCTAGAGGCATATAGACCTAAGGTTTAATATTTTACTCTGATCATAATTGAATGAAAATACTAAATTACTAGACAGATAGTTTTAGTAAATTTTATGTTTAAACGTCGTACGTTTTACATGATAAAGAACTACTCTCTACTTGAACTGCATGTTATTAATTAAAATCAAAACGTACTATAGTAAGAGGCTTGTAAATATAAACCTGAGAGTTAAATTTAAATCAGACATATTTGATCCGAACGTTTATAAATACAGAGTGTCACAGAATGCGTAGCAGTCTTTGCAGTATCGAATGGTACAAACAGCCCTTTGCGGAGTTAAGTTAGGCTGATTATTGATATTTTTATACTATCAATACCTAATTCCTTAACTCCGCAGAGCGCTGTTTGTCGGCGAACAATGCGTTATGTCGTAATCTTGTCTAGTTTGAAAATCGAAGTTCTAGACGGATTAAAAAGACTCGCACAGGTAGGAATCACGCGACCGTTATCACTTTGAACTTTGCCCATTACCTTATCAGTGACGTCAACTCCCTCCTCAAAATGGCCGAGCGGGCTTAACAAAATGGCCGAGATCGTAACAGAAGTATGGAAGATATTGGAGTTGAGGCAGTTATTGTAAACAATATTGCCAAAGTTGAAAACGTAATTTACAATTTTTATTTCAGCTTAGTTTAGCTTTTTTAAGCACAATTAATATTATTTAAGGTATTTATCCCACGGATAGCTGGGAGGCACTAAGAAGTGGTTTAAATTACCTTTCATAGTAATCCACATTTGTTGCTAGTGGCAAATACATGGTTGGGGTATGTACGGTTTGTGGTATCGTGTAGTATTATATTATATAATACTATAAGTAGTATAATACTATTGTAAGTGGTTCGGTGCTCACGGTTTACGCTATCGTGCAGGTTTCAGTGTAGGTAATGTATATATTAGATTTAAGATGGGCAAGGTCCGCTGTGTATGTGTTTCGCCTTAAGGGTTTGTGTAAGTATTTTAATATTTAAGTAGTATATTTGTGTTTTCATAGCACGTAAGAAACGTAAGGGAAAATGGTGTTAGGATAAACTATATGTTTTAGTTAGATGTAAGTAGGGCCTTTTTCACTTGATAATGGGAGGAGTTACCTTTAACCTCCCGAAACGTTGTGTATATTAAAACACTAGAAGCGATAGAAAAGGTCTAATTAAGTGTAAAATAAATAATTAAAATCCAACTCTATTATGAATTTTGAACAATCAAATCTAATTACCACTAACGAAAATTTGAATTACTTTGTAGGCAGGTATTGTAAAAACCACTTCTTAGATTTTTATTTGAACTGAATACATAGATGATTGAATTTTTGTAAATAAACAAATTACTCCTCAGTACTATCTACTGGGTTCTTTTCACATAAGGTACTGATAATTAAACATTGTGACAGCGCTGGATGTGCTCTAGGAGACCAGCTCGTCGGCTTCCTTGATGCACCTGTGGAGTGTGGACCTCTGCAAAAACCGCGTCCTACGCCGATGCCGACGCCGCCCTGTAATCTGTAACCGGAAACGATGTGGTTTACCGAGGATTGGTAATGAGCGGCGAGGCGGAGGCGTTGATGAAGGTTTTTGGTTTCGTCTTCATCAGAACCCAGGAGCCTTGTCATCGTCGGCGATTGCGTCGAGGCCTTCCGGTCGCCAATGTTCCGGCTACACGTCACTGGAGACGAATAATGACTGTGTCACAAATTACTCAAACTAATATACTTCCCTGTTTCGATAGCCCAATATAATTTTATCAAAAGTTAGATTTTCTAACAATGACATCTCTAAGTTCTGGTGTGGGTGTTAGTGACGTCATTGGCCATCGGAGTTTTTACGGTAGTCATTATTATGTTTAATGTTATGTTAGTTACTAAATAAACTACAATGCGTATTGGTAATGTTCCTTCTTTAAAATTCATAATGTTTTTGTAAACTTCAATTGGTTTTTAAGAAGCTAATCTGTTCGTATAATAATAATTATTATTATTTTTAATCCTGTTCGTAAGAAACAATAACTAGGTAACAAGAAGTAGGCTCCTTTAGACACCTACATAACCTAACCTATTTCTCACAGGGAAAACATTTTACATACCTAAAACAAATAATATCTAGTCAAAAGTAAGCTGAAAAGTTAGAGAAAGAATATTGGACTCAGTGGTTAGCTCGTGACTCACCTAAAAAATGTTCGTATTTACTTCCCTGTGGGAAATAGGTTAAATCATGGATATGTCGAAAGGGAATGGTTTCAGTTCATCTAAACAGATGATAATATAACAAAACTATCACGTTACTAACCATATGACGTCACTAAACAGGTAATGCATGGCAATTAAAATATTAAAATGGTAAATGGTATGGTAATTTAATAGTGTATAGTAAAATTACCTATTTTGACCTATCAGATTAGTTATGGAACGAGAAGCCTTAATTACTTTTACTCCTGGTGAAAAGAGAAATTAATAATTATATCCCAATTAAAAATGTGTGGTTGCCATTCGACGAGACAGACCTTGAAGAAACCCGCTTGAGTCAGGCCCCAAGCACCTTGGCTTTGGTGCAAACCCCTATAAAAATTAATATCTATTTTCAATCAACCAGGGCCGGAGGTGTTTTGCGCAGGTTTTTAGACATAAACGCAATCAACATTAACCCAAACTGGTGCTCTGGCACCTGATTAAATCCGGCCGTAAAATAAACGAACGTCTTTAATCGCAAACGACTCCAAAAGAAACACATTGAGGCAGTTAGGGCTCGTGGAATTGATTCAAATAACACCTTCGACACGGACGATGCACTCGGCTATAAAATTGTAAAAAAATCACTCGCCGGGAACAAGTCGGTGATTGAAAATTGGCGAGTCCCACCGGGGATTTGACATCATCATCAACAGATGTGGAGCGAGCGACGGCGTCCCAGGGACTGTTATTACGGGCAACGAGCTGACTTCTTGTGTGGCCCGAAACCTGTAATTAAAGGAGCATTTTATTCCGCCAAATTGCCAAAGTAAATCCCCCGAGGAGATTTATGGGCGTTGCAGGGACGTGATTTACAATTTTTAAATTCGTGCAAAATCCGGCCAGAAGGACCAATTTGGTTTTATGAGCGGTACCGTCGCGACGGCGTAGTGGGCGTTGAGAGAAGATGGCTGTACGGTTTATAAAGGGATTCTGGATGCACTAAATGAGAATGGTGCGTGTCCAACAACTTGTACGCTGAAGGCCTCCAGCCTTGGAGTTACTTTGTGTTTTTACGCCTCTCGGAATTTTTACGATGTTTTTAAGGTTGCAAATTTGGCCCTTGCGGATTTCAATACGACGACCTTCATATTTGAAGACACTCAGCCACACAGGTAGTTCATAAAAATATTAATTAAATATTTGTTACTTACAAATACTGGTTCATCGCAGGAATTTTGAATTCACCTCGATTTTAGGTGTTATAATTTCTAAAGAAATAGTCAAAATCCCACGACTTTAGAGACGTACAATCTGATACTATGCCAGCCTTGGAGTTATTTTGTGTTTTTCTACGCCTCTCGGAATATTTATGATGTTTTTAAGGGTGAACTGGTTGCAAATTTGGCCCTTGCGGATTTCAATACAGCGACCTTCAGTTTTGAAGTCACTCATCCACACAGATAGTTCATAAAACTATTAATTAAATATTTGTTACTTACAAATACTGGTACATCACAGGAGTTTTATATACACCTCGATTATTAGAAACTGTTTTAATTTAAAAAATATATAGTCGAATCCCACGACTTTAGAGATGTAAAATCAAGTATATGTTATTTGTGCTCTATAAAAGATGTCTTATAGTACTTCTTAGCCAAAAACATGTTATTATTTTACCGGTACATAAGATGTAAAGAAGATAATTTGTGTTCTTTCAATGAGACGATCGCGACACAATCATCTTGCACTCATTTCTCATTCATACTTGGTTTAAAATGCATGGATAGATTGTTATTTTAGGAACTAACTAAATAGCTAATAATTATTGATCATGACAAGTGAAGCTGATACTTGAGAGTCCCAAAACTACAAAGTCATTAAAATCTATGCTTCAAATACCTCGATCTTGTTACAAATACAAACAAAATGCATATACAGTGAATATTCCAAAGTATTCTAAATTATTTGTGATTGGAAAGTGATCTACAATATTAATCTTTTAGTCTTCTACCGATCAATATTTAAGAATATTGTTGCTTGTAATAAGCTTGAGACGTGTTGGGACTGGGAAGATGCCCTGGGACACTGCGAGACGCGGTGACCGGCGACAAGGGGGGGGTGAAGGTCAAGGGACAAGGGGGGCAGGGTGGGGGGAGCGTGAGAGCGCGTGGCAGTCGCGAGCACCTGTGGGCTCCATCAGATAGACTTGTAAATGACCACGCCGGGATTTAATATCAGCGTTAACAATGGCTGACTTACGGGCGCGCCAAATTTGGGGCCGCGGCGCTGGCGGGGCTCACGACTGTGCGCGTGACAACGCTGCAGCACGGCGACGATGACAAAAGGCAACATTTAATCAGCAACTGCCCAATCAGAGACCTGGAGAACGGTAGAACACAGAAACACCGTAAAAGACAAAACTGAAGAACGGCAACGCTGCATTGTGAAAAACCTTCAACAAGGTAAGGCTGCACAACTTGCAGAACGGCAACACATCAACACAAAAACCCAACTGAACACAACACTGCGCTATTAAAAAAATAGAAAAAGTGGCTCGGTGTAAAAAACTCAGCATCGGTGTATCGAATAATAATATCTTTAAATTGACGCTTTTACCTACAGTGAACTGAAATTGTCGTATAATGTTTCATCATTACTAAACATTCAAAATTACCATACTGTTGTATTTAATACATAAAATCGCCCTTTCCGATCATAAGTATAGTACATTAATATAATCAAAAGTTTCCAACCGTACATTACGATGAGTACGCTCGACAGGTTACAGAGGTAGAGAAGGGAATGCAAAAACCAGGAGACCTTTATTAAGTGGATTTATTGGTTATAATCCCGGAACCGGATTCTAGTAAAGGTCAGACGCGCAACGTCGGTGACAGGCTGCAAATTAATACCTGCAATCATCCTCGGTGGAGGTTGTCTTCGGATGTTCGCTTCGTCCGGGGCTTGACCGGAGGCTGATCAGGGCTCGCCTGGGGGCTGACCGAAGATTGATCGGGGCTCGTATGGGGGTTGTCCGGGGCATGACTGGAGACTGATCGGGAGTTCGTATGCGGGCTGTCCGGAGACTGATCGGGGTTCGTTTGGGGGCTGTCCGGAGACTGATCGGGGCTCGTATGGGGGCTGTCCGGAGACTGATCGGGGCTCGTTTGGGGGCTGTCCGGAGACTGATCGGGGGCTGTCCGGAGACTGATCAGGGCTCGTATGGGGGCTGTCCGGAGACTGATCGGGGCTCGTTTGGGGGCTGTCCGGAGACTGATCGGGAGTTCGTATGGGGGCTGTCCGGAGACTGATCGGGGCTCGTATGCGGGCTGTTCGGAGACTGATCGGGGCTCGTATGCGGGCTGTCCGGAGACTGATCGGGGCTCGTATGCGGGCTGTCCGGAGACTGATCGGGGCTCGTATGCGGGCTGTCCGGAGACTGATCGGGGCTCGTATGCGGGCTGTCCGGAGACTGATCGGGGCTCGTATGGGGGCTGTTCGGAGACTGATCGGGGCTCGTTTGGGGGCTGTCCGAAGACTGATCGGGGCTCGTATTTGGGCTGTTCCGGAGACTGATCAGGGCTCGTATGGGGGCTGTCCGGAGACTGATCGGGGCTCGTATGCGGGCTGTCCGGAGACTGATCGGGGCTCGTATGGGGGCTGTCCGAAGACTGATCGGGGCTCGTATGGGGGCTGTTCAGAGACTGATCGGGGCTCGTATGGGAGCTGCCCAGAGCTTGACCAGAGACTGATCGGGCTCGTGTGGAGGCTGTCCGGAGACTGATCGGGGCTCGTGTAGGATGATTGTGGCGCGATCTTGTAGACTTGTTACTGACTAAGGCTGACACGTTCCTTGGACCGAACTGTTAATTAATAGCCCAACAACTCATGGCTACTAAGGGACCTACAGTTTAACGAGGATTCCGAACCACTGCGTATGAATTACGAACTGGTCTAATTATGAGGACTATTATATTCATACATACATTATTTACTATTCGTTAAATTTTTCATTCGGTATAACATCTTGTTTGGTCTCTCTTGGCTTATATTCAGCGCTTTAAGATTCTTCCAGAAGAATAAGTATGCCGGTATAATTTATGGAATTTTTGTAACTTAAATATTCCTTTATAAAGTTTGGAATTCCTTTTGTTACAAATATTAATATATTTACTGTTAACTGACCTGTAAAAATTAATTGAAGTTATAGAAAATAGAGTTTCAAATTTTACAAAACAACACTGTTTTTGAGGGGTCTAGTAGATACTAAATAATAATATGGTAATATTTCATTAATATAAATAATAAATATTAATGTTTAATTTTGACCACGAATAAACGATAAGCATAGTCAATAAATTCCTATGAAAACAGCCCTCGTGCTGAGAGAGGGTTGAGACCATCTGCGTGTTTGTCTAGGGGAGATAATAACCTCTAATCCAGCTAATAATGGTCCCATGATGAGATCTCCATAACTCACATCACCATTCTATCGTCTTTGTCTGACAATAATCATAGACCAACAAAGTATAGATGGTCAGATTAGGCGATCCTGTTCCTTGTGTTTGTTTATCAGCCTAGCCCATCAGTTTCTTTATTATGGTTTCTCATAACGTTCCGTAGATGGTAGATTCGTCTACAATATGTATTTAAACCAAATATATTGCTGGTTTGGTGTTATCTTAACCTCGACAGTTAAAAGACTTGTCTTGATACTTCGACTGATACGGCAATCTACGAATGGTTTTGCGCTGTAAAATTTGTCTATGCTTTGCTTTATAGTCCTTAAGCTTTATATCTCCCAGTTTTTTATTAAATTCTATTCAACGAGCTAAGGTCTATAAGTCTTAAAAGTATTGATTGATGCTTCCAGGTTATTATTGCTAAAATATTTATAAAAGTATAACTAGCTCTGTATCGGGTACATTTCTTTGAGATTTTTTTGCTTAATGAATCCAACGAAGTTCCGAAAACCCACCATTTTCTAATCGGAGGTCACTTAGTAAGTTGTGACCACAATGGGACCTATCTTCCAGAAACTTGCGAGTCCACCACCGCCTCTTCCTCGGTAACTTAGCCACATCATAAGCACGATGAAGCAAGCTCAAGCTAAAAACGTGTCCTCTCCCGTCTATCGTCAAACACTGGCTTTATAGTGTGGACGCAAAACAAGTCGGACAAAAACCGTGTATGCAGCCAGTCAGCTGATTGTTTCCACACACAGTCTGCAAAAGTGTTGACGTGGCTTTACCATTGTCTACTAGCCCAGCCACATTTATCTACATCATTTAGTTTAATTTTAAGTAGTTATATAGTTTCACATCTTCTGTGAAATTACATTCACAGTTTCACAGAAAATGCGAATATGCCTCTTGACTCACATATTGTATTATATTACATCACAACTCAAAACAATTGATAACAATGCACGAATAAAGTCCAAGCAAAAAATTCACGTACATACTAACACATAACCCGGACAAAAATATATAATGGCAAGATTAAAAAGGAGAATTTAAGAACAACGCAAATCTTGATCTAATCACTGTGTATAGTTAATTAAATAAACAATTTCAGTGTGATTTGCTTCATGGTATTAAAATAAGCAATTAGATTAGATCATTGAAATGGTAACCATACTACAATGTAGGTATTTCAAGCCAAATATGAATGATGATTGAGTGCAAGATGATTGTGGCACGATCTTGTAGTCTTGTTACTGACTAAAGCTGACATGTTCCTTAGACAGGACTGTTAATTAATAGCCCAACCCAATAGAGTTGGTTTTCTAAAAGCTATGTTTTGATTTCAATTTTCTGTGCTGACAGCCGTCTTTCTTGAATCGGCGCCCTAATATATAGATAGTCTTTCATGTAATTAGTGTTTCTCGTAATCAGTGAACATTTTTTTCAGATGGAATGGGGTCAACTGATTAATTTTAGGGAGAGACCAAAACCAACAAACATGAAGTCACTAGAACCCAGATCACGTAGATGCAACCTGTCATCATCCGTATCACCGGGGACCAGTTGTGGGGAGAAGAAGAACAAATCTCCATTACATCGACCATGGTTGTAAAATAGATCGATCTGGAATGTGTCGTCTTCAATAGTTCTTATCTGTCTGGTTTATTGAGATCCAAACGATCTTTCAATTTCGAGACCTCAACTATGCTTTGCTATTTCTATTATTAGAATTCATACGAGTATATCAATTCCAATTCAATTCAATTTTATGGATAAACGCTTTAAAAGTTTTATTTTTTTATTTTTTTTATTTTTTTTTTTTTTTAATTTTTAAACTTGAGAGAAGCGTAGGCTACTCCGTGGAGAAAAATAATCGGAATTTTGAAAATCTAAAACATTATTGATGCAAAACTACAATCCGAGACTATTTTTTGACTTGTAGAATTCACAAAATCTTTGGTTACACTTGCACTTTAAGTCTTCATTTAATTGTTTCAGTTTAACTGGTTCTGTTGTATCAGAACCAGGTGTATAGTGGTTTTCTGGTGGTTACTTACTGTATAAAAATGCTATTAACGATATAAATATATAAATAACCAAGACCTAACTTAAGTCCGCAGAGCTGTTTGTCGGCGACTAATATACTAGGCTAATATCATAATACACGCGATATTTCCCAGGTCAGTTTTTGATATTTTTATACCTTAATAACCTTTATAAGACCATTGGGGGTTCTGTTAAACCTATATGTTTGCTTTATTCAACGTAACCAAATCTCTGTTGTTTTCTAAATTTACTTCTACAATTAGTTGTGTTATTTTTGAAATTTATGAGTGAAATCGACCTCAATACACCCTTTTCAATTATTATGTTTGTTAACACCAGAAAACCAATACAGTGGTATACAGTACTGTATAACGGAAAAGATCAACATCCCCTAATCTTTACCTCTTCTTGTCCCATATTTCATTTAAATTTCAACCAACATAAATCGAGGCTACTTTTAAAACAGTTTTCACCTACTTCTGACACGATGACATCAAGAGTAGGAATAACTTAATGAAGTTATTGTTAATTCATGCCAGGCCAATTTCTCCTCAGCGTTTAGTTCCTTCATCAATATTTCCGTACGAAATCTCCGTTTGATATAATCAAACGTCTCAGCCCGTACTCTGTCATCAGAAGATTCCTTAAAGACCACTTACGCTAAATTTATTCTTTCAGAAAAACCCTCAGATAATATCACATCTGGTATAATGAGGCTGGATTATACTTTGTAATGGATTCGATCAATTGCCATTATATCATCGGCGTATTATCCGGTTGCTGAATATCCTTGTAATTGAAAGCCTCGGTTCGGACGGATTGCGCATTTCTGTGCCCACTGAATACTTTGGCGGGGCAGTAAATCTTCGATTATGGGCCCTGCGAGAGGCGGTCGACAGATGAAATGAAAAATGTATGGGTGTAAGGCAAACGCCGGGCAGTCAAACGTATTGGCGAATTGAGTTGCATCCAATATTTTCCCTTTTGATTGCCGTATTTTCCAGTTCTTTAAATAATACTAGCTGACGGCAATTTTTCATTTGGCCAACATAAAAACACGCTGCTTTTAATCGAACATAAAATAAAAAAATATAAATACATAATTCCCAAAAACCGTAAACTATTAACATGGTGAATAAAGCTGTTCATTTTGTACAGCACTTATTTACTTCAAAGTTTTACATTAATGAATGATTCAGAGGGCATTGGATAGTAAAGCACATTGCTAATTGAAAGTAAATTAAACAGCTGTAGCTTATGAAATGAAATGTTTTGATTGTAGAAAATTTGTAAACAAACTTACTCCCCATTAAGTTAACATTAGACATTTAAAACGCCATAATATGGAAACTTATGGAGTATTGGAAAAAATGTTTTCGCTAAAACCTTAACGGACACATGTAGAGCAACTTCCTAAAATTTCATGGCGATCGGATGAGTAGTTTGGCAACGCATAAAGGACATACATACATACATTCCTTTATATATAGATTTTACAATATATTATTTGTATATTATATACGATAATATCCGCAATTTCCTGTCCACAGTCACACAGTGGGCTGGGAGATAGATTACTTTTAATCTAGTTTAGTTTTTAATGTTCTTTTGAGAAGTTATAGCCAATTCTTTTTCGATTAAATGTTGTTATATACCTTCTTTGCCTGTTCGATGACTGACTTTACTCTTCAGGTAGTGGCAACTATCAAGAACTTGTAGTAAACTGCAATCCGTGTAGTTCAGTGTGAGTTCAACATTTTGCCGCTAGAGTATGCTTTATAGCCAACTAAGTACTATGTTAGACTGGTAGCCGATTTCTTTGCGGCGTTTCTCTGACGAGTGAAATGCCAAAGCCTTTCGGAAATGCTTGGGTTCGAATCCCGACCATGAGCAATCCCAATCTTGCTTGCAAATGTGTGGTTTAGTGGTGGGAGGCACCTTAAACAAACGTGACCGCCTTGGGTGGAAGTTGACGGCATTTGTAGGCTTAATAGGGATTGCAGGGGTTGTTTTGCTTTTATAGTTAGTGGTTATAAGGGAGCAGGCGAGGGTGTTTTTTAAATTTTAAATTCTTTGTTGAATTAAATTAATGTAATATAAAGAGACGGACACCGTCCGTCTTTGGCCCCGAATGGATGTGTGTACAGCAGCAAAAGTCCCTGAAAATCTCTGAGTTTCTCGTGACTCGCGAAGATTGATAACATAGGTTTTAGCATACCCCAAGAGTGAACGCAGAAGGATTAGAGTTTGAAGCACAATTTACAATGGAAATCTTAAGATAGTCGTTAACACACCTCAGAGGTCACCTTGGAACGTCACGAAGGATCTCACGTCCTGAAAAATAATTCTACAGAAAATTCGTGATTACATGACCTTGCCTCGAGCAAACCACTGACGTTTTCTCTCGTGCTTCATCAAACCAGCTGTTAACAGAAACGCCGACAGCGACATCTGGCGGGTATAATCACAATCATGTGACGTCACCGGACCTAGTCACGTGACCGCCACGCGCTGCCACGAGGCCACACACGCGCAGGCGCATCCCGCTCCGAGACTAACTTTCCAATCAGAGTAATTATATGCATGCGGCGTCGTCTACTCTAATGGAGAATGGGAGGAATGTAGACGCACTAGTTGGACACTACTGATAGTACAGAAGATGATTTGTATCCTAAAATGTTATCGAGGAGGCTTTAACTCCAATTCCTTGAAACCCGAAGTGTCATATAGGGGGCCATTGCCCCCCCAATCCATTTAGTAAAAATGTATATTTTTATCGTTAATAGTAGTTGTCAAAGTTTGAGCTTTACAATTCGTGAAGACTACAAACCTTGCCTTGCCTGTCTTGTATGCAAACTAAAACTAACTACAAATTATATTAAGAGTGAAACAAGTCAAAACAATTATAATAATAAAGATTAGGACAGCTGCCACTTAATATCAAAGTCGCAATTATAACCGGATACTAAATCAAAATTTGCTAATTCATGAATTTTAAAACATAAAAATACGTTTTTGCTTATACTGTATTTTTCCCAGACTTCCCCTCCAACGAAGGGGTATACAATCCCCCCCCAACAAATTACATCTATCTCCGCTCATGATCATATACATTATTGGGCTGGAGATTTTATAGACAAGTTTTAAACACATTGAAATGTAGTATGTACCTGAAATTTGATTTTGTATGCCAAAGATTCATCGACCTCAGTTCGACAACAGTCTATAATTCGAGTTCTCTTTAAAACTGATGATATGGAAGACCATCAGGATGTGATTTTTTCTATGCTCACGATGGAAACTACTTCTTACTATCCGTGGTAAACGGAGTACGTTGTCTGAGAGTCCAAAGTTATTTTTATTGAGAAAATTCAAAATCAATTTCTTCCTTACTTCTCAACTGTTTTTCACATCACACAACAAAAAGTTTGGTATTAGGCCTAGCACGTAGAGAGGATATGTCCTCAAAATTTTTAATTATTTTGCCTTTTTTCTGAGTTAGTTGTTAGGAATTGGATACTTATTTTTGAAACAATAAATTTAAAAAATTATATTTAAATAAACAGGGAATATGACAATTTTAATAAAAGGTTGTAGTTTTTTATTATACTGTAGACCTATATAAGAGCGAAAACATGTGCCAGTCCATTGATACTGTTTTTTTCTTTATTATAAATTAGATTAGACTAGATTATTGAAATGGCGACCATACTACAAGGTAGGTATTTAAGCCAAATATAATTGGTGAAACAACCAGTGACATCACCAGGAGAGACATATCCGTCAGTAGGCGCAGTGACAGCTCGTGCGTGAAATGCTAGAGGCGTACATCGGGGGCCTGGGGGTAGTACGGATGTTCTCCCCGCGGCAAATTTTTGAAAATATTGTGTATTTTAGTGACTTTTTAAAGCAATCTAGGTATTAAATTTGTGATGCAACGTGTTTCGTTTTTAACTAAAATACCTAGTTTTCCTTGTAAACCTTGAATAATAAATACTATACTCTCGGTCTTACGGATCGACTTAATTTGGACTCTAAATTGTGTGGAATAATCTTTATTGGAAAAAATCTTTATTTGTTGGGATATATTATAAATAAAAACGTAAATACCTAACTTAACATTTATCGCCTTCATTTTTCACGCGGATGTACCTGCAATTCACTACTGTTCGTTTTTCAATCATAAGATGTTTTTTATAAAAAAATACATTGCAATCATTAATTCCTCTAGACAAAAAACACTACTAGTATTCGCGAGCTTTGTTAATGTAGACAGCTGTACCCTGTGTGCTGACCACTCGTCACGGAAGTGCCATCGTAACTTTGAGCGATCATTTTTTCTGGCTTTTCATCGATTTTAAGCTTTTAAGTTAATCAAAAATAGCCTCACTCACCGCCGCTGCACTATGACATTTTGGTATTACAAAACTAATAAATCTCTCATTTATTGATCCATTTAGTTCATAGCGAACTACAAAAACAAGCTGGGATAATGTTGCACAATCTGTTGTGTCGTCTGTTTCAATCGCGATGAACTGTGTTTGGGTAAACTTATCACGAAAGATTTCTATGCATACGGCGTATACGGAAAGAAGAAGCTCGTTTTGAATGGTTTTGGAAATTCCCAAAAACACTCTGTGCTCTCTTTGCGCTGTTTCAATGTTGAATCCAATTCAGCCATAAGATTAACTAAGCCACGAAAAATGCCAGGATTGTCAGAGGTTTCCCTTTCATCATGCCCCCTTAAAGCCAACTCAAATGCACCACAAAACTTGATGGCATCTATCAATTTACTTAATACGTAACGATTTTTAGAAACGTCTTCATTTAGTTTTGAATTCTTAATCTATACGCACTATCTAATTGAACTCTTATGTCAACTTTGCCTAACACGTCATACTCAATGCAAACATTAATATGTTTTTCACTCAGTTTCTGTTTTTTTTACTTTATCATTTAAATGTTTTATGTCCGAGACACCATCCACCGTCCATGCATGGTCTGCAATTCCCATTACCAAACAAGAGTAGAAAAAAAGAATTTTTAACTTTGCACCCACACAACCAATCGGCATAGTTGTACAAATTATTATAAAACTTCCAAACGAAACTATTCCGTGCTTTAGAGGCCTTTTGTTATTGATTTATATTTAGTATAGGCCTAAATACTTGAGCTCTATCCTATGTTGCAGGTCCTTAATTCCATTACTTAAAATAACATTTACTTCGTTCGAAACCATTATGTCATTGTCAAACACCACAGTAACAAACTAAACAATAACCCAACACCAAAACAAGGCCTATTTACATACCAATGACACGTTCTATTCACGATACGAATCCCACACAAATCACATAATAAGTTAAGATCCACTACTAGTAACTTACTGTTAACTGTGTACCAAAACTACACTACTTAGTTAGATCAATACAAACATAACCTCAACTCTGTTACACTCAAAACAGACATCCGGCGCGCGTCAATCAACTGTCAACTACATTAATGTTACTCTGCGCATGCGCGGACGCCCTTTCTTCATATAAATGCATACGAACTTTTCGCGCTATTTGTGTATGTTTTACCCCTATAACTTTGATGTATACGACTGTTAAAACATTTTGTTTAGCTGGATCTATAGTTATAACTAAATAAGTATTTAATTATTTTTTCCCCGTTTTCAAATCTTTGGAGGGGGCGGCGTCCAAGAGTCCGTATTGGCGAGCCGCCACTGAGTTGATGTTTAGTTCCGACAGCCACGTGACCTCGGCCAGGGACTGAGCGCATCTCGACCTTGACGGTGTTGATCAACCATTCGCGACCTTTCCGGCCACTTCCGCCTTCCGTTAGCAGAACTCTTGTCTTGCATGGACTCTCGTATACAAATTAGAATTCACTTCATCCTCGGAGTAAATGGCTGGATCACTTCATTCGGTTCCGCTTCCTGTTGATATAATTTTGTGCTTAAGTTAAATAATTAATTACCATTCAAACGGTTGGCGTGTCCTGTAATAAAGCTACTTGGAGGTCACGAATTGTGGATGGTTGTGAGCGATGGTCAGTGGGTGTAGTGTTCTCTTGTGTGGATTAACATCCGCACAGATGAATACTACGTTAATCCGCTAAGATCAAACTAATAATTAGACCAGCTCGTAATTCAGAGGCAGTGGTTCGGAATCCACGTTAACTTGTAGGTCCCTTAGATATGCCATTGACTGTTGGGGTATTAATTAACAGTCCTGTCTAAGGAACATTTAAGGCTTAGTCAGTAACAAGACTACAATCATCTTACACTCAACCCTCATTCATATTTGGCTTGAAAAAACCTACCTGGGTAGGTTAAACATCATAGTTTATGTGTTTATCATAGCAGCTAACCTACATACTCTTTTCCTATTTTAATCTCACAGATAATAAAAAAGCTAATTTATTCATAGACAGATATTGATCAAACTTGGTATATGGTCAAAAGAAAAATTGTTACCCGTAAAAATACCTACTTTCATTGTTCCTCACAGTAGCAAACCTGCATACTCTTTCCCGTGTTAATTTTATGGAATAGAAAAACTCATTGATCAAACCTGTTGTATATTTTTATTGATTTGGAAACTCAGTGAGTACTCAGGTCTGCTGCAACAGGGTATGATTTCTCGTGCATATAGAGAATCACATTCATTTTATGAGGTCGATGTTATTATCAATACCTCTATTTCCACTATGTTATTCGCAAAAGGCAAAGGAAAACTCAACTTAAGTTTGTAGAGATACTACAGTATTTATTCAACAACACTGGCTCATTTATTTTACACTGGAAGACAATGATCTGTTGTTAAGGCACTTAAATCTGGTCTAATATAATCAGTCAAAAAATATACAATATAATACAAAAGAAAGCAACAAATAACAATGGAATTATATCTTTATAAGTGGAATGGTTTATGTATTATCGCATAAAATGATTGAAAAAAAATACTAACACAATTTATTAGATAGACAAAAATAATCATTTTGTTTAATAGCATAAAACAAAAATTCCAACTAAACATATAGAAAACTGCATTTTTTAATTTTTAATCTTTAAAAAAACATTTATACTCTTATCTTAGAATTTAATTTTTAAGAGTTTGAATATGTTATACCTAAAGTCAGACATACTTCCAGAAAAACGAGAAAAATTTACAATTTAGTTCAACTAATTCACAAGTATTAACATAACCAAAGAAGGCACTTTTTGGAATGTGTACTTTATCAGAATCACAGACTTTGCAATAACATACAAAGACTGACCTTTAACAGAGAAACTTTATTCGTCCAAGGCATTACTCTGAGGAATGTTGTTGCTTTCAAGTAGGAAAATAAACCTTTAAATAAAGTATATATATAGTAAAATATTAACACTCTAGAGATCATAATTTTCAAATATTAAACATACATATTGCAAGTGATACTAGTTTGGGTACAACTTATCGAGGGTAAAACATAGTTTCAATTCGAGCAATAACGGTTTATGGAACATTTTTATGGACAAATTAAATTGGCTTTCTTTCCCATACTTGTGTTGTACCCAAACTTATTTAACTAAATTACATATACATCAGGCACTATTTAATTGAAAGACTAAAAAACGGCCACATCGTTACGGTTACCACGGCCTCCAAGGCTTTTCGTCTTCGGAGATGTCTTGGTAATTCTTCTTGACCACAAGGGACAGAGGTGCTTGAGGTGGGCTGAAAGGCCTGAGGGGAGACTCCGCACAGTCGTAGGAGTGAGTGCTGGAGGTCGGGCTGACAGGGGAAGGGAAGCTCTGGTGAGACTCTGAAGGTGTGTTGGTGGAAGTGCTGACAGTCAGCCTCTCAAAGGCGACGGGGGACGACGACGCAGAACTTGCTGATGACGTTCTCGTAGGGATAGGCAGCAGCAGGGGTAGTGGGGAGGTGGAAGTTGAAGAAGTGCTGGATGGTGACGGTGATGAAGATGGTGTAGAGACTTGCCGTAGAATTTGTGTCCCGGAGGAAGGTAGTACAAGGGCGATGTCTCCATTAGGCAATCTCGTCGGAACTAGTTGCAGACCCGTTGTGTTCCCAGAGGTACTGAACAGGATATTGGAAGTGGCGACTTGGGTGTCGACTGCAGGAACTATGTGGACTTGTACCCCTGTCAACTGAGGGGTCGAGGGTGCCTCTGGGGCAGGGGTGGTAGCAGGCTCTGCTGCAGGGGCGGAGTTGTTGAGGCAGTTCGCCAAGTGTTGCAGCAGACGTCTTCGTACCGGAGGTTCCAGACCAGGGAACCGTCCTACCTCTCCCGCACACTCGCTGAACCCTGCGCGGAACTTGTTGAGCACCTGAGGGTCGGTGGCGGCGCTCATCGCCACCTGCTGCCGCTGCATGTTCTCCAGGTGCTTCACCGTCATCTCCAGGATGTCCGCCTTCTCCAGTTTCGAGTGTCTTGCCGGCTGCAGAACAATACATCTATGAGTACATCGTAACCAAACTCAGGATAAAATATTACCATAAATTGGTTCCTAAAAACTACAATTTTAACTTGTATAGAGAAGCTTTTCAGTAACAAGAAATTTATGAGCGCATTAAAAATTTGCATAATTCTAACCAGTGGGCATCCTAAAAACTTCTCAGAACCACATTTTGTAGAATTTACGAGGATTTGCGTGAATGTTTTGATGCACATTTTACTGGCAGTCACTTCAGCGCCAGAGGTTTTATGGAGCCAGTTGTCATAAACTGCCAACTGGATGATTGCATCACCTTCTTGGGAGGGAAATGGTATGAAACCCCACCTATTTACAAAATGTTTCATCCTGTTTTTATTACATTTCTAAGTTCTGTATTGAAATAGTGAAAATAATTAAAACTTTCCAGAAAACAATCATCTTAGATCTTTTTTATGCAACAAGATTACTAAAATATAGTCATTTTAACCAGCAAGTCAAAAAATGTTTATACAGTATTTACTTCCCTGTGGGAAATAGGTTAGATCATGGATATGTCTAAAGAGAATATTTTCAGCTTCTGTAAACAGCTGTTCTTATTCTTTTATATTAAAATTTTAATACAATAGCTCTGGTGGTTTTTCTAGAAACCTGTTACATATTTTCCATCTTAAAGTCGCCAACACTCCCCCAGAGCTAAGACATATCAATGTCAATATAATTTGCAACAACAATAAATCAATACTTACGTCTTTTTTCATTGCATCCAAGATCAACGACTTGAGCTCATTCAGGCAGTTGTTTATCCTCGCCCTTCTCCTCTTCTCCATGATGGGTTTGTTACTCTGCAACAAACAAAAACTTATATAAAACACTGAAGGATATGACAAAATAATTTAGCTCCCAAAGGGAGCCCATTTCGGGGCTTCTAGGATCCAATTAAGAAGGATATAACAATGGTGTCAGATTTATAGGCCTGGGTTATGGTTTTCATTTCTTCAGCGTCGGAAGACCATCTGAACTGTAAATTTATGACGACCGATCGCCATAAAGCAGCCGCCACTCGAACGGTGAACGGGTTCCACATCCGAGCACCCGAACACCGACGAACGCCGAACTTTTGTTTCAGATCTTCGGTTTAATTTATGTGACTATAAAAGTTCGAAAACTGGTTCTGGTCTGGGCTACGGTAACAAATGGTCCTGGTCCACATCGGGTTTCGGTCACTTTGAGATCTTGTAGCAATTTGTTGATAGAGAATGTTCTATTGTGAGGCGGGAATGCCGTTCTGGAACTGGTGTGAGAGAAATTTAGTCAAATTCCGCCGTTGAATGTTCCTCAGTGACAGAGAAAAAAAGTTCCAGATGGTGGCGATGAAAGGTCACTGAAGCCGAGTGTCGTGAAACAGTGCAACAGTCTGCCAGACGCAACGCAGCAGCAGCAAGTGCGTATTACGGCGTCGTTTAACGACAACGACTCTCGGCCTTTATCTTTATCGCCCATTGATAAGGCCTCGTCGCGCCATCTTGCCGCGGTTACTGCTTCCTCTATGGCCGTCAGCTGTTCAGCGTGTTTACTCGTTGTAGCTGCGTCACTCCACAATTTTAGTGTTTTTTTTCTTATTCAGATGTGGGAACTGGAGAGTAACGGAACCGGTAGAGGTCGCTACTCATCACCTCTCCTTGACGATGGCATTGAGCAGAGAAGTGAGTAGTTAATATCGCGCCGTGGAGGATACATGACCTCAACATCATAAAAGGAACGATTCTACAGCGTCGAAGGCTGTCACAAGGTTGAATATTTGAAAATAATATACCTGCGCAACAAAACTCAAATTTCATTAACCAATAAAAAATCAAAGAGAATATTAAACGAAATTGAGCAACAAAAAAGTCACTCGGCCGAAAAGGAAACGTAGTGGTTTACAATCTGTCTTGATAATTTACGACATTTCTTCAGACGGCCTCTCAGCAGGCACCGATCTCTCGATAAAATCCAGCTGATCGAGATAAGACCGAAACCGGAAACGCTCGTCACGCAAGAAAACATCCTATTGAATAACAGATCCTGAGTCATCAAAATTTATGAACGCTTTTTCGCAGTGAAATTGTATTATTTATTGGGCAAAAACTGGGTTTGAGCATTCAGAAATACCGTAAATCGAACGATGCAAAACCCTTTATTGATAAAAAACGTTAAGGATGACCCTACAGATACAGAGATAAACAAACTAGACGTTTTTGTTTTTATCCCCACTTATTCACTTGGCTTCAATGAAGGCTGAAGAATTTATTTACTTCACTAATCCTTCTAGCCAAGGAAAATAAAGCAAATTAATAAATATCTACTGACTAAGGCTGACATATTCCTTGGATAGAACTGTTAATTAATAGCCCAATAGTTAATGGCATATTTAAGGGACCAACAGTTTAATGTGGAATCGGGACCACTGCCTCTGAATTACGAACTAGTGTAATTATGAGGATGGTCTTTTCGGATTAACGTAGTATCCAATAGTGCGGACGTTAATCCACACAATAGAACCCTACCAACCATTGCTCACAACTAAAATCAATTCGTGACCTCCAAGTAGCCGGATTACAGGATTACCGGAGCTACGGAGAATATTTAAATATTTTTTGTGCAAAATTGGCTATTCTTAGTCTACCTTTACGTCAAACAAACTCATTTCCGCAATTGAAAATTCCGCATAGAGTCCTCTTACTGGAGAAACATTTCTTCGTAACCGGTACCAGGAGAATTATCCAGTGGAAAGACAGTCAAGGATCAGGTGACTCGCGGTTGCAGAAAGAATCAGACACGCGCACCTGTGAGAACTTGAGGGCCAAATCGTTCACAGGATCTCCGCCAGGAAGCGTTCGTGTCCTAGGGAAAGTTCCCACCGCAATTTCACGCGTTTTGACTCTACCAGCCGCTAGAACGTTCAAGGTCGTACTCTTGGTTCCAACGCTGCACCGGCGGTATTTTAAGACATTTTAAATAGCCAAATACACTAAGCAACACTTTGAAGACATAACATATTAGTCACTGTGCTATATTAGGAACGATGAAGTAAATAATTTTGGTACAGTAGTTAAAATTCAAAATATATACCCCTTGTGTACTTAACACAGGCGAAAATTGAAGAAAATTTTCAAAATACTATGGCATAACTACTTTATCGCCATACAACTTATACACAATATCATTGACAAAAGGTAGAGATAAGTTACATTTAACGCAACCTTACATTAACCCAAGTACAAGCTTAATTTCAAAATGTATTAAATTATTGACGTTTGTCGTTTAACAAATTTTAAACAGTGTAACAACTACAATCAAGAAGAAAATATTTGAGTTAATACCGGAATCGAATCCCGTCTGGTATATCTGTAAGTGCAATGGTAGCGCGTTAAGAGAGACGTCCTGTTTTGTTGAAAGGATAAATTATTTCGGAAGCTGGATATATTATTTTTATTGAAAATAAAAGTACATAATTGGTATATTAACAGGCGAATAATCCCCCTATAAATCACAAGACGAATACTAATTTGAATACTGTAGTTGAGGCATGGACACAGCACAACAGTGCAACATTATCGGCAACAGATAAACTAGACAACACGTGGGTAGAGCAACAAGTGTGCAGTAATTGCCCGGAAGTGGTACCGACCAAGGTTACCGACACACACTTCCGGTGACACGTGCCGCACCGGATATGGCTCATCGCGCCCATGGCTTCCCTACAATCACTATCTCCATCTTTGATAAGACTTGTTAAAATTAGTAGCACTGAAATGCTATCTAAAGTAGAAGTCTGCGGGAACTGTACTATCTGACTCTGCTAATGTTGGGAGAAAAAATGTGTATACGTTGATGTAATAAGTAATATGTAAAATATTTCCCATAAATCAAAGAGAATGGTAAACATAGTAAACATTTATTTCGCAAAAATATATCTCTGAGGGTGAGAATCAGTAGCAGTGCACCCTGGTGGCGCAGGTCCAGACTAACGGCTCTTCATAGTCCGGCCACCTTCCGGTAGGTAGCGCTGGCATACCATGTTTGCTGTATCGCACTGTGTAAAGCTGAGAATACTTTTTACTTAACGAAAAAAAATTAAATAAATTTCATTAAATTTGAATTTCTAATCACTTCTTTATCAGTGTCCCAATAGAAAGCAGATTAAGAGAAATTGTGCAGTAAAATTAATGCAATAAACTCAATTTGTATGGTAGCACTAAAGACAACACATGGATGATGTTACTTCTATTCAAACGTCGAAGTGGACAAACCACAAGGCATTGTTGACCGATAAATTAGATAATTAATTATTATGTTTTCATCAGGGTCCATAAAATTATGGTAGATTTTCGATGTTCCTGGCACGATGGCAAAAGTGAAAAACTAACGAAAATAGTCGTTAAAATGTACAAAATTGAAATCTCAAGTGTTACCAAGAGTGTGGGGAGGTCTGTCCGACCGGCCGACGGCTCCCACGACCATCGCCGGCAATTGAGCCGAATTGGACGTGATATATCAAACAATCAGCTGGGCAGACATCGAACCCGAGTCCGCCTAGTGGCTACAGTGTACTGTACAGTACAGTGGCTACAGTAGTACAGTCGGTACACTGGTCAGTTGTAAAATGGGTACGCCAAATGGCTTCACAAAACAGAATTTGACTACTAACTACGAATAATTAAAAATAGTGTCGTAAAGGATTTGAAAGTTAATTTTGGTAGTACACGTAAATATTGTAACTGGGGTTATGAAAAATAATATATTTCGTCGACAAATCTAAATTTTAAAGGTAAAAGACAAACTCAGAAGTTGTTAAGTGCAATTTAACGAACTCAACAGTTAGAGTATAATAGTATGTTCCTCTAAATTTCATCTCTCCTAGTTAATTTTATTTTTACTAGTGCAGTCATGCAAACTTTACTAGCCAAAAATACACTGTAAGCTAATTAACACGAGTATGTTTAATCACACAATTGTAACTGCATTTACCAGTTACCAGTACAATGAGTGGATTTATAAATCAACGCAATCCAGTACGTATTATCTTTAGTTTACTTACTATCTATTTAAAATAAATTGTATTATTAACAAAGTAAGATTGATGAGTAAATTATACGTCGGCTAAAATGACGTGTTTTATTTTAAAATAATAATTACTTAAGCGTAAAGTAAATATTAGTAACGGATGGGGTAGCCAACAAAAAGCGATTGTTAAGTGTTTTTCTTCAAACTAAATTGAATGAAAATTATACACGTGGCTTTGACGACCTCTTCACTAAAACAAAAAATTATGGCAAAATAAAACACTTCTTAGAAAGTAGTCTTACCCTTCTGTTTTCGGCAGGTCGCCTGGTCGTGGTATCCGCCTGCGGGGATGAGGCCGCCACCACACCGCCGGTAACCATGGTGAAGACGTGCACAAGAACTAGACACCAGGACTGTCGCGCGACGACTGGCGGCGGCGGCGGCGGTGGTAGGGCAGGGAGGGAGGGGGCAGCTCGTGGCCTGCCTCCCCTCCGGCCGCGAGGTGGTGGGGGGTCGTGCGCGGCTCGTGCCTCCCCCTCCACTGCCCACGCGACACCCTGGAATCACGATTATTCATGTGACCGGAGGCTAATATCTGGAGGAGTTGGAATGATTTCCAGCGAGGCGCTCGGCTTTAAACCAGGAAAATTATTATACATAACGTTTGTGAAATAAACTCATAACTTTATATCATAACAACATATTTCGGCTGAACGGCATTATTAAGTCAAAGTGGATTCAGGGCCGTTATGGACTCGTCATCATTAGAAACATTATATGACGTACACTGAGGGGGATAACACGTCCCTGCATCAATACTTAAGAGTCTGCATCAGTGGTAGCCATCTTGGATTTTAGTCCCGTAAGAGCAATGTTAAATTCTGGCGCCTATATCTCCTTGACCTATTGTCATAAATTAACGGAAGAGGTGTCAAATTAAAGATATTACAGTCCTCCAGGACACCACCTTACAGAACTTTCTTTCGCTCTCGATAAAAAAATAATAATGATTTATTTTGTAAAATATTCCTGGATTTTTGTTTCTATATCAAGTTAAATTTTTGAACATATTAAAAGGTCATGCCCTTGAGCCACATCTCATCAATGTACTTCCAAAGTTTTACATTGATACTTTGATAATTAACGCCACTACAGACGCCAAAGTGAAGGTATGTTCCGACAGAATTTAACATTGCTCTTACGGGACTAAAATTCAAGATGGCTACCACTGATGCAGACTCTTAACAAAGCCGTTCAGGCAAAGACAGTTTTGGTTTTGTAAATGGTCCATAAAATAATAGTTTAATTTCAAATTTCTATGGTGCTTTGTAACCCGAACAACATAGAATTCATTTGAGAACTCATTAGAACTCATCTCATAATATACATACGTAATTACAACCTCACCAACTCAAGACATTGCCGCAGATGATTTTGACAGATCCTGTGACGTCGATTTGAAATTTTGTAATTAAGTTTTGGATTTTTCATAGTTTATACTGTAGAACCTCAATCTATGCATGTGTTTAACTGTTGAAAAACCTAGTACAAAACGAATTATACAAATAGTGTATTTCATTACAAAGTTCGAAAGTGATGCTTTACGTACGATTTCAAGTTGTAATTTGAAATAGTACCGAAAAACACTTAAGACTTGTGTTATGAAATATATTTTATCGATCTCAGACTCCATAAAATATTGAGCTAACTACTGTGCAAATATTTTATAGACGAAAAGTTGCTTCAACATTGACTGGAACCGTGGTGTGTCCTGTAAACCAACTACTTGGAGGTCACGAATTGTGGATAGTTGTGAGCGATGGTCGATGGTGTAGTGTTCTCTTGTGTGGATTAACGTCCGCACAATTGAATACTACGTTAATCCGCAAAGTACTCATAATTCGTAATTCAGAGGCCGTGGTTTGGATTCTACGTTAAACTGTAGTTACCTTAGATATGTCATTGACTGTTGGACTATTAATTAACAGTCCTGTCTAAGGAACATGTCAGCCTTAGTCAGTAACAAGAGTACAAGATCGTGTCACAATCATCCTACACTCATTTCTCATTTATACTTGGCTTAAAATACCTACCTGGGTAGGTTGCCATTTTAGTTAAAAGTATAAATCCGAGCGTTTAGACGAAAAACATAGCCATAAATACCTTGTTTTATGTTCTCTATGAGTGCATTGTTTAGCATAGATCTTCACTGGGTTACACTCCAGATCCCAGCAGCAGTGACAGGAGATGTTTGGTCGGTAGACGAGGCCAGGTGCGGACTGAAGGGTTTCCAGTATCCACATTTCGGTGGAATGTTTTACAACAAAAGTTTAAACAGCCTATTGAAGCGCGGCTAAGAGGGTGGGTTTTTAGGGTGGAAGGGCAAGGGGTGAAGGAGTGGTCGCTTGTGTTAGCTTCTCTGTTCCTACCTGTACTCGAAATAACATGGCTTTTGATTCATAGGTGGCTCCACAAGAAGCCCATAAGTACGCCACCCATGTTGTGTTTAAAATAGTTTTTATTTAGGGGCCTATGTCAAAGGCTTACAGTATGATTATTACATACATACCTCACTACTACAATGCCAAAACAAGTCATGGTTATCCATCGTTTTGTCTATCTATGTAATTTTAAAAACCATTAGAACTTGTGAGTCTACTGTAAACACTAGGTATAAAAATATGTTGGCCAATTTCTAAAATGTTTTTAAACTTTACTTGCGTACTTCTGAAACAGTGGCTTATCCATATAATATTACTATCTCTAATTTGATTTATATACATATCAGAAAATGTCCACATCCTTATACTACTTCAGAGTTGCTCAAAGTGAGGTCCCCGGACCCTTAGGTGTCCACAAGTGGTTTTTTGGGGGTCCTAGCTCAAAACATGCCTATGAGCAGGGATATTTTCCCCCTTGTTTTTGAAAGGGGTTGTTGGGGGGATAGTAGATAATTTTCGTGGGTCCCCATTACATTATGTATTATTGACTGGGACGGTGGTGACGTCCTGTAATCCAGCTACTTGGAGGTCACGAATTGTGGATAGTTGTGAGCGATGGTGGGTGGATGTAGTGTTCTCTTGTGTGGATTAACGTCCGCACTATTGAATACTACATTAATTCACTAAGACCTTATAATTAAACCAATTTGTAATTCAGAGGCCGTGGTTCGGATTCCACGTTAAACTGTAGGTCCCATAGTTGCCATCGGCTGTTGAGCTATTAATTAACAGTCCTGTCTAAGGAACATGTCAGCCTTAGTCAGTAACAAGACTACAAGATCGCGCCACAATCATCCTACACTCAGACCTCAATCATACTAGGCTTAAAATACCTACCTTGAGGTATTGTCACCATTTCAATAATCTGATCTAATATAGTATAATCTAAGCTATAATCTACATTCACATATATAATCTCTGAATCACCAGCCAGTCTGAAATAACTGTTGTGATCTCATATTCCGGAAGCGGTAGTTACAGTTTCCAATCCCTCCCATTTCGGGACACAGTTCCGCACCTTGCTAGCAAGGCCGTTATGCCCTTACAGCATCTGTCTCCCCAGGAAGCGGCTAACAGTACCTCTCGGCATCCTCCCTCTCAGGCGCAATGTTTCGCCAGAAGGCGTAATTCAACCTGGAACTCGCAAGATGAAATCGACAGGAAGCACCTGACTAGGGTCGAGAGTGTTTCTGTGCACCTCTCGGTTTTTTCCCCACCCTTAGGAGCGCCCCTATTTTTTACCCCCGGATGTAACGGTATTGTTTTTGTCCGTCACTTTCTCCATTTCGGTTTCGGCCAAAAGATTTTACGATATCAACCTACCTTCCTTTTGGAACCTTGTAAAACACCCTCCGCTGTTCTACGCATTTTTCGAAATTTTTCAAAAATTGGCAATCATTTTACTATAAAGGTTAACCTGTAAATATTTGTGTTGTAAACCAGAGTTATTTAAGTTAACAATCATGATGTCTAATAAGAACCAGACTCAAAGTTCCAAATCTAACTTGATTCACTACTACAAATAGCCTCGTGTTCATATTTAGTTCTAGGAGCTTTCTAGATTTCTAGGAACCGGTACCGGTCTAAGAACTAACGGCAGACAGTTCGAATGAAGACAACATTGTGAAGACATCGGCTAATTGGGGATATCCTTGTGGCGAGAGCGACGCCCCCAGCTGTAACGTCTTCGAATATAACCCGGACAGAGACAGTCCGCTGTCGCTTCCTTATATTCCGATGACTCGTGCGACTCTTTGCAAACAGAAACTACAGACACGGGTTTACCGTTACTGAACGAATCTATTACAGTATTCGAGCCAAGACTTTTACAATATACACAATGACGTCGCCAGTTTGTTTCAGGTCTGTCTGAAAATATTTTTCACATAATTGTATCCATTAACCTCTTATCTAAAAATGGCCAAAGTGTGAAATGTCAGTTTATACCCCTTGTTGCTGTTGAAGATTAAAATTATTCAATATCTTTTATTGAACTACTGTACTCAACGTTTCTGGAGGTGAAGAAGCTCCTCCCGTTTTCAAGTGATTACCTAATAAGCCAAGTAGGGATGTGGGAATTTGTATTACAGTGTTTTTTTATAATTCAAAAGGAGTTACACACGGTGGCGACGTCCTGTAATCAAACTACTTGAAGGTCACGAATTGTGAACGATGGTCGGTGGATGTAGTGTTCTCTTGTGTGGATTAACGTCCGCACTATTGAATACTACGTTAATCTGCAAAGACCATCCTCATAATAAGACCAATTCGTAGATCAGAGGCCGTGGTTCGGATTCCACGTTAAACCGTAGGTCCATTACTTGCCATCGGCTGTTGGGCTATTAATAAACAGTCCTGTCTAAGGAACATGTCAGCCTTAGTCAGTAACAAGACTACAAGATCGCGCCACAATAATCTCACACTTAATCCTCATTCATACTTAGCTTGTGGTTAGGTCGCCATTTCAATAATCTAATCTAATCTATTCTAATCATAATTTTAATCGTTCCTGGCATTTTGCAAGTTGATCGAATCCAGAGTTTTACAAAGTGAAAACTACCACGATTATTGAATAAAACTGGATCACAACGGGAAATTTCTGCATAAATTTGTAACAGGATCTGTACGAACCACAGAAGCTCAGCGCTCAGTGGTCAGGGCGGCTTGTAGGAGATTAGTTTGTGGTCAACGCAACCGCATATCCTAGGAAAGGGATCCGCCCCACACCTGCGTGGAGTAGAGCGGTAGTCGACATGCCACATGCCGCATGCGAGGGGAAAGCGACATGACGACGTTCGATCTAAGATTTCTCATAACTTTGATACTGATTTTACCTTAAAACAAGTCTATTTCATTTGGCACGTTGATCGGTTTATTATCCAGTTTGGAATAAATATCTACAACACCCTACAGGGAAGACGCGAGCGAGTTAGTCGTCCAATCCATAGATTTCACTACTTTCAGGAAAATTCAACCTCGAATCCAAGAAATAACCGAATTAAATTCCCAAACGAGAATAAGGGAAGGATACAACAAGTATTTTAGAACAGTGCAGTAAGATTTGTATTCTGCTTAATACGCCTTGATCGTGTGTCACCTTTCAAAGAGGCTTTACAATAACTCCCCATGGATGACGTATGTAGAGGACTTACGCTGCTGTTTGGTCCACAAAGCTCTCATTGTTGCGACAAGGTCGATGTCTTTATTTTAGGAAAGTAAGTCGAGAGGTTGCTTGCTCAGCAAACAGTAAATTAGTATACCTAGTTAGCTCCCTATAAATGAGTAAATTTAAGATAATTACAAAATAGTTTTTTTAATAACCTTATTTTGGATAATTCTTTAAAGTATTTCTGATAAATTGTATATTATGGTATTGTAATCATGACGTGAGTCCAACTGAAAAACAATTGTAAAATTGAGATACACTTGAAGATAAAGGCAATTTTAAATTCACAAAAGTTTGAGTAAATGTACAATGGTGAAAATTGGAACAGCTACCCCTCAGAGAAGTCCAAAAACTGGTGCCTCAATATTTCCGACCGTTAGGTCAAATTGAGGCCGACCTTTCTCACCCTGCCTGCCTTCACCCCTCACCACCTTCCCACGGCAAATATAATAACAGAGCTGTATGTCTTTCAATTTTGGCACGGATATGTCTAACCTCTAGCAGGGAGGAGGTGTTTGCAATTTGCGACGCAAAGTGATGTCATATGGTTATGAGATCAGCTGTTTAAAGGAAATTAAAACACTGGGAAGATATTATTGTACATTTTGTCATTGATAGTGTTAACTCTGGGGGGGATTGATAATTTGCGATATAGGATGAAGTATAATCTCACGTCTTCCAACACTTCTTAATATATATACACGTATATTGTAATTATATACAAACGGTAAATATGTACAAAAGTTGTTAAATTAGCGATCGATTTCGTCCACTCACAATTTCTTTATGCATTTTCCGTTTGTATATAATTACAATATAAGTTTAAATATATTAAGTAGTATTGGAAGACGTGAGTTTTTACTTCATCCTATAGTAAAACCAATACGTATAGTGCTAATCAAGAAATTATTTATTTAATTTGCGATACCAAAATTTGAAACATTTACGTCATTTGGTTAGCGAAGTCTTATGGTTAGTGACGTCATAGTTTTAGTTGTAAGCTGTTTAGATAAACTGAAAACATTCCCTTTAGACATGTCCATGATCTCACCTATTTGCCACAGGGAAGTAAATACAAAACTATATAGAGGGATATTCCATGCTAATGAAGAGATCCATAAACTTCCCAACACTCAACAGAGAAATCCCTAAACTGAATGAAGTCCTACTGCTATGATATCATGCTATTTTTACTACGAACGCAATCTATTGCTCTTTGAGAGCGACTGAGGTCACGTACACGCTGTTATCAGTGACCTCAGACGTGCTCAAGGTCACTCTTATCTTCCCCAGACTGCCGGGACTATAACCTAGTTATCACTGTTTCTGCGTCACTACCAAGTCTTGTGCTAGGTTCACGAGGTGGACTGTTGGCTAGGCTATCAATCTTAATGCAATACTACAGTTTGCATAACAGAGAAGATGTGATATATTTTATCAGAGGTCGCAGTAGTGCATGCCTGAAATGCTCGACACACCAATCGAACCGCAGAAAAATAATGTTCTATAAATTTAAACAATTTAAAAAGAATTTCAAACAAGATCAGTTTAAGAAATCCTTTACACAATTTACAACGATACCATTTAAATTATATCACACATGTATAACTTAACTTACTAAACCAAATTTAAAAAAGACACAACTTCTTTTGTTATGGTTACACTTGGTCTTGGCAAACCTTGTGCTTTGTCATAAAAGTTTGACAGTTAACGTCTCCCTCTGATTTTTGAGATTAACACATGTAACTGCTCCTATTCTCAATTGAATACAAAAGTGAGAAGTAAACTATTACCTTATTATCTTCTCTGAACAGTGACCTACCAAGGAAGTTTTGTTTTAAGATAAGGACGAATGAGAAATAAGTAGGATCGACTATCGCTCATAACTATCCACAATTCATGACTTCCAAGTTGTTTGATAACCGAACTCACCACCGTTATTTACAAAAATATTTCGACACCCAACACTAACGCTTTTTATAGTATCGATATAATATCGGAAATATCGAAACTCGCTGATATCGATAGTATCGGAACATCCCTGTGTGTTTTGCTTCCTCTCTCCGCGTCTCGATAACAGCTGGAGGTCACGTGGTTGTGAACGTGACCAGTAATCCGTAGGGCCTACCACTGATAAGCTAACGACCTTGTTGTCTTATCACCAGACGTCTGCGAGGCCTTCGCCTGTCCCAAGTCAACTGACACACACACACACACACACACACACACACACCACTTATCTGTTTACTACGACAAAGTTTACATTTACACTCTTTTGGAACGAAAAGGCTAAAAATAAAATAGCGTTTGTGACTATGAGGTTGTAAAAGATAAACTTGTATTTTTTACTTTGTTTCAACGTAATAAGTTACAGAGGAGAACACAAACGCATTTTGAAACCCCCAAATGGTTACCTCGAGATTCGAACCCGTCACCTCTTACACTTCTGAGTCGCAAACGTTAATTTTTCGGGCTGTTTAGGCAAACGAGACGCCCATTAAGTTAGGAGGTTAAATATTTTCATCGAAACCGTTCAGAACTTTCATCTAGGACTGAATACATTAAAGAGAATACTATCACTGGATCCCATTCCAATCAGCATCCTCCAATGTATCCCTTCTCGTCACATGTGCCGTAAAAACAAAACAGAGGTTAATAAAGTAAAACAAGGGTACATACTTTTCTAGAAGTCAACAGTTCTAAAAAGTTAAAGCCCTATCTACATGTTTTGGAGGAGATACTCCATCATCAAGGTAAAAAACATTAAAATTTTAACACACAAATGTTTACATTTCAAATTGTTTTCTTCTCGATAGACAGTGTCTAGTATGTTCGTGCCTGTAATGAGTGTTTGTGCATGGTTTGAGAAAAAACATGTTTAAATGTAAATAATGTATATTTGTTTTTAACATTTTTAGCCTCGATTAAGGAGTATCTACTCCGAAACATGTAGAATAGACATGGAACTTTTTAGAACTGTTGACTGAAATTTATGTAACGTTTTTTATTTTATTGGCCAACAACGGTTCTGGAGTAAAACAGAGATTTCCTCAGGTTTCAAGATGGTTTAGACCTTTTGTCTGCTGAGGATCCATGTCTTGATCCTGACCCCAGGGAAGCAGCGATGTTTGTATTTCACCTAAAGTAAAACGTGGCTTGGTGTGACAGGAGGTAGACCACATACCGGGGTAGCACAGTGCACTCTGGTGGTGGTCTGGACAATTAGGTCATCAGGCATTGTCGTGGCCAGCAGCTGCGGACACCCCGTACTGAAGCAGCCGGCCACGCAGGCACAGGCGCAGGACCTCACCGGGCGATCGTGACTGGGAATATATATCTGATCTTCCTCCCACACCCTCGACACTGCATTCCTGTCTTGCGAGGAAACACCTCGGTCATAACATATCTGTTGGTACATTCGTCTCGCATAGACCTACCCTTCTGGTTGGTATATTAAAGTGAGTGAAATTGAAAAGGAACACCAGATGGTTAATGTTGCAGAATCATAACTTTTTGGATAACCGTGGGAGGTGACACGAATTGTGATTTTTACAACAAGTGTTCAAATGAATATTGTTCTTTCTATATACGGGGTATGAATGAATAATTAGAGAGTAGTTAGCCTACTATGTAAAAGTCATGGGGTGATTCTTCTGATCTCTTCATGATTAAGTTTTGCTAGTTGGGGAGAATAGTTTAGAGTTCGGTTCAATGATGTCACTTGTACAATTCCGGGATACGGGTTTTGACAGATTTTCCCAAAATTTGTTCCAACTTGTGTGCTAAAATTGTAACCCTAAAATACTGATATCCCTGTTCTTCTTCTTCTGTGTACAGAAATTACTAAAAGTGGCCCATTTAAAATTCCACCAAACAATTGTTTAAGGTGGTCAGTTTTCATACTACCTTGAGGTGTACGTTATTTGAATAGGATGTTTACGGTTTCTTACTTTCCAGACAGTAACAGTGACGTCAGGTTAAGAAGTTCGTCAACATCCTTCTTCGGTGCAGACTCAGGTGTTCACATGCACGTTGAGCCTGCCCTCCTATCAGGAATCTTTCCTCAGGCTCTCAGCTACGCTCCAGTGCCTTCTATCATTACGTTATAAAAATTATATTTATCATAACTTCAATAATTGTATTCAACTCCGCCACGTCAATCAAGACCAGCTCTGTCAGTTTTGCCAGAAGCCGCTCTACCAGCAGAAGCTGCGTGTGGTCTGGCCGCGAGAGTGTGAGAGAGAGTAAGAGAGAGATATATAGTGACAGAGAGGGAAGGGCTCACACTCCTCATGGGTGTTATGCAAATTTCAAATCCCATGTTTAATTGCCAACACTGTGCGAACCAGAGTAAATTACGATAAACACCGCCAGAGGGCGATTCCCCTTCTATCGCTATTTCTGCTATAGCTGCCGTCGTCAACCTGTTCCTTCTTTACCTGTCATCTGAACGGAAATTAGATATTTTGTCGAAACTAATCCAACTGTTGAACACCAAACCACACGTCATCACACAAATACACAGCACATAAAGTGACACAGTAACAGATAAAAAATGCTAAAATTAAGAATTTCAATACCTTTGTGTTCAAAATGAATCACTGTAATAAGACGTTTTCCTTCACAAATCGTTTACAAAATATTAAAAGTCAATATAAAGTTAAGAACAACATAAATAACACCTTTTGTACTAAATACTATCGAACTCATGACTAAAAAAACACACACGTTTAAATTATTACGTAAATCATTTAGAGAGTTAACTGTAACAAACGATCGAAATAAAAAGTAACGAGCCGAGCGCACTCCCCTGCGGCACGCCTGTTATCGAAACTGCACAATAAGCTTAAACTAGGGCTAACGAAACGACGTGATACCGTTCCTTCTTGTCTAGTAGCCGAATCTTTATAGTTGAATCTCACAAGTCGGCTCCTGAGGGTCCAGTCCGGTATTGGGCAGATCGTAAAGATAGCTAGCGATATGTTTATCGATACTTTTATTGGTTCCCGGTTATCGCGGTTCTCTCGGTTTCGAATCCTCCGGCTCGAGATGGGCGGACGGGATACAATATCGGTTATGTGGCAAGTTGTGGACGCCACGTGTGACTGTTTAGGAGGAATCAGATGTTATCACTCTCAAGATTTAAAAATCTGGTGTGAATTCTGATTCCTATACCAATTGTCTATGGCATCATAGACAATTAATTATGTACCCTGAAACCACCTTATATGCTAGTTCTGACGATATTTACAGTATCTTAACGAATTTTTGATTGATATTTTACCTAAGTTAGTATAGGTGATTTATGTGTTGGAACTAAGTATGCTTTTGTTCATTTCCTATGAAAACTTGGGTGGTTAAAAACCAATTACCCTACCAAAGATTTTAGTTTGAAAACCTAAGGAGGCTAAAGTGGCTGAGTAATATTTCTTTGTTGGATTAGTAACATTAATTACTCATTCCAATTATCAGTTCGCGTTGGATTAATTACTTTGTTGTAATCTGATAGGTTTTAACGTAATAATTGTAGTACACAACAAAGCAAAATGGTGCAAATACCATCTTCATAACCAAACCAGCTCATAATTCAGAGGCAAAAGTGGTTCGGATCCCACGTTAAACTGTAGGTCCCTTAGATACAATTGACTGTTAGGTTATTAATTATCAGTCATATCTAAGAAGCATGTCAGCCTTAGTCAGTAACAAAACTAGAAGATCGCGTCACAATCATCTTACACTCATTTCTTATTATACTTGACTATACCTACATGGGTAGGTTGCCATTTCAGAAAGGTAAAAGTGTATTAATAAAAAACGTGATAGTAAATTCAATAATTGTACCCAAGCTGTTGCTATCTTTAGGTTGGATTAAAGCAAGTGCCGCAGCACAATGGTTGCGGAGGCACGCGCATGTCCAGAGCCCACGCCGCGCGCACCCACGCGCATGCGCGTGCCGCGGCGTGTGTGTTGTTAATGCGCAGGCGCGCTCTCGTGGCCGCCGCATAATCCATTCATAAGTCACCCGCGCAGACGCGCACTTGGCCAAACACGGCCCGACGCTGACAAGCATGTGGGGAATGTCTGCGTGCCACGAGCTGGTGCCGTCGTGTCGAGAATATTTTGTAGCTACAGCTAAAGAGTTAAAATTAGTTTTTGCTTCTGTGATAGAATTATGATTCTTAAGTGTAACTTAAGGGATGCTTCCATTGTTATATTGATATTCTAATACAATATGTGATTTTTCGGATATCAAAATATTTTCGTCAACGTCTGTTTATATCGCACAATAACTCATAACGCCTTTTCTTGCAATTAATGAAAAATCTGAGGAAAGTTTAACCCTCTCCGTGCTTATAATTTTCAAGGAAGTTTTCTAGTTTTGACGTGGGCATGTCTACGTTCTGAGGGGGAGGGGTGGTTGCAGATCTGCAGTGCAAAGTGGATTCCGTTTCCATAGAAACTACCAGAGCTATTGTATTGAATTTTTGGTTATAAGAAAAGCTGTTTAGATTAACTGAAAACATTCCCTTTAGACATATTGACGATCTAACCTTTTTCCCCAGGGAAGTAAATGCAAACATTCGTTTTATTTGTTTCATGATACATGGGCATGACATCGGTTCCTTATTTTTTACATTTACGTGGTATTGCTTTTTGACACAACTTTTCTCAATATTAAAACTGACTATACTTATACATACTATTCACTGGAGCAAGAATATTATTAGGGTCAATTCAAAGTACTGTACTGTACATTGTTACTGTGCAGGTCCTGTTCTTGTACGCCTGTGAAAGAGCATCTTGTTTGGAGTCAACACTCTGAAGGAGTTTATCTTCCACGTCCTCTTCCCTATACGGTATTTCCTTTGAGTCGAACGATGCAGTATGGTGGACCGGTGGTGACAAGAGTCGAAACAAATTCTCCTGATTATCTTTTAACTAGGATTTGTGATTTTTGACCATAGAAAGATAATTATTCGACACGTCTATGGATTATTACCTCTATATGGAGTCCAAATTTCTTATGTGAAGTACTTTAGGCGTACACTACTACTGTATATGAAAGGGTTATTTCGTTTATTTTGGTTTCTGAAAAATTCCAAGCAGTGTATATTGACATGGATATGTCTTAGCTCTGGGGGGAATGTTGGTAATTTGTGAGACCAAAATTTGATACAGTGACGTCGTAGTTTGGTTATAAGAACAGCTGTTTAGATAATCTGAAATCATTCCCTTTAGACATATCCATGATCTAAACTATTTTTCCACAGGGAAGTGAATAAAAACATTCATATTTGTTGAAGTAACATATCTAGTGTGTTTAGATTTAAATACATCAGAAGTAGGTTGACTATATGATCCAATTAGCTCTCTTAGAAAAATTCAATTCAATTAGTACATATTTCAATTGAGAATCATATTTTATTCAGGACTGTAAGAGTCTCCGATCGTAAATTGGTTGTTTAGTTAGTTCAATGTGTCTAGATATGACTCATATTTTAAGAGAATAGAGACTTCTTCAATGCTATGACCTCTTCAAGATGTCCTCATCAGCGCCGGACAGTTGCCTAGAGCGGGTCCTCCCACTCCGATGGGATAATTCACACCCACCCACGCCCAACCTGTCCGTCTGATGAGTCCATCCCGACCACGGGTAATGTTCCAAGTGATTATCCAGTCAGGCTCGAGTGTCCGGGCAGGTGCGAGATGACGTGATCTCGAAATGTTCAGAACCACTGCGTCGTGGTCCTAATTACAATCATCTAAAAAGTTAAACATGCGTCTATAATTTAATAATAGGGATAATATCTGGTATGAAAATTTCCGGGGTTTGATCGAAAGACGTTTTGTAGTAGTAATTCACACCCAAGCTCTCTGCTCTCATGAGTCTATCTTGACCAGGGGTAATGTTCTTGGTGATTATCCAGTCAGCTTCAAGGATACCGTGGTCAGTTGAGAAATGGAGTGATCTCCAGCTGGAGTGCTCTTTAGAATTACGTTTTAAATATTCCCAACCGGTTATGGTCCAGATTGGTTTCAGGATGTAATAGATATTGATTTATTCCTCTTAACGTATTCGAGTTTTCAGCAAAGAAGATGCATTAAAACCTTTTGCACCAAACTAATTCGACGTCTCAAAATCCACTTCGAATTTTAACCACAGTGGCGTTACTATATTATCATTTTAAGTGGAAGCCAAATGGAAACTGCATTAGGTTATCAGTCAAGCCATGAATAATACAGCGCGTCCACGTGAGCGGAAACCAACACAATTACCGGAAGACGGATCACATATCCGGTCCAATCTGCCGGAAGCAGTGTGACACCGCGCCGTCACATCCGCAACAGTTTTCACAGTTTCGTCCGCGCGGTCGCGGCGTACCCCAAGGCCGAACGCTGGGGCCACTCTTCTTTATTTTCGTGTCACTATGAAAACATCGTTTCGTCTGATTATCTCTCCGTCTCGGTTGTATTACCGAAGTTTACATATTCAACGTGATGACAAAGCTTATGCAAACGTCTCCTTGTGACGGTAGTTCGGTTGCGAAACCCTTTGTGCGAACTGTGTGGTCGACGGTTGACCCTGGCCTTGACTCTTGTTTTGGCGCTATTTTGAGTTATGTCTGGCCACAACCTGCAGCTGCTGCCCCCAAAATGACCTTGGCCGAGGCGCTACATCTCGCGACCTCTCTCTTGTAACGCAGCCACAACACATGGTCTCTTTACTGAATCAAATAATAAAAAGGAATTAATAATTTATGTACAAATTTTCATTTTATATTAATTTTTCAGATGCTTTTTATACGTTAATGAGTCAACATGGTGGTTTAATTACCCACCATCGGCAAGTAAGGTAATTGAAACAATTTGTTGGGAGTACTATTTTCAAGTACCGTACCGCCTTCAAATGGAAGGTCGCCGGATCGAATCCTGCAATAGATCCTGTTACTATTAGGCTATTGATAAATTATGCTTTCTAACAACAGGTCGACGTTAGGTAGTAAAAAGACTGGGTTTAGACCGTTCCTCTTCAGAACGTTAAAAAATGCCGAAAGACGTATAAATTCACAAACAATTCACAACAGGAAAACATTTTTCTCCTACGATACTAAACCCAACTGCACGAAACAGCAATTTTGTAAGCAAGAGTTTCAAGTGGCCTGCTAACTTACCTCACCCGGTTTTATTTAGACTACGTTTGTCATTATTTGTATTCATCACGCAATGTGGTGCAGAAATCTGAAATTTAATATTTTCTTACCGCAAAGAATAGTAAAACAGGATAAATATTTTTTAACTATTTTTTAGGAATATGGATCAAACGTTTTTATAGGAATATTTTTATCTATTAAATTTTCTTTTAATTTTACTATGAGCTAAAACAAAACCAATAATGTTTTATATTAAAGAAGTAATAACTCCTGCTGTAGATGACACCCCTGACAACCGAAGGATGTCTCCTCCTTCTTGACATATCTCAAGCGCCCAGAGTGTCCGTTGACGCCTATCCTTCCATTTATTCTCCGACCGGGCTTCGCCACCCTGGGAAGGACGAGGGTGAACCATGTCCATCATCACTCAAAGTCTGAGAGGATATACCGAGCGATTTGTTCAAACTTCCACTGCAGTTTGGTTTTGACCCTTGTTATTTTTTGTAATTCAAACGAATGCTGTGAAATATCACACCGATTTGTGGGGCGTGTTCTAATTTTTCAAGTGGCAGCTGACCGACCTTCAGAGAAGTTCGATTTGGGAAAAATAGACTTACACTTGAAGATTTTGAAGTATGTGTTTTAATTCTAAAGACTTTTAAAATTTGTGCACCTTTTCATTAATTCACTCGCTCATTCATTCATTCATCCATTTCGTATGAATTTATTTTAGTTTTGTCTCTTTGTTTTAAAACGTAAAGTTTCCTTTTTCCAGTGCTCAGCAGTAGTGAATATTTTATTTAATATATAAGAATGATACTTCCGAACGAAATAAACGAAAACGAAGAAAAGAGAAATCAACAAAAATTAAGTGGGCCTCTCTCGGTCTGTACAAATGAAATATTCTAACCAACAATGATCGATTGCAGCGTGATTATAGGAATATTTTCATTTATATTTTAATAGAAATCAATAATCCCGACCCCTCTAGGAGATAATCTCTTCTTCGTGACCGGTCCGGTTTACAACTCCGCTGATGGAATATATTTCCAAGATTCTTAACGTTGCAGACTTATTATTTGACAACAATCGGTTAATTGATTCGTGACTTCCTAATACAAAACATCTGCAGATAAGTTACTAAAAGCTGCGTCTCTGACACCAGAACAATAAAGGATAACGGAGTGAGTAGATGCATCTAAATCGATCCCAGACTAATGGAAATCTCCTTTTATAAGTTTTATTTTTTCGATATTTACCGCATTCAACCGAATGAACCTGTTAATCGGTGTTGAAGCCTCTTCGAAAATCCCAACGACGCGAGTGAATCTTATCTACGGCTGTTAATGGCCCGTAATTATTTTTAATGTTTATTGAGTCCTGTTACAAGAGAATACTCTTACACCTGATGAAAACACAGGAGTGTTCCGAATAACAGTTATTTTTAAAGGAACGCTTAATAAATTATAAGCTATTGCGTCGATGTTATAGTAAATGTTACGCCGTAAAGTGAACAACTTTTGTCTGTAAATACTCTTCTGTACGTACTGACTGTTAATTAATGGCCCAACAGTCAATGGTATATCTAAGGTTACTACAGTTTGACCTGGAGTCCGAACCACTGCCTCTGAATTACGAACTGGTCAAAGTATGAGGATGGTATTTACGGATTAACGTAGTATTCAATAGATCGGACGTTAATCCACGCAAGAGATCACTACAACCACCGTCCATCGCTCATAACTATCCACAATTCGTGACCTGCAAGTAGTTGGATCACAGGACACGCCACGGTCCCGGTCAATTATCTTTTTAACAAAAGACTTATTTCGGATTTTCTGTGGTATAAAAATATCGTAATTTCAAGCAATGTCCAGACAAAACTCTAATTTTACTTATAGATGGAGCCTAGCGGACAGTGTGACGTCAGTGACAACCGCGTCGTCTCCAGACCACCCCGCAGTGTCCCACGGTCCTCCGCGGGCGGCCGTCCTATTGTCGCTGATCCAGCGGGGCTAAAGGTTCCTAGAACCCGCCGGGAGTAGCGATTTGACACGGTGAGAATGTTTACTCGCGGTACCCACGCTCACGTTCAACCGCGAGTGCTAAGGGAGTTAAGATACCGAGGATGTTCCACTATTCGATATAAAACTTCGATACATCGACACTGTTGCAATTTAAGTATTAAGGGAGTTCCAATACCGAGGATCTTCCACTATTCGATATGAAACTTCGATACATCGACACTATTACATCTGAAGTGAATACTTCAGTAACAAGCCAATTTAAAACAAAGAAGAGAATTCTTCTTTATTTTCAATTAATTATTGGTGCTAATGTTGCATTGTTGATCAGCTGTTTTTCGCTTTATGATTATTGCATACAAATCTGATAATCAGTAGTTTTATGAAGATTATTAAAAGTAGCTCGCAGATGTTTATATTTACGCCAAAATTATTTAGAGTAAACACGTGTGGTTTAAAAAAAGTAGTACTAAAAAAGTATGTAGGCCTAATCTCTCATCAATAGATCTGAGTTTGTTGTCAATTGAATTATTGTTTCAAGTGCTTATTTCTGGTTTGGAAAGAAGAATAGATAGCTTGAATTCAAGTCTTTGTATTTTTATTTTACGCTCAAACCCATATTAGCTCTATCTCTATTTCGGCGAAAGTAAAAATGAAGCGTACGAAATCATCGCTCTAAAGGGACTTAACGCTTCCTCCGAGGTTGTCGAATCGCACTATTATCCAAAACTGGCGACAAATGGAACCAATAAAGGAGACAAATAGACAAAAGAGCTTTGTTTCAGCGGGCGTGACGATTGGCAGCACGCGTCACGTGTTAAGGCCCACGGTAGTTGGACAGTAGCAGGGGGCAGCGCTGGGACCTATTCTGTTCCCGGGTAAAGTTACAACCAGTCAGTCAGAGCGACAGCCGTGTCGGCCGAACGGTTCCTGCGAACCGCTTGTAAATCAGCCGTGTTTATGACGATGCTCGCAACATGTCTGGTTCTCCTTTCCCTCGCACTGTGGGAAATATCGCAACCCGGTTGGAAACGGGTGACCTTTCGACAACGTCTGATCTGGTTATGAGATGTCACCTTCACGTACTTTAGAACATTAATCAAAGTTTTTGCAGCTTGCTAAACGTTTTTTTGCATCTGTGTTCCCGTTTCTAAAAATAATCTTTCTCTATTTTAGTATCAATGAAACCTGGGACAGCAGTACAAATATATTATTTCTCATTCCGATTATTCTGTTTTGATCGTTAACTAGGTATCTTCATCTTTATTTATCACTCCCCATACTCTCTTTCTCCATCTTCAGCCATCTCACTCCTCAGTTCTCCTCATCCTCTCAACTTAATCAATCCACTCTCCACTAGGTTTTCCTTCCAGTCTTCTCTATCCCAAAAAGTGTAAGACGATTGTAACGTGATCTTGTAGTCTTGTTACTGACTAGACAGAACTGTTGATTAGTAGCCCAACAGTCAATGGCATATCTAAGTATCGTGGAATCGGAGCCACTGCCTCTGAATTACGAACTGGTCTAAATATGATTAACGTAGTACTCAATAGTGTGGACGATAATCCACATGAATGAACAATACATCCACCGACTATCGCTCACAACTCTCCACAGTTCGTCACCTCCAATTTGCTGGATTACAGGACATGTCATGGTCCCAGTCTAATCGTATAATTCGTATAATAGTTTTTAGAATGAGCTTTTAAACCCTTTAAAGCAAGGGGGTTTTCTTTAAAAAAAAACGTTTATGTATGCTCTCAACTGGGCGAAATCCTACAAACACAATTTATACAAACGTTATCCTATAACCAAAGTAATTTGTTTGGCAAGAAAGGCAAAACTTAAGGTAGAGTTATCTTGAGTAATTGTCTGAAATCGTTAAAATTATCCTCATTTGAATGAGCCATTACAGTTTACATGTATTCCCACTCTTCATTAATAAGTTTTTACAATAATTCACCCCAAATTCTGTTTAAATCCAATGGTAAATCCTCCCCTAAAACTACTATTCGTACTAAAACTAACGTAATGATAAAAAAACATCAATTTGAGGATTAATAAATACATTGCCGTACTGTATAGGACAGAGGATGTTTGGTTTGGCTATGTATTTACATATGGAAATATGAAGGCTCCATTAGTGGACTCTCAGGATCGCAGGACCAAGAGGTTCGTCCTTGAGGAAGTCGTTATCAATCAAAGTGCCAATTATTTCTCGAATCAGCTTCTGCCGCCTCTGATCATGTTATGCTTCATAAATATGCTCCTGAGCCTCCCAGTCGGTCGTTAGATCTCACTATATTCGGTTCCATATAAAATATATTACGTTCTTGTCACGTTTTTTAACAATTCTCCAAGGAATTTTCACTTTAGTTTTGCACTTTAAGGTATTTCGAGAATTCAACGGTTTAGGAATTTCAGTGGCCAATTTAAAGTAAATCTTTCTTCCCTGTACAGAAAATTATCTCTATAAATCCTAGTAAAGGGACACAAGTATTTTTGGATTTAAAAATCTTTGAGCATTATATTTGTATGTAATGTAATATGTGTATGTTTTATATGTATGAACTCACGCTTCAATTATCGTTCAAGTATCATGTGAAACACCATGCAACTGTTACCAATGTTGATACACGTTGTTTCAAACATAGCATATTCATTGTACCATCATTCAGTTTAATAATCTATTAATCTCCGTGAAATATTTTAAGAGTGGGGATTATTTTAGTCTTTTAAGGTTTTGGACTTAAAAATCTTTTGACTAAAATATAAAATCTTTTTCATCAACGGACATAACGTAACAGCCTAACATCAGTCGTTCTCTTTGATAATAAGGGTTGCAAAATACATTGTCTATAAAGTAATTTAGAATGTTCCATGGTTTTATAGTAAATTCGTTGACCAAAAGATTCAGAAGAGAAATATTTTTCGTGTTTCTTTATTGTGGTTCCTATTTAAGTTTTTACATGTATATGCCTAAGCTCAAAGGGGTATTGGCAATCTCTTAGACCAAAATTTGAAACGGTGACGACATATGCGTAGAAGTACAGCTGTTTAGAGGAACTAAAAACATTCCCTTTAGACATATCCTAGCCTATTTCCCAAAGGGAAGTTAGTAAAACCATTTTTGGTTTTGGTAGTGAAACTAGACGAGTTTTTGATTTATCAGTGGATTTGACGAAGGCCTCAAAATCTGTGACGTTATTGATTCGTAACCAAAATTTTCCAAAATATGTTTATGAACACTGCTGGTCCTGTCTCGAATGACCCCTATCGCTTCATGATACATCCCACGCTCAGATATGTACCTTGTGCATGTGCGGCTGAGATAAAAGAAAAGAAGAAGATCAAAGAAATATAAAAAAGAGGTGAACCATCTTAGGGTTTGCCGCTTCTGCAGCACTTAGCAGGTAGAGTCCTGTCTTCCTTGTAAAGGACACCGCTTGGTGGCGGAGACGCAGTAGCGCGAATAGCTTTACAGCCATCATAAAACCCGAATTCCCGGACCCCTCCCTCTTTGGCCTTGACTCTACAACGAACGGACCTAGACATCAAGAAAAACTTCAACAATTATAGACTTTTATGTCTTTAAATAACTCCATGACTCTTTAAACTTCCCAATTTTACAATTTTATTTAGTTATATATCAACGAACATTTTTCCTCAAGTTTTGAATTTATTTACATGAAGTACACAATGTTTAACCATCAATCTTCACATATGTGTAATTATCTTGCATTAATAAGTCGCATAAGGAATAAACTTTTTCCATAGCTAGATAGTCAGTATTATTATTTTTAGACTCATGCTAAATTTAAACTGGTATTTAGAATACTGTTGTACTGGTCCGGTATTAATGTTGTAAGTATCAAAGAATATCAATTGTAATAACTGGGACGATGTCCTGTAAGTCAACTACTTGGAGGTCGCAAAATATTGCGGATAGCTAAAAGCAATGACCTGTGGAAGTGATATTCCCTGGAGTTGGTCCGCAAACGTTCATCCACAAAGACCATCCTCAAAATTCCAGTAAATCTAGGCAGTAACACGATTCACGATAGAGGGAATCCCTGAAGAGCAAACTCACCCTTTGAGGGCAGGACCACCGACGTAGGCAGGTGTTTCAGATTTTGACCATGTTCAACAAACCTGACAAAACATTTGCACTCTCTTGAGACGACAGGCTGTAACACGCCTCGCATCTGCTTCCTGCCTTACCATGAAAATTGGGGTTGACCCGAAAACTACTCTTACTGTCTGTACGTTTACGTTCCTTTAAATACTGTGATAATAAAGAAACTAAAAACTAAATTAACAAAAATTCACACCACCTTCCAAACCGCGTTGATACGGTGAAGGTAGTATTTTTTCAGTACCACCGTCAGCTGGAAGCGGTTTCCTAAAGATTTGATATCATTGGACAGGGAATTTTAAACACGACAAACTGTAACTGTAAAAGATCGATTGTAAACTGTTGTTCTATATTAGGAAATACAAAAATTTAACAAGCCAGAACGAGCATTTTTTGCACATATGTTATCCAAAAATTCAAAGTTGTCAGCTAAATAACGACGAATACTATAATTTATTGATGATTTCATTAAATCAAACAGTTTTAAAAGAGAAGCGTGAATGCAATAAGGCGTAACACCGACCAACTGTTCTGTACAAACTACTGTAGTTCAATTAAAAAACACTGTCGTTGAGAGGGTGATAGTATAATGTTTCAGAGCATCCACTACCCGCACCCTCCAGTCACCCTGTGGTAAAAAATAAAACCCTTATGAAAATTATAATCTAAACCGCCCATGTTCAATCTTTACACAAATGAATTTCCACATTATACAGAGTTAATATTCAAAATTGCTTTGTTTCTTGTAAAGCGAGGGAAACATATTCACAGTTTAGCAGTTAGGGAAATGAGTCGTGTAATGTTTTGAATTTAAAATCTGAAGGCGCGGCGCAGCGTCTGCACCTTGCGCATGCATTCCAACGCGCACGCGCTTGCATCTGTCATGAGCACAGCCCGGCCCGTCCGTCTCCTCTCGTCCTTCACTCACTACGTCAAACTGAAAATTCAATGATTTAAATAAACGGTATCACTGGACTGACACGTACTTTCTCCCTTAAACAAATTTAAAAACGACAATCTGTAGGGTATAATAAAACTATCAATTATTATCAATGATTAACTATCAATGACTGGGATGGTGGCGTCATCCTGTAATCCAGCTACTTGGAGGTCACGAGTTGTGAGTAATGTTCGGTGGACGTAGTGTTCTCTTGTGTGGATTAACGTCCGCACTATTGAATACTACGTTAATCCGCAAAGGCCATCCTTATAACTAGACCAGTTCGTAATTCAGAGGCCGTGGTTCGGATTCCACGTTAAACTGTAGGTCCCTTAGTTGCCATCGGCTGTTGGGCTATTAATTAACAGTCCTGTCTAAGGAAAATATCAGCCTTAGTTAGTAACAAGACTACAAGATCGCGCCACAATCATTCTACAGTCATTTCTCATTCATACTTGGCTAAAAATACCTACCTGGGTAGGTTGCCATTTCAATAATCTAAATCTAAAAAAACATATTCTTTAAAGTTCATGTAAATATCATTTAATAGTTTATTTTTTCAAAAGTAACCATCCAATCTCTGAAAATAACAACAAGAAAAACAAGGTTATATTGATTGTTAAGATTGTATGGGGGGAACTCCCCCCAGATAATACCAAGCTTCTTTGCATACCGAGTTTCTTGGAAAACGGTTGTGAAATAAAGAAGAAATCGATTATTTAATATTCTCCGTAAGCACACTGCACGTTCTAAAACAACGTACTACGTTAATCATGTACAGTAAATTTAACTTTTCTCTAGAACTGTCGTAGACAAATAATTAAAAATACAAAATTATTTAGTTTTTTTTCGCGTCGTGTGTGTCGTCACGTGTGTATTTGTGTTCACTACAATACACAGTTCAGGTTACAAAACAGTTGCACGGTAGTTGTAAAACAGTCGCAGATGTACGACAGTCGTACGTACGTACAGTCGCCTCGCGTGGACGGGGTCGGACCCCCAGCCCCCAGGATGTGGGGCAGAGGTCAGGACTACAAAGGCAATTGATTTACGTTCGAGAATTAATTTGAGAACAATGAAGAGGCGATACGAGGAACCTCTTTGCATTCTTCAGAGTAGGAATATTCGACACGATTGTCGTGAATGGGTTGTTGAATTCATAAAAACCCCAAATTTAATGTTTCTTATGGCAGAAAACCTTCATACTCACTGCATACAACCTCAATATAAGAATATTACCACGTAAAAGAACCCTTATTGCAGCAATCCTGTATATTCAGTACTTTTCGATTACTATTTCGATGGCATGTAATGTAAGTTCTATGGAATTCGCTTGACTCACGCCAGCATGCTGCGTATGGGTGGTGGAGGGAGAGGGATTTGTCCATCCATTATTTCTTTTTTCATTTCATTTAATACAGATTTTAATACATCCATGGTAATCGCCATTTCATTAGAGGAACTCGACTTACTTGAAGTAGCTACAGGGCAAGAATCGGAACTGCTACGGCTTAACCTCTTTTTCCTTGTGCAAGACTCACAACACCACTTATTACCAGACGATATAACTTCTATATCAGTTGCAGTTAAATTCACACAAGGTCCATGGAAATAAGACTTACACATACAGCACTAAATCTTACTTGTAGTATTTCTACTCACTTGACTTTGCACAATTTGCCACAATTACTCATTACGCAACATATATTTGAGGTTAGGTTAAGCAACTGTTATTAATATTAACCCACCATAGGGAGTTATAGAACCAAATAGATACTTTAAAATGTAGTACCGGCACTAAAACATCGCAATACACAACACCAAACAATATTTATTCATTTTGAACACACACTTAATAGTTAATGAACGCAGCGAATACAGTGTGTCTGCTCGCATCGGCTGCCAACGCTGTACACTGTTTTCAGTTCATCTAAACAGCTGTTTTTATAACCAAACTATGACGTCACTAACCATATGACCAATTGATGTCACTGTTTCAAAATTCGGTCGTTCAAATTGGCAACACCTCCCCCCTCAGAGCTACCCCGAGGAAAAAAGGTAACCTCCCTTAAACCTTTTTTACCCGTTCGAAGAACGGGCACTTTAGCCGAGTTCTAAAATAAAGTTTTAACTGTAATGTTTACCAAATTGTTTCCTTGATTTCCTAGTTATTTTATCTTCAAAGAAAAACTAGGGCAAAAATTTTAGGGAGCACCTTTTCCCAAATCAATTTTCACAAAAGGCAGTTGGTTAACCTGCTGGCCGAAGAATGTAAAACGTTTATAAATGTCAAAAGCGTGTAATTTTCCTCATTCAGCCCACATTATAACAGTGTTCAGAAGGGACCGGTCGTCATCCGTGGTTAGTTGGAAAGGCGAGAAATGTTAGGCTTTCATCGCTGCAAATTAGTTTTGGGACGGCGCCCCGCCCTTCAGGGGGGGGGGTGAAAAGGCAATTTCTGTGCTGCTAAAAAATCTTAAACCTAATCCTTAAAAGCTACTTGGAGATCACGAATTGTGGATACATGAGCGATGGAAGGTGGAAGGGATATACTTTGATGTTGATCAACGTCCGCACTATTCATTGGTGAAATTGTGATTCAGATACCACGTTAAACTTTACATAGCCAAGTTTCTATGTAAGGAACATTTCAGCCTTAGCCTGTATCAAGAGTACAAGATCGTGCCACAATAAACTTACACTCAGTCCTCATTCGTACTACTTAACTAAATTCAAGAATGTAATGATAAGGATTATTCTTGATATACTGATATGGCAGGGTATATAATTAACACCATATTGGATAAAGATGGCTGGGTCCAGCCTTAACACAAAGTTGTCTCAAAATTCACCCAAGTAAGATAAAAAAAATAAAAACAAGGTCATACATATTCACCCCGTTCGGTGATACAAAGGAAATAAATTACAGGTTTAGATCCGAAATCAATATTTCCCTACAGTTGGTCCAGACCCTTTATTATACCCCAACATTCGTAACCCTTGGCCAAATTATCACTCCGGCGCCTCTATCACATATTATTGCCACAATCAACGAAATCTCGGTTTGTACAGGCTACTGTTGCAGATAGCATCTCGGCTCCTGGACCTAGGCTCGAGGGGTTGGGGAGGCGGCTGGAGACCCTTCATTGATTCAGGCGTCAGAGCTGAGATCCAGACTGAGATAACGTTCCTGGTTCTAGCCTCTCCGTTAAAACACAAATAATTAATAGCCTGGGGATGATTTTGGGAATTCTTTCAACCCTTTTTTACGTGTTTCTTACCTGATTTGAAATAATCAACGTATTTGTCATCAGAACTGATGTAGGAATAACGGAACAGGTGATAATTTAACAAAAGCTTTAATTAATTGGGGAATTATAATTAAAAACTAAGGTTAAAAACATTTAGGGATGAAAAGAAAGTATCTTTTTCGACGGGTCCAGGTATTTTTAGGGTGGTCTCTCAATTCTGAGTGAAAATGTATTTCTTTGAAGATTTTTCGTCAATTTATCATGTTACAACTGAAATCCGCTAGGTCGGCGCTAGTGTCACTTATTCGTTACGGTTAGTTATTATTTCGTACAAGCTTCCTGAGTGACCTGTTTAAGATTCTGTTTTTGTACATTTTTAAATCTCGAAAATGACATATATTTCAAAGATTATCATTTCAAAAATTATGGCCATAAAAATTATTTTCTGTAGTATGTACTAATTTTGTTCTTATTTGAAAATTTCACATAGGTTAAGTTAAAAAGGTCTGTCCACACTCCTTGCATGAAAAACGCAAAATTTCCGAATTAATCATCTGTATATTAGTGATACAATCAACAAATAAACATTAATATTTTTTCAATAGTGATTTTTTTTCTCACACCACGTTAAAGGGAATTTTATTTTATAAAGCACCGAAGGTCAAAAACTGCAGAAAACACTACGAAAACCTCCTCTCTCACCTATTAATTTATTTTAAAGGTTTCGCCCTTCTCGGAGCAGCTGAGATGGAAATTTGAACACGAGCGGCGTCGAGAAAAAGGTAGAAAAAGGAGACAATAAATGTCTTCCTTGATGGCAAACAATGTCCGGACATAAAAATGAGGAATAGTCGGTATCCATAACCAAGAGCAGGTGCGGAGGCGGCTCGAGGCAGACTGGGATTGTCCGTAGAGGGGTGTCGGACATTACCATAGCTAATGACGGCGTCGGGGGTGTGTCGCCCCGGGAAGGGGTGAGAACCAGATTGATGAACAGATTTCAACCTGTTACCCTCCGGTAGGGGTGGATCTGAAGACGGCTCATAATTGAGGATGCTTATGACGAAGTGTAGGGGTTTGAAGTGGAATCTGAGGGGTGAAGATGGGGATGAAGAAAGGAAACTTTGGGGAGGTTTTGAACTAAATCTTGTCTTTTTCTGTGTACATCGATTATGTATTCAGCAACTACACCACCACTCTAATAGAAAACGGTAATTTAATTAATGTTTGAGAAATTTACTGAATCTATAATGAAGATACCATGTATTTCATATATATACCACAGTCTCGATAATCCGAACTATTTGGACCGAACCCTTGGATTACCTTAGTTCGGATTATCCGTAAATGCAGTATAAAGTTACATTAAACTATTTATTAAGCCAATTAACTTACGTCTTATTATAGTTCACATGTAGGTTTGTTATACTACATGTTTTGCCTGGACGGCATCAAGTGTCCGCAAAGACTATTCCGTTATGGACTCACCATTAGACATACAAAACACGACACACACCTGGACACATAAACACGAACTACAATAAAACAGTGCCAACAGTGGATGATAGTGGGATGGTGGCGTCATCCTGTAATCCAGCTACTTGGAGGTCACGAATTGTGGATAGTTGTGAGTGATGGTCGGTCTATGTAGTGTTCTCTTGTGTGAATTAACGTCCACACTATTGAATACTGCGTTAATCTACAAAGACCATCCTCATAATTAGACCAATTCGTAATTCAGAGGCCGTGGTTCGGATTCCACGTTAAACTGTAGGTCCCTTATTTGCCATCGGCTGTTGGGCTATTAATTAACAGTCCTGTCTAAGGAACATGTCAGCCTTAGTCAGTAACAAGACTAATCATCTTACACTCAATCCTCATTCATACTTGGCTTAAAATACCTACCTTGGTCGCCATTTTAATAATCTAATCTAAGACCATGAGAATCGAATTTATTGTGATACACTGTGAGTGTAGCTAGACATCGCCCTACGTTATCTCGAACAACAGTGTTCTGCTATATCCGAATGTTTGATGTTTATGAGACGATGGCGCAAATTTGCATTGACTAACAGGAATTCTTATGTTCTTATGTAATGTGCTACAGATTAAAGTGTTAAAATTGAAATTAAATTGACCATTAGATAATTCGTATTTCCGGGACTCTGGTGTACTTTAAAAATTGTAAAAATCTTTTTGAATCATGTTTTATATGTTTAGCGTCACATAGTTCTCGTTAACCCTATATGAGCAATATAATTGATCTCCCTACCCCGGGTTATACGTCATCACATTTATAAACAAGTTCAATCCAAGGATGCGTTCCATACAACACTCTACATCCGCCTTCTAATAAGAAATAAATCCTTGGGAACCTTTCTGGAAGATTCCCAATACTACATTCTCCTCCTGATGAAGAGAAGAATCCAATAAAACCCAAAGTCTTGCCGGTGGATGTCAGAGCTACAGTGACACCATAAACTCCACAATTGGCCCCCAAGAATGTGGTCCTCGGACCTCAAGCATGTCGTCCTCCCCTCAACATTCTAAGACCGAGTGCCGGGCGAGCCACAGGGACATGGAGGGTGCCAGAAGTGCCTGGTTCTACCAACTCATGGCAAAGTTGATCCAACGATTGTTTGCCTGTCCTGTCTTATCGTTTATTCGTAATATAAAGGGGAAAATCCTGTGTGCCATACATAGGTTCAGGGGTTTTAAAATATTCGTTAAATCAAGAAGTTCGTTATATTGAGGTTCGTTACGCGAAGGTTTGATTGTAATACTGATCTGTGCGTGGGCCGACACATTGCTAGATGGACAGTTTTGATAAAACTGGTTGACAGCTGTGGTCCGAGCCAGGACCATTACTGGCCAAAGTTCAGAGTCCGCCACGCTATACACCCAGCCACCGACTCACCAATTGGTTTTTGTAAGTAGCTTATTTTTAGTAGTGGACACCAGGTTCAAAGGTTTAAAGAATTCATTAAAAACAACCTAAGTTTTGTTTATGTAAAATTATTTCTTCATAGCCTTATGCAAAAGTAACATACGGACGGAAGGACAGACATCACGTCAAAAACCACTATTTTGGATTCAGGGAATCCCAAAATGGATACATCCACTCTCAACTCAAACTCGAAAATTTTGACGAAAACAATACTTTCTCCATACACTGTCGTATAAGTGGGAGAAAGTAAAAGTGGTTTCGAAAATAACCATTTAAATTACAACACAATGTGCAGTAATTTAATGCAGACGGAGATTCGCTATTTATTTCTCTCTTTAATATTTCCATCTTAAATTAGCAATTTCAGAACGTCCTGTATTCATGAGGCTGTAAACATAACCGGTTTAAATTAAATGAACTTTGTTTCATCGTCATTGTTATGAAACCGGTGTTATTGTAGTGGAAGGAATTGAATCTGGTATCCAGCGGCGCTTCTGATGGGATTGGATAAAGACTGTTTGGCTCCAGCACGCCGTGACGCTTCTTTTGAGTTTGAAAATTGATCCAGTTAAGAGTCTGCGGTACCTGCGTCTCTTTTCACACTTCCTATAAAGACGATATTAAATGTTTTGAACCCGAAAGCCCTGAACTCGGCGTCATTTGAAAAGGGAGTCTAGTGATCTACTTGAATAGAATTTTATGTTTTATGTCATGGCAACGTGTCATGGTATTTTAAGTCAAGTATGAATGAAAGATGAGTGTAAGATGATTGTGGCGCGATCTTAAAGTCTTGTTACTGACTAACTGACATTTCCCTTAGACAGAACGGTTATAGTAGCCCAAAAGTTAATGTAATACCTAATTGAATTACAGTTAAACGTGAAGTCCGAACCACAGCTTCTGAATTACAAACTGGTTTAGTAATGAGGATGGTATTTGCGGATGAAGTTATTATTCAATAGTGTGGACATTCCACACCAGAGAAAATCACATCGACCGACTATCGCTCCTAACCACAGTAAATGACATCTGTAAAGATCCTAACCACATATTTACTTCTGAATCGCCACTGGATCCAATCGCTATTGTTCTAGATACAAATTAATGAACATGCTAAATAAACCATCTACACATTTTGAGTAACAAAGTTATATGTAATCAAATACATTTCACTCTCCCATCATGCTTATTTATATTACTCACAAGAATGGAGAGATGACTTTGAATATAAATATTTTTGTAGATGTGCTGGGTATTTTGACAAGGATAAGTTTAAGCTCTAGGGGGAGAGGTGTTGTCAGAATTGTTGAATGCATTTTAACGAATGTGTCGTCATGTGGCTATAAGAACAGCTGTTTAGATGAACTGAAAACATTCACTTTAGACATATCCTTGATATAACCTCTTTCCCACAGGGAAGTAAATACAATAATTTTTCTAACACACAGACGTCTTGGTGTTTTCTGTATGCACTACGGCTTTTATATTTTTGACGTTATGATAAGGAACAAACCCTACACGTAACACTACCTCTGCCATATGTTGCACATCTCAACCGTCCGAGATCATGGCCTGTCGCTGACTCGCCCCCCCCACCCCACGCCCCGCCCCTTCCTGTCGGTAATGAGGGATGTTTACACCCCAGTACAAACTCCAGTCTCGGGTTACGACCTAATTTAGCTTTCGTCAACGTTTACCCTGCCTCTTTGATCTCCTTTGGGGTGGTCTAGTTTGGCGAACGGCAAAAAATAATTGCAAACATCCGGAGAAGATTAGCTAGGCGAATTATGGGACGGTAGTTTGGTGAAACACGAGAATGGTTTGGAAATGATCTACGGTGCTTAATTTTTAACGCAACATTATTTAAATTAATCCTCTCGTTTGTCGTTTTCCCCTCAACTGTTAGCGATGCCATCCACATGTGCACGAGAGCACATAAAAGTTGTGAAATATATATGTCACAACCTAATTAAAGCACTCAAACTTTCTTACTGCTGGAGTTCTACAAATCTCAGTTGATTCTTCGCCTCGTTGATCAGCCTCTTCTACACCTCTCTCTCTTTCTCTGTTGCCATCTCCAATGTCCCTCCACACTGACATCATTCACTTGGTCATACTATCTCATTTCGTGTCTCCCCAGACGACGTTTTATAGCTGGTACAGCAGTGAAGCCTTCAGTCTTGTACCTCTACCTTATTCCCTTCGCAGTAAATTTCCCAGCCAACCTTGTCTTTTCGCTTTTATCACAGCTATACGTCAGGCACCTAGTATAAGGCTCGTATCTCTCTGTTTTTTCTAATTCGTCATTCTCCTTCATCACTTGGCTAAATATTATGCGGAGGACTTTGTGTTCAAAAACTTCTTGATATTTTGAGACACATTGTTCTTGAGGTGCATATCCAAGATGGCAGCGACTCCCGACACCTGCCGTGGACCTCGGATGCCACATATCCGTCATTAGAGTCGCCGCCTGTTTTACAAACCCACCGCGTATATTCCGTCTCTCGGCTCGTTTTTCATCTTGTCCCGATTTGTTAACAGGACAGCTCGACCGCGGGCGGAATGTTAACGCGAGACTCGCCGCGTTTTTGCAGCCCTACATATGTAAACAGCTCTTGTCGTCGGCTAAAACAACACGTGTCAGAAGTTGCCGGCAACACAATGGGAGTGGGAGATGCTAAGACCTACTTCTGCGTCTTCGGTTCAAATTTTTTGATACTTTTTTCTGAAGACTCCTATAGAACTTATCAACAAAAGTTAGGGGTAGTCGAGCCTTGTTGGATCCCTGACTTTTTTAATAGTTCAGAAATCAAAATTGTATACATTTAAAAGAAGCTGTGCAATTACTCGTAGGTCGTTTGGAAATACAGTGTCCTTGTCTCCTTAAAAACTTAAACTTAAACAGGAAGTACTCCTTAAGGAAGATACTTGCCTAGCGTCCGACGCAGTCGGGGTATGGTAAGGGAATACACTGTCCCAGGGCGAGTACTCTCAAAAAGTTAAGTTAATCATAATTTGTATTTCATGGCCCAAGAGGGATTGGTTTGATTCTCTTTACCTATGAGCATTTGGTAAACTGTCCATAGCCTCACATCCAGCATATCTTTTCACCCCCTGTATATTAATCTCTACTTTTCGATGGCTGTACAATATTTCACAGGAATACGTGTCTAGCTGGCATTGCATGGGCCTCATAATCCCCTATATTGTGGAGTTCAACAGAGAACGTTCTATCGTATTCAAGATTCTTTAAAAACTTTATCTGACTGGATATTAGGTGTACTCCCCCCCCCCCCCCCCCCCCCCCCCCCCCCCCCCCCCCCCCCCCCCCCCCCCCCCCTCCCCCCACACCCCCCCCCCCCCCCCCCCCCCCCCCCCCCTCCCCCCCCCCCCCCCCCCCCCCACCCCCCCCCCCCCCCCCCCCCCCCCCCCCCCCCCCCCCCCCCCCCCCCCCCCCCCCCCCCCCCCCCCCCCCCCTGATAAAATGGCAGACAACCAAATAAGACTTAACATAAGACTGGGATGGCGGCGTCATACTGTAATCCAGCTACTTGGAGGTCACTAATTGTGGATAGTTATGAGCGATGGTCGGTGGGTGTAGTGTTCTCTTGTGGGGATTAACGTCCGCACTATTGAATTATACGTTAATCCACAAAGATAATCCTCATGGTTAGACCAATTCGTAATTCAGGCAGTGGTTCGGATTCCACCCTTAGTTGCTATCGGCTGTTGGGCTAGTCAGTAGTAACAAGACTACAAGATCGCGCCACAAACATCTTACACTCAATCCTCATTCATACTTGGCTTAAAATACCTACCTTGTGGTATGGGCGCTATTTCAATAATCTAATCTAATCATATCATTTATCCTTTCAAGATAAATATTTCTTAAGACCAAAGGGAATTAAATTTTAAAGGAAAATTGCATTTAGATGCATTATTTTGTACCTTCATTTGGTATAGAAATTTGATATTTTGACGAAATCCATCAGCACAGATAGTATAGTTTGAAGTTGAACCCGACATATTTTAACAAAGTATCTCATATCTTAAAATTGTTAACGTAGAACTTTGTGATTCTGAAACTAAGTAGAAGCCTCGAACATGGCAATATTGCCTTGTCATTAACTTCCGTTGGGTAAATGCTGCCTCGGCTTCAACAACAGTTCTGGAGAAGGCAACAAGTTAACGACTATTCTAGATGGTTGGACGGAGATGGAGGGAACAGCATGCTGTGATCACAACCATACATAACCTTATATCTCTGATGTCTCTATTATGTGATGACAGGGATGTTGTTTATTGGGACGGCGGTGTCTGTGCTGTTGGAGGGAATGACCTGCGGATTTGGCGCCAAGAATGTTATCTCGCATCACGGTCCAGGAATTTCCGCCTGGGACGATATGAGTCAGAAAATCGTTAAAGGATAAACTACAAGGCTATCAGCAAACAAACAGATTAGGGTAGATTATGACTTATAGGAAATTTAATGGCGTGTTTGGTAACTGTTTCTGTTATTTATTAAGAGCTAAAATAAGAATTTTTTCGTTATTTTAAAGTTTCAAAACTACTATTACACAACCCCACTCACCAGTTATCACAAAGTTGTGGAATGTTCGAGCCAACTCATTAAACGCCAAGTTAAATTTACGGTTTCAATGAAATTTAGAATTCACAGAACTTGTCGTTTTCTATACCGCGGGTTTTGTGATTATGATTTTTAAAATGTGGCCTTTTGACATGTTCGAAAGGTTCCGCATTCTGGAAATAATCAAGTTTGACTTTTTACGACTGCAAGTAATTTTATCGCTGTGACACTAAATTAAAATTGATGACAAGAATATGTCTTAGGTCCGGGGCGGTATTATTGGCAATCCGCCAGACCAAAACTTGAAACGGAAGTGATGTCATATAAGGACAGCTGAGTTACTGATGAACATTCCTTTTAGACGTATTCATGATCTAAGCGTGATTTCGTAAAGAGAAGTAAATACACGTTTTTAAAAACTCGTCCATATCTGAAACATTATTTGATGTGTTTTGTATGTACATTTTTATTAAAGCATTTTCACTACACTTTCATCATGGTACTAAACATACGAAAACTGTTTCAAGAAACGATACTATTTCCAAAAACTATTTCCAAACGATATATCTGATGCTGTATAAATGGGATTCTCTAGGCGATTCTCGTAGGTTTAATAATTTATGGAAAAATTAAAAGAGTATAATTTTTACATGATCAAAGCACTGAATTAAATTTTTAAGATATTGTCCTCAGATTGAAAGGATCAGTTATCAATTAGTACTGATAAGTGTTATCAATTTCAGCACCGGCCTGTGATCCCACAGTGTTGCTCCAGTTATCACTTGGTTTCCGGATCCGGCCGCGTCCACCGCTTCCGGTACGTGATCTATCAGGCGTGCAGTTTCCGCTTGCCAACGTTCTGCGTGCTCAAAGAACTGTTGGTAGTAAATTAACTGGGACTTTTGTCATTTACGACTAGACCTAGAGTGGAAGTGGTTCGTTCTGTTGAGAACTACCGGAGTCGCTAGGCTTAGAATCTAACTAAAATTGCCTCACACTATGAAGGAATAGGGAAGTAAACCAGATTAGCAATCTTATTTCAAACAATTTTATTATCCTATAAATGGTACAGTTGTAAATTTCGTCATTGTGAACTAGTGCTAATTTTTCTTTCGATGTTGGAAAATGAATGAGGATGAAAAGACTTTTGGTCCGTATAACACATTATATTTAACCCGCCATTTCTGATTGGATACATCTTTTGAGATGCAGTTTGCGGCATTCAACTCTACCCGTGCTTACACTTGAGATTTCTATGACTTCCTCTGTAGGCCGTCCCTCATGGTCGATGTCATAGCAATAGCGAGGAAAAATAGTTTTCCATATGCCACTGTGCAAAGTTTATAGATGTTTTCTGCTATGGTTTGTAAAATATTAATCTGTACCCATACTTTTTATTCACTCTGTATATAATTTGTCTGGGGTCGTGTGGTTAGCTAATGAGTCTTCAAAACTCAGGAAGAGGTGTTATTTTTTTCAAATCCCACTATTAAAAATCAGTATTTATCGGTTATCTCTACCTATTCCTGTGTCAGATCTCCTTTCTTTGCTTGCATTTGGAATATTCCCAAGATTAATTTCGAATATTACTAGGAGTGATTTGGAAGCGTGTTTAGAATGTTCTCAAAAGTAATTTTGTGAGTTACCAGGAGTAATTTTGCGTTATTTGCAGTGTTACTGGTTGTTGTAAATTTATTCAGAAATAGGGGAGCTGATAAAAGAATTATCAGAACAATCAAGTTAGTCGTGAGAACCTGATGAAAATAATAACATTCAATTCAACATGACCGAAAATGTATTTGAAAAATAAAATAGTATTTTTATTATTTCTAATCCTAGCCAAAACAGAACGTCGACTGTGGCGGACCCCGCTGGCCGCTGCTCACCTGCCCTCAGCAACAAGGTGCCAAGTGTCCGAGGAGGGGGTAATCACATGTTTGCGCGCCTCAGGCACGGATCGAGCGTTGACATTAAACAAACATAATCACAAGCGAGATGGGTCCAAATAACAGCCGCGGGCGGGGAAAGTCGCGTTTTTCTTCCGACACTTTTCGTGTTGATAATTACCCGTTGCGGAGCGATCAAGCGTCGGGCGTCGGTCGGATGTGCTGACGCCTCTGCAATATGGCGGTGGAGGTGTACCATGATTAGAAGTGGGGGAGAGATGACCAGAGGAAGCTGTGTTGAGGATGTGCTGACGCCTCTGCAATATGGCGGTGGAGGTGTACCATGATTAGAAGTGGGGGAGAGATGACCAGAGGAAGCTGTGTTGAGGATGTGCTGACGCCTCTGCAATATGGCGGTGGAAGTGTACCATGATTAGAAGTGGGGGAGAGATGACCAGAGGAAGCTGTGTTGAGGATGTGCTGACGCCTCTGCAATATGGCGGTGGAGGTGTACCATGATTAGAAGTGGGGGAGATGACCAGAGGAAGCTGTGTTGAGGATGTGCTGACGCCTCTGCAATATGGCGGTGGAAGTGTACCATGATTAGAAGTGGGGGAGATGACCAGAGGAAGCTGTGTTGAGGATGTGCTGACGCCTCTGCAATATGGCGGTGGAGGTGTACCATGATTAGAAGTGGGGGAGATGACCAGAGAAATCTGTGTTGAGGATGTGCTGACGCCTCTGCAATATGGCGGTGGAAGTGTACCATGATTAGAAGTGGGGGAGAGATGACCAGAGGAAGCTGTGTTGAGGATGTGCTGACGCCTCTGCAATATGGCGGTGGAAGTGTACCATGATTAGAAGTGGGGGAGAGATGACCAGAGGAAGCTGTGTTGAGGATGTGCTGACGCCTCTGCAATATGGCGGTGGAAGTGTACCATGATTAGAAGTGGGGGAGAGATGACCAGAGGAAGCTGTGTTGAGGATGTGCTGACGTCTCTGCAATATGGCGGTGGAAGTGTACCATGATTAGAAGTGGGGGAGAGATGACCAGAGGAAGCTGTGTTGAGGATGTGCTGACGCCTCTGCAATATGGCGGTGGAAGTGTACCATGATTTGAAGTGGGGGAGAGATGACCAGAGGAAGCTGTGTTGAGGATGTGCTGACGCCTCTGCAATATGGCGGTGGAAGTGTACCATGATCTGAAGTGGGGGAGATGACCAGAGGAAGCTGTGTTGAGGATGTGCTGACGCCTCTGCAATATGGCGGTGGAAGTGTACCATGATTAGAAGTGGGGGAGAGATGACCAGAGGAAGCTGTGTTGAGGATGTGCTGACGCCTCTGCAATATGGCGGTGGAAGTGTACCATGATTTGAAGTGGGGGAGATGACCAGAGGAAGCTGTGTTGAGGATGTGCTGACGCCTCTGCAATATGGCGGTGGAAGTGTACCATGATTTGAAGTGGGGGAGAGATGACCAGAGGAAGCTGTGTTGAGGATGTGCTGACGTCTCTAAGGTATGGCGGTGGAGGTGTACCATGATTTGAAGTGGGGGAGAGATGACCAGAGGAAGCTGTGTTGAGGATGTGCTGACGTCTCTAAGGTATGGCGGTGGAGGTGTACCATGATTTGAAGTGGGGGAGAGATGACCAGAGGAAGCTGTGTTGAGGATGTGCTGACGTCTCTACGGTGTGGCGGTGGAAGTGTACCATGATTTGAAGTGGGGGAGAGATGACCAGAGGAAGCTGTGTTGAGGATGTGCTGACGTCTCTACGGTGTGGCGGTGGAAGTGTACCATGATTTGAAGTGGGGGAGATGACCAGAGGAAGCTGTGTTGAGGATGTGCTGACACCTCCAAGGTGTGGTGGAGAAATTGGAACATGTTGCGTAGTGGGAGAAATGACCAGAGGAAGCTGTGTGGAAACATTTAAGTCACACTCTAGTGAAATGATGCCTTATACGAATGAATAAAACAGAATCCAAAGAATAAAACCTTTAATATTTTTAAGGGCCTACCTACTTATACGTAACTCGCACTCATAGACTACAGATCAACAGGGGACTACGGGGTGAGCCGACACAGTGCGAGGTGGACAGCACTGATAAACACGGATTAGCATCTCCGGGAACCGACCAGAGCCGTCGCTGACTCAGGGTCAGAGCTCGCTACCGTCTGAGTCACCATCTCAGCTTCTCAGCTGACTCACCTGGTTTTAAATGGGCCACTTTCAAATCATGTTAAATAGATAATAGGAAGTGTAACTGAACTATGACTACAGATATACCGACACTTAGTAATATTCTATCACATTCAGAGTAGATAACGAGTGTTGCTCCAAATTTTGCACATTCAGTAATAACCCAAAAATATTAAAAATGCGAAATGAAATGTATGTTTAAAAGATCGTAGCTTACTGGAAATTTAATATTACTTTAACTGCCGTACTTTAGGTGTCTAACCATCCCAAAATCTTGTTAAGATTGTATTGTTGACAAATTATAAGCATACAATTCAGGATAACCCTGTCGTCGTGCCGTTTGTTCACACCATCATAGGACCGTTTGTCAAATTTGCACTGTCGTAGGTAAATCTATATAAATAAAATTAGAGTTTTGTCTGTACATTGCTCTGAATTATTCATTTTTTAGTTATTTTTACTTTTCGTGCGTTAAAGAAGCCGAAACCTGTCTTATCTCAATTTTTGTCGTTTTGTCTGTGACGCTCCAGGAGGCATTTTACGCCGTCTTCTCCGAAAAAACGGGAGAACTGATTACAATGAAACTTATTTTATGTATTCTCTAAATTCCAGAGAAGGTTTATAAATGCTTGAAATCGCCCGCCGCCTCTTGAAAAGTAAATAACGAGCGATAAAGCATTTGATTAACAACCTGTCAAATTATACTTCATCGAAAGCTCTACAGTAGAATGGTAAAGGAGCAGAGAGGTGTAAAATATTATTTATTGTGGATAAACATGAGCGTATTTAGCTGTATTACATTGTAGGCCCACACGGTATTATTCATCTCAAATGGAATAAATATTTTGCTAATTAACAAAATTCATTTTTAAATTAAAAAAAACAACATTTCAATAGTAAACGATAGTAAACTTCTATCTGTGAAAAAGTCCCCAATACCATTCTACCATCCTAGGCATGATATCACCATAGGCATGATTTGTCTTTTCATTAACAAATTACAATAAATTATGATACATTGATTTGCAAAATGTAGGACCATCCACCTATACTATCACACCTAACGAGATAAATCTATAATATAAAAATGAATCGCAAAATGTGTTGGTAAGCGCATAACTCAAAAACGCCTGGACCAATTTGGCCAATTCTTTTTTGAAGATGTTCGTTGAAGTCCAAGGATGGTTCTTACGGCTAGAAAAAATCGAATAACTGGCGGGAAACCCTAAAAACAGCCCATATACTATGGAACCAGAACTTTGTTTACATTATAAATATTTTCTTTTCAATAACACTATAACAATGTGAACGACAACCAATTCTCAATCCATAAAAGAATAATGTTTTTTAGAACCATGTGAATTTCCTAAAAAGGAACTTTAGATAATATTAAAATTAATTGTTAAACTACAAACAGAAACAATACAGTTGACATCTAAACGTTAAAATTGATTAGGATACAGAGGTGGAAGAGTGTTTGAAAAATATTAAAATAATTGTAGATCATGGATTTGTTTGAAGGTAATGTGTTCAGTTCAGGCTGTTCAGCTATTCTCATATCCATATTACGTCACTTCCGTTACACTTTTTGAGTCTCGCAAATTACATATCAATGTCAAATTGATTAACGATTGGAACGAGGTTCTAGCGTAAGGATCACAGTTGATAATTTCTTATTATTAAGATTTTTTTATACAGTTGCGTAGAAATAAATGCAATAATACAGTCGGTAACTTCATTTTTATCGTTAATATTGTGTTTTGTTTTCCACTAACATACTAGTCATCTGCAAACTGGTCATTATTCGACAAATGAGTAAAATTTATACAGTATTAAAACACATCAGTAAGTCCTAATCCACAAAAAATCCTTCCTAAAATAGAAATACGAATTTTTTGGAAATTTTACTACATAAAACTAGTTTTGGTCAATAATATTGTGGTTCTTTCAATAATTTACACTCACTGTTGTCCACAAGATTCAGTTATTTTGTTAAATATTTTGACATGGATATGCCTTAGCTCTCAGGGATGGAGTTGTTGGCAATTTTTCAGACCTAAATTTGACGTAATTCCGTTAGTGACGTCATAGTTTGGTTATAAGAACAGCTGTTTAGATGAATTGAAAACATTCCCTTTAGACGTATCCATGATCTAACCTATTTCCCATAGGGAAGTAAATACAAACATTTTGAAGAGGTTTTGCTGTCAAATCACATTCGTGCAAGGTGCAACTTGCATATCGTTAGATAAGAGGTAGAACCATCCTGTGTCTATTTTTATAAATTTTTAACGTCTTGAACGAAGCACTCGGTTCATCTGGTTCACTGAACCTCAATAGAGCGCAGCTGGCGAATCTCTTATATAAGTCAGACATATGAATCGTATGGCAAAAAGCTGAAGAAAGTCAGTTGCTGAAGTATCGGGGTTCGGTGTGAAGCGGCGGACAGGTTCTGTTTTTACCCGCTGGAGGCAGACTGGGAGAGGTGTGATAATAAAACACCTCCTATCTGCGCAAGGTTCTGCTGGATTCAATTTGCCCCGATATAATCTTGTCTGGCCGAGTGTCAATAAATTCTAACCGGAGCAGTTGATTACTTTCTTGCTTGAAACAAAGGTATCGCCAGTGTTTGAAGAAATACAGCGTGAGGAGATGTCTATCGGGTTGGTTAGTGAGACTTGTTGGTTTAACGTTAATCTTCTTTTTTGTTCCTTCAGGAACTGGAGTTTCATGATTAAAAATTGACCATTAGAAATTATTCAGGTGATATGTATACCATTCCAATGAAGATTTATAGGCCTAGGTAATTTTTGCCAAAGGCATATTTATCCAAATGTATTTTTTATATTAAGTATGGTCTTGACACAAACACTAAGAAAAAGGAATCTTTCTTCTATATAAAAAATTAGGGAACCTTTTTTGATATTGCCACGTTCGCGACGGCAGCGAAAATTTCGACTTTGGTACTTGGTGGAGCAAGTATATAAAAAATTACCCAAATCCGTACATAGGGTTTTTGAAAAATTCCCTTTGTTTTGATGAAAAAGTACGTTGTTATGATTGCTTTTGTCCAAAATAATTTTTATTATATTTATATTGAGTGTACCCAATTTTTGTGTTTTTTTTAAATTTTTTTATGCCTGCATCAGTGGTAGCCATCTTGAATTTTAGTCCCGTAAGGGCAATGTTAAATTCTGGCGGAACATACCTTCACTTTGGCGTCTGTAGTGGCGTTAATTATCAAAGTACTAATGTAAAACTTTGGAAGTACATTGATGAGATGTGGCTCAAGGGCATGACCTTTTAATATGTTCAAAAATTTAACTTGATATAGAAACAAAAATCCATGAATATTTTACAAAATAAATCATTATTATTTTTTATTGAGAGCGAAAATAAGAAATCTGTAAGGTGGTGACTGTAATACATTTAATTTGACACCTCTTCCGTTAATTTATGACAATAGGTCAAGGAGATATAGGTGCCAGAATTTAACATTGCTCTTACGGGACTAAAATCCAAGATGTCTACCACTGATTCAGACTCTGTTTTGTGAAGGTCTTCTGCTAGTGGCGGAAACACATTTCAGCTGTATTTAGTGTGACCATGTTGGTCACCCACGGCATTAGAAACCACAGTCCGAGTGTACCCGGTCGGGTACTGATTATACCCAACGATAATTTCTTGAACATACACTTCATGAACGCATCACGAGAGGTGAGCTCTTCGCCGAACAACCCATCCTCAACCCGGGGCAGCTGCGCCGGACCAACGTATCAATTTGGAGCAGCGCTATTTACACACCTGACCCGTAAAAAACAACACCTCGACCACAAAAACCCACAGGTGATTAAATCGAGCAGCGATTACCTCAGGGAGAACGGCGATTACCTTCAATAAAGTCTGAATACCGAAGGCGAAGACGTGTCATCCGCGCGGCTCCAGTTTGCTCAAGGTGATTTTTCATCCTAAACATGTTTCCAGAGTTAAATATAGGGAAGGGAGATTAAATAAGATTTTGGATAAGCCGCGGCACTCTTGATCGTGATGAGCCTCAGCTCCGCTGACGTCTAAGGTTTTTGACAAATAATTATGAAAATATTTTAGTTATATATTTTTTGGGAAATTTTAAGAAAATCAACATCTAATCTGAGATTGATATCTCCTTTGATATACTGTTCGAATCTTCACGATCAATTACGGACGTAGGGCCAAACTCCGCAGGTGGGTTTAAATATTGGTTAATAGTCAGCAGTGACTGTAATCACATTCACATTCACCAACATTCGTCAGTCCCATATTTGTAGGCGGAAGAACATCTGTACAGTAGTCACTACGAGTGTGAATAGTGATCTCATATTCACCACTAGTGTGAAAGAAGGCCTAATAATCCCCACGGGTGTGAATGCATGCCCAATATTCAACTCTAATGTGAATGATTACCTAATAATCTTCACGAGTGTGAATGTCTGCCCAATATTCACGTCTAGTGTGAAAGATGGCCTAATAGTCTTCTCGGGTGTGAATGTCTGCCCAATATTCACGTCTAGTGTGAAAGATGGCCTAATAGTCTTCTCGGGTGTGAATGTCTGCCCAACATTCAACTTTAGTGTGAATGATTGCCTAATAATTATCACGAGTGTGAATGTCTGCCCAATATTCACGTCTAGTGTGAAAGATGGCCTAACAATCTTCACGAGTGTGAATGTCTGCCCAATATTCACGTCTAGTGTGAAAGATGGCCTAATAATTATCACGAGGGTGAATGTCTGCCCAATATTCACGTCTAGTGTGAATAATTGCCTAATAATTATCACGAGGGTGAATGGCGGCCCAATATTCACGTCTAGTGTGAATTATTGCCTAATTATTATCACGAGGGTGAATGGCAGTCCAATATTCAAGTCTAGTGTGAATAATAATTGCCTAATAATTATCACGAGTGTGAATGGCGGCCCAATATTCAACTCTAGAGTGAAAGATGGCCTAATAATTATCACGAGTGTGAATGTCTGTCCAATATTCACCCCTAGTGTGAATGGTGATCCAATAATCACCACGACTGCGAATGTCGGTACAATAATCACCAATATCCGCCAGGTCGACGACACGACGGCCACCTCGTTATCCTCCCCAGATTACCGGGGTTTGATGGCCGAGCAATTCTCCTCCTCGCTTATAGCCGTATAACGAGCCCCGACACCGAGGTGACGCCCGGCCTGTTCACACGTCAGACCACTCAATTAGCTCCGCTGTACTTGTTTAACCGCCATCTACTAGTGGCTTAATGCGATAGTAGCCCTCCAAACACGCGACACGTGTGAGCTATCCAGATGAATTTAGTTTTTTTTGTCACTATAGTATAAGCTGAGCGGCTACTACAAATTAGTTTGAAGCATGAAGTTTGTATGGACAAGTGTATTTAATATAATGCATGATATTTTTCTGACAGTGTAAATTGCTCTTTGTGGCTTTTCATTTGAACCTTTAAAATAACCATTATGTGTAATATAAAGAGTAATTGTTTATCTTACATGATTTAATTATTCCTTAGTTAAAACCCTAAGTTACGTTGATCAAAAGAAAAACGAAATTTGAACTCGCAGGTTGTAAAAGAAGAAGGGATTATAATTAGATTCGGCAGAGCTTTGTCCACACCCTGTAGGACGTCTGATCCACGGGTGCTCGCTGGAGCATATTGTCACCAATTCCAAATGTGCAAAGCTGTTTTGCGGCTTTGGCGGCCTCACAATCGCGTTATACCGCTGTGCGGTTCCTTAAACCCTTTAGACTCGTCGAGGTAAACAGCTGTCTTTAAATCAGGTCGTTGTAACAGGAGATCTCCTTTATAATCTACCGCGCCAACTCCTTGTCGCCAAATGGGCGGCTGAATCGTTAAAGATATTCTGAACTGCCGACGGGTTCGTAAAACCGCTTTTTGTAACTAAACAATACATTGAGATAACATTCAAATTCATAGTTAAGCCACCGACCAACTCAGGAATATTGGCATTATATTCATTATCAGCCTTCAAACCTTCACTCATGTGAAGAGATATATGTAGCACTAGCTAAAGTACCCGTCCTTTGTTCGGGTAAAGAAGGTTTGAGAGAGGTTACCTTTTTGGCATACACACTACATCCACCGACCATCGCTTACAACTATCCACAATTCGTGACCTCCAAGAAGCTGGATTACAGTACGACGCAGTCCCAGTCAAAAATGACGTCCCGTAGATAGAGTGAACTTTAAAAATTCCAATAAAATGAAATCCTAATTAACGTAAACACTAGGTAGTCTAAACAGGTTTATGGATTAGTAATAATTCTGTGGACTTTTCTAAATCACGACACTTTAAAAACTACACACCTGCGTTTTCTAGTTTCTATAAGCACAAAACCTTTCAGGAATTTTCTCAAGGTCAAATGATTGAAGGATCTCTTTGCTCAATCAACTGTAACCACTAAAACGAACTCCATAGCATGGACGAATCAAACGATATCGCTTAGGTTGTCTGTGCTCATTCTAAGGCCGTCTATTCTTCCAGTTAGATCTTGCGGACTGGAAGTGATTTCACACACTAGACAGTGAAGAGCACTTCTAAGTCTGGTAACTGCCCTACAAAGGGATACTTTCCGAACATCCCGATCTCGGCGAGGTGGCGAGGAAGGGGCGGAGTTGTAAATTAGCATCACCAGGCAGACATCCCGCGCAGCCCCTGTTATTATCCCCAAACCAAACAACACCTGCCCTATGTAAATACCCGCCGCACGCTATGAACCGCGCCACCTGACTTATCTTTTTTGTTTGTTCAAAATAAGCACCATTATTGCTGGCGGGATCTTGTAGATTGGGTGTTGGGGATTGCTCCGCTTACAACTCTGCCGACATTTGAAACTGGTTTGGGGTTTGAGGTTTCTTCCATTGTGTGAGGTTAAGGAGTTGGTTTTTGAAACTGGAGTGGTGAGAATTTAGTTCCTTCTTAAAGGGCTGCAAATTCTAATCCCATAAATACAATTTTAATTTTGTAACAGCATTTCTGTTCACAAGATAATCGTAATGAATATTCAGGAGTCTAATCAAAAGTAAAGTTATCTAGAATTACATTTTCTATTATTTATATCTCCATAGTGAAAAAATGTTTTAGATTAGATTAGATTAGATTATTTGAAATGGCGACCATACCACAAGGTAGGTATTTTAAGCCAAGTATGAATGAGGGTTGAGTTTAAAATTATTGTGGCACGATCTTGTAGTGTTGTTACTGACTAAGGCTGACATGTTCCTTAGACAGGACTGTTAATTAATAGCCCAACAGCCGATGGCAACTAATGGACCTACAGTTTAACGTGGAATCCGAACCACGGCCTCTGAATTACGAATTGGTCTAATTATGAGGATAGTCGTTTGTGGATTAACGTAGTATTCAGTGGTGCGGACGTTAATCCACACAAGAGAACACTACGCCCACCGACCATCGCTCACAACTATCCACAATTCGTGACCTCCAAGTAGCTGGATTACAGGATGTCGCCACCATTTTTATTTACTTCCTTGTAGGAACCAGGTTAGATCATGGATATGCCTAAAGGGAATGTTTTCAGTTCATCTAAAAAGCTGTTCTTTAAACCAAAATATGAATGACGTCACTAACAAAATTACGTCACTGTTACAAATTTCGGTCGCACAAATTGCCAACTACCCCTAAGAGCTGAGACATAATCAAGGCAAAAGATAATTCAATACATGTTAATTGCATAAATTTTAAAAAAACAATCATGTAATTCCCAAGGTAACCATTTTACCTTTAATTTTGCACATCAACCATGTGTTTACGACTATCATGTAGCCAGTAATACTGTACCAAATTAACATTGTACTTAAATTATGAGAACATCGCTAATATAAGATAATAATAATAGGCTGTATTGGTGGGTACGTAGTGGGTAATTAAACTGATTAGTACATTATTTACACGTCCTAAGCCTCCCCTCCTCCCCCCCGCTGTTAAGCAGGGCGTGCCGCGTGGACGACTACTGGCGCCCTCACTGTTCTCAGTTCACGCCTCGCTGGTGAGCCCCAATCTCAGGCGACAGAAGAAAACACAATTTGGTCGTCCTAGGACACCTGTCGAGGACGAGACGCGTTTAGAGATTTTACGGTAGAGCACTTTATTTCAGCTTGGAAGACACCTCAATTTTACGCTATGAACGGTATTTCTCTGTTGTTCTCTATAGGTTCAATTAATTGAGTTTCAGTTTAATTTACACGGAAGACATAACGCATAAGTACTGCTAAAAACACTAAAATTGTTGTTGTGCTTAGGCCTATAACATTGTGCATTTTAAAAGTGACTGTACCGATCTCTTTGTTACATTAAATGCATGAACAACGCTCATACATTTTACGCCCAATGGTAAATAGTATTCTAATTTTAACATATGACATGAAATGGTACATACTAATATCAAATTCACGGTTAGGCGGAAAGTATAACTATTCTCTAAGATTCTACCTCCTCTTATTCTGAACTTCTAAAATGGAATAAAAATTTGTGACAATAACAATATTTCATATTTATCAATACATGTAAACTTACGCCTAATTAAAATTGTAAGCGGTGTGATTGTTAGCTATGTATTATTTTACTTGTAATATATTTATTTAGTTTTAAAATTACATTAGCCTTAACAAAGCTCTGCAGAGCTGAAACCTGTATGAAATTTTTCCAGTGATACTAGATACTAAATGATTTTTCAGAAAAATCAGGACGTGTTTGTCTTGATAATGTAAACTGTGGATAAACCACAATACCATAAGTCACAATGATTTCCAAGGTGTGAATCCAAGAATCGCCTGCTATTATGTCACCAAATGACTCTTGGTCAGTCTTCGGTCGCAGCGGGTGTGAGAATCAATATTTGGAGCACCGCAAGCGTTCCGAGCAAGATGTTCCTGGTGACAAAGATACGTAGATCAGCTGTCCTGGCGGAACGCAACAGTTGGCACCCCTGCTGGGATATTGTGGCAACACTGCTCAATTGTTGGCCTGTCCGGACGATTTCGATGGTTCACAGCACACGAGATATGTGCCAGCTACCTTTCCCTACCTTTTTCACTGTTTGCTTTATTTTCGGCTAATAAAAAGTTGGGCACTGGGTCTTTCTTTGGTGGCTTAGTTGTTCGAGTTTTTCATTGGTTCAATGTGTTCTCTGTGGATCTTTCAATATTAAAAAACTAATCATTCCCTATTACTTCTATTATATTTTGACGCGCGAGAAAACAGATAGAATGTTTAAGTAAAGTTTTGGGTAAAAAGGAAAAGATGAGTCTATTTTCTGTCAACCACATGGAATAAACATCATCGCGTTAGTTAATGAAAAGGCGAACATGACTAAGGCCTTAGACAGAACTGTTAACTTAACTGTTAATTAACAGTCAATGGCATATCTATGGGTCGTACAGTTTCACGTTGAGTCGAACCACTGCCTCTGAATTAGGAACTGATCTAATTATGAGGTTGGTCATTGCAGATTAACGTAGTATTCAATAGTGCGGACGTTGATCCACACAAGAGAACACTACACCCACCGACCATCTCTCACAACTATCCACAATTCGTCACATCTAAGTAGCTGGATTACAGGACGACGCCCCGGTTTTTTGAGTTCTCTCACGTTTTTTAACTACCTTCAATCGGAATATTCATGTTCAAAGACATACATACTGACCGACTGACGCATATTTAAGACGGCCGAGTGAAGGTTAAAGTGTGATGTTAGTAATGGATTTGATAACATGTGTAGCTTTGTTTTAGACGAAGATCAGCTAATTCATTTACCAAATTAATAAATTAATCGACCAATGAACAAAGGCAACTTGGTCCAATATCAAAGCTCGGCTCAGAAAATATATATTTTAAGCCGTAAAATCACCTTGTTTAAGGATTTTCATCCCGCACTCCTAATAAATTGAGGGCTTCAGAACCTCTGGAAATATCAAGGATTTGTACTGTATCACAAACCAGATTCTAGGTCTTATTCTAGTTCTAGGTCTAGGCCAAACCAAGAATAGCATTCGTCATTTTTGTGGTGTCTTTAAGCAAAGAATATTGAAAAATATTCTTTTATTCTTTCTCTACTTTTAAATTTTCTTTTCTTAAGGGAAGTATTTTACCAAATTAAAAAAATCAAAATCAAACTTGACCTGTGGCATACCCAACACCCTCGACCCTGCGCAGCTACAGCTCAGTCACGCCCAGTTCAATTGACGTATCAGTCCAGTTCCGGCGGAGCTGTGCTCAGTAATTATCAGCTGGTTGTCACTTCCGGTAGGAGTGCCACCATCATTGCGTGTCCTTCCATCCGTTTGAACGTCTGTGTATCCGAATTCGTCAGACAGGTCTTTCATGCTTGTCATTATCAACAGGCGTAACTGATTGCCTGACTCATAACTGATTTCATATTTTTTTTAACTGGAAGGTGGTTTTTGTTACAGTAATGATTACTAAATAATATTTATATTGTAGAATGAAAAATATGTCTAATATTAAATAAAATTTGTTAATCTTGTAATTAATTGATATAATCTACATCTCATGACATTTGTCATTTAAAAGTGTAGACTTCAAATAACTCCAGTATTGGCAAAATAAATCAAGTGTTAAAGAAGAGTAAATATTGAACAGTTCTGCACTACATACTGCTGGTAGGAGTCAGGACAAATCTCACATGGACATGTACTTACACTTGCATATCTAGGCATGTCCTACAACGCTTGAGTTCTACAAACTTACGCAAGTTCTGAAAAGCTTCCATACAAAAAGACGCTGCAAATTTTGTATAGGACAAGCTACAAAGTATGCTTATGTCATTATATCAATAATATAAATGCGAGAATATTTTTACTTTAAAAAATATGCAACTGAAGTCAATGTATAAAATTTCAAAGACTTTTTGAACAGGTGATCCAGAAAATCAAAGGATTTTTCTATTTGACTGCGTGAAAGGTCGTACTTTATTCCAGCTTGTTCGTCATCTGTTCGGCTCGGTTATTTAAGAAATTGGGTAATCGAGAAGGTTTGAGGTATTAAATCTACCGGTGTTCTGGTCCCCGTTATGACGAGATTGCTATCTAGGACAGTAAGTTGTCACATCGACGCCCGAGCCTTGCTCCAGTTTATTGACTTTAGCTGATCAACTTTCCAGAATATAAAAGTGATTGATAAAATCTGGTTTCTCTCTTGTGAGACACACTGTGTGACAGGTCAAAGTTATCATCCAGATATAAATAAAATGATTGTACGTACATTTACTTCCCAGTGGGAAATAGGTTAGATCATGGATATGTCTAAAGGGAATGTTTTCAGTTCATCTAAACAGCTGTTCTTATTCTTATTGTATTAAAAATTCAATACAATAGCTCTAGTAGTTTCTATGGAAACCTGTTTCAAAATTACATCTTACAAATTGTCAACAACCCCCCCCCCAGCTAAGACATATCCATGTCAAAAGTACACGGAAGAAAAATAGCTACGCACCATTGTAATAAACCTTAATGCACCTTTATACATGTATTAAAACATATATAGACATGTATAATAACTGAAAAATGATAACATTTATGAATAATCGAAGAATAAGTATTTTATGTTTTGTCACGCTCGACAACAACGGGAAGTTGGAAAAATAGATAAACGGACGGACAGAACGGTCGGTTATCGGGAGGTCGGATATGGGAGGTTCTACTGTAAATAAAATTTGGTTTTGATTCTACAATTGACTCTGAAAACAATAAAAAGGTGTTCGTCATGAACTCTACAAAAAATTGAACTTCGTAACGTTACCGCCTGCATAAACTGGGTAGAAGAAATATGAAGAGTAAATTAATTTTTCTAACAATATGGAACTCGAATTTAACCCCATTATTCCTTCAGGCATCCGTACACCCCACAGAATCTGTGCCAATTCAAGCAACAAAAACTGGCAATGCCGAAGACATCCTTTGACAGATCCAGAAGACCCTTTCCACTCCAGTGCACCAAATGTCCCCGTTTTCGGAATATAATGAAACAGGATCGTTCTAATCCTGGTTAAGGTCGGGAAAATATTAGATTATAAGGGGTTAGCGCCGACAATGGGTGCGGTTCGTATTCAACATCCAACATCCAACAGGGCGGATGTCTCCGATCCTGTTACACTTACAATACTGTACTCGTTCACAAAGCTGCCTTATTAGGTCCAACAAAAACACAAGGTGTTACTGAGTAATCTTGATTTCCATATCCATCTTTATACCGATAAATATAAATCTTAGATATTTTTAACGACGATATAACTTGCAGCGTATATGATCCATGTAACAATTTATTTATAATTGAGGAACATATCCTAAACAGAATAACTAATGTATATACGGAGGATATGTGGTAATCCTGATTATGGCAGGTGGTAAATTTAATAATTTTGCAAAGAAAATTATTGATGTATTTTATGATTTATTTTTCGTCGTCACTAAACAGGATTAATGTTATTCATTTTTATATTATCGCATATACTGAAGAGGATAACTGAAAGAAAGCACCACGTGAAGGATTAAAGGATCTCGTAATGTTTGCCTCCACATTATACTATAGGCCAACTTGTGGTGTGGTGTTTGTGGTGCGATTTTGTAGTCTTGTTACTGACTAAGGCTGACATGTTCCTTAGACCTTAGACAGGACTGTTAATTAATAGCCCAAAAGTCGATGGCAAATCTAAGGGACCTACAGTTTAACGTGTAGTCCGAACCACTGCCTCTGAATTACCAACTGGTCTAAGGGTGGTCTTTTGCGGATTAACGTAGTATTCACTAGTGCAGACGTAAATCTACACAAGAGAACACTACATCCACCAACCATCGCTCATAACTTCCACAATTCGTGACCTCCAAGTACCTGGATTACAGGATGACGCCACCATCCCAGTCATTGATAGTTAATCATTGATAATAAATGATAGTTACGAATTATGAGTATGGTATTTGTGGATTAACGTAGTATTCAATTGTGCGTACGTTAATCCACACAAGAGATCACTACACCCAACGACCATCACTCACAAGTATCCACAATTCGTGACCTCCAAGTAGCTGGATTACAGGACGACGCCAGATCCTTTTTAGGCGCTGACGACCAGTGGCTTTGGACCTCATTGGTCCATTATCGAGTCGAATACCAAGTAAATGAATTATCCTCGAGAATATTGTAGTGAAGAGACGTCATTCACCATGTACACGAACGCTGGAAGGTATTTTCCAAGAAGATGTTTCCAGCCTGACCTTCTAATCCTACAGAATCTAAAATCTAAGCAAGCTCAATATTTTTCAAGTTTTTCGTAATCAACATTAAAAATCCCTGTCCATGTTGTACGAACCTTTATTACATTCACATTTGGGTGACTTTATCAACCAACACATTCAGAGAACAGACAGTCGTGGTCAGAAGAAGTATACTTGCTCATCATAGCCGCCCCGACCCCCGGTGTAGATGGGATTGTAGTTGTATATGAGAGCCTCCATCTCCTTCTCGTGGTCGGCGAACTTCTGGTCGTTGGCTCTGCTCTCCACCACGAGCCAATCGTAGAAGAGTCTCGCACTCAGCACGGCCTTGTAGAAGTGAGGGTTGGCCTGCAACAGGATCAAGTGTTACGAGTCGAACTGTGAATTTTGAGGATTTGCCATCTCTCCTAATGGCACCGATTGGTCAGTGCTAAAATTAAGTTTCGTGTTATCTTCTAGCCAAGGTCTACTGGAATCGAGCTACTTGGAGGTCACGAATTATGGATAGTTGTGAGCGATTGTCGGTGGGTGTTGTGTTCTCCTGTGTGGATTTACGTCCGCACTATTGAATACTACGTTAATCCGCAAACACCATCCTCATATTTAGACCAGTTCGTAATTCAGAGGCACTGGTTCGGATTCCTTGTTAAACAGTAGGTTCCTTTAGATATGTCATTGACTGTTGGGCTATTAATTAACAGTTCTGTCTAGTCGTTCTGTAGTTGGGACCATCGGCTTAACGTCTCTTCGAATCACGGTGACCCGAATCGAAGACTCGATGAATCGAACCCGAGTTTTTTGAGTGGTAGGTCAGCACTCTACCCTCTCATCTATGACAGCTACTGCTATGACTAGTGCTAGTCAGGTAGAATTCCTAAGCGAAGACTAAGGTCAAACTGTAGGTCCAACTGTAGGTCCATTAGTTGTCATAGAGCATCATCTTATACTCAATCCTCATTCATACTTGGCTTAAAATACCTACGTGGTAGTATGGTTGCCATTTCAACGATCTAATCTAATCTAAGATTACTACAGTTGTTCCAGCTGTGTCTGCACGACTATGACTTACACTGCTTCAAATGTAAACAAACGAAAACCATTTCTCTGAAGTGACTGGTGCCACGTGACCAATACACGAAGCAACATGAGTCATAGTGACCCACTGCTATAGAGCTAGACTGGCCACAGTCTGTCTACACCCCTCACCTGGACAGGGTTCCACTCGTACATATTCTTCTCCGGGTGGAACTGTATTCCGATGATGGGGCGTTGGACATGCTCCATGGTCGAGATGAACTCCACTCCTTTGAAGTCCTTGTTCGTGGTCAGTACCCGCCAATTTTCGTCCAGGTGAAACTCCTTCAGCTTCTTCTCGGTTATACACTTCCTGCGGAAAATCGCAGTATATTTTAGGAAGGTGTTGGTGTATTCTAGGAGTATGCCGAAACTATTCTCGGGTATGTTATAGGGATATGACTTCATATTTAAATATAAAGAAGGTTATCGTCGTATTCGGTACTTTAAAAATGAGCATTGCACAGATATTGTGTGTCTGTTAGCTCAAGAGGAGGTACATTCCAAAAGTCAAAGATCTCCAAAAGGAATTGAAATGTTACTTGTGGTGGTTCGAAGTGACAGGCAGCAGCTTGAGGATATCCAGCACGTCGGAGTTTGCCATCTTGTAGAGGCGGCTGTCGAAGGCCCCTGGGCGGAAGTTGAGCGGAAGGGCGGTGTGGGCGGCGTAGCAGGGGGTGAGGAAGTCCGCAGAGAGAGAAGCCTTGGACTCCACGAACATGAGGACCTCGAGGCCTTGGCAGACGCCCAGCACGGGGAACGGCACACCGGAGTCCTGCATCTGGGAGGCAAGTGACGGTCAATGAAAGAGAGAGAAGTGTATTTAATCATGAATCATATATTTAGCAATTGACTGTTTACATCTAAACATACTTTTTTGCATATCACTATTCAATATTCGTCTAAAGAAAGGTTCTGACCTTAAGAGCGAAAGCAATGATTCGGTGGGTTTACAGTTAAGATTCATTGACACTATTCTAAAGATTACCTACTATCTATCATTAATTGCGTATCGTGATTACTTTGATAGTACTTTATGACGTTTTATTGACGTAATCAGGTGAATTTGGTAACCCAATCAGAACGTAGTTTGATGAAGTAATACATGCGTGTTGTTTAGCTGTTGAAAACGCAAGACAAAACGACAGAGAGGAGGAATCATTTGCTGCCGTAGAAAACAATGAGTAAAGGTTTAGCACAATTAACTACGTCACCTTACGCCCACAAGCATCCAATGTCACCTGAGTCAGCCTGTGCCAAGTCCAAGTCTACAAGGTACTAACTCTAGTCTCATGCCACTTGACTGGTTAATTGGGACAACGTGGGATAAAGGGTTACCTTGTGCGCCATATCGATGAGCGTCCTCGCGGCGGTACAGTGTCCAGCCTTGGCGTCCAGATCAGCGTCACCGCCTGGCAGCAGCAACCCGTTCAGCGAGCTCATCATGTACCTGCCACATTCGTCAAGAATAAACTGAGAATAATAAACCATCCTGTTGTTTGAACATTCTGAATGATTTAGTCAGCGAGTCCAGAAAGATGGGAAGGATCAACATCACATACTTTTTCACTACCTTGTGGTTGATAGAAAGCATTAGAAGAAAACCTGATAGGTAAATGGGTCTGTTTCGTGTGCATTTATTTACGAATAGCACGATTTTCTTCATACCCGACTTCACTCTGTGTCTACGATAGGCCATGCTATACTTTATAGCTTATGTGAAGGATCAGGAAGAACCGATTTTATAGACACACTAGCAGTAAGCCCGTCCTTTGTACGGTTTGTGGGATGCAGTTTAAAGAAGAAAGATCATCATTACAAAATGTAAACCTGAAATCCTAAACAAATCAGTACAAAGAAAATAAATCAATACCCTGCTTCATTATTTAGCATTACTTTACAATTAAATAGATTAGAACATTAATACCATTATTGTAATTAGTTATATGTAAAAATAACTTTTTCATGATTTCAAAATGGGTTTTAAATCAATGACCAATATAAACTAACTAATATTGATTTGACAGCTGTTTGTTTTTATTTCTATTAAATCTTTAAACTACAAAGACAGCTGATAATTATCAGTAGGTTATTCATTGAAAACTGGATCAAAATGGGATTAATATCGCGTAAAAGTGGGGTTTTAAATGCTCATTATTTACTTTTCAAGGGGCGGCGGGCGATTTAAAGCATTTATAAAACTTCTCTGGAATGTATAGAATACATGAAATAAGTTTCATTGTAATCAGTTCTCCCGTTTTTTTTCGGAGAAGACGGCGTAAAATGCCTCCTGGAGCTTCACAGACAAATAGACAAACAGACAAAAATTGAGATAAGACCGGTTTCGGCTTCTCTAACGCACGAAAAGTAAAAATAACTAAAAAATTAATAATTCTGAGCAATGTACAGACAAAACTCTAATTTTATTTATATAGATGTTCAAACTTTGACGCAAATCACGTTTGGGGATTACAGGCGATAATATGGCAGTGAAAATATTATTCCTTAATGAGATGGTGGCGTGTCCTGTTGTCCACCTACTTGGAAGTCTCGAAGTGTGGATAGTCGGTGGATGTGATATTCTCTGGTGTGGATAAACGTCTGTTCTATTGAATACTATATTAATTCACAAACACTATCTTCATAAAGACCAGTTCGTAATTCAGAGGCAAATTCGACTGAATGGTCGACCTACCCAGGTAGGTATTTTAAGCCAAGTATGAATGAGGAATGAATGTAGGATGATTGTGGCGCGATCTTGTAGTCTTGTTACTGACTAAGGCTGACATGTTCCTTAGACAGGAATTCAGAGGCAAATTCGGATCCCACGTTAAACTATAGGTCCTTCAGATGCAATTGGCTGTTGAGCTGTTTATTGACGGTCCTGTCTAAGGAAAATGTCATCCTACATTTACCATTCATCATTCATAACTGGTTTGTAATACCTACCCGGGTAGGTCGCCTTTAAAAAAGGTAAGGTAAGTCGTGTACAAATATTAAAGATAGCTAAAGGATCTTTTCTTATGTATAGGGGGGAAAGAAGAGCAAACGCTATTGTAACTATGCTAAAGGTTTTTAGAGTTATAAACACGCTTTATTCATCGGTTCAATGTTTTTCTACAGCAATTTGAAATGTTGTACGAGGAACGGTCCAAACTCTAGCTGTCACCTCCACCTACTTGTAGTATTCCTCTGTACGGTTGATGAGCACCGGCACGACCCTCGCACCTGAAGCCTCGACTGCCTTCACGTACGCGGCGGCCACGTAGCTGGTGGCGCCCCCTACCATGTTCCGGTACTCGAACGGTATCTCCTGCGAGAGGATGCCGATGATGGGGCGATCGGTGGCGCCGGTCGGTGGTGCCACCAGGACCAGGGCGGCCACCACGGTGGCGCTATGCCACAACATCCTCTAGGTGTGGTGCCTGTAACAAACACAAGGTAAACTTCTGTAACGGGATAGGGAAGATTTATGCTACTACGATATAGTCTCACCTGGATAAATGGGCTATGGAAGGATAAGAAATAAAGCAATTCCACATCAGTCAGTGCGTGGAACGGAGACCAGATTAGAGATATGGGTCACGGATAAACTTCCTGGCAAAAATATGGTAGTTTTCCACCAGTTACCTATTTGTTTAACTACACAAAAAACCTGGATAGCTGAAAAACTGGAGTACACGATATAGGTACTACTATGACGACATGAATTTTGTTGATGACGTTACACTTGGACCTTTTGTTTCGGTTAGCTTGTCCTACACCTAGTCCGACTTTGAGCTTCAAGAGACTTCACGAGTCTCTGCTGGAGTTACTGATGGTAGCTGAGTGTTTTAGTGGATGTAGTACCATCCACAACTGGATTTCGGAAATGATTTCTGGATTGAGCGAAATAAAAAAAACCTCTAACGGTTCGATACTAGACAATCTGATTATTGAGTCTTAAGATCTTCTCATCTCTTCTGCATTCTGTTTCTCCAGACACCTGAGAATTCTTAGGACCAAATCCAACCAGAAGAGTCAAGTCCAATTGTAATAGTACAATAATCGTGATTAACTTTTTCTACGTCCATTATATTTAGCCTAATGTTTAATAATATTATCCTGTCTAATGATTTCCAGTGAAAAGGGCAAGATTATGATAGGTGAGGGAATATGCGATTTGGGCTTCGTTCTCTTTTCAGCCTTAGACACGTGGGCGGTAAAGGAAACTACTTTTAGTTCATCCAGCCCCAGGACCTTGTGGTGAGCTCAAACGATGGGATACAAAAATTATGAAGTGCATAAAGCATGAACTACAGAAGAGTTGAAGTCATAACTTATTCTCGTTCATGCTGCATTCGTTTCAGAGACTGTTAGAAGATATAAATGTCATTGAACATCTAGAATGCTATCATATATACTGAAACATTCTAAATAAAGGAATTGTATATACAGAATCTTAGCTACTCAAATCCTTTCTGCTAATCTATTCGTAGAGGGATACGAAAAACGTCATACTGTACTTCTATCCACTTCAATTTAATTCTATCACCACTTATAACAAACAGTTGTAACAATGACACTCACACTATTCTGTTTTACTATATTTAGCACTTACACTATTATTCTAAAAACACACCCCGTACAAAAACATAAAATTTTGACTTCATGAACTTGAAATTTTACTTTTGTTGATCGTGAGTGGTGTAGTAATTTTGACTTTTGTGTATAAAATGACTATCCTGCAAACAGCTGATTTATTTACCTCGTTAAAAGTAAGGCAGGCGGAAACAGGTCGTTGTAATCTGCAGCTTTCAACTATCTTTCAGATTGCTGACATTTTGTATATATCTCCAACTACTAGATGTGACAAAATCGATCTATTGCAATGGCTTGGCAATGAAGTGTATATTTGTTTTCGATAAATGTTCAATATCAAATGTTGGAAATATTTTGACGTTTACAGCGTGAGAGAAACACTTTAATAAGAATCGTTGAATTAGTTCATAGAGCCATCAAAACCGTTTGGTGCCATAATCTAACATAGAACTAGTGACGGACAACTCCTGACAGATCATGCACGGTCAACTCTCACAGCTCGAGAGCATATGTGACCAACTTTGCTGTCTTTAATTTATCGCACAGACTCCGATCGTGATGAGTTAAAATAAACGGTATCACTAAATTAAGTAAATTGAGTAAAATTAGTTAAATTTTTTCTCAGTAAATAAATACATATACAGTAAATAAATACATACATACCAAATGTCATCTAAATCGGACCAACAGGGTAGGCTGTGGCTCTGTACACATGCAGACACACGGACGGACAGATGGACATCACTTGAAAACCCCCTTTTTTGATTCAGGGGACAGCAAAATGGATATATCCCTCTTAACTAAAATTCGAAAACTTTGACGAAAACAATACTTTCTCCATATACTATTGCTTATGTGGGAGAAAGTAAATTTGTTAGATTGACGCAATAGTTTACTCAAAAACCTTAAGGTTTGTTCAAACAAAACCCAGCAAAATTTTGACAATTGTGTCTGGCACCAAAAATCCGAGATTTAAAAACGTAGGTTAGGTTGATTCACTATATTTTAAATTACATAACAACTTACTTACTTACTTGATACTTTATACTTTTAACTGAAATGGCGACCTACCCAGGTAGGTATTTTAAGCCAAGTATGAATGAGGAATGAGTGTATGATGATGGTGGCACGATCTTGTAGTCTTGTTACTGACTAAGGCTGACATGTTCCTTAGACAGGACTGTTAATTAATAGCCCAACAGCCGATGGCAACTAATGGACCTACAGTTTAACGTGGAATCCGAACCACGACCTCTGAATTACGAATTGGTCTAATTATGAGGATTACCTTTGCGGATTAACGCAGTATTCAATAGTGCGGACGTTAATCCACACAAGAGAACACTACATCCACCGACCATCTCTCACAACTATCCACAATTCGTGACCTCCAAGTAGCTGGATTACAGGACGTCGCCACCGTCCCAGTCTAAACTAAATCAATTAAAAGCATAATACCTTGAAGTAGGGCTACTGATTTATTTGAGTAGCATTGCCGTACGTAATGCAATAAAACTAAAAACAAATTTTACTTCTTAGAAGGAAAGTCATACAGTATATAAAAATAAGCATAACTAGGAATGAGAAAATTCTACTCCATCATTTGCGTGAAAACGTCGCTTTATTATTGAACTTGGTAATAACAGAAAAGGGCTGATTATCAAAATAAATTAATTTCATCCCCTAAATAAGAACGCAAAACACATGATTAATTTTGTGTATCATTTCTGCAAACAAGAAACGTATTGTTTCCTCGTGGTTTACAAAAAGTAAGTAGAGAAATGTTTAAGAAAGTTCATTTCTTTTACAAATATCATTCATATCTCAGTTTTTAGAATTACATATCACACACATTATGATAAAATTATGTACACGATTTGTTGTTAATTCTTCGTAATACTATATCACAATAATTTTCCATGACAAAAACTAATTATTACGTCAAATTTGAAAAGCTGTAACAGTTTAATTTAACAGATTTTTCAGGAGTCGAGTAATTATGTTTGTCACTCGGAGATGATGACGTCAGAATAAGTAAACTTGCTCGTCGTAGCCACCCTTCGCGCCGGTGTACTTGGGGCTGTAGTTGTAAATGAGTGCACTCTCCTCGTGAACCTGGTCAGGGAACCTCTGGTCGTTGGCTCTGCTCTCCGCCACCAGCCAGTCGTAGAAGAGTCTCGCACTCAGGATGGCCTTGCGGGAGTGAGGGTTGGCCTAGAAAAGAGATAAATTAAATTTGCACATCACCATAGGTCGAACAAGATTCAGCTTTTTAGACTTCTTTAAGTGTGAAGAAACTGCACTGTAATTTGTACGTTCCTTTTTCTTTTACATTGCCCTTTTTATATTCTCCTTCTAGCACCTTGCGGAAGGGCAATAGAGAAGTAAGTAATGGATGTAAACCAGACCAAGGAAAAGCTAGAAGCGTTTGCTGCAGACTGAAACAGGTATATAACTCTACGAGATGCCCTCCCAGAGAGATAATGAAATTAAGCCAGAAAGACCACTTTAAGTTCATATTCTGAAGGAATTGTTGAAATTTGGTTTCTCGTGGTGGTAACTGCTCGTAAATAAAATTAAATCGACTTTCACGTTTTCGAACCAAACATTTTAAAAAGCTTGTTTAACGGTTCACCTGTTTGGGGTTCCACTCGTACATGTTCTTCTCCGGGTGGAACTGGACGCCCACGATGGGCCGGCTGAAGTGCTCACTGCTGGAGATAAACTCCAGCCCTCCAGGATCCAGGTTTGTCGTCAACACTCTCCAGCTGGTGTCCAGGTGAAACTCCTTCAGCTTCTTCTCGGTTACACACTCCCTGAGCAACATTTAAATCCAAATTTTGAGTATCAGAGATCTGACTAAAAGATTCAAGGAATTGACCATTTGCACAGCTTTTCTAAATACTATAATTCAGATTTTGAGAATCTTTGGAAACTGGAAATCTAACCATCTATATATTTTTTTTTTATTAGGCACCATTTGATTGTTTTTTCCCTAATATCTATTTTTATGAACAATTCTGTTTCCTGCTAGTAAAGAAAGTAAACTGGCAATATCAATTGCTTGCTGCTTAAAGATGTGTGAAGACTATAATTGAACAAAGAAACTGTTCAATCTTTAACCATTTTCATTCAGATATTTGACAACCATACCACAAAATAAATTACATGTATTTTGACTTCTCTGCTATTACCTGTGATGGTTCGAAGTGACAGGTAGCGTTTTGAGAATATCCAAGATCTCCGTGGAGGCCATCTTGTAGAGGCGGCTCTCCATGAAGCCCTGTCTGAAGTTTAGCGGCAGAGCGGAGTTATTGACGCTGCATGGGACGAGGAACTCCGTGCTAGACTTGACCTTGGACGCCAGGAACATGAGGAGTTCGTACCCTTGGCACACGCCTAGGACGGGCACGGACACGCCTGCGTCTTGCAGCTGGACACATTAGGGACTTTGGTTTGACTCAACATCGAAGATCATCCGAAGGTACTTAGCAGAATCGTCTTCATATAAATTTGTGTTGTGACTCATACATCTATCTGATATTGTTGTTGGAAGTTTCAATGGTGACTACTTCTTCACCTCACAATGGTCGCGTTATCTGACTACTCTATAAAGTACTACATACAATCTCTCTAGATTCATACGGTTAAAATATAGATTCTAAATTTGATTAGTTGGAGTTTGATAAAGTGATTTTGAAATGGACGTCTAAACTCTGGGTTCCCCTTTGACCCTTGGTGGGTGTTAACAATTTGTGAGACTCAAGAAGAGTGTCGGTAGTGACGTGATATGGTTATGAGAAGAGCTGAACTGAAAACATTCAATTCCAAAATATCCAATATCCAACCTATTTTTTAAAGGGAAGTAAATACAACACCTTGATCGCCATGTTGACCAGCACCCTCCCAGCAGCCGCGTACCCGTGAGGAGTGCTGAAGTCCGAGTCGCCGCCCGGCAACACCAACCCGTTCACTGACGTCATCACATACCTTCAAATAGATTTTTCAATTATTAGTCAATAGGTTAAATTTTTGACTTAATCTTGAAGCTTTTAAAGCTTGTCCCAGTTACAGTAGGTCTGCATGCAGCAAAATGCAATGCTATCATGGTTCACTTTCAAGGCCGTGGCGTCCCCTTAGCCGTTGCGACCGCTTGGCCGTGGCGCTTCCTTGGCCATCGCGCCCCTTGGCTCTGGCACCCCCTTGGCCGTGGCGCCCCCTTGGCTGGGCGCTCAGAGCTGCCCGGGTAAAGGTACCGTACAGGGGCTAGCCTGAGGTGACCGTTTAAGATCACAATCACGACAGGAGTCGCAAGCCATAGTTCACTAACCCTGAGTTAACCGGCTGCGAACCAGGCATCTATATTTCTATGGATTTCTACAAATATTAATGTTATTTTGTTCAAGGAACTGCCAAATCCACTGTTTGCCACTGTTTTTGTCTCTTACTTGTAGTATTCGTCGGTCTGGTTGATGAACACCGGCACAGCCCGCGCCCCAGCCGCCTCCACAGCCTTGATGTACCCCGCGGGCACGTAGCTTGTGGCGCCCCCCGCCTGCCTGCGCCACTTGTGCGGCACCTCCTGCGTGAGCACGCCGATGATGGGGCGATCGGTGGCGCCGGCCGGTGGCGCCACCAGGACCAGGGCCGCCACCACGGTGGCGCTACACCACAGCATACTCTAGGTGTGGTGCCTGTAACAAACACAGTTTTACATTATTGTAACCGTTAATACAAAAACAACTTTCTTAATACTATCATTACTTAGAATACTTCCACCATCTTGATTTTTAAACTCCCATTCTAAAATTAGGAATCGTTTGAAGTCAGAATATATTTCTAAAATGCATGAGCGTTATACAATATAATACAATATAACGTTAAAACAATTTTTCTTAATGTAATATTTCCCTCATGGTAGTGAGTTAAAAAAGGCTCTAAGTTAACGGATTAAGACCTTAAGATACGGGATTTTGACTGGGAAGGTGACGTCGTCCTATAATCCAGCCACTTGGAGGTCACGAATTGTGGATAGTTATGAGCGATGGTCGGTGGATGTAATGTTCTCTTGCGTGGATTGTACGCACTATTGAATACTACGCTCATCCGCAAAGACTATCCTCATAATTAAACCAGTTCGTAACTCAGAGGCAGCGGTTCGGATTCCACGTTAAACTGTAGGTCCCTTAGTTACCATCGGTTGTTGGACTATTAATTAACAGTCCTGTCTAAGGAACATGTCAGCCTTAGTCAGTAACAAGACTACAAGATCGCGCCACAATTATCTCACGCTCAATCCTCATTCATTATTAGCTTAAAATACCTAACTTATCGTCATTTCAATAATCTTATCTAATCCAATCTTTCAACTAATGTTCACAAGACAATGTTATTAAGTCGTGAAGAAGGCTTGGGGAAAGGATTTATGCTACTTAATAGATGACACCACTAAGGTAATTTAAGTATTAATAAAAATATTAATATTATAAAAATAATAAAATAACAATTAATAATATATTTAAAATATCACAGGATGAAAAATAAATTCAGCTAAAATCAATTACAGCTTTCACTGATTTCATCAGTTAAAGTATTTAAACATCTTAGCTGATTTTATATTACTTTCCACTCATATACAATACATTGGGAATAAAACACACTTCCTTAAAAACAATTTAGGTTAAAATACCAGTAACTAGTTAAAACTCACGATATGTAATGTACAAGCAAAAAAGCAAATATTGATATTATGAAGAGGAATCTGAAAGATTTCATGCTGACATCACAGCTCTGTCCGAACTATCTATATTATACGGCAGACTCTAGCTTATCAATGGAGATATGTTCAATAATAAATGGCAAATAAATCTTTATTTATCAATTAGAAAGTGTGTTTATGCCATTTATAAAAGTAATTTAAATATGATTTATCTTTGGATTTTGATGTTTGGGCATGTTTTATCAAATTGGCTAGCACTTCAAATTTATAAGTTGCAATTGAAATTCGTTATTCTAATCATTTAAAACTTCAGTTACTGCTCCTAGTAACTATAAGCTTGTAGTAACTAAACACGTAAAGTAATCGGAAAAATCAAGTTTAACTTAATTTTTTTTGTATATTGAGGCGGTTCAATTGGTAATAAAAGGTTAAATAAAAGGTATTAGTCTACTTCAAATAATTAATTTAAAGGCATATTACAAAATTATACTAAAAATGTTCCACGTAAATAGATAACTGTTTTGTAAAACGCAAATATTGTAACCAAAAGAAGCAAATATCACATAAGTTGGTCTTCTTCCACAAACAAACCAACAAAAATAATTTATACAATTTTAACAACTTTGAGGGATTAACTGCATTTAAGAATGCAATTCTAATATTTTGTTTGACTTTTCCAACGGTTTTTTTGTTTTTAACTACTCAACGTTTCTGAATGTGGTGAAACTCCTCCCGTTTTCAAGTGTTTATCTTAGAATTTATATTTAATAACAAAATTAATCAAAACTACAATAAAAAACAACTACATGAAAACGGAAAGTGTTTCAACACCACCAGAAACATTGGAAAAGTCAATCAAAACAATATAAGAATAATTAATAACCAACGCCATAGCGAATTTCAAAGATTCAAAAACGTTGTGACTTTAATTGTTACGTGCAACCACTATTGCCGATACCAATGAACAATTAACAACAATCGTACACCACAGATCACAACACACAATCATCGGAATTTGTCTTAGAGTCTTCGTGACGTATGGACATGTTTTGTTTCTTGTGTGCGTAATTGTTAGTGAATAGTAATGTTTGTAAGTTTTTTGACTGCTTCAAACTTGTTTGTTTACGGCTTTATACCGAATCAGTCCGGATTATGTATTAATCGTGTTAGTTTTAGGTCTTAGCTCGCCTGAGAACGGGATCAGATTTCAGATACCGAAACGTCGTGAAACATTGTTTGACTTAAAACGTCCGTAAAAAAAGCTAAATAACAATCATCCACCAATCACAATCGACGTTGCTAAAAGATTCAGATCTAAGTGGTTTTCTAATTTTGTACATTATTTTTTACTCATTCTTATACTGTACGAGTTTTTACTGTATCAGTAAAGTACTTTATTTTTAAAATCCCATAAAGCTTTATGGAGGTACTTCTCCTCTATGTTTCTGAACAAGCTAAATACCTGTACACCACAAAATAACACTTTGGTAAAGGGTAACAAGTTTTATAAAACGCTCTGGTATAAAAATAATACCTTCGTCGCAGCAGACCTGTGTACTCAGCGAATTTCCAAATCAATAATATAATAATAATATATGACAAGTTTTATAAAAATCCACCCGTAAACATTTGGGGTACAAACCCCCCCAAACTACCCGTTTCCATTGACCGATATGTCTGGTTTACGTCTCGTCCGAGCATTTGTAAGAATACACGTCTACCAAATTTGTTCTCGATCGGACCATTTTTACGAGAGTTATCGTGTTCAAACAAATATATATATATATATATTTACGACTATTGTTTTTGGACTCTGGGCACCTAAAAACAAAAAAATAACATGGTCCCGGGCTTAAGTCTCACCATGAGACCTACGGTAATAGCTTCTTCCCAACAGGAAATTCGCTAATAATGGTACCTATAACTTTTAGTTAAAGTACACAGTATTTCAAGAATTTATAAATTTACATAATAGATGTGCTTCAGTTGATATTGCTCGGGGTTCAAAAAGTCTGTTTCTGAAGAATTTACATTTTAAAAAGCTCGAACAATCGTAAATTTGTACTTAAAAACAAATCAATTCATCTCAACCCTTAACGGAAACGCTATAAAACATTCGTTTGGTTTTATCACCTCCATCATTCATCATTCGATTTTTACTGTTCAATAAAAGCCTTATCTGAAACCCTTTGACTGTACAAGGTAATTATTTCGGTACATTTGGAAATACCCCAATCAGGGAAGGGTTGTTCTAAGGGTTGCCAGGTGGCGTAAATCGCTTGTGAAAACCAACCCTTCGCTTCCGGGCTCTCGCATTCTCGGGGGTGAATCGGGCGGAAAAAGTAGACATCATTTAATTTATCGACTCGCTATCAAGGGTTGTTTTGTGGTTTGATCGGTTTTGATTTCTTTCACAGAACCCTTTCGTTGAAAAACTACTTGTTAACCTTATGAATTGAAGATTTTTACACCTCGACTTAATGACATGGGTTTCGTTCTAAAATTAACAGAATTATTTTCAATTTTGTACTACGGTATTCAGGAAATTTTTTCAATGAAAAATAATCATATACTTTATTTTAATACTATTCAGGTTTCAGTTTTCCCATACTATTACATACTACCCTCACTAGACTACAAATCCCACTGCCTCTAGCCCATCCATTGTAAAACATGAAACGTGAACCTCAAAATATATATTGACAACACAATATACAAACTGATTACTCTCCGATACCTATTTTCAGAAATTTTCTCCTATGATACTACTGTAGCATATATGTGCAAAAATCTCTAAATTATAATATATAACAATAATTTATTTAAATTTTACATCTTTTCACCGTTGTACGTGAGCTTTAGAATCATTAAAAATTTATAACGACGTTGGACTTTTTTAAACCGCCTGTGTTTTTCTTGCACACATTAGAAAAGTCCAACAATACATTTATTAGTAATAATTGCCATTAATTATCTTTCTGAAATGGCGATCAACCAGGTAGGTATTTTAAGCCAAGTAAGAATGAGAAATGAGTACAAGATTATTGTGGCGCGATCTTGTAGTCTTGTTACTGACTAAGGCTGACATTCTCTTTAGATAGGACTGTTAATTAATAGCTCAAGAGTCAAAGACGCCTAAGGTACCTACAGTTTAACGTGGAGTCCGAACCACTCGTCAACATCACCACTCGAGGTTCAACAACAACCTGAATTCAATGTGCTTCTAAAAACGACGAAGTGATGAGTTTATATTAGGCCAGTGATTAATAGAGTCATCTGCAGTTTTATCCTAATCAATTATACAAAATTTCAGTCTCACTGATTTCATTTTCAACATTTATATTCAATTATTTAACCTCCTGTCCTGTCTAAGGAACATGTCAGCCTTAGTCAGTAACAAGACTACAAGATCGTGCCACAATCATCTTACACTCAATCCTCATTCATACTTGGATTAAAATACCTACATTGTAGTATGGTTGCCATATCAATAATCTAATCTAATTCATTCGTTTGAAGAAATTTCTAAATTAATCGAATAATCATTATCGATTATTTTTCATTCGATTTTTCCATTACTACCATCTGTAATTTCCCTTTGGCACGGATGTTCATGCTAACGGCTAGACGTCTCGTGTCACCCAAGTCATCATCATCATCATCCCCGTGTCTAATTCACTTTTGCTAATCTCTCCCATGTCATCACGATCTCGTCATCGTGAAATCGGACCAACAGGTCCTTTGATGTTTTGATCGATCACAGCATCACGCAAGACTGACACTGAGCTGGATCAGACGACAGACGAGCAAACAACCCTTCCCTCTCCAAACCGACGTTGCGACAAATGTTAGCTTTGGTACGAATATCATCCCATTCGATAACGGTCATGTCCTGTAATCCAGCCACTTGGAGGTCACTAATTGTGGGTAGTTATAATCTATGGGGTGGATTACTCAATTAATCCACAAAGACCATCCTCATAATAATAAGGCCTGTCAGTAATTTAAAGGTAAAAGTGGTTCGGATCCCACGGTAAACTGTAGGCCCCTTTTGGACACAGAACAACTAGATACAGAACAACTTGGTTTTACCAGAGGATGAATTAAAAACCACGTCTTCCAACACTACCTAATATATTTACACTTATATTGAAAATTATATACAAACGGTAAGTATATACAAAAGTTGTTAAATTGGCGATCGATTTCGTCCAGGCCCAAACGGAGATTAATGACCGTGGACGTGTAAATGTGTGTTGAATGTTGTTGGTGTACTTAAGTTTGGGCCTGATGATGTCCGGTGTAACTGGACGAAATCGATCGCCAATTTAACAACTTTTGTATATACTTACCGTTTGTAGATAATTACGATATAAGTGTACAAGTAGTGTTGGAAGACTTGAATTTAAATTCATCCTATAAACTAGACACATTCAAACGTCCACAATGCCCAATCAGCGTCAAACGAGCCCCGGATTCCTCACGTTTATCCCAACAAGAGGCAGACGTAATTTCCCTCATTTGGCCCAAATCACCCGTTCCCCGTCCCGCATTACCGCTTCATCAGCGTTCCGACGTTCCCCGCGCTAAGCGACAAATAACCGCGCGTCAGTTGTCGCCGAATCACTGCTAATGGTCCTAAATAAACAAGGACCGAGGGACGAGGGACAGGTGGCCGCTACCAGCTACCCTCGTGACAAGCGTGGAAATAAAACTGACACTTTCATTTCGTCTTTTTTCAGTCCTCTCGGAGTCATTAGGAATGCTTTGTCCAGTTTCCGGTCCTGGACTGCCTCCTAGCCTCTGGCTTTCACTTTGTAACCCTTCGCGTCCGGAGGGGTTGTCGCGTGATTTGATTGAGTGGAAGACCAGAGTCACATATTGAGGTAGTATCAGTGAATGAACACGAAAATCACCTATAATATTCTGGAATACAGGAACGATGGCAAGTCCTGTAATCCAACTACTTATAGACTACGAACTGTGATAGTTATGATGGGATATTCTCTGGTGTGGATTAAAGTTCGCAGTATTGAATACTAACTTCATCCCCATCCGCATAAGACCATGCTCTCAATCAGAGGATGGTCGTAAAACCAGGTCGTCTCCCCGAGGGAGGGCTAGTGGTTTGGGCATGTGAAACTGTTGGTCCCTTAGATGCCATTGACTATTGGGCTATCAATTAAGAGTCTGCATCAGTGGTAGCCATCTTGGATTTTAGTCCCATAAGAGCAATGTTAAATTCTGGCGCCTATATCTCCTTGACCTATTGTCATAAATTAACGGAAGAGGTGTCAAATTAAAGGTATTACAGTCCTCCAGGGCACCACCTTACAGAACTTCTTATTTTCGCTCTCAATAAAAAAATAATAATGATTTATTTTGTAGAATATTCCTGGATTTTTGTTTTTATATCAAGTTAAATTTTTGAACATATTAAAAGGTCATGCCCTTGAGCCACATCTCATCAATGTACTTCCAAAGTTTTACATTGATACTTTGATAATTAACGCCACTACACACGCCAAAGTGAAGGTATGTTACGCCAGAATTTAACATTGCTCTTACGGGACTAAAATTCAAGATGGCTACCACTGATGCAGACTCTTAATAGTCCTGTCTAAGGAATATGTCTGCCTTAACAGTTACAAGACTACATCTTATACTCATTTCTCGTTCATAATTGGCTTAAAATTCAGAAAGATAATAGGGCCTAGGCAATTATCAGCATGACATAATGCTCATAAGATTGCTTCGTTACTCCCTCTCAAAACAAGATTGAGAGAGAAAATAACACTCTCCCAAAGTAATAACAAAATATATATGTTTGGGATTTAACAGGTCATGTGACTGTAAGTTGCAAGTGTCAGGTAAAACGGATATGAGAAGTAACGAAGTAATTATTTTTTTATAATTCTCTAAAAATAACGTTGCGCGCTTTGACAACGTTACCACGTTAAGTGTTTTGGAACATTTACCACGGACATTAAATTTAACCTTTCTCTGAAACTATTAGTCGTGCACATGTTTAGAAAGAGTAATTCATTTAGTTTTTATGTAGCTGGTTTAAAGGGTGATAGACCAATTATTTTATAAACTGAAAGATATTTACAAGCTTACCAGTATAACTTTTGGACCGTCATGATAACTCACGTGCGGGTTGTGTCACAGACCTTTGCTTGGGACCCCCAACGCTATAAACCGTGAAATTTAACTCTTTTCACGTTTTAAGGCTTTTCAATTGTGAACTATCCTTAAAAATCGAAAATAAAAACCGTCTGGAGATATGGTTGGTTTATACATACCGAAATTCATTTAAATCGGATCTTTGGTGTAAAATGTGGCTCTGTACACATCCACACTCACACACACACACGCACACGCACATAGACATCACTTCGAAACCCACTTGTTTGGGTTCAGGGGACCGTAAAACGGATATATCCTCTGAAAACTCAAATTCGAAAATTGTGACGAAAAGAATAAGCATTTTATTCCCTATATAAATGTGGGAGAAAAATCTAGATTTTTATTCTAACTTTAATTTTGATTGTGTAAGCTAAATTTAGAAATCCCAAACACCTGTACTAAATCCGGTTAAATGGTAAAACATGTTATATTGCATTCTCTAATAAAACACAGATCCTAGCGTATAACTGTTATCTCAGATAATCTTTAACAAGGACATTTTTTAAGATTGATTGAACCTGATTTTATTTTTTCTACTAACAAAAAAATCATATGGTAAACCTGATTTAACACAACATAAGCAAAAACACTAACCTTGCCGGTGTTTTGAAACTGAAAAAACCACAACACAAAAATAAAACTGGTTTAGATTCACTTCCGCATTTGAATAATATGAACTTGTTAAACAATCATTGAAAACAGCTTCCAAAAGATAGATCTCACGACATTGTAAACCCTGAGAACATATCGCCTGACACAGAAACTTAACCTGACAATATCGGTGACCAACAGGAAACAGCTGATTACAATCAGCTGACTCACGGTGTCACGTGACTACCATTGTACAATCACTCACTGTAGTACCGAAATTTCACGAACAGTTTTTTTTTTAACTTGGAGTCATCGGTTTGGTGTATTTTTGAAACCGATAAAGGTTAGATTATGAAATATTATGTAAAGGAAAGGTTAGGTTATTATGTTTTTTACAAATTATGTGACAATACTTAGCTTCAGACTAATTCGTTTTATAATTTAGTTTTTAGACCTAGTCTAGCGGTACTTAAAAGGGTAATTTAATGAACCATTCATTTGTATGTTATTAGAATAGGACTTAGATGTTGCGTTTTTTTGTTTGTTTGCTTAAACTGTTCAACACGATGATTTTGTAAAAAAATAACACCAACAGGTTTTGTGATGTTTAAAAAATAATAAACTGTCTACTGTCTCTTTCTTTATCTTGGCAGGGTCATTAGTTAAATAATAACCAAATCAGAAGGTCCAGTACAGTTTCGAACCATTTCAAGATTTATGCTATTCAGATTTTTGACATGGATATGTCTTAGCTTCGGCGGACATAATTACAAACATTTTATTACGGACTTTTCCATCACGGTTTAAACCAAACAAAGTTTCACGACGTTTCAGGATCTGGAGTCTGATCCCGTCCTCAGGTGAGCTATAACCTAAAACATAACACGATTAGTACATAATCTGGACTAAGCCGGTATAAAGCTAAAAGCTGAATCCTGTAATAAAAATCTAAAACTTAACTCCACAATCACCAATAATGAATTTCAAACAGAATTTCAAGATTGTCTCAAGATTTTTCTCAGAAACAAGTTTTGAAGGCTTTAACCACCAAGTCTAGACTAAACGCGCCCTGATTTTTTCACCCTAATAGCACAACTCTTTCATCTCAGAACACAGACTCTGTTTGTCGGGTTTTGAACAAATTGTACAAACACGATAAATCAAAGAGTAACCCCTCGATAGCGGAAGTAATGTTTACGCAGGGCAGGTGGTCGTGGGGGTGTCATGGTGCGGGGTATTTCGAGCACATCCCTTACAACAAGTGGAAACAGGGGTGTTCCGTATAAACAGACGCTCCTCTTGATAAGGGTGAGTGGCGCGGGGGTGAGCTGTATCTGGACCACACGGTTAGGGGTGGAGCAAGAACAAGCTTGTACCACAGAGGTTGCACCTAAGTAATGAGACATAGGATTATAAAAAATTGTTTTTCTGAGTTTATCCATACAAGTGCAAATGAAAATATACAATAAAGACATCTGTAATAAACTATAACTACAAAGTAATTCTAAATATCATTTAATAATTTATTATATTGTTATCTAACATATGAGCTTTTTGCTTATTTATCACACTACATACCAAGTTTCATAAAACGGTGGAAAGTAAGAAGAAATTGATTTTTTATATTTCATAAGAATAACATTGCTTTCAGACAAACTGCGTTTATCGTGGACAGTAAATTTAATTTTCTCAAAGTTATTAAAAATAAACAAAATACTAATTGATTTTTTTTAAGCTGGTTTCTATGGCACCACAATTATACCTACATATTCTTTTACAAATTTAAAAATGATTTTTTTATTTAAAAGCCCATAACTGAAGAACAGACATGCGGGTGTGTCAAATTATTTGAGTGCTTTCACTATAAACTACATTTTAATCAAATCGTTAGAGCCGTTTTTGAGAAAATTGGATTTTTCACGTTTTTTAAGGGTTTTTTAGGTGAACTACCCTTTAATTCTGATGGAGAAGGTGACTATATTGTACATTAAAATTTAAAATACAATTACTTCACTGTAACATCCATAAAACACACACACACCACTAACAGACATCACGATATTGGTTCAGGGGAATATATATTATATTTCGAAAATTTTAGAAACAATATTTAATACTATTTAAAGAAAGTAAAATTGTTTTTCTGAGTTTATCCATACAAGTGCAAATGAAAATATAGAATAGATAGACTACCTTTGTGATTACTAAATAAACGATACTACTTGGGGCACAATCTGTGCAACATCGAAGGTTTTATAAGTTTAATTATTTTTTATAAATATTTTGCATTACTACTTCGATAACTATAGAGAAATTTAAATTTTAATATCACACATAACGATGTCTATATGAGTTCCACATGCTTATAGGTAATTAATAAAAATCAATGTCTTATTTTTCAACATTTAAAATGAAATTTGTATTCAGCTTATCGCCACGTCAATATACAGTACCTACATATTAGGAGATGGTGGTAATATGGACCCTACATGTTATATGGCCCCCATAATATTTAAAAAAAAACAATGTGCTGAAATCTAGTGGAGAACGTTGAAACTAGTCTATTAGTAAGCAAATTGGCCGTTGAACACTAGAAGCCACACGACTCAGTCGCTCAGTAGCTGTGAGGTGAAATGTGTATTTGCTGATTTTAAAACTTTAAAAGGTATGTACTTTTTTATTTTCGCCTTCTACTGATACATACTTAGTTAGGGGTACCATACATAATGATTTAGAGTGTTTTGGCACCAGTTTAAGATGAACTGGAAAGTTCTAGCTATTGCAGTTTATAACCTATAAGCTCATATTTGTAACAGGTTAATGTCTGTAATATGGCCCCCTTATGTGATGATAATATGGACAACACTTGAGACACTTAAATATGTGTCACTTAATATGTGTAGATGAGGATGACCTGATAATGTGACTGACGTCACAAAACCGGTAGTCAAAACCACTACCCTATAAAAAGGATATTGAAAAGGTAAAATGTTTGTATTTACTTCCCTGTGGGAAAAAGTTAGATCATGGATATTTATAAAGGGAATGTTTTCAGTTCATTTAAATAGCTGTTTCAAATTTTGGTCTTACAAATAGCTAACATCCCCCTCTAGAGCTAAGACATGTCCATTTCAAAAGTCCTATGAGTGAGCATGTCTTTTTCCAATTCCATGGTTGTCAAACCAACAAGCTGTCGACTAAGTTTCGGTCATATAAGCTGAAGACATCCAATTTTGGAGTTTACAAATCGTTTAAAAAATTTAAATAATTATTTACCCAGCCAGAGGAAATCGTGTGAAGCAATGAAGCCAGTCATAAGCCTCACATCTCAGCTGTCATCTTGACACTCGGCTGGAGTTTAATCGAGAAATAAATCCTTTAATCACGTCCAAGTCCGGCTGTTTAGTTTGGATCCTGTCAGCGCCCAAATTTAATTCCTCATTTGCCCGTTGGCCAGAGATCCTCAAGGCGTTCTTGTTTTATTTCAAAGCCTCTTCATTATAAAGTCTCACCGGTGTCATTTTAAACTTCTTGTTTCGTGTCAGTCTTGAATATTTCCATGCCTAACAAAACATATTTACACCTGGATATCGTTCCACTTTTTTCTTTGTACAGTGTTGGTAAATATGTACACGTTTATGGGAACTAAATGTGTAGTTATGCAGTAATACATTTACAAATACTGGTGGAGATTTGCAAAAAATCGACTGTTTATATTTGCTTCTAAGAAATCGTATAACGTAACAAGTTAAAATATCTTGTTATGTTAAATGCCTGGGAGGTCACGAATTGTGGATAGTTTTGAGCGATGGTCGGTGGATGTAGTGTTCTCTTGTGTGGGTTAACGTCCGCACTATTGAATACTACGTTAATCCGCTAAGACCATCCTCATAATTAGACCAGTTCGTAATTCAGAGGCAGTGGTTCAAACTCCACGTTAAACTGTAGGTTCCTTAGATATGCATTAACAGTTCTGTCTAAGGGACATGTCATCCTTAGTCAGTAACAAGACTACAAGATCGCGCCACAATCATCATACACTCATTTCTCATTCATACTCGGCTAGGTACGTACCTGGGTAGGTTGCCATTTCAGTTAAAAGTATAAAGTATGCCTTGTTAATGAAACCTAATGTAATAAGGTAGTAGTCACTTTAATCTTATATACATTTCCGCCTCTCCAGACTCTATATCTGTGCATTGGACATATCTAGTAAAGTTAGGGATAAGCCAGCATAGTAATACTGTAGGTGGTCAGTTTTATTTATGGCTTACACACTAGAGTCGCAGAAAATATTTATAGTCGCTAGAAAATCATAAAAAAGGTGATTGAATGTATAAAATATACTTTACCTTTATAGTTTTCGTGAAAAATTAAAAAAATGACATTTAAAAGCCCATAACTTTTAAACCGTCAATTTACAGACATGCGGATGGTGTCAAATTATTTATTATTCTATGCACTATAAACTATTCATAAAACACCTGGAGATACGATGAGTATATAAATTCCCAAAAGATTTTATCTAAACCGGATCAACGTAGGCTATGCCTCACATTTAGACACACACACGGACAGACATCACGTCGAAACCTATGTTTTAGGGGACCCCAAAACGGTTGTATCCACTCTCAACTTTTGACGAAAACAATACTTTTACTTTCTCCCCTTATACAAAGTATATGGAGAAAATATTGTTTTCGTCGAAATTTTCGAATTTTAGTTGAGAGTGGATATATCCGTTTCGTGGTCCCCTGATTCCAAAAAAGGGTTTCGATGTGATGTCTGTCCATCCGTGTGTCTGTCTGTCTGTGTGTTTTTTTAATTTTTAAATTTTCAGCGAAAACAATAATAGTAAAGTATATCTTGACTGGCACCATTGAAACCAGCTTTAAAAACTAAACAAATTAGCACTTTAAATTATTTCTCTACTAGAAAAGTTAAATTTACTGTTCATGATAAACGCAGTACGTTGTCCGAAAGCGCCCAATTTTATTCTTATGGAGAATATTAAAAAATCAATTTCTTCCTTATTTTCCAACCGATTTCCGTGAAACTTGGTATGGAGCGTAAGGTCAAATCACCCAACAAACCCAACTGAAAAAAGCTTGGTTTTACCGGGGGGGGGGTTCCCCCCATACAATTCGGACAATTAATTTACCTTTGTCTCTCGTGTTTTATTTACAGAAATGGGATGATTATTTTTGAAATTATAAATTATTAAATTATATTTAGATAAACTTTGAAGAACATGATAGTTTTATTGCAGATTGTATTTTTTCAATTTACTTAAGGGAGAAAGTATGTGTCAGTCCAGTGATACCGGTTATCTCCGTATACTATGGTCTAAGGTGAGAAATTAAAATTGTTAAAGAGCCACAAATATACACTTTGAGAGTAAGATTTTAGTGATTCCTTCAACGTGCAATTATCCCAACACAAAACCAATCCTTTGCCCCACCGCGAACTCTTCCATCGTCGTGACAAACAATGTTGCATTTACGAAAGGAAGTCCGTGAATGCAGGAGATGATGAATAGCCAGCTGGTCCTGGTCCTGGCCCACGGGCAAGTTAAGCCTAATCCGGACACAAACAGTCCATTATGCGATACTGGCCCGGCCAGCGCTAAATAAACACGCGCATTGTGTCGGCCACGCAGCGCAGGAACTCCGGTCTAACCTTGTATTTTAAAAATCACACGTTCCACCTCCCTTTCCTTCCCCAAATTTCACAAACACTTTGATTTATTTATCATTTAAAATTTATAGTGATGTTGCTTTTTGGTAAAATTCATTCATTGGTTGGTTTTGACATGGTTATGTCTTAGCCCTTAGGGGGTTGGCAATTTGCAAAACCAAACTTTGAAACAGTGACGTCATTATAAAGACAGCTATTAAGACGAGTTGAAAACATTCCCTCAACCGAAAACAATTGGAACCTAAAACATAACAACATTAGTACATAATTTTGTATAAAATTGAAAAAATAAATTTTCAAGCAGGTTGTAATTTATACTAATATAATAATAAAAATATGAACATTGAAATTGTCAATAAATTAATCTTAAAATAAGTATACAAAATTTGTTTGCTGTACGCTGATTTCAAGTAAAATTTTTAGAGGATATTACTTTATTCAACTGTGAATCAAAATTTAACACGAAAAAAAGAAAAGAGAGCTGCCGTGAACTCCTATAAAACACATAAACATGTATGCATATATGACATCAAAAAAAATAAATGATTTAAGATAAATGTTTACGAAAATAATTAATAAACATAAGATTTTATTTTTTTTACCCTAAATTAACCTTATCCCCCAAAATACAATACTGTGTTTAGATTTTTTTGTCATTTTTTAACTCGAAGAATAATTAAAAACCTTAAAGAAACTAATTTAGTTTTTCGGTTCTGAAAGATAAAATTTAATTTTTAAAAATTAAAAAAAAAACGCAAAAAACCATTTTTACAAAAAAGGAACAAACAACACACAAACGAAACAAAGTACGTCAAACAAAGACTGAAGAAGCTCAGCTTTTCTGCTTAAAGCTTTTTGTTTTGAGATTTATAACGTCTTAGTCTGGATTGTGTATTAAACTTGTTATAATCTAGGTGTCAGCTCTCCTGATGGTGGATCAGATTCCAGATCCTGAAACCTCGTGAATTTTTGTTTTTAACTAACCACGATTGGAAATGTCTACAATAAAATATAATTAATTAGAGATAAGATTGTGAGATATTTCTGCGAAGGGTGGAAGTTACGATTGGTTATAGCATCTAGGCACTAACGTTTTAGGTTATTTATTCGGTGTTTTTACAAAGCTGTTAACGCAAAAGTGCCAGGAAAATGGATATATAAAGTTAGTTTGGAAGTCGTGAATACGTTTTGAGAACCGCATCCAGGTGGTGCCACAAATTTGATCGTAAAAAGTTCCAGTGAAGATCAGCCTAGAAGGAATTATATCCTTCAAGGGTTCAGCAAAAAAGATTGAAGTTATTTGGAATTTGTTTCTCGTAACTTATATCCATCTATAGACCAAAAGATTGCCTAATCCTCAACCTAGAATATTCTTGGTCTACCGTAATAGCTTCTTCTCAATGGCAAATTCATTAAAATATATTTTAAATTATTAATTCCAACTGCGCTCACCTTCTGGAGGGTTGTTTTATGAGATGAGTAGGGTTTAACTCCATTAGGCAAGTGGTAGAATCTTTTCCAAGAAGAGTCATACCATTTGAATGGTAGACTAGGTTTTATCCTACATTACTTAAAAAATAATCCCGTATTAAATTCCAATGCAAAATGTACTTGTACATAGAAAATAACGCTACAGTGTCAATGGAGTACTTTCCACAAACTTCCTTAAATCTCTGGAAATGAACATTAGCACATTCTCTGTGTAGGCTGCACGTTGGAACGCAGTCTTCCTGTGCAAGACTCCACGGCCAGGTACAGCCCTTTGTTATCGTCTATCCGGTTATCCACGGAGATTACGGCACCGGACCTTTGATTCTCCAGATTTTGGGAATCGCAGGACCGCACGCTGGGCACGGATCGGGTTTCCCACCCTTCTTTTTTTAAATCAAAACGAAGGCTTCCCATTTTTTGCCCCGGGTCACCCACCCCAATCGGGGGTGGATGAGATTCCGTAAAGACCCAGGATTCCTTTTATCGCGGGCGAAATCTAAACCGAGTTTCCTCCGACGTGTTTGATGCTGCCCGCCCGAAGGGTTATGCTCGATTTCGAATCAAGTTGTCAAAACTGATGCGTTGCGTCTATCAAACTGTTTTTGTGCTCGAGTCAAAACAAAGACGGGGCCCTTCCTCGCCCTCACTGTTTTGGAACCCTTCCACTTTTTTCGCCCTTTGAGGTTTATTTATTTCCAAAGGACGCCTCTACTAACATAAAACATGTCTTTGTAGTTGGGACTTAGTGGTAGTACATTTTGAAAACAAACGATATATTAATTTTTAAAACCGTAAATATAACGGTTTTGGTACATTCCAACTGAAAAAAACGCTTCATTTGATTTAAAAATCGAGTATTGACAAAGATATGTCTTAGCTCAGGGGGAGAGGGGAGTTTGCAATGTGTGGCGCTAACATTTGAAACAGTTTCGTTATTTGGTTAGTGACGTCATAGCTTGCTTATAACAACAGTTGTTTAAATGAACTGAAAACATATTTCTTTAGACATATTCCATAATCTAACCTATTTCCCACAGGAAAGTAAATACAAACGTTTTTTCCTGTGATGTAAACCTACAACAAATAACCTACCTTAGACAATTTGTATAACATCTTTCATTAGTAAAAGCATCATAAACGTTATCTCCTTAACTTACTATGTGAACTATAACAAATCATATCGTTCAGGACGAAAGCTAATAGTTTTTAAATTATAAATTACTGATGCTGGGGGCTTACTTAGAAACCAGTTTGTTATTAAAATTCATAAACAATCGTAAAAACGATCCGAAACCAATATCTCACACAAAACCAACAATCTCTGTTGAATATGGATCAGCACGATTTCTCGCCCACTGACTCCGTCGCGCCCCTGCCGTGTTCTGTATCTAATCACAGAGGCGCTAGCGCTACGGGCGGCCGTTTGAGGAACTATTAATACTCTACACCCAGTGCGCCTGCGTTGTTTACTGCGTTTTCACGCGTGTAGGTGCATGCGTCGTTCAATGGTGCGCTCGAGCGTGAGATAATTTCGTTAAATTTAATTAATAAATGAAAAACTGATTTATTATTAACTGTGTTTTATATTTATGCGTGTATTGTTTGTTTAGTTGATTGTCAATTCATTTTATTTAGATTTATCTGGCTATAGAAAGTCAGTAAATTGCAAATATTTTTCTAAACTACTTTGTAAATTTAATGGTAATTGGCTTTGTAAATTTGAACTAATGTTACTATAATAGTAAAGTTAATCAGGTCCATGACGAAAAACAATCATGCACTATTACTATTACTTACTACTTTACTATTTTTAAATTTCCTATTCGAAATGAAATTTACATCTGTATGTGGAACGGACAGAATAATGTAGAGCGTTCACTTTAAGGAAAGCACGGCGGTGAAAACCCTTTGGCATTCATAGAAATTTTACCATCGGAAGATTCGCTATAAAATGTTCCAGAATTTTTATTTTGCCTATAATATGAGAATCATAAATAGTCGCTAGTTAAAATTTTACAAAAGGGCATTCCAGTGGCTAATAACACTAATGAAGTAGCTATATTGACTGGGACGGTGGCGTTTTCCTGTAATCCAACTACTTTGACGTCACAAATTGTGGATAGTTACGAGCAATGGTCAGTGGGTGTGGTTTTTCTATTGTGCGGATTAACGTCCACACTATTGAATAGTACGTTAATCCACAAAGATCATCCTCATAATTAGCAGTAGTTGAGACTCCACGTTAAACTGTTAGCTTAGTGACCACAAGATCGTGCCACAATCTTACATTCAATCATTATTCATAATTGGCTTAAAATACCTACCTACCTTTTGGTAGAATAGCCATTTCAACTATCTAATCTAATTTATAGTTAGTTGCATTTTTATTCTGAAATGTCGTCATATTTTTTGAGGACTGTTATATATTATGTATATCCTCCCTATATTTGGCCCAGTCATTACCGAAAGAAAGTATTTTGTAAAATGTATGCCTACTGAAGACTACTATCAACAGTTTTCCCTTGGTCATTTTTGTGGGCTTTGGCCTCTCTGACCGGAAGTAGTCTACCAACCATTCTCAACTAGCAACGCATAGTGTTGCACCAGCTGTCGGATCGCAGATAGCCTCATGCGGCTGCGCAGATCCTCCGATCGCAACGGGTAATTGGAACGTAGGCGCATGCGCAGTGCTGCCGGCGGCGTTGCGTCCTCAACACAACACTCCAGCGCTATCTACCGCCCGGATCTGACAACACAAACCCCCACTCTAACCGGTACTCGTTGTTTATAATTAGGCCATTCTGTGCAAAGAGCAGGTCTTCGAATTTGTTTCGCATCCGACGTAAAACCATTATAGGTTATAATAAAATAAATCAAAAATCATATAAATTTCAATTCATTTAAAACAGATATTTTATTTACTTATAAAATGATTATTTTGGCCTCCTCTTTGGTTTTGAAATTACACATATAAAACTAAATTTGAAATACTTCTACACGAGCTTTATAAACGTCAAGAAATTCTTTAATGTATGCGACTTAAACATACGTATTCCATCTCTGGAATGATCCGTGTGATCAAGTCAGCTGATCGTAGAGTGCGGGGAAGGCAGAAGAGATGCATTTCTAAAAAACATTTATCTTAACTTTATAGGAAAATATCATATTAATTATCACACATTGCTTAATCACAACGGCTAGTAGCAAAGTTGTCATATCCGGATATATATTGAGCGTTCTGTAAATGTATTTTTCATAATGACAATCCGAAGTTAACATTGAACATATGCATCGTCATGCAGATTGATGACAGTTATAATAGTTTGTGTTTCTCGAATTTCAGGTGACATTCCAGATACGCAAAAAAACACGCATATATTTCAACCTTATGGTCCAGATTATTCATATAACCCAACAAGAAAATGCTAATTACCAAAATATATTGTAATTTAAAACTGTTCGAACTTTTTTAATTTATTTGAGACGGCTAAGAAACAAAGAGTGCAGGATGAAAAAATAATCTCAGACGTTAGGAAGGCGGCCGTGCCAACCCAGATAATTGCCAGCCCATCGCACTTCCGCCCGCATTTTCGAACTCCACTTTTTCGCTGCAATCTGCTTGAGCTGCGATCCTGCAATTATCTTTAAGTACTTTGGATTCTCTTTATTCGTTTTTCAAAGTGCTCGCATTGTTCTCCAAGAGGTCAAGATGCCAGCACCTCCTGTTGGGGCAGAGAACGCTTCCGTGTCGGAATATTCCGAATAGGACTAAATATTTCATTTCTCAAGTTAAAATCCACTAGTATTATTACCTTTTGGAATTGCGACCCATCCAGGTAGGTGTGTTTATATAAACCAAGTAAGGATGAGAAACGAGAGTAAATGTATTATGGTGCGATCTTGTAGTCTTGTTACTGACTAAGGCTGACGTGTTCCTTAGACAGGACTGTTAGTTGATAGCCCAGAAGCCGATGGCATTTATGTAACAGTTTAACGTGGAGTCCGAACCACTTTTCCTCCTGAATTACAAACTGGTCTAAATATGGAGATGGTTTTAGCGGATGAACGTAGTACAGACATATAAACATACCAGGGAATATCACATCCACCGACTACCGCTCATAACAGTTCACAATTCGTGACCTTCAAGTAGCTACATTGGTTCATATAACAGTTTTATTAAACTTGTGGGTTTATATTATGATTTCTTCATTGATAACTACTGTAAATAGATAATAAATCTAAAATCTACCTAGGGGAGGATTACATGACGTTTATTTTGTTACATTCCACGTTTCTATTTAAAAAAATGTATTTACTTCCCTGTGGGAAATAGGTTAGATCATGGATAGGTCTAAAGGAAATGTTTTTAATTCATCTAAACAGCTGTTCTTATTCTTTTATATTAAAAATTCAATACAATAGCCCTAGTAGTTTCTATGGAAACCTGTTACATGTTTTCCATCTTAAAAATCACTAACACCCCCCCAAAGCTAAGACATATCCATGTCAAAACTTTACTTAACAAAGTTAAGATGGAACGTTTTAGGTTGCTATGACACGAACGAACTTTTTCGATTCATGACTAAACCCTCTTTTTACGTTTATCGATCTATAGGAGCCATTTTTTCCAACAAATGCAAAACGTAATTCTACAATAAAGGGAGGGGAATTGTTAATGAAAACTGGACAAAAAGTGGCACTCGGGTTGAGCCACAGGTGTTTGATTTATCCGGCCCGTAGGTGGTCCACAGAGTAAACTGTAGGGCGATGTTTGAGTTATGCAGCGTCCCGCGGAGCGTGTCAAAACACGGACTCGGCGATTTACACTAATTAAACTCCCGGCGGTAATGTTACCGGCTGGTGGTAATGGTGATGGTAATGGTGTCGCGCCGCAGCTACGAGTGACAATCGACAACCGGTGATGACGCGATAAGCTCGCAAAGTTTTGAATAAGGCTTAAGAGTCTGCATTAGTGGTAAATTCTGGCGGAACATACCTTCACTTTGGCGTCTGTAGTGGCGTTAATTATCAAAGTATCAATGTAAAACTTTGGAAGTACATTGATGAGATGTGGCTCAAGGGCATGACCTTTTAATATGTTCAAAAATTTAACTTGATATAAAAACAAAAATCCAGGAATATTTTACAAAATAAATCATTGTTATTTTTGCCCTGGAGGACTGTAATACCTTTAATTTGACACCTCTTCCGTTAATGTATGACAATAGGTCAAGGAGATATATGCGCCAGAATTTAACATTGCTCTTACGGGACTAAAATTCAAGATGGCTACCACTGATGCAGACTCTTAAATAAACTGGTGTGGTGCACTTTAACGAATGTAAAAAGATATCTAAGCCTAATTCTAAGCTCTGGAAAGGTGTTATCAAGGGTTTTACGAAGAGACGCCAGCTTCTTCCCCTTAACTATATATTAGTTTAATCATCTTTTGACATGGATATGTCTAAGCTCTGGGGTGGGTTTGTTACGAAAAAGTGTTACGGAAGTAACGTCAAATGGTTGTGTAAACAACTGTTTAGAGAAACTGAAAACATTTCCTTTAGACTTATCTATAATCTTACCTATTTTCCCCTAGTGAAATAAATATTTTTTGAACCTAAATCAGATTTTGATCCTAAAACTCTAATCGATAAGTGTATTTGAGTTAAATAATCTTTTAGCATGTTATATTGTTAAAAGAATCAAGTGACGTCATATGGTTAAAAGAACAGCTGTTTAGAGAAACTGAAAAAAATTCCTTTAGACATATCCATGACCACGCTCACTTTTGTCTCATTCACCTTAAACTACCACATTGGTTTGGGACCTAGGATGAATATCAAGTTTACATAAATACATTTACATAAATACATTTTACATAAATATACTGTATATCACCTTTTTCCGAATTCAAACAGCATCGATAATTTTTTTTATATCGCTAGAAGACCTTTCTATGATACTGAGTATAAATATTAACATAAAATTGAGAACTTCGGAATAAGTAGTCTGAATTATAACTTGTCTAATAGTCTTCGTTTAAACTTTGCAATTTACTTTTACTGTACTTACGACAAGTGGAAGCAGCGGAAGTTTTGGCACTTTTCTAACAACGTTGTAAAAGAAGTTTGCGTCAGGATGAATAAAACCGTGGATATTGGACGTGGTCCAAAGATGTAAACGCGAAAGTTAAACCACCCTAATTAAACAGGGCCCGTTATAAACGGTGAAAGGTATGCGCTGAAACAGAATATGGCGGTGTTACGAAAACAAGACCTATAAAATGTTCAAGCAGGTGAGTAAAAGATTGTTCCTTCTGTTCAAAATTGTTCTAGCTGAAAACTACAGAAGCAGAAAACGTCTTAATATGCTACAACAATTTAAATGTCAAACATTTCTTAGGTTTCTGCGGAAAATGTAATTTTGAATATGTTTAAACTCAGTTCGTAATCCAAACATATCGGAAGGGGTATTTTGAGGGGGTTTGTACCCCTTGGGGTTTTTGGTGTTTCCAAATGTAATTTTTTTAAATCTTTTACTATTAGACTCAGCTAAAAAACTACACAATTTAGTTCTTTAAAGTTTTGTTCAATCTCCAAACAGAGATATTAAAAATTCAAACACAGTACATTGTATTTTGGGGCTCTAGTGCTAATCTTATGGAGGATAAGGAAAAAAATAGTTCCCTCAGTAACCTAGGTTTATAAGCGAAACATTGTATTTAGCTTCATGTGGTTGAGATCTATCCATGTATGCTTAAATATCATAGTTTACGGATTTATCATGGCAGCTAACCTGCATACTCTTTCCCCATGTTAATCATATACAGTGTAGAGAATAGTTAAACTCCTTTTTTATGGACAGACTAGCTGACCCGGCGAACTTTGTACCGATAATAATAAACATTTGATTTTTAATCATAAAACATAATCACAAAAATTCGTTCTGAGAAATATTATATCCATACAGTAATTAGATACCATTGATTACTTACTATTTCATGCTTGCTTCTTTAGCTTGCTCGATGGTTCAAATAAACAGCTATAAACAGCTGCTGTTTATATCTTAAAAGGTAAGATACAAGTTGGAATCCCCAAAATTGTTTCCCCATAAGTTTAACATGGGAACTTTGAGGGCGTACATGGTAGATATTTATGGGAAAATCGTCCATATTTTATTTTATAATTTTTTTTTTTAATTTTATGTTTGTTGTGTGATGTTATGTAGTGGTGATTTTATTTGATTTGGTTTTTTGTTTTTTTGTGGTTTGTGTTGTTTTTGTTGGATTGGGGGTGTGTGTTTTTTTTGGTGGTTTTTTTTGTGTTAATTGGTTTATAATTTGATAGTGTTGAGTTGTTTGTTGTTTGTGTGGTGGGTGTTGGTTATATATGGTTTTTAATATTTGGTGGTTTAATATATTGTTTTATTGGGTGTTTTATTGTTAGTGTGTTATTTTTAGTGTTTTTTTAGGTGGGTGTGGATGTGGGGGGGTGGGTTGGGATTTGGTTTTTGGGTTTGTGTGGATTTGTTTGTTTAGTTTATTTTTGAGTATTGTTAGTTTTTATTGGGAATTTTTATATTGGTTTTATTTTTTTAAGGTTTTAAAATTGTTAGAGAATGATATTTGAGGGGGATTTGGTTTGGTGGAAGGGAATGAGGGGTGTTTTTAAGGTATGGTGTGTAAGAATATATGGTTTGTATGGGTAGGGGAGAAGTTTGTTTGAATTTTTAATGGTAATGATTTTGGATGGGAATTACGGGTTTTTGGTTGTGTTATGATTTGTAATTGTTATATTAATTAAATGTTGGATTAGGAGCTTTGTCGTTTTTTGGTTTTATTGTTTGGATAAAAAATTTTAATTTTTAAATTAGGGAATGATGATTAGGGTTTAAGTTGTATTGAAATGATGTAAGAAATTTTTGCGGATTGTATTTGGTTTTTGTTGAAGAATTATGTAATTTGTTTAATTTAATTAATCAATTAGGCGAAGTTGTTAAATGAAATATTTGAATTATTAATCGTTTGATTGTTATTTTTAGGAGATGAGAAGTGATTTAGATAAAATTTGGGTTTGATTTTAGATATATTTTAAGTGATTGAATTGTCGGATTATTATCAAATCAAAGTTTGTTAGTGAAATGACGGTCTAACCATGAGGGCATTTTAAGCCAAGTATGAATGAGAAATGAGTGTAAATGTGTGAATATGTGGCGCGACCTTTTAGTCTTGTTATTGATTAAGACTGAGATGTTCCTTAGTCAATTAATAGCCCAACAGTCAATGGCATAGCTAAGGAATCTACAGTTTAACATTGAGTCCAAACCACTGCCTCTGAATTATTACGAAATGGTCTAATTACGAGGATGGTCTTTGCGGATTAACGTAGTATTCAATAGTGTGGACGTGAATCCACACAAGAGAACACTACACCCACCGACCATCGTTCACAACTATCCACAATTCGTGACCTCCAATTAGCTGGATTTCAGAACAAGCTGATATGTTCTACGTGGAGTCTGAACCACTGCCTCTGAATTATGAACTGGCCTATTTATGTCTTTGCGGATGAACGTAGGATTCAATAGTGCGAACGTTAATCCACGAAAGAGAATACCACACCAACGGACCATCGCTTACAGCTATCCACAATTACGTGACCTCCAAGCAGATGGATTATAGAACGTCAGTTTACTTCCTAAGCTTTATAGGAAGTATTTTTGGAATTGGCTGAGAAAAAGGACTCACAGCCTAATCTATCTGAGGGTGAAATGTGGGATTTGCAAATATGTCAAGCGACCATAAAAATCCGGACCACCGAGCATTTCGACACCGTTGACTCCGCCAAAAGCGGCGACGCCACGTCCGCGTCTGACACTAATGCAGCAGCCACGCACCGCGGAAGCTTTTAGACCGAACTCTGGAATCAATTTGATGTGTGGTCATAATGAACGCCGTCGGGCGAGGACCACCAACGTGCGCCACCGTGGAGGCCTTGATTATACAGGTTTTATGGGAATTTAAACAAAACAGGGAAGAGTGTTGCTCAACCTGAATTTGATTGATGGCACTCATTAATCGGTAATGATATAATTGTGCAGATTGGCCACCTGTGGAGTCCGGTAAATTGTGGTGGGAAAATTAAGTAATTAAGGTTCAACAAAGTTGGAACCAAGATTTAGAAGGGTTAGAAGTTATAATTATTTTAAAAAATTTGTAATTGGTATTGCATATTATGTGAGCATGAGAATGGCCAAAAACTGTGTTTCTACTCGTTACATTTGTTTAATGATATCGTTATTCATGAATTCCAAATTTTATTGGAAGTATTTGGACATGGGTATGTGTTAGCTCTGGGAAAGGTATTGATTGACAATCCATCAAAATTTGAAACGGAAGTGACGTCATATGGTTATAAGGACATTTGTTTAGATTAACTGAAAACATTCTTTTGGATCCGTAGAGACGTATAGGACAACTAGCAAAAATCAAAATTTGAAACGGATGTGACGTCATATGGTTATAAGTACAGTTGTTTAGATTAACTGAAAACATTCTTTTGGATCCGTAGAGACGTATAGGACAACTAGCAAGATTATAATTTTAGGTAAACCATATCATGTTTATTTTTGTAATGTTATCTTTATGAGTACGCACAATACGGGTCAGTAAAAGTGTGAAAATCTCTTTGTGAATTCTCCTTATGTCATTTATCTTTTTAAGCAGGCTTTGACATACAGCTAACTGTGATCCTGCATAAATGACGCCACAAATCGCCGAGTGGGAGGTGTTTGTTGGTCTGTGACTCCAGTGTTTACTCCGTAGGTCTTTGTGCGGTCACGCGACCGACCGTGTCCCTAAATTCTTCCTCCAGATGATCGCTCTGCAAATATTTCCAGGTTTAGGTTCTCCGGTTGATAAATATTTGGAGCTTACGAAGAAGGGGAGTTATTATGCTCTGCTGCCCAATGGAAATTCCATGAATCTGAATTTCTTTTTTTTCGTCTTATAAAACCCGATTCTGTTTAAATATGAGATTTATTATTTTGAGCAGTTCAAGGCAAGGTCTTGAATCAAGAATCACGGACGAATTCAATTACATACAAATGTGGAAATCGTAGAATGTAAATAATTAAGGGGATCAATTTCGAGTCAACTCATAGTTCAGTTGTTTGGAAGTCGGAGTAAATTTCGCTTTAATATTATTTTTAACGACCAGAATATTAACTTTTAATGATACCACTAGTGTTTATATTCTATTAAATACGTATTTGTAACAATGCAGACTGATTAATGTTTTGATTTTATAATACAATCAAACAAATAAAATGGAATCACATCGAGTTTTCCCTGATGAATGAAACGTAATTACCATATTATGATAGAATACACAAACACACATTGTACTAAAGTGTTTTTAACGTTCGATTCACTCATCAGAATAAATATTATGAAAGGACCCCGACCATTGTACAGATGACCACGTGTGTATTATTCACAAACACGCATTTACAATAACGTTGGATTAGTTCTATTCAAAGCTGAAACTAACTTCGGACGTTTGACCCAGCCACTAAAAAAGCTTCAACACCTGCTCAAACAAAAGAGTAAGGAAGACATTTAAAAATATAAAAAATATGTCCTATTTGTAAAGTTGATTTAATAATTTAATCGGCTTGAAGGGGGTGAGAACGTGGTGAAGTGAAGGGCACAAGGCTTATAACACGTCATTCGTCAGGACGCGTGGACAGGGAGATTCAGCCGAAGAAAAGAGTTGGCCCCACGAAGCAGCCCTGAGGGACGCCTTTAATGCTAGGAGTGGACGAAGGTAAAAACGCAGTGCTTCAATCGTTTGAAAATACAGAATTCGTTACTGTATTTCAACACAAGTCGTTATTCTATTCAAGGTACTTTTGGGCTAAATAAATTATAAACTAAATTAACTACAGCCTATTTAACTGAAGTCGAGCTTACATATTCTTATAATTTGGTTCTTATTATTGACAAAAAATTAAACCAAAAAACAAAAGTCTTAAACGTTTACATCAAAGGAACTAGAAAACGCTGTAGTATAAATTAAATATAATATTTAAAACGTGAGTGTAAAAAAACTGATCACGTGATTAATGACGTCACTTCCGTTACACTTTTGCGTCTCGCAAATTTCTAACACATGACTTATCCATGTCAAAACCAACTTTGAAGGAACTAAATGAAGTTAAATAAACCGTAGTAAATCATTTCTTTCTTGTATATTTTAAAATTTCATCTTAATTCCACAATATAGATGTCTATATTATTTCGTAACGATCTAAATAACCTAGTTCCCAGCACGAGTAGCTGCTACTGATGGAAATCGCTTCATATGTCACCGGTCTGCAGCCACTCCCTGGAATAACCGGATTTTTAATCGGTCCGTTGACAGAGATGGAATGACGAAACCGGATGTTTAAGCAGCCGCTCTTAGTTGATTTGCTGACTAATTATACTGTAAATCCTTAAAGAACAGGTTAATTCGCTGTTTTGTTCAGTATAAATCCCTCCGAGCCTGAGTTACCACCGGGTGGTCGGTTAGTAGAACCGGACATCAAAATTCGCCTCTCGTAAATTTTCACTAACGATATCTTATAAATTCAGATCTCGTCGCTTAGATGCCGTAAGCTGTATGCATCAGTTTACCCAATGGTATTGGCTAGAGTAACCTTATAATGGGGTTTGCTATTAATTTTTTATGCAACTGTGGTTTCATAGGTTTATGATCAAGCCTATGTTTTAAATTCCTTGTTTATTTAAAGAGTGGCAGTCTTCTGCAATAAACGATTCGATTCAGTTTCGAAGTTAGTCACACCAATCAGTTTGGTAATTTTATTAGATTAGATTAGATTATTGAAATGGTAACCATACCAAAAGGTAGGTATTTTTAGCCAAGTATGAATGAGTAATGAGTGTAAGATGATTGTGGCGCGATCTTTTAGTCTTGTTACTGACTAAGGCTGACATGTTCCTTAAACAGGACTATTAATTACTGTAATATCCCAACCGTCAATGGCAGTTTAACGTGGAATCCGAACCTCGGCCTCTGAATTACGAATTGGTCTAATTAGATTAGATTAGATTATATTTGAAATGGCGACCATACCACAAGGTAGGTATTTTTAGCCAAGTATGAATGAGTAATGAGTGTAATATGATTGTGGCGCGTTCTTGTAGTCTTTTATATTAATGGCTGATTAGGCCTACAGTTTTTAACGTGAATCTTTGCCTCTGAGATTAACACGAATTGGTCTAATTTTATGAGGATGGTTTTTTGCGGATTACGTAGTATATTTGCACGTAATAAATACAACCCACGACCATCGAAAACTATCCACAATTCGTGACCTCCAAGTAGCTGGATTACAGGACACGCCATGCTCCCAGTTAATAATATATATAATTGTAATAAAATACAATTTAACCAATAGAGTCACAATTTCTATAATCTAATCTAATTCTCTTGATAAAAATTTTATTCGAATGTGAACTTACACGAAACTCAAATCCACCCCACTCATCCACCCGCCTGTCGTGAGGAATCTAATCTCTTCCTTTTGCTACGCACTGAGTGGAACCATTTTTCAGTTTTTTTCATCGCTGGTCCAGAGTGTTTTATTGAGCTACCTAAACCCCAGAAGCTCTACGTAATGAGCAGGCTGATATTTAAAACAGAGATATATATGCTGGCCTGTGGGGCGTTATCCATCCAGGGGCGGTGGACGGTGGCTGCTGGAGACGCCCTTACATTCTTGGGTGATGTACGGGCCACCTGCGCCTGCTGCCCCGTGCGGCCATATGGTGAAGTGGTGGAGTAATGACATCGGGGAGAATACGGAAGAGTTGACTAGATCACGATTTTAAGTTACTAGTTTTATTCCCACACATTTTTATAGTTTAAAATATAAAAAACGAATATATTTCCAAACACACAGAATAGGGTGCAGACGTTATATATATATAGCTGATATTTATACTTTTTTAACGATAAAATTTTAAACATAGACATTTACTGTATACTGTAATCCAGCATTGACGTCGTGAATTGTGGATAGTTATACGAGCGGTGGTCGATGGACGTGATATTATCTAGTTTGGATTAAGAGTCTGCATCAGTGGTAGCCATCTTGAATTTTAGTCCCGTAAAAGCAATGTTAAATTCTGGCGGAACATACCTTCACTTTGGCGTCTGTAGTGGCGTTAATTATCAAAGTAAAACTTTGGAAGTATATTGATGAGATGTGGCTCAAGAGCATGAACTTTCAATATGTTCAAAAATTTAACTTGATATAAAAACAAAAATCCAGGAATATTTTACAAAATAAATCATTATTTTTTTTTATTGAGAGCGAAAGTTCTGTAGGTGTGCTCATGGAGGACTGTTACTTTAAGACACCTCTCCTTAATTTATGTAATATAGGTCAAGGAGATATAGACGCCAGAATTTAACATTGCTCTTACGGGACTAAAATCCAAGATGGCTACCACTGATGCAGACTCTTAACGTTCGCTCTACAGTATTAAATACTACGTTCACCCATATAGACCGTCCTCAAAATCAATTTCATCCTTATTTCCCATCCGTTTTCAATGAAACATAGTTGCAGCGTAAGGTCATATCACCCAACAAAACCCACTCAAAAAAGCTTTGTATCGTGGGAGGGGTTCCCCCCGCAAAATTCTAACAATTAATTTAACTTTGTATCTCTTGTTATTTTCAGAAACTGGATGATTATGATGATTGTGGATGATTATGAACTTGGATGATTAACTGGAAACAATAAATTCTTAGAGGATAAATAAAATAATTTTTAAAAATACGTTAGTTTTATTACAGACTAGCCAAAGTACCCGTTCTTCGCACGGGTAAAAAAGGCTGAGAGGTGTAGGCTCTACTGATACATTTATTTTTAATAATTCTTTATTGACAAAAACAAAACTTTTAAATATTATTTAAACAAACAAAGTAACATACGTAATATTAGGATATTAAATTTAACGTTTAAAACAAATCTTGAGAAAATTATATTTTATTGAACAATAATGCCTAATTTCGATCCAGTGTGTAAAAATTAATACTTTTATTTCTTTTTCTTAAACTTAAAATGTAAAGTTATGGAGCGTTGACATTAAAAACTGAAATTTTAATAGGTATTTACTGACCATGTCTTTGTTCCGAACTGTCATATTTTAGTGTTCACAGCTGTTGACATTCAAGTAATTTTTTTCATTCTAAAAATTTTACATGAAAACTTAAGTTAACACTACCCCGAAAATTCTAAATTAATTTATGCCTTGTGTTTGTTATTTAAGAACTGGAAATTATCATTGTCGATTTTATGCGTTCACTTGATTAAAACAAACACATAAAGCACTAGAAATCAAAAAACCCACAAACATTTTTAAAAATACTTTTTAAATATTATAGAAGATTACCATTTTTTATTTAATCAAGGGAGAAAGTACTATGCGTCAGTCCAATGATTCCGTTTATTATAACGACAGTAAAATTAAATATGATAGAACAGTTAATCATTGTCATGTGAAATTAAAAGTTGTATTGAGTTAATATGGTAGAACAGTTGTTTATCCATATTGTAGTGTGAAATTAAAACTTTTCTTTGTTTTAAAACTACTAATAGTTGTAGTCGTTACACGTTTAGTGGGATTTTAGTGATTTTTAAAAATAAATAGTGTATCAAAAGGTTTTTTATGGATAAAAATGACATATTTTACATTCATGTAAAATAGCAGATGGTTTCAAAAATCCTTTGAATAAAAACATAAATATTTATTGCAAAAATATAAACTGAAAATTAAATAAAATAAAACAGTAGTTTTTTTGTAAAAAGTGCTGAAATACTAACTGTGAGAATTCTGAATTGATGTTACAATAAAAAAAACGTTAATGAAACACAAAATGAGTTATAAACAATTTTAATATATAACGTTCTTTTCGTGACAAATGTCTTCTCTATTCCAACGGATGCTGGGTCCAGAAGTCGACCATTCATCGCGGGCCCCATTGGTTATTCTGAGCTCAAGATTTGAAATGTAAAACTCAATTTAGAGTCGCCTCGAGGTGCAGGTGCCACGGAGAAATATGAATTTCTGTATTTATCATCCCACACTAGGGATCCCCCTCGGGATACCGCCCTCGCTCATGGCCCAGGGCTCACACTGAGCGATGGTTTTTTGAAATTTAAATTAAATTAATAAAGTCAACCATTTATTATGAGCTAGAAGTAGCCCTGACCGTTGTATGGCATTTGAAATTTTTTAAATTAGCGATTAATGTAGAAAATATACTTTAATTTTTAGTATAAGTAACTCAGCACGATATCTGAATATTTTTCTCAAACCAATTTAAACAATCACTTGTTCAGAAAAATTATAAAAATTGTGTTGAATACTGCACAAAACTAGGTTTTAGAGTTCGTTACTTTATTTTGATGCAAGTCGTGGGTTTAGTTAAAAACTTTTAATTTTATAAAAATCCTTAATTCACCTTATCACATCGTGATAGTTTAACAATTTATATAAACAGTGAACCCTTTACAGTGTAATTTGTTAGTTTTCTTGTGAAACAAGTTTGCTGTGTTTTATAATTTGTTTTGGTTTTACAAATTAGGTTTTATTTTATTTTGTTATTTTTATTATTGTTCAATTTTAAGAGGTTAACTGTAAGAACGTACCATTTGGTCCTAATTTTCGTCTCAATAAAGAAGAATTTTCATTCATTCATTCAGTGGTGGAGAAGAATTTTTGAACTTCATTAATATTATTTTATTGATATTATTATATTATTATTCATATATAAAACTGTTACATCTTTATAAAATATTTAATTTTATATTCCATAAAGTATTAACCTCAAATACCTATGAGATATCGAATCGATAAAACTCGCGCGTCAATTTCGAACGAGAAACAGCAGGTGGACCTAGTACAGATCCTTGAGGAACCCCACCACTAATTGGGCCGTCCTCGCCGCCCGACACGCGAAATCCGCTATAAAAACAAACAACAGCTGAGAACAAATCTTTTAACAACCAATAAACTGTCACTATCTTCCCTCGTGAAATACGATAAACGTCCTCGTATCCGAGCGTACCGATCGGACGCGTCGTTAAGACGGTGTCGGTCCAGTAATGGAGTCGTTTCGACAATTAAACGACCCCAATTAATTCATATCCCCGATTAGAGAAGCGGTCCCATCTGTTACGGCTTGTCTCTATTAAAACACGTGGAATTGATTTTGTCTCTTTACGATTCGGTCGGATTAATTTATTTTCTAATTTCCTCGGAACGGTCCGGCGGGAATGGCGGATTTGCATCTGCCACGGATTTGTCACTCCTCATGTTTAAGTCATGGGATGTAAATGGTAAAAGGGTTCTGTTATCAGTTTAGAGTGAAAATTGGTGTGAAATAACGCTATAGACACTTTCTTTTTTCCGGCTGTATAACCTAATTGATAGATCGCTTTTTTAACTAAGCGCCTGGACATTGTTTGTACAGTGCGAACATTGTATCAAAATCTATTTTTTTTCAAACATTCTTGTCTTAGTTTCTACATTATAACATAGAAATTGTGATTCAAAGTTAGTTGTGGTTTTCGCAATGGTTTTAGCATTTGTTAGGCTTAAGTGACCTACGCTAGGTGAGCTAGCGGAAAAAAATATTGAAAAATCCTGTTTTCCAGTGCATTTATTGTAATAGCAATACCCATTAGGTATAATTTCAAATATAACAGAATATCGCACGCATTATACCATGTTAAGTTATTATATCGTAGGCAAAACATTTCATAAGGGGAATATGTAACCAAAAAAGTTAAAAAATTGATTTTTTTGTTTTTAGTTCCAATAAATTCTACAAATATTTCTGGTTAAAATTACGTAAATTTTACAACGATCTGATGAATATAAGTTGGTAAAATAATAGACTAATAATAGTGTGCTGCAGTGCAAGACAACAACCTTAGGGGTGCTAATTTTCACGTTTATTCTAAAGCCTGTTTTTTGTGTTTATGTACCTTTATCTCAGGAGACACAGAGGATTTCTGGATGTTGTTTTTTTATTTTATTCATCTCTTGCTTATACACATTCTTATAACATTTAGGTTTTATAGGGTAAAAATAATGCATTAAAAAATTAAAACTCAGCTGATAATAAAATCTTTATCAAACATACTTTTAAAAAATTATCAAAAACCACTCGCTGGACTAAATAAAATGAAATGTTGTAAAGATGTACAAGAAGGTACATGAAACATGTGGCGAAAAGGCTGAGGCTCTTATACCTTAAAGGGTCTGAAAAAAGGTACATACTCGTAAATTTGACCAAAAAAACTTGGAAAGGATAATGGTTAAGGGTCCCTTTAAAGTTTTTATTGTAGTTGACATGAAGGTTATTATTGTTTTAAATTGTAGGCCTAGCTAAAATGTTTTATAGGTACAAGACGCATGTGCGCGAGTACAATGGTCTATCCCGTAAAAAACCCTCTACACTGTACATTGCTAACATGATCAAGCTGTTGTAATGCAACATTCTTCGAAACCTCTGTTGCATGCTACTTGTAGGTTACGAATTGTGGATAGTCCATACTATTGAATACTACCTTCATACGCAAAGACCATCCTCATAATGTGCAGTTCGTAGTTCAGAGGCAAAATTATGGTTTGGATCTCACGTTAAGCTGTAGGTCTTAGTTGCCATCGGCTGTTGGGCTATTAATTAACAGTCCTGTCTAAGGAACATGTCAGCCTTAGTCAGTAACAAGACTACAAGATCGCGCCACAATAATCCTACATTCATTCCTCATTCATACTTGGCTTAAAATACCTACCTGGGTAGGTCGCCATTTCAGTTAAAAGTATAAAGTATTAATCCTGACCGAGGAACATGTCAGCCTTTACAAGATCGCACCATAATCATCTTACACTCATTTATCATTCATACTGAGCTTAATTACCCTCCTGGGTCGCTATTTCATAAGATAGATTTTAAAGTTATTGGAACCACTTCTTAAATTTTAAACTCACGTACCGTATCCGGTTCCTCCCAATCTTTCTCTAGTTGCAGGCCGTCCCGCTGCGCGCGCTGCTCTCACCAAACTCCCGCGCCAATTAATTAATGCAGTTCTATATCAAATAACGGCGGAGGCGCCCGCCTAACGAGCAGATCTTATCGGACCCTCGCCATGCGAAGCCCTTCCCCTCCCCTCCTCCACCCACTCCACCCGTTGACAATTAATTTGCATCCGGTGATTTATTTGAGACCAGTCTTAATTGAATACGATAAACATTTGTAGCGTAATTGCTTCTGATAGAAATGTTGCCGTTGGATTACGCTTGTGGGAGGACGCAGGTCCTGGGATGGCTGCCAACTGTAATGGAGTCCGCTGTAATTTGACGTTGTTATTCTATTTATAATGAATCAAACCTCTAGTCCTGACTCTGACCGGGCTTAACATGCTCAGAGACGGCGTGTCCTGTAATCCAGCTACTTAGGCCATGCCAATCACGACGTTGTACTAGCCGCGGGAGTACCGCACTCATTTTAACTCGTGCCAGTCCACACCCAAAATTACCGCTACCGCGCATAGCGTAGTTTTTTGGTAGTGGGGGGATCCTCCCCCTCTCTGCTGTCACTTCGAATATCGGTCACTAGTGATTAAAATGTATGTTATAGTACATGTAATGTATGTATGGCTACCTGTATGTTATAATATCTTAAATTGTCATATGTTTTTTTTAATTCTCACATATTAAAAAATCTTTCCTCTTTAGTATAACATGTAATCAAGACTATTTTTGAAGTAATAAAGTATTTTTGAAAGCAAATGATTTTATTTATTTGCTAGAACATGAAAAATGGGTTATTCATTTTGTTATGCATTGTGGTCTTTTCTGTAAGAAACCAAACAACATACAGCTATCTACAAACAAAAGAAATAAATTGAATTAAATAATTTTCTAATTAAAAAGTGCACCGCGCTAATGAAATAGATGGAAGGCAATAGGCTCAGAAGCTCCTTTGCGCATGCTCAAGACCAAACGTCCGCAGCGGTAGTCTGAAAAGTTCGCTCAGCAAGCGGTACTGGCGGACACTACCGCACGCCCGCGGGCGCGCGGTACTCGGTGTGGCTTGGCCCATTTGATAACATGGTGAGCGATTTTTAAAAGTTCGCGTCCGCAGCGGTAGCGAGCTGTGTGGCATGGCTTTAGGGTCACGAATTGTGGATAGTTGTAAGCGATGGTCGGTGGGTGTAGTGTTCTCTTGTGTGGATTAACGTCCGCACTATTGAATGCTAAATTCATCCATAAAGATCATCCAAATAAATTCGACTTGTTCGTAATTCAGAGGCAGTGGTTCGGATTCCACGTTAAACTGTAGGTTCCTCAGTCAGTAACAATGACTAAGGAAGATCAGCCACAATCATCCAAATACCTACCTGGGTAGGTAGTATGTACAGAAATAGTACTATAGATGTTTAAACTCAATACGTTTTGGAGTAATTATATCTTTCAATTTACATTTAAGACCGTAACTAGGCAAATACGAGTGGAGAAATAGTGTGATAGTGTAATTTATTTGATAACATGACGTAGCCTTGGTATTGACAAAGACCCAGATGTTTGACAAAAAATAATTTAATTATTGAACAAAGACACCAACGTCCAATGCTAAACCATTAATGATTTGAATCAGAATAAAACTGGCGACTGAATTGTGATTATGGCGCCAACCAGCCAGTTGAAGTATTAATGACAAGCAATGTGGAACATGCTTACATAAGCTTAATTTGTACAAAAATACACAAAAACGGCACTTCAAACCAGGACGTATGTCCAGTGTCTCGACCTGTATTTGTGTTCCCGACTGAGGGAAAGGACGAATAAAAACGTGGAGGCATCCAGCACAAGGTCTTGCAGCGTTCATTTGGATTTCTGCCACCTGAAAATGTGGTGGAGCCGCCTCGTTAGGTAGGAATTTCGATTATTGTAATCTCCACTACCAGGAAACCAGGATGGCACTTGACTTTTTCTTGGTGTAAGCCTAAGGATTCGCCTTTTTTACTTATTTCTATTTAAAAATACTTTTCCTTTTCCGAGAGTTTTTTAACACTCGAACAGCATACATTGGAAAAGCCTATACCTCATCAAAATGTGAGTAAAGTTCTCAGGAGAGATAAGAAGACACGTTACGGGAACTGTCAAACGGGATATCTGAAAGACTTACCATCACTTTAACAACTTCTTCTTAATGTCCTCAAGTTTAACCCTGAAAAATAAAACCCCACGGGTGACAAGAAACATGTTCTGTAGACAAGAAACATCTTAAAAACTGGAACGAATGTTCCTCTTCACTTAACTATGACAAGGGCTGTAACTCTAATGACGATGATGAGATGACAATGCAACAAGAGGCCACCCCTCCTTGAGACATCAAAAGACGTATTTGGAGACTATCATCCTATTATATCAGCAAGAGCAATTTTGAAAACGGCAGCTGAGGACGCAGTCTCGAGTTGCTCGGGACAGGGGATATTTTGGGCACAATGACAGGGCAATAATTGGTCAGTTGTCAAAAAGGTTCGAGTTGACCCAAAACAGCTTACCGCATGGGGATGGAAGATATGAATCTAGAGTTTGATTGGGTCAGAATGGCGCTCAGGGTTGCGTCTTGGGCCCTTTGTTGTGTGCGACTTATCTGTCGGTTTAGATCTGAGTCCCAACCTGAGATGATGCTGGATGTGTAACACGATATATTTTAGATATCCAACTCTCGATAGTGACAAAGGTCACTGTCACCAACATAATTCATTTTCATCTGTATATATTAATTGAATACTTTAGAGTATGTTAGACAATTTGCATTACATAAAATATTTAAATTTACCATTTCAGTATTGCTTAGCCTCCGCGTCAACCCTCTTTCAATTATTTTTACCCTAACATTAACTGTTATGTTATTCGTTCTCATTATATAAGTCAAATAGGTAAAGCGGTGAGGTGTATACTTCCCTATTTATCCGTCAAATAGGTACAGTATGTGAGTTGTGACGGGTATATTTTCCCATGTATCCGTAAAATAGGTACAGTATGTGAGTTGTGACGGGGATATTTTCCCATGTATCCGTAAAATAGGTACAGATGTGAGTTGTGACGGGGATATTTTCCCATGTATCCGTAAAATAGGTACAGATGTGAGTTGTGACGGGGATATTTTCCCATGTATCCGTAAAATAGGTACAGATGTGAGTTGTAACGGGGATATTTTCCCTTGTATCCGTCAAATAGGTACAGTATGTGAGTTGTGATGGGGATATCTCCCCATGTATCCGTCAAATAGGTACAGTATGTGAGTTGTGACGGGGATATTTCCCCATGTATCCGTCAAATAGGTACAGTATGTGAGTTGTGATGGGGATATTTTCCCATGTATCCGTCAAATAGGTCGAGTATGTGAGTTGTGACGGGGATAATTCCCCATGTATCCGTCAAACAAGCATATTATAGAGCGAGGTGTATATTTAGAGCAGTCAGGTGGATTGGATATTTTCCAAAGCTTCCGTTAAATGGATTTAACGTTGCAATCGTCAATTGGACAATTTCCTATAGTTCGTCAAATAGGTAGAGTGTAGCAGTCATTAGGTGGATAGTTTCCCTCATGCAGACTGTTTCTGTCGTCAGTTATATAGTTCTAGACATGTACGACAAAATGTAGTGTGGATACCGTTTCAGCGTAAAACAAGATGTCGAAGAATTTTATATTAAAAAACTTTATTGAGGAATGAGCATGAAACACGATTTCATAGAGAATTGTAATCATGTTAAGTTCTGTTATTTTGGAGGAAATATTTTTAAGTACTCAGATTTAAGTGACGAAAATTATTTACTCTAACTTGTAACCTAATTTAAATTATTATGATTTATTATTATTGATTAAATGTCACTTCTAATCTCATTTAGGCAAATCTTAATATATAAAATTCAAAGCCCTCACTCACTCACTCATCACTAATTCTCCCACTTCCCGATTACCTAGGAGGCTGAAATTCGGTATACTGGTTCTTTAGGCCTAAAATAGGAAAGTCTGATAGTTTTTGTGACGATTTTCCCATAAATCTCTACCCTATACGCCTTCAAAGTTCCCATGTTAATCTTATGGGTAAATAACTTTGTTTTGGATTCCAACATATGTATCTTACCTTTTAAGATATAAACAGCAGCTGTTTTGATTTGAACCATTGTCAAGCCAAAGAAGCAAACATAAAATATAAGCACTCAATGGTATCTAATTATTGTATAAATATAATATTTCTCAGAACGAATTTTTGTGATTATGTTTTATGATTAAAAATCAAATGTTTATTATTATCGGTACGAAGTTCGCCGTGTCAGCTAGTGTAGGAATAAATCTGAAGAGCCATGACCTCAAAAGGGAAGGGGATATAGTACATGTCCTACCCTACCTGGTTGAATACTAATCCTCCAAATTCTTTTTCAAAAATTAAAATTCCCAAATTTCCTACCCCTATGTGTACTATAAGTAATGTGTTCACTTGTTTTCCCTACCTTAGCAGTGTAGCGTCGATGAAGATTTTCTCGTAGGTAGTTCCACGCGTGTCCGTCAGATAGGTGGAGCGCGCAAGTCGTGAGTCAGGTAGTTCCAGATCCAGTTCCTCGCGTGTCCGGTAGGTGGCGGTCGTGAGCCAGTGAAAGGTCAGCCGGTTCCCACAAGCCACCGTCAGGTCGCGCTCCTCTCGTCTTGGCTCCCTCGTCTGCAGTTTTTGCCTCGCTTTTTGAGTTGTGTTTGTCCTGTCAACCCTCGGTTGAAGAACAAGGAATATTTTCTAACAACGATGGCGATTATATAAACAGGGTACTCCGCAGTGTCTGCAACTAAAACCTTCCAACGCTGAATTCCCGTTGTTTGTTAATATCCTTGCATATCTTTCCATATCTATTGTATCAGATAAGAATAGATTAACAGTTGTAATGGTGACCTACCAAGGTAGGTATTTTAAGCCAAGTATGAATGAAATGAGTGTAAGATGATTATGGCACGATCTTGTTAAGGCTACAAGATTACCACTGCCTCTGAATTACGAACTGGTCTAATTATGAGGATGCTCTTTGCGGATTAACGTAGCATTAAATAGTGCGGACGTTAATCCACACAAAAGAACACTACACCCACCGATCGCTCACAACTATCCACAATTCGTGAACTCAAAGTAGCTGGATTACAGGACATGTCACGGTCCCTGTCTCTTAACTATTTGCTCTACTCCCTCAGAAAACATCACTGTATCAAACCAAAACAAAGATAAGATGAGTCTGATTCAAAATGGTACAAATATAAAAAGTACAACAGAGGGCGTTATTTAAAGATTAATGACAGACACATGTGAATGTAGTTTTAACCTTTAGACATACTACAGAACCCATTTACACGACGTGTTACTTGGCTTCATTCCAGATGTTCTTGTATTATTGTTATTACCTCAGTCTAGATTCCAATTTAATTACTTAGTTTTAGTCAATGTTGTGCTCTGGTTCCGCAGTGGAATTATCTGTTTTACGTTTCAGTTGCTTGTGTAGTTATCGATGATTTTTTATCGTCATTCATTATTTTTATTCATTCATTATTTTTTATTGTAGTAAATTGTTTTTAGACTTAACTTTGTTTTATAAAAAATAGAATAATATAATGTTAGCTTATACAACTCCTAAAAATATGTTTTAATTTACTTCCCTGTGGGAAATAATTTAGATCATAAATACGACTAAAGGGAATGTTTTCAGTTCATCTAAACAGCTGCTCTTATTTTTATATATTAAAAATTCAATAAAATAGCTCTCTGGTAGTTCCTATAGATAAACCTGTTTCAAATTTTCATCTTAAAAATTTGACTTCCCCCCCCTAACCCCCAAGAGCTAAGAAGACATATCCATGTCAAAAAGCAATATGTATAAGAAAGTACGATTTTATAATGACAATGTTTTTTATATACAAATAACTTTGGTACCTAAAAACTTGTGTTTACGTTTTTATTCACTTATGTAATTTTATTTTCGACTGCTAGTGGTGGAAGGAGCTTTTAGTAGTAAAATTTTAAAATAAACAAGTTAAACGAGAAAGTAAAACGTAATTTTTAATCAAGATTATCTGTAACAAACAGCCACCTAAAATTGTAAATTTTATGTACTTCTTTGTTTTTTTTAGCCAAGTATATTTGAGTGAATGTTCTAAATCTTGAAATATCATTCTATCATTAATTCATCATCTCATTTAAAGAGATGTCTGTATGGCTGTGAAATAATAACATTATTGTTGCAGTGCTAAAACCGAATACGCTAACACTTATTACAGCTCGTAGAAAAAACACTGTGGAACTTAGGTTAGAAGTATTGTTATTCTCCTGGTAGAGGGCGCCGTTTAGACGCGAATAGGCAATATAGATGCTGCACGCATATTGCGTCTACGGTCTGAAGGCGTTCCCTCAACTCTTCCAACGCTCAGTCACTGGTGGAGTCTTTCGCGTTTGGAAAAAATGTGAATTATAATTATTACCTTTTGTAATTACAACCTTCCAAGGTAGGTATTCTAAGCCAAGTATAAATGAGAAATGTGTGTATGATGATTAAGTCGCGATTTTGTTGTATTGTTACTAACTAAGGCTGAGATGTTCCTTAGACAGAACTGTTGATTAATTAAAAGCCCAACAGTCAATGACATCTAAGGGACCATCAGTATAACGTGTGATCCGAACCACCTTCCTTCTGAATTACTAACTGGTATAATTACTAGAAAGGTCTTTGCGGATGAAACGCCACCAATGTAAACTCAATAACGCACGTAACCTTCTCACAAGAAAGTTGTGAATAAAGACTCGATGCCCAGCTCTCAGGGCTGCTAGGAAAGATTTATATATTTAATTAATTTTAACAATGCTGTAGAACAACTTATGCCTATTATCCTATTTTATTAATGAATGTTAAAAAGCTTTAATAATTTAGAATTGCTATTTGTTAAAAGGGTATATTTGTCGGAATCCTAACTTTTGGGAAATTAAGAAGCACGTTTAGTTTCTAAAGAGATGAAGTTGAAATTTTGATTTTTTTATATTTGATGTGTGTAGCCCTTTTAAAATTAGGCATAAAACTACTTAAATCAGACATTTTTAATAGGTATATAATTAATCTGTTTAACATTAGAAAATACTGAGAAATGCGTATAAATAAGTAAAAAAGTATTAACATTATATAACAATAAAATTAAAGTGTGAAATGTTATAATAACATCAAAATAATAGTCTTTTATTTCATTTGGGATGTATTCCAATGTCCCCTCAATGTCTAGAAGCTTCTTTCTTTTCAAGGGCACACCAATATAGCTATAAAGAAGATCAGTAGGAAGTTATGTTGTTGAATCTTGAGAGCGCGCCAATATGAATGAGTGAGTGACGACACACAGCAATACTGAAATGAGTGAACTCAGTGGTGACATCAATGCATAACTAACTCGAATGATGAGTGAGTGGTGACATCAATGAATAAATGACCAATGAATGAGTAGTGAGTGGTGACATCAATGCAATAACTGACCTTACAATGAGTGAGTGAGTGGTGACAATGCAATAACTGATAAATGAATGACTGAGTGAGTTGTAATCAATGCAAAAAACTGACCTTATAATGATGAGTGAGTGGTGACATCATGCAATAACTGACCTTACATGAATGAGTGAGTGAGTGGTGACATCAATGCAATAACTGACCTTACATGATAGTGAGTGAGTGGTGACATCAATGCAATAACTGACCTTACATGAATGAGTGAGTGAGTGGTGACATCAATGCAATAACTGACCTTACATGAATGAGTGAGTGAGTGGTGACATCAATGCAATAACTGACCTTACATGAATGAGTGAGTGAGTGGTGACATCAATGCAATAACTGACCTTACATGAATGAGTGAGTGAGTGGTGACATCAATGCAATAACTGACCTTACATGAATGAGTGAGTGAGTGTACATCAATGCAAAAAAACTGACCTTACATGAATGAGTGAGTGAGTGGTGACATCAATGCAATAACTGACCTTACATGAATGAGTGAGTGAGTGACGACACCATCAATGCAATAACTGACCTTACATAGTCCTGGGAAAGATTATTCATATTCCAGCTCATTGTATCCACTAATACAAAAGCTAATATGCTCATGTTTTAGCTTTTTTGTCTACTCGGTAGTAGTACTTTTCCTGTAGTATCAGCCACTATGAAAATAAATAAAAGTATTTTCGTCAGCTTCTACAACTAAATACATATCTAAAATTCGAATTAAAGCGCCAGGCTATATCGGTTCACCCCATACGTTAGGAACGTAGGCTTATTAGAAACTCCCTGTCTGTTAAAAGTTAAGTTAGGCACCTAATTGCTAGAAAAATGTACAGCTAATTTCCACTTACTGTTTAAACAGAGGAGAACATATATTCAATTCTCGTTATACGACTCGACACTCGATAGTACTCACACGAGGTCACACCAATGACCTTGCCTGGGTCAACTGGTTCCTGGAACACCCCTCCGACTTTCCCTGCTCAGTGGAGTATGGGAGGGTTAACACCTGATCGCGGAGCGGGTTTTCGCTCCCAGAGAGCAAAATGAACCAGTCAGCTGGTTGGCTATCTCAAAAGGATAGGTTAGGGAAGACGAACATACTACTCAAAGCAACTCTGTTGCCTAAAAATGATCACTAAACCGTAAAGCAGAGGTGTGGTTTTTGTCGACCGTCATTGAGCCTCCCATCCAGTGGTTCAGACTTTAGTGTAACAAGTTCCGTGAACACCAATAGGAGTAACGGTAAACGTTAACCAAACAATCATGCAGGTCAACAAAGGTGGTTAACCAAACAATCATGCAGGTCAACAAAGGTGGTTAACCAAACAATCATGCAGGCCAACAAAGGTGGTTAACCAAACAATCATGCAGGTCAACAAAGGTGGTTAACCAAACAATCATGCAGGCCAACAAAGGTGGTTAACCAAACAATCATGCAGGCCAACAAAGGTGGTTAACCAAACAATAATGCAGGTCAACAAGGTGAAATGTTAACCATACATCTGATCGTCTTAGGATAACCCCAAAATCCTTAATCTAGGGAATACATTCCCTAGCCTACTTAACTAGACCTAGTGCTACACCAATTAGTGGTATATTTTTAAATTAAATGTATGCTGTATTTTTAGAATATTTATAATATCGTGTGCGATAGCCAGTTTTTAAACGTTCAATGGTACCAAAAGGCGTTTAAAAATGTTACGTAAAGCGAATAGAAAAATAACCAGAGGTCGCTTTCTTACGCCAGAGGGTCCAGGATTTGTCCGGCAAGGGATGAAAACCACCCTTATGACAATCATCCCTTTGAAACGTCATCTAAAGTTACCGTGACAGAGGGGTGGTTTTTCATTCCCTGCTCAACTACAGGATGTCCTTCTGCTTTACACACTCGAGACACAATTCGGACCACAAACATTAAACGCTCAACAGAATAACTGATTTTTTTAAGGTTGAAGATAAAGATTTGGTTCTACGCTAGACCAGCGTGTCAACCCTTTATGTGTCACTCAACGTGCAACAGCACAACATTAAAACTACTATGTATTCTCTATGAGTAAGGCATAAAACGGGAGATTTAGGAATAAAAATTGTTTTATTTCATTTTTACATCAAGCGTAAGAATTTGTATATTTCCAATACATACTTGTCCAATCAATTCACTTACTTGACCTATTTCCTGTCACTAGCCAATTCTTTTACTTCTCTCTATCTCTTTCCCGCTTCTCCGATTTTGGCTTCAATTTATCTTCTCCGTCTTTTTCGGCCTTTCTCTCTTCCTCTGTTCCTGGGTATTCCAGCTCAAAGCCTGCCTTCAACCGCGTCTTGATCCTTGCGCTGAGTGTGTTGTATCCATTGCCACTTCTGTTTTTTATTTGTAGATCTAATTCCTCTTTGACGGCTGCCCACAAGCCACAGATATTACTTCTAGCAAATAAGTCTTAAAATTCTACTCAAGCACCGGTTAACAAATATCTAAAGCTTGGTTGTAACTGCTAGAGAAACTTTTCAAGTTCCAAAAGTAAAACTGACTTGACGTTTGGGTTTAATATTCTTAAGAGTCTGCATCAGTGGTAGCCATCATTAATCTTAGTCCCGTAAGAGCAATGTTAAATTCCAACATACCTTCACTTATTCGTCTCTAGTGGCGTTAATTATCAAAGTATCGATGTAAACTTTGGAAGTACATTGATCAGATTACGGGCTACTTTTTTTGTTCGAAAATTTAACTTATAAACAAAAAATCCAGGAATATTTTACAAAATAAATCATTATTATTTTTTTATTGAGAGCGAAAATAAGAAGTTCTGTAAGGTGGTGCCTTGTAGGACTGTAATACCTTTAATTTGACACCTCTTCCGTTAATTTATGACAATAGGTCAAGGAGACTATTTTTATTTTTATCTATCATAAATTATTGACGTTTGCTATGCAATTTTGTATTGTAATTTTTATGGCAATAAAGATATTATTATTATAGATATAGGAGCCAGAATTTAACATTGCTCTTACGGGACTAAAATCCAAGATGGCTACTACTGATGCAGATTCTTAACTTTGTTCTAGTCACTGATTCTGGGTATTGTTGAACAAATGCATATATATTTTCTTAATTCGGGCCACTATATTATCATCCTCCCTACATTAACTCAAACAATTAGTCAATGTAAAAATATTGTTAAAGGTTTTTATGAAGAATAAACAAAAATTTACATAACGTGTTTAAGATAGAAATACTATGTTAAGAAATAATGAAACAATAATTATCAAGTGTAAGATAATCGGCCGTTATCATAGACGGTTCCCAGGCGGCACGGACAGGTGGTGCGCGACCGGAAGTCGCAGGTGTCCGGAGGAAGCGTTTCCGGTATCTCACCCGTATCTGATCAGTCGACATATCCGCGGATGGAGTTCCCCTGTCGCGCCCGGGGTCAAGGAGAAGTAAACAGGTGTATCTTGTAGATGTAATTGTGGGAAGTGCGAGCATTGTGTGAGGGGAACAAAGGAATATGGAACTATTGTCTGGTCTACGGCGGTGAATAGGACGATGGGGCTCAACATTTACTGTCGAATTAAAAACTGCAAAAACAGTTTTAATTTGATTATATGATTCAAATTATTTTTTCCAAAGTACTACAATGAAACAGTGGCATTTGACTTCTGCTCAATATTGCAGCCACCTCTAATCCAGCTACTTGTTGGTCACGAATTGTGTGGATAGCTATCAGTACTAGTTGGTGAATGGGATATTCTTTGGTGTAGATTAACGTCCGCACTATCGAATACTACGTTTATCCGCAAAGGCCATCCTCATCCTCATAAATTAGACCTGTTCGTAATCTAATAGAAAATTTGTGTTTCGAATCCCACGTGTAACTATAGGTAACTTATATGCCATTGTCTCTTTGGGTTGGGATATTAATTAATAATTGCACCACAATCAACATACACTCATTTCCCATAACCTTTAATTTGTCACCACAATCATATTTCACGAAAATCTAGTGGTCAATAATGCTGTCAAAAATGCCAAAATTATCATTGTTCTTTTGGGACTAAAAACTAAGATGGCTGAGGTATTACAGACTCTGAACTGTTTTTATGAAGTTTTGTAGCAAGACCACTTTCTACTTCTCAAGAAAGTCCCCAAAGCTGAGATAATACAGAATCTTCATGATGGATGTAACTTTCCAGAATAGGATGAAACTATTATTGTTTCCTGTTTTTTCGTGTGTGCCGTTATCTAGCTAGAGTACACCTATTACGTGCTCGTCAGGTCACGTGACACGGGGTTCCCACGGGAGGCGCCCCAGGTGGACCCAGGACACCGTGACCGTGACCGCTGGACCGTGGTCCGACCGGAGGCATGTGGTCCAGTAGGCCAAAACCATGACGCCGCCAGAGGGATATACGTACATTATTTAACGTAACTGAAAATTAATTGCATTATTTTATTTCATCTACAGTTTTTGTTTATTCTATTGCTCTATATGTGGGGAAATTGCTCACAGAAAAATTTCAACCGGTTTTTTGGTCTTCAGAAGAAAGCTATCAAGAAAGAATTATTGCAAAACTTAAATTTAGAGAGTCGTGCCGGGATGTCTTCCGGAGTCTTGGGTTGCTAACACTGGCTGAGCTGTACATTCTAGAAATAACCCTCTACTGCAAATTTAAAAGCAACCCGATCCAGGGCGTAGAGGAACATAGTTATGAAACAAGATCTAGAAACGTGTACAGATCAGCACAACACAGGTTGGCTATTACGGCACGCCTACCCTCTCAGGCGGGCGTTTCCATTTTTAACAGAATTCCGGAGGGTATCTGATTCGAAAATTTACAATTGAAATTCAAATCAAAATTAAGACGTTTGTAGTGTCGAACGTGTTTTACTCTGTGGGTGAGTTCATAGATTACACATCAGGGGCTTGAGTTTTCAGTTTTAATGCCACTAAAATTTAATGTCACTTGAAATTTTACTGTTACCTGGTTGTGCCTATCTTTAATTGATCTATTGTGTATTTCTATTGTTAATTGTGTTTTATAAAACTCAAATTTAGAGAGTTCTTTTAATTGTCTGACGCATGCTATGCAATATTTGTATTGTCTACAGCAATAAAGAGTTTATTATTATTATTATTATTATTATTATAGATGACCAGAGGAAGCTGTGTTGATGATGTGCTGACGCCTCCACGGTGTGGCGGTAAAAGTGTACCATGATTTGAAGTGGGCGAGAGATGACCAGAGGAAGCTGTGTTGAGGATGTGCTGACGTCTCTAAGGTATGGCGGTGGAGGTGTACCATGATTTGAAGTGGTGGAGAGATGACCAGAGGAAGCTGTGTTGAGGATGTGCTGACGTTCTTTTTTTCGATCTTTTTATTATTATCAAATTGTGTTTTATAAAACTCAAGTTTAGAGAGTTCTTTTCATTGTTTGACGCATGCTATGCAATATTTGTATTATCTACAGCAATAAAGAGTTTATTGTTATTATTGTTATTATTATTGCCTGATGAATAGTCTCCTGAATAATACTATGAAGGGTTTAGATTGCCTGTACTGCCTAGAGATTCTGTAGTTATAATTGCAACCACGGGGTTTAAACTATCTTGAGTTCATTGAGGAGAAAGAATGGTAGTGGCGCAATTTTGTCTTGTTACTAAGGCTCAAATGTTACTTAGACAGGAGAGAGCCTAAAGGCCAATCCAAACGTGGGATCCAAACCACAAGTTTACCTCTGAATTACGAACTAGTCTAAGTATGAGGATTGTTTTTGCGGATGAACGTAGTATTCAAAAGTGCGGACGTTATCCACCCAGGAGAACACTACTGTGTTAGACATAAGTAAACTTATGTCAGTCTTAGTCAGTAACAATACTATAAGATCGCGCCACAATCATCGTACAATCTTTCATACTTGGCTTAAAAAACCTACCTGGGTAGGTTGCCGATTCAATAATCTAATACATAAAATAAAACATCTTAGTTTAACTGCAGTTCGGAGCTATTAGGATAAATTTTAATAATAGTGGGCTACTCCACCCCCAACTAAGTCTAGGTCTTAGACCTTGAAACCATCTAAACGCGCACAATAAATAGACTGCCCATCTCAGCTCATTTCAGTCGTTCTGCAACCTTGAAAAGCCGAACGCACTAGTAATGTAAGATAAGGCTTTCTGTCAGCTGATGACTGTCGAGTTAGAGAGGCTTTACTGTATAATTTTACAACGGTATAGGCCTAACTTTATTTTGTGACCAATGAGTGAGTGTGGCTACGCAGCGCACATTGTCTCAGTACCCGCGGTCGTGGGAACAGAACGTCGCGGGACTGGTTCCGAGGACCGCTCCTTGGCTAATTTGTTTATCTAGCCGGGTCATAGGTCGCGGCGGCGCGGCGCAGACGGCGGAGTGGAGGGGATAGGGAGGGGGGAGGGAGTGCGCGGCGCGAGCGGCGCGTGGTAGCCGTGTGAGAACTGCGCCTGCGCTGTGTTCCCGCGCCGCCGGGAGCGTGGCGGTCGTGCGATCAGCTGATCACGCCACAAGCCGCCAATCAGCTGACGTCACCCGCCGCAACCGCACAACGCTACCGCGTGTGCGCCGTGCCGTACGGGACGTTGCATTACAAAATATTATGATAGAAAAACCCTTGAAAATATTCTTAATTTTTCAACAAATCGTATTATCGTAAATTATTCAAAAATATTAATAATACGTAAAATTTTGTTTGGTAACATTTTAATGTGTAGTCCGAACCACTGCCTCTGAATTACGAACTGGTCTAATTATGAGGATTAACGTAGTATTTAATAGTGCGGACGTTAATCCACAGAACAGAACACAACTCACAACTATCGACAACTCGTGAACTCCAAGCACCTGGATTACAGGACGACGCCACCGTCCCAGTAAATTCAGAGGAAGGAGTGGTTCGGATCCCACGTTAAACTGAAGGTTCTCTATGTGTCATTGTTTGTTTGGCTATTTATTAACAGTTCTATCAAAAGAACATACAGTATCCGCCTTAGTCAGTAACAAGACTCCAAGATCTACAAGACTCATTTCACATTCATACTTGGCTTAAAATTCTTATGTTGGTACGTCGTCATTTTAGTTAAAAAAGGATTTTAATTATTGTGGTTTGATCGAGACGTTTCAAATCCCTAAGTACAGGAAGTCAGATTAAAAATAAATAAATCATTTATTGACGCTTGTTTACTAATTTGTTAACTTTTAAACTAAACATATTACTGTCCAAGTGTTTTCTGATGAGAAACGAATTCAGTGAACGAAGTTAATTCAACGGTCGTATCGGGCACACTCACTTCAACCTACGTTCTACAAGTTGATTATTTCTCATTGTACTTAAGTGGCTGGACAATACGAATAAAGAGTATAAGATATGAGCAATAATGAGGGCAGATGTGAGGTATAAGTTTCAACAATACCTCCACCATATTGGATTTCAGTCCTTTTCGAATAATGTTAATTTTGTGACTGAACCCTCGATGTAAAAAGGTGGTTGGGATGCTAAATTAAAGGTAGCCTAAAGCAATTATCTATGAAATTACATTTTCCATTTTACTTTCTCTCCAAATACGATAGTATAAGTGGAGAGTATAGTTTTTGTCAGAATTTGAGTATATATCGATTTTCGAATTATGTATTTTAGTTCCCTCTAAATCGAAATATTTTTTTTAGAGTGATGTCTGTGTATGTGAGTGGGATGTGCAGAAGCCTAGAGACGAGACAATTGGTCTTATTTTCATGAAATTCGGTATGTAGGTAGCTAACAATCCACGGTATCTCGGACACATTTTTTTATTTTTTTAAGGTATTTTACCCCTAAAACCCCCAACAAACACGTAAAATGAAAATTTCACAAAAACAGCTCTAACGATTTATATGATTTATGAGAGTCCTTTATGAGATAAACAAAATGAGACCAGTCGCATTTCTCAAAACATCGGGGTTTAAAAATTATGGCTTTAAAAAGTCAAACAAAATTTAATTTTCCCGCGGAAATAATAAAGGTAAAGTATAGTTCGACTACCACAATTGGAACCAGCTTAAAAAACTAAACAAGGGTTTAAAATTATTTGTCTACGACTAACGGTTCCAGAGAGAAGTGCAATTTACTGTCCATGACTAACGCAGTACGTTGTCTGAGAGCGCGCAATGTGATTTTTACAGAGAATATTAAAAATTAAATTTCCTCCTTATTTCAAAACCGTTTTCCATGAAACTTGCTATGCGGCGTAAGGTGACATCACCCAACAAACCCCACTGAAAAAAGCTTGATATTTACGGGGGAGGGGATTCCTCACCATAAAATTCTAACAATTAATTTAACTTTGTTTCTATTTAGTATAACCTTTGTATTTAGATAAAATTTAATGAATATGATAGTTTAGTTACAGGTTGTCGTTTTTAAACTTACGTAAAGGGAGAAAGTATGTATCATTCCACTGATATCGTTTATTTTAAAATTTCTATCATAAATTCAAGATATACTAGTTCGTAATCGAATATATTTGGGTGGTAATTATGTCTTCCCATAATGTAATTCCCTTCTTTATCACTTTACATTTAGTTTGACACCTCAACAATCTTTTCGTGACCATTTTGTAACCAACAATACGTCATAAACAATGTTCATAGACGCTAAAATTAAACATTTCGCCACTCCTCTAGACTCTCAGGAATCACTGCATCCAATCGCCCGAAACTCCCTTAGTCAGTAAACTACAACAAAGCGGAAGGCTTAGGTCGTTTCCATTATTGTGGGCCAGGAACAATCGCCCAGGTAGAAGACGCTGAGGTTCCCAGGGTAAAAGTAAAGGTGGTGGAAGCGAAAACACGACCCTCGTCCCTCGCCCTCCCTCCTGGGAACAGTGTCGGTCTGAGGTCGGTCACACGCCCTTGTAATTGGAGCGCGTCCTAGATAAGGGTAGAGGGTAGGTCCACAACCCCTACAGACCAAGGTAACTGGGACAGATTGCTTCTCACTTCCAAACAAAGCTAGAGTATAATCTAAAATTTATTTTAGATTAATCACAAAAAATAAATATTCCGCGGTCGCTTTCTCATGGCTATCGCAGATCTTGACTGTTGTAAATTTATACCTTATACCTTTTTGACTTAACCTTTACCTTTTCAAAAATCCAGATCTGAACCACGGTTTCAATAAAAATGTTCATATTTACATCCCTGAGGGAAATAGGTTAGATCATGGGTAAGTTCTTATAAACAGCTGTTCAAATAACCTATCACATCACTAACCAAATGACGTCACTGTTTCAAATTTCGGTCGCGTCAGTTCTTCTAAACAGCTGTTCTTATAACCAAGCTATCATGTAGCTAACCAAATGACGTCACTGTTTCAAATTTTGGTCGCGCAAATTGCCAACACCCCCTCCCCAGAGCTAAGAAATATCCATGTCAAAATTGTTACAATATCCGTTCTAAGACTAATGCTATTATTGACGTTCATAGATTGACCAACAGCCAAAAGTCATACAGTAATTTGTCCCCATTTTTTTTAAATTAACAAACTTTACTAATACTGATGAAATAATCTTCAAAAATGTATTTTTCAGTTCGCTCTTGGGACGCCCTTTTAAAAATTTATTATAGTGTAATTTTTGTATAGTAATCATGGTTCTTTTGTAATACTGTTTTCATACCATTGCTCATCTGTTCTATCAAAATCAGTTTTTGATCATTATGTATTGTTTACGTTAAAGATTAACGTAAACAAAACTGTTCTAGGCATGAACTACTATGTATAATCATAAATTCAAAAAGTATAAGCCTCTAGATTTATCTAAAGAGAACCCGTGTACCAAATTTTAAAAAATCCGACCATTCGATTAGTCTTAAGATCTGTACAGAAACAGATATTAATTCGAAAATCGTTATTTTGTATTCAGGGAGCTCCAAAATGTATATTTGCACTGTTAACTTAAATATGAGTTTTTACAAAAACAATAATGACGCCATATTATTTTGTGAGGAGAAATTAATTATATATCAGTCTTACATTGGATAAGAAAATCTTTCTAGGATTCAGGGATCCTTAAAATGTATGTTTCCACTCTCAACTCAAAGTGTTTATGAAAGCAATAATTACTCCATGTACTGAAATGAAATAAAATACTTGATTTTGCCTTTAAGCCACAAAGAGCAATTGATATAGTCAGAAAATATCATGAATTATATTAAATACAATTGTCCATACAATCGCCATGCTTTAGACAAACAATACCAATAAATAAGATGTATATAAGTTAGTAAGTAAGTGTACCCTATTACCGAAATATCTTAAACAGTAATAATAAATTATAAAATCACAGAAAGCAAAAGCTAAGTTGAAAATACATGCAGGAAAAATTCTAAATACAATATGCAAAAGAGAAACTCTAAAATTCATGCTTAGAAGAAAAAGGAAAGCACAGCACCCAGTCACTAGGTGTAAAAACTTCATGCATAAAACAACCCTAAAAGATCACAGCAAACAGCAGATGCAAAAAAACAATAATAAATACTATGAAGACACATGAATATCCTTGCTATCTATGCTCAGAAATTCACTAACACTATAAAATGGATGCAAAGCCAAGAAATCAAAAACTTTACTCTTAAAAGTACTAAAATTAAGTGTTTTGGCATGCTGGGGAATTTTTTTAAATCATTTTATACCCATCACAATATAGCTAGCTACTTTTGGTCTTACTTAATCTGGCAAAAGGTATTTCTAATAATTTATTATTCCTAGTTTTGATGCTGTGAATATTACTATGTATAGGGGAGAACGTAGTAATTGTTAAAGAGCGACTACTGATTTAATATCGTCTTATCGAGACAGAACTTCCAAGACAGTAGTGGTAAAAATCGTGAAAAATACATCAGACTAACGCAAAGTCACGGTCAACAGCAATGAGTCCCCCCCTCTGATGCAGTATCGCAATGCCATTGTCTCCCCAACACCAGTTGCTAATCTCCCTCCCCTATCACCCTCCCCCGGGGGAGGGGGGACTCCGTGTATCGGAACCCGCGGGTCAGGTGTTACTCTTTATTTCCGGTCCCCCGCGCTTCCGGTCCCGGTTGCCCAAGATTACAGTTAGGGGAGGTTCCCACGCCAGGAGCTGTTCCCAGGCTACCTTCACTTTCAACGGTCCGCCGGTGAGGGCAAGGGGAGGTAGTGGGTGGTTGAGCAATGGGAGGGGGAGGGGGTGAAATATGTATTTGGACATTCGCAGTTGTAACGTATTTTAATATCACTGTGCTCAATAAAACGACGAATGAGAAATGATTGTAAGGTGATTGTTGCGCGATCTTGTAGTCTTCTTACTGACTAAGGCTGATATGATCCTTAGACAGAACTGTTAAATAATAGCCCAACAGTCAATGGCGACGAGGGACCTACAGTTTAAATGTTACTTAGACAGGTCATAGCCTAACAGCAAATGGGATCTATGGGACCTACAGTTTAACGTGGGATCCGAACCACTGCCTCTGAATTAGGAACTGGTTTAATTATGAGGATTGACGTAGTATTCAATAGTTCGGACGTTAATCTACGCAAGAGAACACTACATCCACCGACCATCGCTCAAAACTATCCACAACTCGTAACCTCCAAGCAGCTGGATTACAAAACGACGTCACCATCCCAGTCATTTTGCGAGTTATTTAAAATGAAATAATAGAGTAATTACTGTAAAAGCCTATCCCAATCACATGCCACATACTCTCTGTTGAAAGGCATAAGGCACCATTCATTTGATTAAATAAAACTAAAAATAGATAAAAATCAATATATCTAAAATAGACGAAAATGTAGTGTAATTAGCACGACTGAATAAAGTAAAAATTAAATAACTCAACTTAACGAAGGAAAAGGTTTCGTGTAACCTTTTGGTCAAGGTCTAGGGTAGGATGAAAATAATTCAATCCCATTTTAAATAAATAATGAAAGTTATTAAAAACCTCCTGCTATCCCATGAATCATCAATTCCAACACAGAGCATTCAAACACTAAATTAAACTCAAGTAATGAATGCAGAAGTGAAACCAGTAAACCAGATTGTGAAGGGCGGCGTACAATGGCACCTTAGACCCCCTTCTGGAGGCTAGAGCGGTGCAGGTATTTACAATGTGGGAAAATACGGGAGCCGCCAGCCCTTCCCACGAGTGCAAGTGAGAGCGAGATAGTCGTGCGCGGTCGTGCGTCGAGAGTGGTGGGGGGAGAGGGGGAGGGGAGGGACCGTGGGAGAATTTTTAGTTCCTGTGTTGGCATTTTTAATGTCGTACCATTAGAAGTTCCGACACCGGTGGAGACACGTCGTATGTGCGATTGTTGATCAGCTGTTCAGTGTTGTGAGAATGACTCGTTGTTGAATTGTGTTACGTGCAGTGTTACCACCACCGCGAGATGCACCTTAGTGAGGATGAGATGGACCAAGGATATCAACCCCAGGGGCATACGGGGTCCGGGGGAATGTCCAAGGCGGAGCAGAGAAGGGTGAGTGTTATAATTTTGACAATTAAAAGTATTTTTCAGTTGTGGCTTATTTGTGTTCAACCCCATACGATTATTAATTCTGTAACAGCATTTGTTGTTTTAACTCCCTTTATAACAGATAGTTTAACACATCAGTTATCGTTGTAGCCTATGCCTATTGAGTGAATGGTAAAGACCGCAACTCACTACACACACTGGCAATAGAATCGCCGGCAACCTGGTTGATGGTTGAACGTTTTGCCGCTGGATGCCTACTAAGGCGACGACAAAATCTTGCAATCACTCGAAATGTGGTAGGACTAAATACCTAGTTTAAACTTGGTTCGGTCTCAGATGCACTCGTATGTCCTATGTGTAATGTCGCTTCGTGTTGGTCACTCACTCTCTGTCATGTTTAGCAAGTCATCAGGAACAACAGACTCACAGTGATCACTAGTTACGTTTCACGAATACAAACTTCACGAACAGAGAGATAATAACCTCAAAATAACCTAGAAGCACCAGACCACATGTTGCACTGTCGTCTGATATGACAGATCGTTATTCGCAGTACTGCGCATGCGCAAGCTGTCTAAAAGTTGATCAAGTTGGTCGCTGGACCACACACGCATAACTTTTTTTAGGAATCTCGTCGCCTGGCAACAAATAGGTTGCTCGGAGACCTACAGGTTTCCATTGTAACACTGGAAACCAAATCGTCACCTGGCATCTTAAAGATCGCTTAGAATCTGGCTGAATAGGCCTTATACAGGCGATATTCGTGCGATAAGGTCGCCGCTCATCAACCGGGTTGCCGTCGAGATATTCTCGTACACCCATAACAGAGAGAATTAAAAATAAATCATTCTGATGAGGTTTTCACTAAATGTTGACCACCAGCAATGTAAACAATAATGTAGTTCCGTGTCCGCTGTTGTCATAATCAGCTGTTCGGCGTGACGTCATGGGATTACGTCACGCCCGGCGCGTGCCAGCTCTTCTCCCCTCGATCAAAAAACAAGATCACCTTGGGCGGCCTTCTTACCTTTTTGGGGCTTGGGGTTTGCGAGAAACATTTTTTTCTCTAAACTTGATCGAGTGAAAGGGATTATAAGAGTTATAACCTGATGCATTTTACGATGTAGTCTGTTGTTTTAACTTATAAGGAGTGCAAGTGTTGTGTTACTCTAATTCCCATGTTGTTTTATATGGGCATAAGTGTCGTATTTAATGTGAAATTAAAATAATTTGGGTTTCAACGTATCATCCAGTATTGTAATGACAAAAATAATTTATGTGTATGATATTTTATGTATCAAAAACTACGAGACATTGTATGTTTCTAGGTGTTTACATGGAAAGAGTTTCAAAATTTGATTTATGAAAAGCGTCACTCCATGCTCCGCTAGAAATTTGTTTACAACTTTGAGCTGCCTGCTTAAGTATGATCATTTATCCACTTGTAGGCACTACATATTGTAATTCCTTCAATTAATACGAAAGTATTTGGGGAAAGTACGTGTATTTTTCGTCAAAAATTTAGAATTTGAGTATTCAGTCGATATATCCGTTTTGGGCCCCCTTAACACAAAAATGTGTTTTTCGGAGCGATGTCTGTTTGTGTATGGATGTACTGTACAGAGCCCAATCACTCTATTGGCCCCATTTAAACATTTGGTATATACATCCTGTACCCATACGTACTCCAGGAGTTTTATTTTTTTTTATTTTAAGGGTAACACCTAGCCCACGACTTCCGATACACAGAGTTCCCCCCTGAGGGGGAGGGTAGATCAGCAACTGGTGATGGGGAGACAATGGCATTGTGATACAGAACGACCGAGGGGTGACTTTCAGTGGTGTGATTGACAAATAAGCGATTTGAAAAGTTAGTTTAAGACTTACGGTTCCAGAAAAAAAGTTTTACTGTCCATTGCAAATGATGCTCGTGTAATTATTAATGATAATATTAAAAAGTCAATTATTTCCATGAAGCTTTTCATACGAATTAGGGTCACACCATACAATCCCACTTCACAAAGATAGTTGTAATTCTTTTTTATGGGTGCTTATTTGTACCATTATTCGACGTAATTATTAGTTTTTAGATTACACACTATGTCCCGAAAACACTGTCTTAAATAATATTGTTTTTGTCGTTAATAAAAAAAACTACAATAAGTCAATAAGTAGAAATACTCGTAAACGAACGTGTTGATAGTCAGTTGAGGTTTTGGCATGGATATGTCAAAGCTCTATGGATATTAGCAATTTGCTAGACGCAAGTGTTACAGAAGTGACGTCATATAGTTGTGAGATCAGCTGTTTAGAGTAATTGAAAACATTCCTTCAGACATATTCATGATCTAACTTATTTCACACAGGGAAGTAATTTTAAGAAGTTGGGTAAACCAAAGTTTTCTAACTGGAAACTTTATTTACAGTATCTTTTCGATATAAAAAATAAGTAAATATTATACTGTATAAGTAAAATAAAGTAATACGAACTTGTTTTGTGCCTCCCACTGCTGGATGTAAAAACATTGGCATACTTATAACAGAACAGTATGAGATTTAAAAACTTCTTGTAAGAAATCTAAGCGGCAATTCTTAGATGGAATGTCTTTTCAACCGATTTGTGAATGTAGTATCATGTAGCAGGTTGAAATAAAGGTAATTTTGATGGTTTTTTTAATATACTTTTTACTATCCATTGTTGAATCGTTGGTATTTTGAGGTTTTTATAGGGGCTTGTATGAGAAACACCAGGGGTCATCGATATTTCTGAACGTTTTTGACTGGTATTTTTTGATGATGATTATATTTGATTTACATACAGAAATTTATTTAGATTAGATTACTGAAATGGCAACCTACCCAGGTAGGTATTTTAAGCCAAGTATGAATGAGAAGTGAATGTAGGATGATTGTGGCGCGATCTTGTAGTCTTGTTACTGACTAAGGCTGACATGTTCCTTAGACAGGACTGTCACCCAACAACCGATGGCAACTAAGGGACCTACAGTTTAACGTGGAACCCGATTACGTCAGGCACTGCTATGATTTCAATTTAGACCTATTCTACACGGGAGCATTGTAGGTGGTTTCGATTGTACTAAGTATATTATAGCTCACTAAACTCACTCAAGGTTTTACATCTATGATGGGTTCCATGTGTACACGACTATACCCCGCCTTTTCTGTTACAGAGCAACAAGCCCATCATGGAGAAGCGCCGGAGGGCCCGCATAAACCACTGCCTCAACGAACTCAAGTCTCTCATCCTCGATGCCATGAACAAAGACGTAAGTCGCTGCTCCAACTCGACCTTTTACAACTTGCAGAAAGTAAAAGTTAAATTCAATTTGTGTTACGATCAAACCTACACGATCCTTGTGCATTGGTTAGAAGCCCAATTGTTCTTTCATATCAATGAAGGGACCAGTCTGTCCCAGCCACGCCTGTGTAAAACATGATTTCTAAGATTTTGAACACATCGTATTATTTATTAGGAAACAGCATTTGATAGATGATTGTAATGTTGCAACGATACACTGAAATTAGGCTTCAGACGAAATATTTAAAAATACTCGATTGTACAGAATCTTTAAAACTCATAATAGCGTTGATTATTAATTGTTCAATATCTTTTATTGGACTTTTACCAACGCTTCTGTGTTTTTAACTACACAACGTTTCTGGAGATAGAGAAACTCCTGCCGTTTTCAAGTGATTACGCAAAACTATATTGATAGGCCCCTAACGCAAAAAATAACCACAACACTCCGCCTGTGATCTATTGCGTACGCTAGATTTACAACATGATATAATTAATATCTGTAACTTAAACATTCAATTGTAAATTATTAGGTAATCACTTGAAAACGGGAGGAGTATCTTTACCTCCAGAAACGTTGTGTAGTTAAAAAACATACGCTTTGGAAAAGTCCAATAAAATATATTGAACTTTGTTGTAATTGATGAAAATTTGTTTATTTTATTTTTTTCCAAAATCGGGACAGCTGCTGCAATCGGAAGTTACAATTTTCAAATTGGAGGTAAATGTTTAATTTTATATGGCTTGAAGAGAATGGTCCTCATAAAAAACTAGAAGTGTGTCTGTAGCTCAGAGTTTATCTTGATATTGGTATGGGCCTTATTAGGGGCGATTTTTGAATTTTATTATTGAATTCACAGACCTACCCATGTGAAGTGAAATTTTGTATTTTATAAGCTTCGTTACAATTAGCATTTGAAGTATTAATTTATTTTAATCTTCTATAGTCTTTCCTTTTCTTAATTTCGAAAATCATGCTTGCACGTTTCACCATTTTTCTAATGATTGTTAGAAAAATCATATATCATCAGAATTTTAATATGTACTGAACTATACAAAACTGAAATTATTAAATGGGAATATTAATGGAAGAATCTTAAAATTAGAATATATTTTAGGGTACAACTAGTTCAGTGATTCTCAATAAACATTCTCACAATATAAATGTTTCAATTATTATAGGTCAACCATTTTCCGATTAATTGAAAATATTAAACAGGGAATTTCATTCTCAGATGGAAAAATATAGGAGTGACCTTGACCGCGACCCTTATCAAGCAACGACCTCCGTTATCACTGTTATCAGTACCGGCTTCTGTGACGTGAGAACACTCCTCTTCCCACACTCTCCATCTCTCTCAGTTGCATGTTCTCCCTCTTTCTCTAACTCCCACGCGTCTGCCCTCTCTGTCGCACATCTCCGTCTCTCCAACTCCCACGCGTCTGCCCTCTCTGTCGCACCCGCAGCTCGAGAAGTCAAACCCTGTCACTTTCCCACGACCCGAGATCTGTTTCTTCTTACCCCTCCCTCCCCCCCTCGACGCGTGTGGCCCTCGTGGTCACCGGCTCAATGAAAGGGTTCAGCTTCCGAGAATTGTCGGTGAATTGTAACAGAAGTGTTTCCTATTATGCGTGTAAGAGCAATTTTCATCTGGAGAGTGGGCGGTCTTTAGTGATGGGACAATAATCTGACCTGTATCATAACTTCGATCCTTAGATTATACCATCGATCAAATACATAAATACATAAAATTGCAATAGTAGGAATAGCTGACCGAAAGAAATAAATGAGTTTCGTCCTGTCCTAGGTTACTCCCCAGAAGGTGAACTCTTATCAGCACTGTTATAAGTGCTACTTGGGGGACCGCGCTGGTCTAGGGGTAGAGCGCGGGGCTTTGGTGCCTAATGTCCCGGGTACAAATCACGCCAATCACCAATAGCTTTTCGCTATGTGATAATGCCGCAACCCACACAGGGGTGCGCAAAAAGCCGCTACGGCTGAAGTGCCTTGGGAGTAATCCGCCCCTTCAAATAAGAAAAAGTGCTACTTGCCTTCCAAATTCTCAAATTTGACGTGCCATGTGTAGCATTATAGCCTACACCATAAAAATCAAAAATTATCTGCAATTAAAATTTCACAATGTATTATTTATTATCTATTCTGAAATAGCGACCTACCCAAGTAGATATTTTAAGCCAAGCATGAATGAGAAATGAGTGTGAGATGATTGTGGCACGATCTTGTAGTTTTGTTCGTGTTAAAGGCTGATATGTTCCTTAGAAAGGACTACTGTTTTTGTTCAGTGTTTTTGAAGATTCATAGAGTAATAAAATTGTGACTTTGGATGCAGCCAGCCCGGCACTCCAAGCTGGAGAAGGCAGACATCCTGGAAATGACAGTGAAGCACCTGCAGACCATTCAGCGACAGCAGCTCAACCTAGCGGCCGGCGCGGATCCTACCGTCATACGCAGGTTCCAGTCTGGCTTCACAGAGTGCGCCGGCGAGGTAATGACAGAAATATAATAAACTAGACCCATCATCTTACATTCAATCCTCATTCATACTTGGCTTAAAATACCTACCTTGTGGTATAGTCGCCATTTCAAATAATCTAATCTAACCTTCATCTGAAGAGTGGGTGGTCTTTAGTGATGGGACAATAATCTGACCTGATGTATCATAACTTCGATCCTTTGATTATACCATCGATCAAATACATAAATACATTAAATTGCAATAGAAGGGACCTAAAGAAATAAATGAGTTTCGTCCTGTCCTGGGTTACTCCCCAGAAGCCGAACTCTTATCAGCACTGTTATATGTGCTACTTGCCCTCAAAATTCTCAAATTTGTGTAGCAAATGTGTAGCATTATAGCCTACATCATAAAATCCAAAATTATCTGCAATTAAATCTTCACAATGTATTGCCTACTACCTATTCTGAAATGGCGACCTACCCAAGTAGATATTTTAAGCCAAGCATGAATGAGAAATGAGTGTGAGATGATTGTGGCGCGATCTTGTAGTTTTGTTCCTGACTAAGGCTGATATGTTCCTTAGAAAGGACTACTGTTTTTGTACAGTGTTTTTGAAGATTCATAGAGTAATAAAATTGTGACTTTGGATGCAGCCAGCCCGGCACTCCAAGCTGGAGAAGGCAGACATCCTGGAAATGACAGTGAAGCACCTGCAGACCATTCAGCGACAGCAGCTCAACCTAGCGGCCGGCGCGGATCCTACCGTCATACGCAGGTTCCAGTCTGGCTTCACAGAGTGCGCCGGCGAGGTAATGACAGAAATATAATAAATACTTGACATAGACTGTATTCATTAGTAAAGTAGCTAAAGATATGGCATTACTCACCCAGAAGACGACTCGCCGTCATGCTGTTGACATAGTCATGAGCTATAAGAGTCGTTGTTATAGAAAATACCTTTTGAAGGGTCAGCCTCTTTTCTTTAGGACCTGTTGTACATTTCCAGTTGCAGATTTTCCTATTAGATAACAAATCCAAGATTTCCTAATCTAGTAATCAACTTTCTACAGATTCTGAAATATTGTAATGGAAGACTGTGATTTTTCTTATGTTTTAGGTTAGCCATTTTACAGTCGTGTTCAATGACAGCAAATACACTTCAATACATAACCTTAAAATACCCACCTGGCTGGGTCTATATCTCATGACAGGAATCTATATAAATTCTCTCATCTGAATTCATCAATGACCCCACCACAAACATTTCAACAATATTGACATCCCTTATTCATATTTTGTTCCTTTCTGAGTTACTGTGGACTTTCAACATAGAAAGTGACCATCTCTTGTACATTTGCAGGTAGGACGTTACATCGGCCGGCTAGATGGAGTGGAACCAGGAGTTAAACAACGTCTGGTCAGCCACTTGACGTCGTGTGTCAGCGGCTTGCAGCAGATGGCCACGCCTGCCTCCCAGGTACGTATCAGGGTGTACAAACTACTGGGTCTGCTGGGCCTATGTAAGAGAGCATGCTGGCTAGTGTCTTTCATCATAGGCAACTAGAATCGTTTGGATAAAGTTATGGATGTTCAACTAGTAGTAAGAAAAATTGTAATTGAAAAAGTTACAGAACTTGTACAATTTCTCAAATTACTTGTATAATGAAGAGAAACTGAAAATCAATAGAAGTAACATTATTGGAAATCAAAGAGAATAATATATAGAGGTAATATTGAATTTGACATATTTGTGTATACATTTTTGTTAGATCACTTTAGACTTTTGTTTTCTAAACCTTATTTCTTACTGACAATGTAGAAATATATTTGCGCAACCAAAACTTGAAACAGTGACGTCATAGTTTGGTTATAAGAACAGCTTAACCAAGCAGTTTAGATGAACTGAAAACATTCCCTTTAGACATATCCATGATCTAACCTATTTCCCACAGGACAGTAAATACAAATATTTTTTAATTGCATCCTTTCTTCCAATACCCTATGATTAAATGGAACAGTTGGAAACAAAATGCTGCAACGGTTTGATACTGGATTGCCTTTGTTTGTTGGGCAATTAATTATAGAGTTTGCCAAATTAATCAGCTGTTCTTAGTCAGTAAATATGTATACGTCTTCAAATCCACTATACACTCATCCTTGACTCATATTCACCTCAAATATACCCACTAGGGTTGGTTGGTGTCTTATATGAAATTTCTTCTTACAGACTGTGGGTTTGGCGAGTCAACGACCAACATCAGAAGACGTCAACAACAACACAGCCTCGGCTAGACTGCAGATGATGACGGGTCTACAGCTGATACCGAGCAGACTACCCTCGGGGGAGTTGGCACTACTGCTTCCGAACTCACAGCACCTTCCTTGCTTCCCGCCGCCCCTGGACAACCAGGTGACCACAACCAGCGAGGGCCACGGTCGTACTAGCGCCTTCACTGCGGTGGCCAGGCTGCGATCTCCCCCAGTCAGTCCCTCCTCCACCACGGGTTCTAGCTACGGGGACGAGTCCTGTGACCGACCCTTCCCCAGCCCCGAGGTCTCCTCCACGTCTGAGCACCCTCCGGACATCCCAAGAGACGGAGATTTGCACGGCAACGAACAGAACCACACCTTTGCGAATTTCAAATCCGCTCCAATTCAACCTCTGACTGTAATTACTTCTGATGAAATGTTGAAAGCGTATCCACAAAAATACACCGACACCAAAAATTCTCTTAAAGACCCTCTCGATTTCTCTTTGAAGAAAGACTGTTACATTCCTCATCCTCTAAAAAGACCGCAGCCAGATGATAGGTCTAACCTTTTAATCGAAGCTACAGAGTTCCAACCTCCTTTAAAACTCCAGAAAACATTCACTAGGGAAAATATACCCCAGAACAATGTGTTTGTTGAGAGAAAAGGTTTGTTTGAGATCCAAAATAAAACACCGACAGTCATTAATCAACATAGAAGTGAAGCTTCGGTTGAAAGAAGAAGCCTCTTTGAAATACAAAACCAACCTTCTACATCTTCGTCTCAAGTTTCCAGAGATATGTGGCGGCCCTGGTGACAGTGCTTTCACCAACTTATCAATGTACATAGACCAATATTTATTTATGTTTTGTTTGGTTGTAACTCTCTTCAACATTACTGTCTTTATATTTTAATTTTAATGTTGTATATTATTTGAAATAAAATGCTTTATTATTTTTAAATCTTTATTCTTTGCAAAATTTTTTTAGACTGTGCACATTTCAGAATAAATTTGGTAGATTAAGTATTATTTATTAATACTTATAACTATTTAAGGAAATTCGTGGAATTCATGTGACTGAATTTAAATTAAAGATGTTAAATTATTAGGTTTGAATATAATTGTATTTTTCAAGGGAATAGGAAATTGGAATTGACACTTTAAATGTCAATTTTTAAGTATAGTGAAAGTGGGCAGTTGAATAATATGGCTTATTCCACACCAAAAATTAGAGCTTCTGTGTGCAATTAATGGAAACCATTAAAGCCTCATTAGTATACTGTGAGCACAGTAGATGAACATAAAAGTGAAGTGATAAATGTCACTGATTGAAATGTTTTTTATAATTATAACTTATCTTTATAAAATTATAATCTTTACATGGTCACCTAAAATCCCATGCAAGATGGATGTAGTTTTTTTAATTGTATTCCTCTTTTGCTAATACATAAAAATTCTTATAACATTTGGTTTTTCAAGGATAAAAAATTAAGTAATTAAAGGAATTAACTCAGTTAAAAATACAATATTTATAATTTTTTTATGATCAAAACCACTAGCTGAAACAAATGTAATGAAATGATATGAATATGTACACAAATGTACATGAAACATTTGGTAAAAAGGCTCAGGCTCTTATACCTTATAGGCTCTGAGAAAAAACTACATACATTTGACCAAAGTAACATGGGAAGGATACTAGTTGTAGTTACGCAGTCCCCTAGAAATAGTCACTGAGGACACATCACTCAAGCAGAGTCACGTTACTCCTGAAGGACGACTCCATCGACTCATTGAAAAAGTCAAGATAAATGCTGTCTCACTCCTGGCACACACGTCTTGAGAGCCCACTGTTTGAGAAAGGCATAGGAGGTGGGTTGGTAGCGTCTGTGAAATACTGTTCTTGATCTGGTTCTAATTGGAAGTCAGTGTTATATATTTAAGTAGATCCAGACAGTCCAAAAGATCATGCACCAGTTTGGACTGTGTTAAAAGATAACATCAATATGATTCCGCCTCAAATATGTCGGGGGGGGGGCTATAGAAAGTAACTAGATCATCCACAGGAATCTGCAGGGAAGTAATGCATCCAAGTAATCTTATGAAAAGGCATTGAACACTTTCCTGCTAGTAGCTGTGGTTTCGCTGATATATGAAAGACCATACTGCAGAAAACTGGTTGAGCTAAAGATTTTTATAAGGTTACAAAGAGTGTAGAGAGAGAGAGAGAGAGAAGTAAAGTCCTATGTAGATATAAGGATGAATCCAATATGAAATAGTTAGCCCTTGCATTGTATGCATAATATATTCACTGGGGATAAGGCTTAGATGGTAACATGAAAACTTCCATGTTTGATTTTGGATGTTCTCCTCAGAACAGAGTTTTGAAGGAGTGTCATATCACACTCTTTGGAGATCTTATTAAAAATGTTTATGTGATCAAAAAACATTGGAAAACTTGCACTACTTATTACTATTACAATGCATGAGCTTATTATTCTTCTTTATGTTACCGGTAATAGAATTGTGCTTTGCTCTGAGTACAAAGCCTTATGTCAGGGCTTTATGAGCATAAAATAACATGATAACGGGGTGACAAAAGTGTCGCCTTGTACTGAGATTTTGTCACCCAGTGGCTATGGGTAGAACCCGCAATTAATTTATTGATGTAAAAGTTGGGATTTAAAAACGTTCTTTAAAATCATTTTTAGCACAAGCATACAAGTGCCTTAAAAATTAAATTACTTTTTTAGTTATCTTTTATAGGTGCTTTTATGTTTCTTTCTTGTTTTGTGTAGGTACAGAATTCTCCAGAGCAGATTAGATTATTGAAATGACGACCATACTACAAGGTAGGTATTTTAAGCCAAGTATGAATGATAATTGAGTATAGGATGATTGTGGCGCGATCTTGTAGTCTTGTTACTGACTAAGGCTGACATGTTCCTTAGACAGGACTGTTAATTAATAGCCCAACAGCCGATGGCAACTAAGGGACCTACACAGTTTAACGTGAAATCCGAACCACGGCCTCTGAATTACGAATTAGTCTAATTATGTGGATGGTCTTTGCGGATTAACGCAGTATTCAATAGTGCGGACGTTAATCCACACAAGAGAACACTACACCCACCGACCATCGCTCACAACTATCCACAATTCGTGACCTCCAAGTAGCTGGATTACAGGACGTCGCCACCGTCCCAGTCGAGCAAATTGAGGAACCATAATGTTATAACGTTATGGTTCAATTATGATCAATTTTTTAAGACAAAGAATAATTTAATAACTTAGTAATCATAGTACTAAAATTATTTTTATTTAATACCTACTATTTTCATTAATAGCTATATAAAATTAAAGTGAACCTAAAACTAGTTCTGGCTACTATCTTGTGTTCAACTAGTCAACAAAAATATCAAAAAAAACAATTAAAATATTGTTTAACAAACTTATGAGATATAAAATTGGTATATAAATTATATTATTTATTCAAACTCTAAATAGTGTTGTTCCACATATTTTTATTTATTATTTATATATATGAATGTAATCCGTTAGGAAAAAGTAAGTAACGTTTTTAAATTAAATAAAGGCTTGAAATTAAGGTTTCAGGCATCAGTATTTTGAAAATTTTGACAGTTGTTTTTAAGTTCAATAAGAAGTATGAATCTTTTTATAATATATGTGCTGAATGTACGCGAACGATGAGAAAGAATACTCTATGTTCTTCTGAACAACTCTAACTAACGTTTAATAATTATTATTGTTTGTTTCTGTTGTCACATTTCAATCTCTAATGTCAATAATGATTACGTAGTTTTGTTGTATTTAGTACTAGTTAAGATAATCTTAGTATAGGTTGTAATGTTTTGTTAGTGATAGATAATGTTCAGTGTTTTGAGCTCTTAATGGTGAGAAATTTAAACATCCGGAAGCCCACGGGATGAAGCTGTGAATTTCATAAGTCACCATCAAAATATCAGACAACAGTTTGGGTCCCGAGGTTGCGAAGAAGATATTTTGAATATTTGGTAAGCGACTTTTAAGTTCATACATTTATCATAGTTAAGAATTTGTGTTCCTAAGCCTTACCTCTCAAAACATTGTATCTGGTTTTTGTGTAACATTATATTCACTGTAACACCAAGAAGGTCACAGTAGCTAACAGAATGGAAGGATGATATGTCAACCATATTAACTTTTGGGCTTATCTATCTTATACAAGAGCTAAAACTGAACTCTGGGTTCAGTATATTTAAAAAATAACTTTTATCTGCAGATGGCCCGCTCCAAAAAAACAGGTGAAAATTGGTGGGGTTTCCATTACTTTCTAGGCCTACTAGAAAGTGAGCTTCATTCCTGATTTGGCGAAATTCAAGTTTTAGATTGTGCTCTACTGAGGTATACTCTGAACCTTTGATACAATGATTTTATTTGGCTGATCAACAATACCTTGTTACAGACTATGCAGTGTGCATAAAATAAATTTTAGTAGGCCTAAATATAAGTCATAAATAATCAAACCATGCAAAAATCAATCAAAGCAAACCATGCACGACATAATATAGGCAATCCATGTGCTTTATCATTGTGTGTGCTAGTTAGTTTAAATCAAGAGGAAGTTTCCTCATATGTTCAGTTTGTTCTTTCGTTAACAGGCAAATAAACATAATGCTTTTTTATGTTAATGTCTCCATGTAAAAATTATTGCTCCATTTTTATTAATAATGTACTGTTAAAACTAATCTAGTTTCTGTATAAGTAAAATGCTTAATGTTTCCAGCAGTCATGACAGACGATGGGGAGGAGTCTACCAGTCAAAGCATGTCTCCTGATTCCATGGATGAGGAGAGACCATTAAAGAAAGCAAGATACGTCTGGCAGATCAAGGGACGCTGTCGGTGGGATCGACCCAGAGGTTAGAACTATTTTGTGACAAACAAATGAATTTCAGAATCAATTTAATGCCATGTAGGCCTATTAAAGTTTCATTAGTTTACATGTTGTCGACATTCATCCAATAAAATAAATAAGTCTTCACTATTTAATTATTCAGATCAATTGCTATAAATTAGACAATTTTTTATATTTGTAAATATCATAAGTCGTCACTGTGTAATGTTAATTGTAAAACATAAAAAAATATTGACGAAATTAAGGAGTTGGCCTATATAAAATGTTATGAGAAGTGTTTTAACTTATTGTTTATCAAAACTAGAATATTAAGATTTTTAGAAATGTAGGCTATTCTTTTTATTAGGCTTAAGTCATTTCCACTAAAAAGCCTATAAAACTCTTAGTATTGAAATACCCTAGTTTCGGGATCTTAACCTTACACCCACTACTCATCACAAGTTATAAATGTTTTGAGAAAGCTTGGGTCATTCTGTATGCATTCCACTATGTCTTGAGCAACACCAAGACGCAATTCCTGTTGTTCATCCGTCAATTTTTTTGGAACAAATTTTGCAGCATCTCTGTGCATAGTTAAATCTTCGGTCAAAATTGAATGAACTGAACCATTACTGATTCAATCTGTTGTAGTTAGTTCATGAACAGTAATCCTCCATCACTAAAACTCAAACTTGATCAACAACTTCATTATTTTGACTTGTTAATGGTCTCCCAGAATGATGTTCATCGTCTACCAAAGAACAGCCATCTTTGAATCTATTGTACCACTCTTTTATCTGTGTCACACTCATTTTGAGACACCCTAAAGGCTTTCTGAATCTTAAAAATTGTTTGAGATTTGTTATCGCCCAGTTTTTGACAAACTTTAATCCAGTATTGCTGTTCTACCTATTCCATCATTTTACTTTGCACAAAAACACTACACACACAATTTCACTTTTGGCGTCCTACAATGAACTGATGCTACTTAAAGGTCACACGATCGGTTACGTGACGTATTTTACAGTTGCCTCTATCTACGCGCCATAGTGCAGCTCAATGCGGTAGTTGGATTAATTAGATACAATGTAAAGTCAGATACTTTTTGAACAGCCCTCGCATATTTTGCTTTAGAATTACTGTAATTATATGTGTAAGAGCTTTACCCATAATTTAGTTACAATAATTGCTAATTTAATTAGTACCATATCCCCAAATGCAATCTTTATATACGAGAATAAAGGCATGCTGAAAGTGGTGGAAAACAAGCTGAGAGATACCTTGATTACCAGGTGTATTAGTATTAGGACCAGTAAGGTTCCTCCACAGACAGATTAAATACGTTAGAGAGAATCATTTATGTGAGGTAACTTGTTTGTTGAGCAGGTCGAAGCTGCGGACACCAGTCACAGCTGCAGCCGCAACAGCAGCAGCAGGTGGAGTGTCCGATCAGTCGGTGGCAGACTCGACAGATGGCTCGGGCTGTCGTGGACAACACCATCAACTCCGTGCTGGAGGACATGGGCTTCACTCCGCCTCCCGACAACGAGGATATCATCAGCTTCGACATCTTCCCTACCATCCACAACCGGGAGGGCATTGAGAACCAAGCAGTGCTCATGGCCATACAAAGCCACGGGCTGCAGAAGCCTTGCATCTGCTCACACACGCTCGGCACGTCAGCCCCGACTCCGAACATCCCCTTCCACCACAGACCGTCGACTCCGCTGCCGCCAGATCCCACGTACGCGCCCTCTACCTCTGAGCCTCAGGAGAAATACGCTGGGGAAACTGATTTCCTAGCTCAAGCGGTGGCTGTAGCGATTCAGAAGAAGGGTCTCGGCTCGTATTCCCAGACCGATCATGGCTAGTGAACGGTCCATCGAGCACAACCGAGTTCCTATTCACGTTGTTGTAGATGGAGTAGTGACATATCGAATGGACTGTTGGATTGTACTGTCTAGTTTATCGACCTGTTTGTTGTGGTAATCTGTTTTCTTTTATATCTCTAATTAGCCTATAATGTGTCCGATTGAAATTAGAATACCACATTATTTGACTGTCGTACTTTGTAAAAGAACGTTTGTTAGTGTTTGCATGTATTTAAATAAATCCTAAAATCTAAAGGATGTAGAAAAAGTATAAGCCGGTAGATGTCTATAAATTGTGATCTGTAGAGTAAAAAGTGTATGTTCTTAGTTCTATAATTTAACCATGATTAATCATTTACGATTAGTGTAGATTACATAATTTCCTAGATGTTAAACCGATGGAAAAATTGAAAAAAACATCAACTAACCATCACCAGTATTACTATATCTTGTATTTTTGTTGTTAGGTAATCCAACTCGCAGTACACCTATGTCAGTTTTTCAGCTTAACTAACTCACAGGAACATCTAACTTATACAGTCATCACTTTAGACTCAAAGCCAAAGAACTAGAACGTGTTTATGTGGCTCAAATTATTTGTTTAACCTAAATTAGCTAATTGTATATAAGGTGCTAACCATTTTTACTGCACAAAAATCCTAAAGCATTTTAAAGATGGCGGCCTATAATAAAATATTGTTTTTCCAAAAGGTTTCAAAGTGTTCAGTAGTTTTATAAAAAAATATCAAATTGCACTTGTTATGATTAGACAATGATAACAAATTAAAATACAAACAAAACATGAGATTTATTAAGTGTTATAATAATTGATAAATGGTTCCATGTTGACACATAGTCAGGGTTGTCATGAACAGTCATCAAGAAAAGTAATAGCTGCACTGCAAGATCCAGATCATCAACACAACATCATCATCATCATTATCGTCATCATCTATTTGACCTTGAGATGTGCAAAGGTCATGGCTTTGATCTCAGGATGTCCATGAAAATTTGATGAGTCTAGTCTGCTCTCGTAAAAGAGTTTGTACCTCATGAAAAAATGCTGTTGGCGTTGTTTGGCAAAAAAAGACTTAACAGTGCTTCTGCTTCTCCTGTAGTTGTAAAACCCAGCTGTTAATTTATAATAATAGAGGTTATAGTGTTGAGTATTTTAATGCTATGTGTTGACCATATTTTCAGCATTCGTACAAACTTGGAATTTGTCTCAGATTATTAAACTTCTTGTCAGCTGAATTTTTAATTTTTTTCCTTTCAATAGTAAATTTTGTGGTGTTATTTTTGAAAATTAAGTCATGATTTTATATTTACAAGATTTATGTTATACCCTTAGATATAATTTATGCCTAATAGGCTGTACATTTTACGTCAATCAATAATCTGTTTTAGATTATATTTTACTTTCCAGTATTGTTAGTATTTGATATAAAATAGATTTATTTTTGTGGGTAAAATTACAGGCTACTAGTCTTTATACAACATAAAAGAACCATATTTGTCAATTTTTTGTTATCCATGTGAATTTATCTCAACAAAATGTATTGTTTTTAAATTATTTAATGTATACGATAAATCCTTATAATAATCTAAAAAAAGTTTGTAAAAGCAGTATAATTTTAGTAGTTGTACTAGTTACTATGAAATATTGTAATTTTAACAGTTATCTTTTATATACTATATTATTTTTATTAGTATTATATTCGTTGTCCTACGTGAAACTAAAGTACTTCTAAGAAGGAAATTAATTTAGAATTAATGGAAAGAGCTGTTTGGAGAAGATGTCAATTCAAAAGCTTACAAAAGACTAAAACCAAATAATGAAATGGACTTAAAAGAAGTTAACTATCATCAGCTACAGTCAATGTTACAACATTATGAAAATATGCACAATGTAATTGAATAGTTATAGTTTAATTAGTATTAAATTAAAATAAACATTACTAACAAAATTATCGAGGTCCTTATTATTGCCATCACTTCAAAGTTCGTGGCAGTTTTAATTAACGCAGAAATTTCTAACTGCCACAGTTACTCAACAAAGACCAGTACAAACCTCTGACTAGCACAGCTATATACCGAGTGGGTTAAGTAATGCCCTGACACCAAGATAGCCAAGAAAATAGCGAGATAGAGCAAGAAAATTTAATTTACTTTCTGGATAGCTCTTGTATTTTATGAGACTACTATCATGACAACGATGTAAAGGAAAGATAAGAAATGTATTTTAATGAAAACCCACATCCAAGTATGAAGGCAATTTAGAAAGCAAAAGAAACATGTTATGAAATTATACCAACAGAAGATGTTGTGTACCAGTATAATACTCAATACGATGATCCTTCTGACACAGTTTACTCTTCTGGAACAACTAACCAAATAGTTAAGCCAATGTAAATTATAACAAGTGTTATTCAAGGTAAATAATTATTGATAAGTCTTGCTAATTTGTGGGAATTTCTAATGTTTAGCAAGGCCACCTAAAACATGATAAATAATAGCTGAACTTTAAATGTTGGTGCTTTTAATTTATCTTTAAATGCTGAGGGAAGAATTACAAAGTCACATTATTCAAGTATTGTCATGAAGAGGAAGACCCACTTGTTTTGGTGAGAACTTCTAAATTAGATTATTGTAACGAGACAGAGAATAGACGTTCAGGTAAACAATTCTTCATGGAGGTTTAAGCTCATGAATAGAGTAATCTAGCTTTTGTTACGGTCTGTGTTAACATTTAGTGTAGTATTATATTTAATGTGTTGTGTTTTAATACATTTATATTCATTATAAGTTATCGGGACTAATGTTGTAATTGAACTTTTTGATTATCTGAACTGCAGTAAATAATGGTATAGTCTCATGGCTCTGTTACTTGTGAAATAACGGTTTGGTTCAATACTACTTAAACAAAATGCTACAAAAGATTTACGAGACAGTGGCGTGTCCTTTAATCCAGCTACTTGGAGGTCACGAATTGTGAGCGATGGTCGGTGGGTGTAGTGCTCTCTTGTGTGGATTAACATCTGCATTATTGACTACTACGTTAATCTGCAAAGACCATCCTCATAATTAGACCAATTCGTAATCGAAAGGCAGTGGTTTGGACTCTACGTTAAACTGTAAGCCCCTTAGATATGCCAATGTTGGGCTGTTAAGTATGTGGGTAATTAAGTATAAGAGCAAAATTTAAAAATCAAACTGACAATCATTCCTTTAATAATCCATAAATTTACAATTCCATGTGACAGTTCACTTATGGAACATCTCTGCTATATTATGAATTCTATCAGATAATTAAAGAGTTCTTAATATATATATGTAAATAAATGTATGCTACATAATCACCATGTTTGTTGTTATTCAAGTACTTTGTATATTACAGGATATATTCATGTATTCAAAAAAACAACATTTTTATAAATATTGTTGGTGTTTTAAATTGTCCAAATCATATATCTAAGGCTATATCTTCTTTAACAAAATAAGATTACATAAATATATTTACAGTCTCAGATACAAATCATAAATTAAATATCCTACAAATATTTTGAAATTATTTATTTTTGGTCGACGATTATGGAAAAATACATAAAAAGGTATCGTAAACATAGGAACTGATTCCAGTTTGGAGGCTTAACATAATGAGTTATATAGTTTTCAGTACAAACCAGTATAATTAGTCAATAATAGTCGCCGGTCACTATTGATAAATCGGCATTGATAAATAAATAATTATTATATACTCATGTGCAACTTATTGGACCTCTGAGACAGAATTTATAAAATATAAAATCATCTCTTTTTAGTTGCAAATACAAAATGTAATCCATCGAGAGCTTTGATTTACTTAACTTTGATAGATCTAAGCCTAATTATTGGAGGTCGTACTCTGTAATTATTTATCTATTTTAATTATTTGAGTTTAAAATGCATTTGTTATGATGTTCACCTTCCTCTTAACAGCAATATGGTAAAAAAGTAAAATACCCCCGTCGCATTATCTGTCAATAAATGTGAGTATTATTTGCTTATTCTCCATAAGATTAACATGGGAAAGAGTATACATGTTTGCTGCTATGAGGAACGCTGAAAGTAGATGTTTCTAGTGTAAACAATTTATATTTTGACCATTTATATCAAGTTTCATCAACATCTGTCCACAAATAAAGGGTTTTACCTAAACTCTATATGATTAACATGGGAAAAGAGTATGCAGGTTAGCTGCCATGATAAATACATAAACTATGATTTTTAAGCATAAATGTATGGATCTCAACCACATGAAGCTAAATATCAAGTTTCATCCAAAAATATTAGATAATAAGTGAAACATTAATTTTTCCTTATCCTCCATAAGATTAACATTGGAGCCCCAAAATACAACGTACTGTGTTTAGATTTTTTAATATCTCGGTAACCGTTGGAGATAGAGAAAAACTTTAAGAAACTAAATTGTGTAGTTTTTTAAGGTGATTCTAATAGTGGAAGATAAAATTTGAAATTTTTAAAAACTACATGGGAAAAACGCAAAAAACCCATTTTTGGGGTACAAAACCCCCCAAAATTACCTGTTCCGATATGTCTGGTTTACGAACTCGTCCAAGCAAATGCAGGAATACACGTCTCTGATCGAGACCAAATTTGGTCTCGATCGGACCATTTTTACGAGAGTTATCGTGTTCACAGACACACACACACATATATATAAATTTTAACGACTATTGTTTTTGGTCTCTAGGCACCTAAAGAAGAAAAAATAACATGGTCCCGGGCTTACCATGAGACCTACGGTAATAGCTTCTTCCCTATGGGAAATTCGCTAAAAAGAAGTTAAAAAGTATTTCCAATTAAAAACCTTTAAATTTACTTTTGAACTTGTTTTGATTTACTATATTAAATATTTATTTGGTATAGGTTTCAAAAATACAGTACCAGCATAGGATGGCTGGTACTTTTTAAATAGCTCAGAGTTATGAAGAGGTAAGACTTTTTATTTCTGGTGTTGTAGCTATGTATGTCTTCATGTGTTGTAAAATTGAATATATTAGTTCTGACATACATAATACACTCAAGAATATACAAACTGTAGACGGTTAAAATATTTTGTTAAACAAAATGCTCTTTCACAGATGCATCAGACTTGAGATTTAACATGACTCTTATGTCAAGTATTTTACCCAAATCTCATAAGAAAACGGCATCTAGTTATCTCTTCTCTGGGTTAGAAAATGATTATAATAGTGGTTGATATAAATTATGAACATTGCTAAAACGGTAACACCTCTTTTCCGCGGATTATGTTATCTCTCCTTGTAACTAGTCCAGAGGTTGGGCCTATAATTGTCGTGCCCAAGGGCAGGCACGATTAAAGTGAGGTAATGCCCGTAACAGAAACTGTACCAAACTCAAGGTCCTTCACGCCAACTTTCACCGGTCTGGAGTCAGTGATCAGCTGATCGGCGAAGATGTCGGACGAGAGGGCGTTCGACTCCAACTGCATGACGCTGACGCGGTTCGTGTTGGCCGAGCAGCAGAGGGCGCCCTCTGCCTGCGGAGACCTGACCCAGCTGTTGGTCAGCATCCAGACCGCCGTCAAGGCCGTCAGTAGCGCAGTCGGCAAAGCGGGCATCGCTAAACTGTAAGTTTATAGTATGCAGTCTTCCCACAAAGCAGAATGGATTTTCCAAAAATCGAAATGTAAAGCCATGGATTAACTAAATTCAGTGGAACACTCAGAAAATAATTACGGAAGGGCTGACCGGAAGTCTTTGGATTCCCTTGGCCAACCAATAGAAAGTATTTTTAACAATTCCTTAAAAAAATGTTCGTATTTACTTCCCTGTGGGAAATTGGTTAGATCATGGATATGTCTAAAGGTAATGTTTTCACTTCATCTAAACAGCTGTTGTTATTCTTTTATATTAAAAATTCAATACAATAGCTCTAGTAGTTTCTATGGAGACCTGTTACATTTTTCCATTTTACAAATCGCCAACACCTCCCAGAGCTAAGACATATCCATGTCAAAACCGTATCTAAGGCATTACTTTAAGTATATTTAGCTCAGAATGGTTTTAACGACTGGGATGGTGGCGTCATCCTGTAATCCAGCTACTTGGAGGTCACGAATTGTGGATAGTTATAAGCGATGGTCGGTGGGTGTGGTTGTTCTATTGTGTGGATTAACGTCCGCACTATTGAATACTACGTTAATCCGCAAAGACCATCCTCATAATTAGACCAGTTCGTAATTCAGAGGCCGTGGTTCTGATTCCACGTTAAACTGTAGGTCCCTTAGTTGCCATCGGCTGTTGGGCTATTAATTAACAGTGTCCTGTCTAAGGAACATGTCAGCCTTAGTCAGTAACAAGACTACAAGATCGCGCCACAATCATCCAACACTCATTTCTCATTCATACTTATACTCATGAAAATACCTACCTGGGTAGGTTGCCATTTCAATAATCTAAATCTAAATTTAAGTAAAAACTACAACGAAGGATAAACCCCCATCAGCTGATTGAATAGTTGAATAAGGGTTTATTTTAACAAAATCTTTTTGACATGGATATGTCTTAGCTCTGGGGGGATGGTGGTGATTTTTAAGATGGAAAACATGTAACAGGTTTCCATAGAAACTACCAGAACTATTGAAATATAAATGAATAAGAACAGCTGTGTTGATAAACTTGAAACATTCCCTTTAGGCATTTTTTTTTTTACTGAAAGGGCGGATTTCTCCCAAGGCACTTCAGCCGTAGCGGCTTTTTGCGCACCCCTGTGTGGGTTGCGGCATTATCACATAGCGAAAAGCCATTGGTGATTGGCGGGATTTGAACCCGGGACCTTGGCCCTTTAGGCATATCCATGATCTAACCTATTTCCCACAGGGAAGTAAATACAAAAAATTTATATCAGCTGTCTTACAAAACAAAATTGAGTCTTCGCCAGTATGTATAATAGACGCTGTGTCAACTGGAATTATCCTGTGGATAGTGAGATTGGCTAAGCAATGTAGCTACTCACAGTCATCATATTGCCGAAGGGTGGATAGGTGCGCTCTGCTGTGCTAGTCTGTACAGGTATAATGATGGAAATATCAAGTATAGGATGTGGATTTATTAATTTTGTAGTGAAATATAACCCCGGTATTGGCGGATTTAAAATCAGAATGTATTTTTTCTTGAGGGGGGCTACAGCCCTTTTATCCCCCTCCCCACCGTGAGTGCATCCCTGACTAAAGTGCCTACATTTAGACGGCCCTATTGTCATTCTAGGGACTGAGTACAGTTTCTTGTAGGCCCTATATACAGTATATAAGCACGAACTTAATGTAATAAACTACTGGATTTTACTGTATAATTTACATCTGGTATGTAGTAGGTATCTTCAAACTATATACGTCATGATGTTTGTTAGCAAGGTTACAACATACATGACAGATCAATATACATTTCACGTCCACTCCGGCCGAGTCGAATTGCAAAAAACTGTCTTCATTTCTTACACTTAGAAGGATACATCCACTACGGTAAACCCTTTGGTAATGTTTTTGAGCTCAGATTTACGACAAGTATTTCATGCGGTATTCAGAATCTTAAAAATTCATAATTGTGTTGGTTATTAATTGTTAATATTATCTTTCTGGAATTTTCCAACGCGTCTGTGTTTATACAACGTGTTTCTGGAGTTCATGGAACTTTCAGTTTTCAAGCGTCCTACCTAATTACATTTAAATTTAATGTTTTCCTTCAAGCTAGCGGTGCGGGAACAAAACAGTGTAAGTGCGCACTGTGTGTGTTAGTTTAATAAGACTTTAAATTTAAATATAATTATTAGGTAGACACTTGAAAACGGGAGGAGTTCCATCACCTCCAGAAACGTTGTGTGTAATATTTAAAAGTGTAACGAAATATTTACCAGTTGTTTACTTGGCAGGTAGTGCCGCGAGCTATTTTTATCACTAAATATCCCCAAGCACCGGAACAATTCCCCGAGCCGGACACACTGATAGTGAAAGTGATGAGTCGGTGTCAGTATTAGACTTTGAGACAGTGCACCAGTGGCGAGTGAGGCAGCGAGATGGCTGGCAGCGCGTCAGGGTTCGACTCCAACTGCATGACGCTGACGCGGTTCGTATTGGCTGAACAGCGGAAGGTCCCGCGGGCCACGGGCGACCTGACCCAGCTGTTGGTCAGCATCCAGACCGCCGTCAAGGCCGTCAGTACTGCCGTCAGGAAGGCCGGCATCGCTAAACTGTGAGTGTGGAAACAGTGTCCAGGGGACCCGGGGAAATAGGTTAGACCATGGCTATGTTTAAAAGGCAATGTTTTCAGTTCGTCTAAACAGCTGTTCTAATAACCAACCTATGACGTCACTGTTTCAAATTTTTGAAAACCATGTTAAAATGTAGAACGAAATTGTCCCATAGAGTTGTAAAGTATCAATTAATTTTTATCATAATTATACTGAGAAATAAAACTAAATTAAAGAACATATTTGAAATTTATAATTAAGTCTATAAATGTGTACACTGTGTCAATGTCCATAAGAGGTTGTGTAGCATTTGTAATTTGAAGAAAATCCTAGTGAACTTTTCAACTATGTACCCTTGTTTACTGATAGAGAGAAGAAGAAACCAGACATCTGTTTATTTTGGCAATAGCATGCTCCTAAAATAGTTAACACATATACACAGGCGATTCAAACTACCTACATAAATTTATGTACTGTACTGAACAATAAAAATACAAATAATGAATAGAAAATAAAAATAAAATATTTCCAGCTAGATAATTTAAACCAAGCTTTCCCAAACTAGACAACTTTTCAAAAACAAAGTCTAAAACATAAACACAAGACAAAGGGCTAGGACGTAAATCCATCACATACTGTCCTGGATGGTCTCCCAGACCAATGACAACATTAAAATCTATAAATATTGGCTAAGAGCACTACACAACCAGTATACAACAGACAGTAGGGATTGGTTTCAGTGGTTGGGAGAGATAACTAGACGGCATTGCTAAGGGCGTCTTTTGAAACAATTAAGTTCAGATAAATAACCCAAGGAGGCTCGCTGTGAGACCGGGACTTTAAGGGTTGGTAAAAAAATAGGACAGTATATCAACCATTCAACTGAATGGAAATTCACTCTGATATAATTTGTATAGGAATTTTAAATATATTGAAGGCGGAAAAGAGTAAACAACAAAGGTTAGTGCACCAAGCTAGATAAGATAAGGGGACTCTGACCGTTGTAAGAAGACTAAGAACCTTTGGATTGTTTGATAAATCCTAATCATGCTATCAGCAAGCTCAGGATGATTCATTAGATTGAAACTACTTTGTTTCAATCATTAGGTACTCGTTGAAACTTTTAGTAAATGTTATATTACCCTATAGTTATGACATCACTGTTAAAGATTAATATTTACCATACACGTTTCATCCTCCCAAAATAACCATCACCCTATTACAGAGTAAAGCATTTACTTATCTTAATTCATGTGTCAAAGATAACGTAAAACTGAAACCATATCCCCATATGGCTTTCTATGCAGCTATAGTAGTGATTCTTTCCAAAATGAGAATATAAATGTTAAAACAAAACAAACCACAAATTCAATCACTAAATGAAATGAAATTGGTTTTTGTAATTTTACAAAATTGCATTGACATGGTCAAATTTACTGTACATATAGAGAGAAATAGTTAAAAACCTTATTGTTATAATACCAACCAAAGCAATCAAACACCAAAAAATGTCAGAATCAAAAGGAGGCATTTTCTGCAAAATTCTGCCAGGGTATGAAATGGGTTAATCAAATCAAAATCTCATTCTTTATCAATCGTACATCAAAATACAAAATAGCATATTTGTTTCTACTTCAAAGTAAAATAATACAATAACAATAAAGGCTAATGTTAAAAAATAAATAAGTTTATGTTGAATTTAACACAAATAATAAAGGGGGTTTCTAAGAGCAAGCTATAAGATAGACAGAAAACTATCTACTGGATTCTTGTGATTAATAATTTTATCATACAAATTGTTGACAACAACAACATGGTTCTTCTGTGAAGCTAACGATATTCTAATGGAATTTCATTTATATTTCTAGATCTATAGTTGTTAAAACTTGTAAACTGTATACAGGTAAAGAGGTGAGTAAATTTTGCAAAAGAAGCTGAATGAAAGCATAAAGATTAACAACTGTCTGGATACCCAATTGAACGAATAACAGTCTATAGTGGCTCCAGAGAGACTCAGGCCCGGCAATTACCCTGATCGCCCTCTTTTGAAGAAATTTGAAATACTAAGAAATAAACTTATATGCCTAAGTATAATATAGTATAAAATGTTGCAGGTATGGGATCTTCAGGGTGCAAATGTTCAAGGAGAATGAGTCAAGAGTTGGATAATTCTCTATAAAATAACGTTCATCAACATGTGGCATCTTCTTCACAATCCTGTCTTCTCGTCAGCGAAGAATGACAAGCTATCGTGTGAGTTTGTTATATCTGCTAAAGCCTAATTTGAATGATAGTTTAGAGATAAATTGGGTACATTATAGAGACGAAGTTAGATCCACCAATGCAAGTGAGGTCAAGAAGTTGGATGTTCTCTCGATAATCGTAGTGATAATGTATGTTTTTCTATAATTCACAACTGTTATTCATTCCTCAGCGAAGAAATGGAAAGCTATCGTTGTTTTTTATCATCTGCTAAAGCTTAGCTGACTAGATAGTTGAATTATGTATTATAGTACATGAAATTTGTATATAGATGTAACAACTTATATTTCACCATCCAGTGTGACAGGCTTCCCTTGGCTATCCCTTGGTTCCTTCTTGTCTCTTCTAAGAGCTTGACTACTGGACAATCCTGAACATCCAGTCTGACAGTTCTTGAGTCCTTACCTTGCTTGTCCAATCTAAGCATTAGAAGTCACTGGAAGCTACCAAGTATATTCAGTATTCAGTATATTGCTTGATAGCTTCATAGTTAGCTCCATAATAATTTCACATTCCTAGTTCACACATGACAATTTCGATAGTTGCTTCACAGTGTGGGAATGTTGTTCAAGTTAGTGGTCTGTAAGTCCAATTAAAAATACTTAAAAATGTTTATCGTTGGAAGTCATTAGTGAATTAGCAATCTCAGCATGTACATGTTATAGGTAGAAGCAGAGAAACAAGGGAAATACATTGTATGCTTTGACCCCCTTGACGGATCCTCCAACATCGACTGCCTGGTCTCTATCGGTTCCATATTCAGCATTTACAGGTTTGTTAATAGATTTAAATTCCCTTCATTCAGGTACTGTATATTGCATGCAGAACATTTAAAATGTAATTTCCTATTGATGTTGAACTATATTTCAAGTATTACAAATTATTTTTTTGTTCACAATTCTTCATAAAACTGTTTAAAAATTTATCATTTTTTTAAGAAAATTATTTTGCAATTTGAGCACAAAAAGTCTTCTATGATCCTATTAGTTTCAGCGCTCATACTTCCAGGAACATTTTAAGACAGAAAGTCAACTTATCGTCTTATATTCTGGTAATAAAGATAAGACAGTTATTAGGATGTTGCTAAGATGTGTTGTAGTATTGTTATGTTATACTGATATTACAACATGAAAACAACCTTAACATATAATGTACTTTAAAAATGCAAAAATTGTAAAATGATTATTCTTATTATACAGAAAGCAAGAAGGCTCAGGGCCAGTGAATGAAAAAGACGCCCTGCAGTCAGGACGGCAGCTGGTCGCAGCTGGGTACGCCCTGTACGGGTCGGCTACTATGATGGTTTTGGCACTGGGGCGAGGCTCAGGCGTCAATGGGTTCATGCTCGATCCGGTAAGTGACGTGACAGACATTTGGTACAGATTTAAACAAAATCGGGAGTTTTGACTCACTAAAGTCTCATTAAGTACACGGTTATGGCTGGAAATTAGTCTTATCAATAAAAGTATTTCCAAAACATAAACACTGATAAGCGAATTTTATTTACTAGCCAGTATACAGATATATGCATATCTATTATGTTAACATGTTGGCTTCCGATATGTTAAAAAATTTCATTTGTCACAGACCAGCATCCACTATAGTTGTCGATCGTGTTAATACTTTTTTTATGTAGAATGCCTAATAGATGCTAAATACATTGGTACAAGCTTATTATTTTTCTATTCATCCACAGGAGGTAATATTTAATTTTGTTTTTTTTATCACTATATATATTAAGAGAGGTATTTTTCAAGAGATATTGTTATGTTTTATAATCTGATGTGTTTGACATTCCCCCCAGACCAAAATATGACTGATGTCGCCAGACGTCAAGTATCATTGACCTACCATAAGTTAAACATTTCATTAGAAATGTATACAATAACTGTACACACACCTAACTTTCAATTTATTTCATTATAGTTTGGCGAAATTGCTTTTTTAGAAGAATAAAATGATTTCTTTCAATAGAATAAAATTATCTTGATGTAGGAAATTTAAAGCTAATTAATTCTTCCGTAGGCGATTGGTGAATTCATTTTAACCGACCCAAACATCCGACTACCATCAAAGGGTAAGATCTACAGTATAAACGAGGGGTACACTCATCTCTGGGACCCGGCCATCAGGGAATATGTGGACAGGAAAAAAGACCCCAAGGTAAGTTGAACACAGTGATATACGTACTCTCTGACTGGTCGGGGTTGGGTACAAAGAGATGGTCAGAGTATTGGGAAGATCTTCGGCTATACTGTACATTATGTGTATTATCAACACTAGAGGCTCTTTTAAGGTTTGGAAAGAGAAAGATCCATATCCTGGCCTTATTATAACTTTATATCAAATTTTTGTTAGTTAACTGATTAATTGCCCAATTATAAATGATTGTTAACCCAAACCTGAAATACACACAAATACAGTAAATACTAACCTATTCAAATAATAAACTGTATTATATATTACTAAGTTAGACAGTTAATCAAACATAAATTAGGATGTTATGCCTAGTATTTTTCAAGAATGTTCAGCAAAAGAAAAGAAGAAGTACTTTCATGAAAAATATTAGTCACTGCTATATTGAAGCACCGACTTAACCTGTGTAAAAAATATGAACACATCTATATTTATACTATCTACTGTGGCAGACCATGTCTTCTAGTTTACAGTAAGATGTAATTTTTAGTATGGCAAGCCGTATGGTGCTCGATATGTTGGTTCCATGGTAGCTGACGTACACAGAACTCTGAAGTATGGGGGAATTTTCATGTACCCAGCGACCAAAGATTCTCCAAAGGGAAAGGTAAATATTTGAATTAAGACTAGGCAACGTTATATGGTGCTAGATATTGTAAATAAATTTCTTTCAATTTATTTCCTTGTAGGCTCATGTAGTTTATGTTTGTTGTTGGCCTTTTCTATCCTTGTTTTACAATTATCTGTTTTCCACAAATACGAGTCGATAGTCAGTAAGAGATAAATGTTCAGACAAATGTTGATGTGTATGTTCAGGCATAGTTATTGCATTGGAACTAACAAATAAACTTGTACACTCTTGGAACAAGTTTAAACATCAACTAAAAGTAAAATTAATTTAATAAATATTGGAAAGTAATACATATTTCTTATGTTAAATATATGAAAAAGACAATAAATATTTAGAAAAAATTGAATTGATGAAATCTTCAATTCATAATGTATTATACAAAATAATAGGTTTAAAGGAGATTAGGATGGTTTTAATAGCTTTTATTTGTCAGAAATTTTATATCATCAGACTACTATACAATTAGGTTTTAACGAGATGCCACATAGTTTTAGAACGGACAAAAAACAAAACACACCATTAACACATGATTACAGTTAGAAGCATGATCACGGAAGACGTTTCTCATCCTAGACTCTGTTTTGACCGTATCTTCAAGGACCAATAATTAAAAATGTTTAGGACCATAGAGATAAATTATTTCTTTTCCAAAATACACATTAACTTTTAGTTTCACCAAGGATCTTTCAGTTGACAACCATATGATCTTCCATGACAAAACATGGAAAAATTCCAAAAAGGAGAGAATATTCAACTGGAGGAGGGAGGACATTAGCTGCACTTAAACTGAACTAGAACTGGCAAAGTCTTAATTCACGATGCATTTACAAATTCAATAAGAAGTGGTAGGTGGAGACATCTGTCGTCAATTTGGTGAACTTGTTAGATACCTGCGCCTTCATGACTATGTTGCCCTCTGGGGGCAAGCAACTGAACCTGCTCATGCTGTTCACTAAACTGCCACTAGGGTATGTTTATAGCCAAGTAAGAACTTTCTACTCCTATGCAATGTTGGCTGGACCAGTTAGAGCACTGTACTGACGAGTGTAATGTTCTAGCCATTCGGAAGTGCTAAGGTTTGAATCCCGACCATGAGTAATCCCAATTTGGCTTGCAAATGTGTGGTATAGCGGAGAGGGGCCCACCTTAAATAAACGGTGGTCGACTTGGATGGAAGTTGACGGCATTTGTAGGCTTAATTGGAATTGCAGTGGACACCTGTTTTGCTTTTGTGGTTAGTGGTTATAAGGGGAGGGGGCATGTTTTATGCTTTTTTTGTTTATAATTAATATTTTAAGACATACATAATTGAGTGAATGGTATAGTTAAAGGGGAAAAGACTTGCCAGTTCTTGGGTTAAGATTACAGTATAGGATCTGGACTAAATAATACACAACATTGTCCAACTAACTGATCATCCATGTCATAATCTCAGGAATACCAACACTCTAATGTAATATGATAGCTCACCTGAGGACGGGATCAGATTTCCGAATTTCAGATTTCCATGATCAGATCCTGAAACATTATGAAACTTTGTTTTACTTAAAATTGTGATGGCGAATATCCATAATAGAAATCTAAATAGCATAAATCCACCATCACCAATAATGAATTTTTTAACAGAGAAAACAAATTGGTTAAAGGTATTCACTGAATGCCCATACTTACTTAATTCTAACCTCTACTTGTTCAAAGTAATGTAATAACTGTATTGCCAGCTGAGGTTGTTGTACGAGGGCGTACCCATGGCCTACCTGGTGGAGGAGGCAGGTGGCCTCGCCTCCGACGGGATCCGCCCTGTGCTGGACGTGGTGCCGACCTCCATCCATCAACGCTGCCCCATCTTCCTCGGCTCCAGCCAAGATGTCAATGAGGTCTTGGAACTCATTAAGAAACATTCCCAATAGACTGATCTTTTTATTATTTATGCAAATAAATGGTTATCACAATCCATGGTTTAATTTATTTCACCACAGTATCAATACTTATTCTTTACAATAAAATATTCTACTAAAATTAACTGGTTGGAACTTAATTTGAAGCTATCCTTGAGAGTTTCTTAGACAGACCTTTTTAGAATGAAGAAAAACAGAAAACCCTTGTAAGTCCAACGCTTGAAATCTTAAAACATTAGGAACAGTAGAGAAATACTGCGTCAATTATTTTACAGTATTAATATATGTTATTATTAGATGTTACCGGTATCACCATATCAGGTCACACCCACAAGTTTTTGATAAACTTTGAGAGTTAATATGAATAATGAATTAATATTCTCATTATTTTAAAATCGCTGAAATTAAAATTATCTTTGTCAACAGTTTGTTAACAAACTTGTATCAAAATTAAACTGTTGTTTAATTTAAGAACATTCTACTAAACAATGAAGCTTCTAGATAGTAGTTATAGAGGATATAGTTTATTGGAGATTTAACAGTAGTGTATTGGATGGGTTAACGACAAGCTACATAGTTGTTGGGGGTGGGGGGGTAGAAGTTAGGGATGAACTGTTCCCGCAGCCAGGCGTTCTGGGAGATCTGGTTGATGGTGGCCCGGCGGGTGATGTCAGGCTCCAGCATGTGGCTGCAATGATTCACAAATCAGAATTATTTTAAATTAGATTTAACCATTTGAGTGCTTTGGAACGACATATGGACTTTAGTTTCTATTGCAAAAAGTAAAGTGGCAAGTAGTATATGATCAAGAAAAAGAAAATAAATTGCCACCTCTGAACTGAGACTGAAACTAACTCATGGAGTTTGCTGTTTTACCGCTAAAGTATGTTTTATAGCCAATTAAGTGATTGGTCTAAAATTGTACTGGTGGTCCAGATGATTATGTCGCTCACTGACGAGTAAAACGCTGAAGGCCTTTCAGAAGTACTTTGGTTCAAATCTCAACCAAGGCAATTCCAATTTGGCTTTAAAAAGTGTGGTACAGAGGCGGGTGGGCCAACCTTAAATAAACGGTGACCGGCTTGGATGGAAGTTGATGGTATTTGTAGGCTTGATTGGGATTTTAGTGGACACCTATTTTTCTTTTTTACAATTCGGCTATAGTTAGAGGGGACGTTTTTGTGTTAAGTAATTGTTTAACTTCATGAATAACATAAAAAATTCAAAGTTCAAGTGATTAAAATTTCAGTAATGACTGTTCTGAATAAAATACTACCTGGGTATATCGTCACTTCAGTAATAAGTAAAAGTATGAAGTACTGTCCTCAAAAAAGTTACAAATTGAATAAAATTTGTTATCCCTTAAGGTTTTTTTTGTTTCTTACATTTTCTTAGATTATAAACAATTTATAATATGTAAGTCACAACTCAAATGTGACAAGTAAACAATTTTGACAACCCTTGTCATTAAGAAAATTGATTAAAAACAATTGAAATTTGAAATTAACAGAAAGTGTTAAGATTAAAAAATATTGGTTTTTATGAATGAGACCCCAAGTCTGGAATTCTATAGTAATTCTTGAGTAGTTTCTTACTATATCAGTTTTACGACGGAAGTTCTCAAGTTGAAGCGGCTGATTTCGAAGAGACGCTTCAGCTGCATTTGAAGCATCTCTTGCACTGAAGTGTCGTCGAACGGCATAGAGCCTGTCAGCATGATGTACAAAACGCACCCCAGAGACCACACATCATACATCTTTGGGTTGTACGGGATACCCTGCCAAGCAGTCAATCAGTTAATAATTTTAATACAGACAGGATATTACTGTCCTAAAACTACCCAGTGTTATTTACAAAAAATACATACATATAAAAAGAACTAGAAATCCTAGAACTAATACACATTTGCAAGACTAAATTCAATTTTTCACAACAGCACAGGATAAAATCTTTTGAACGGCAAACCATCTGTTATGACACAAAAGTTTTTTTCAAGTTATTCAGTTAAAAAAACAAATAAATAGTTAAAGTTAAAACAATCAGAACTTAAAAATATTTTAAAGAGCACTGTTTTATAAAGTGTATGACAGTATCTGGCAAGACCAAAACTAGACATTCAACCAGTTAGACTTAACATCACGTAGCTTGTTTCCCTGTACAGTACTTTCTCAGTAGGGTGGCTTAATTAATCTACAGAAAATATCACTAAGTAAATAGTACATAATAGACCTAATATATGGTGAAAGGACGTCTTTTCTGACAAACTCTGAAGGGAGCTGACAAAGTTTGTAGGTATAATTTTTTAGAAGTAAAAATTTTGAAAGTTTAATCTTTAAAATAAATAACAAAGTATTACACAATTTTAAATTAATAAAGGAGGAATTCATGGGAAAAATAAACAAATATCATTATTTTTATTTTACTACCAACCCTCTCAGAATTCTACCTATATTTTGGGAGTTTGTGCAGCTTTAAAGGTTGGTTAAACATCTCTAAAGAAAGTTATAAACTGTTTAAAGTAGTAAATAAATACATATTAGTGTAGTATTTGAAGTTGTATATATAATTGGTAAAGAACATTCCCACTAGTGTTCTGAAACAAAAAGGAATTCAATTTAAAAAAGTTAATTAAAAAAATAAGTTTGATAAAGTCTCAATTCATGGATTACATCAAACTCTCAAGTGTTTAAACTGCACTGAAGGAAAAAAAATCAAATTTCAATCCTATAACCTAATTAAAGAAAATTTACAAAACTCAAGAAGTCCTGAAAACCATTTCTCAATCTCAGCCTTGTTTTCCTTAATATATACCAAGTGAAAAGACCTTGGTTTAAGGCCAACAAAAATTTTAGGACAACTAAACGCTTGGAATGGAGTTGACTATCTGCCAATTCTTTTTAGCTGAAGTAATGTGTTACACTTCTTGAGATACAGTATCACCTTACAACATAGATTCAGAATACCACAAAACTGTTAACACACCTGGAGGATTTCCGGAGCTGCGTAGGCCGCACTACCACAGAAAGTGTCGCTTAGGACGCGCTTGTTGGTGTTGGGATCCCTGCAAGACCTGGCGAACCCAAAGTCACCGAGCATCAGGGTTTCGTTGGCGGTGAGGAAGATATTCTCACACTTTAGGTCTCTGTGACTTAAGTCTTGAGCATGGAGGTAGTGAATGGCCGACACCAGCATGCTGGAACGATACAATGTAGATAAAAAAACAGGAAAAACTTTGAGCTCAAGAATCAACAAAAGTTTGAACTTTGGTGAGTCAGTGAATCAGTTGGTAGTGAGACTTCAAACCTTAACTGATGGCTCAGGTTCGGATCATGGAACTGCCAATCACTTTTTTCAGTACGATCCACCTTGTACTGTGTCAGCTCACCCTGAGTTTTTGTCCCATGTACAGTCCTGTGGTCTATGTGGACAGGGAAAGTATAAGTTCTAAAGGCTGTAACCTGTGAACCTTAAATGGGGTAAATGGATAGGATATTTAACCAAATGTAAGTTCAGGTATTTTATTAGCAAATTGTAAAACCTAATACTGTACTACAAAGTACTATCAGACAATTGGTTATGTTCTGACCAAAATCTTACAAAAAAATCATTCAATTACCTAGTTCTAATTATAGATATAACCAACTTACCGAAAGAAGTTCCTGGCCTTGTTTTCGGAGAGGGCTCCCCTGCGTTTGATGTACTCGAGCAGGTCTCCCTTCTCGCAGTAGTTGGTGAATATGAACACGTAGTCGGGGCTCTCGAAGACATCATACACATGCAGCACGTTGGGGTGGTGGAGATTCTTGATGATAGAAATCTCCCTGGGCAGGAACTTGGAGATGAAGTCTCTGGACGCCTTCCTCTTGTTGATCAACTTGCACGCTACCCTGACCACGGTTCCGTGGGAGAACACCTTGATCCCTGCCTTCACCCTGCAGTACGAGCCTTCTCCGATGGTACGACCCAACTTGTAACCCTGGCGAGCGAGAAAATTCGACACTGACATCACATTATTGGGTTTGCCTTGCTGTTCCGGAGTAAATTCTACTGGTGCCATTTTAAAGGCACTAATGAATTTCAATCGATATAAAATTTAGTCAAATACTTATAAAATTTTGCTAATGAAAATTTTTCAGCTATTTGAAAACAAGAGTAGGCCCTAATTTGTTGCTAGGTGACTTATTTGGAGGACAATAATGCAGTGTTTCCAAAGAAATATTTTACTTTATTGAAATATAATATGATATAAAGTAGTCAAAACTAGTTTTATTCCTTTTGGAACATTGATTCACTCTGTCCCCTGAATTCCTCCATACGATTCATTCTTTCCAGACTTAATTCTAACAGGTTTCAAAATGTTTCACTTAATTAAAACTTGTTTGCTTGTTTAAAACTTGATGGTATGTTCAACAATCACACATATAACATCAATAGTGTATTAATCTGCGTGCTAATAAATTCAGAATTTCATTATTAGTTCTCCTCCTAAAAACACAAATACTGATATAGAATGGCCATCCTTTTAAAAGAGTTATCTATATTATGTGTTCTTAGTACATATTAAAAAAAACTTTAATGAAACTTAGATTTTCCTTATTATGATTTGATGACCCTTATGTTATACAAGGTGCGGCAAAAAACAGACCTATTTTTTTCTGCGCACCGCTCAGCGGCGGACCATCTGGGGGAATTCGGAATAGCATTGTTGCAAAGCCAACATGATGCCATTCTAATCGCAATAGAGCAGTGGTCACCTGTGCAAAGGGTGTTGGTTTTTTAAGCATATTTTAAAAGTTGTGATTCAACTATCGCTACCCAACGGCAGTTTCGTGCAAACTTTCAGTTAGGAGAAGAATTTGCTTCCAACAGGATTGGGAAACTGCACACATGACACATGACCAATGCTGGGATGGTATCCTTACAACGTAAGTTTGTGGAAGAGTAATCTCAAGTTTCGGGGATATTGCGTGGCCAGCACGCTCCCCTGATCTGTGGCTTTTTTGTGTGGCTATTTAAAACCTAGATTGTACATAAGTAAGCCTCGCTCATTGGACAAACTAAAAGAGACCATAAGAGATGGCCATCCTCACCCCGGAAATGCTAAGTAAGGTGTTTGACATTTTTGGTGCGAGACTGGAATAATGTTTATTCAAACAAGGACACCATTTCACAGGCGTAATCTTTAAAACTTAAACTAGTAAATTTTGATGTTATTACATCGTTTTTCGTTAATGGCAATTAATAACAGTTTGTTATAACAAATAAAACCTATTGTACCCCTGATCATCTTTGAGTTATTCGTGATTTAAATTGTGTCAGGTTTTTTGTCGCACCCTTTATATTTATCATTCACATTTTCTCACAACCAAACATTGTAACTCTTGGGTCAAAATAACCCAGCACTTTTTAAACATAAAGAACACATTTAAGCTACCAGTTTATACCTGTAGTCAAAAGGAAATATTTATTTCAACACTTCTACAGTAGTAAATTTAGTTTGGATCTTCAAATGAATTGAGTTCGCTGTTGGAAAACCAATCTTTACTACACAGGTTCCACTGTTACTTTTGCAATCACGTTAAAAGGAAATATTACTGCTTGAAAAGAAAACAGTAGTTTGCTCAGAGTATTGAAACTAAAATGGCTTTCCTGTAACTAGTTCATCCATTACTGAAATGTGTACACACTGTGAACAATTTCTTACGCTTCTTTGACATTGAATAAGTTTTACTGGTACCGTAAGTTGATTATACTGACTTTGAATGTAAACTTTATTCTATAGATACAAAATGATTAAAAACAACAGTGTTATTTCTAAAATTACATTTTCATTATTTTTATCAATAGTAGTAACTGGGAAACTTGAATTTCAAGAAATATTGTCTTACGATGAAATAGAGATGAACTGTTTACACTTGACGATTCAGCGGTACCATAAAGGTAAAGTGATTACAATTTTATCTACTGAGCTAGAAGATTCCATATTGGAGGAACTATTAATTCAAGGATTTGGTTCTACAGTTAATATCGATCTTCTTCCTACAACCAATGGATTTACCAAAAGAAGGCTCTTTATTCTCGAACCAAGTTACGTAGTTAATACATCAAAGTTTGAAATTTATGATAACATACTGTCAAAAACTGAAAAGGGATCATATTACGTGATAGTTTGGCCAAACAATACATCAACATTTGTTGTAACGAAAGTGCACAATATATTTTGGGAATACAGAATTTTACGAGTTGCAAGTTTCATTCCTGACAAGTCAACAGGTTTCAATATATATACTTACTTTCCCTATTCAGAAAATACATGTGGAAGTGGAAGTAAAATTAAAAGAGTAGATACATGTACATCAGAAGGGTTTGAGACTAATTTTGACCTCTTTTCTGGCACTAACAAACTGCAGAACTTCTACGGTTGCGATATATCGTGTTTCGGCAACAATCAGTATCCGGACAGTATGATCAGCAGGGGCGCCAACGGCTCCTGGGAGGTAGAGGGTTCCATTCTTCACATGCTAGAAACTCTTAAAGCCCACTACAACATGTCGCTCAGTTACACGGAAATCTTCAACAACAGTAATAGCTGGTTCTACAATAATATGTCGATACAGGGATAGCTGAAAAAAGAAAACATACAGTATGAATTTGGATTTGGGATTTTTACAATTTCAAACGCTTTGAACAACCCTAATCTCGAGTACTGCTTTGCTTCGAACACAGAATGCATAACATGGGCTGTACCGAAGTTCGCTGGTGCGTTTATTCCTCTATGGACCATTTACTGGATAGAATTTTCCTCTTTGGTGTGGTGTATGTTAATCTCTACCATTTTTACAATAACCAAGGTGATAACGGTTATGAGAAAAGTGGAAGGGAAAGAAAATTCTCTTAAGGAAAATTGTCACATCTTTTTGTTAATGTTCTTTTCAATAACTGGGCACATGCACGTCTTTAAGTCAAATTTGTTCTCGATGCGAGTGCTCATGTTCCAGTGGGGAGTTTGTACTCTTGTCATTCGTTGTGCATACGAAGCCTACCTCGGCAGCCTGATGACGACACTCATCCCCGCTCAACCGATCAAATCCCACCAAGAACTTCTCGACAAAGACTTCAGGGTGACCGGTGGAGTCAGGATGTATGAGCTTTTAAAAACAACTTCTACCGGAAGTGAGGTGTTGGAATCTTTACTTGAAAAATTTGAAATACTTGAAGCAGAGGATGTTATAGAGGTGATAAATGACTTATACGATGACAGAAATGTAGCGATGCTGCAGCCGAGTCGCTACACCGTCTATCTGTCACACAAGTTAGCTGAGCAAAGAGGACTCGTTAGCTTGGCTGCTGTCATGAAGCCTTGTTTAGTAACAACATTCACAGCCCCACTGCTCTTACAAAGAGGATCCGTCTTGGCCGAACTTCTTTCCATATTCAGTATCAGGGTTTTTGAATCCGGACTGATGGATTATTGGTTCTCCTTAAACAGTTATCCGGTCGAGAAACTTGACAAGGACCCGATCTCAATCACTTTACGCAAGGTTTACGGGGCTTTCATAATTCTGGGGGCCGGGCTGACACTAGCTTCGGTCACGTTTGTTGTCGAACTATTTTCATTGAAAAGAAAATCTCCCAAGATTAGACAAAAAAGGAAAATATTCAAAGTAAAAGTAAAACCTATGGTGAATATAGTTCAGATAAATCACACTGGGAAAAAAATATTTATCAAATAATAACTTTTAATGTCTACACGTCGTTTTTTGTTTATGTTTAATGTTGTACTAATTTCACTTTTATTTAAGCATTGTAAATTGATTGCTTCACAAATATATTAAAGTGTACTATTCAATTATTTGTATTGTCACATAAAATAATTCTGAAGAACATTAAAAAAAGATTTGTTTTATTTAACTGCAACCCACAACTTGGTTGTTACTGTGCTGTTGTGTTTTACATTTCCTGCTTAAATAGGACTCAAATCAAAAGACACTTCAAGGTCAAGCTTGAATAACATATTATTTTTTTATAATCGTATGTGTCAATGATGATTTATTTACTATTTAATTGTTTACATTCAAGGTCCTTGCTTTTATGTCCTTTCAAACATATTTTTCACATCAGACAAAAAACTTTCAAAGCATTTATTATGATGATATGTTTTAAAATATGCTGTAGAATTATAAAATAACTATAATGAGGCTGCAAGTACAAGAACGTTTGGGGTGTTACAAACATCCCAGCGAGTAGATACATGTGGATACTTAGGTAATGTTTTAGATGTTAAAACGATTAAGTTAAATAAAATTTTATTCCATTCAAAATTTGACAGTACGCTATTTATTGTTCATTCTAAAAAATAAACCTCATGAATAATAATTAAGTTCTGTGTTGGAAATGATAAAAATATTTAAACACTGTACTTAAGAAATACAACAATTTGAGGTAAAATCATATGAACAGAAAATTAAAATGTGTTTGTTTTATTTTCTATGACTCACAACACTTTTTGAACACAAAACTTATAGGTATAAAACTTCTGACAACATAAAATTTTATCATACAAAAATTTATAAACTTATAATCAGATTTATACTTAATCGTTAGATTTAGTTATGTGCAAATTCAATATTAAAAATAAAATAATAATTGTATACTCCTAATTAAATATATGTATTAACAAAAAATACCCCTGTTAAAATTTGTATCACAAATCTCACAGACATGCCCTCAATCTTGCTGATAATGAGTATCTACAACTCAGTAGGCTATTTTTCCTATTTTAAACATTGTAATTTTCTATTGAAGTATTTTAACATTTTTATATTCTCGAGACTAGTTATTTAACATGAAATAAATGGAGATTCCTTTAAAATTACAACATAAAATCTTAACACAACAAAATATTTTCTAGTTGACTTCCTAGCAAGAGAAAACTATTAAATATTTTTTACAATATAAATACAAATGCCCACATCAATTCATGGCCACATGTCTATTCTAACACTCAAACACTAATGTCACCCAGTAGGAAAACTCCCATCTTTTGATTATAATATTATCACCCTTAGTAAATAATGTCCAAAATGTAATAAGACTTTACATGCAATTTTATATTCACCACTATAACCATTGTAAATTTTACAGGAGATCATTATTTAGCACTAAAAATGTGCTGTAACCAAAGAACTTTTACAACTAGGTACTTAAATACTGAAAACATAAACATTTTAGGTTTATCTGTTGGTATAATTAAAATTACACCATTTTCAACAATGAATTCAAGATGGAAATCAATACTAAGTGTAAGTTAGTATCAAACGTATTATTGCACTTTTATGGAAATTATATCAGTCCCAATAAAATCTTTTTCATTTAGATTATAATCATCATCTTTATATTATAGGGTACAGTGGAAATGAAAAAATCAGTGGGTTACAAATTGAATGAAATTGAACAATTTCAAAACCACACAAAAAAATCATTTTGATTTTATACATTTTTATATCAGAATATATATGTCAAACTACTTGGTTCACAAAAACCCATATTTTCCATACTTCTCTACCAGTGCAAAATTACTATTAAAAAAACATTCAAAACCATCAAATAACTAATCGCTTATGTCAATTTCCAACTGTTCACAAAATATGTACAAAATCCAGTTCAACTAACTCCTATATGTTACAACAAATGAACTGGAATTTTGAAACAAATTGTAACCAGCACGTATTAAAAAGATTGCTTGTGTACAACTTCAAACTGGGGTAAATTTTTGAGACTGAATTAGGACAGAGAAAAAATTTACTAAAGAATTTACTTATTTATATTATAAATAAGTATGAATGTAATTTCCAACGCTGTTTCTTCAAACTTAATGACATTTTGTTTTGTTGGCACAAGCCAAACAAGTAGCAATGTTTTCAAATATCTATTTTAAACGATTCCAAAAAATATAAGAAGGCATATCTGAACCTATCTCCATTATTCAACCCATTCCTGTCTGAATTTCTGTGAGACACCTGAGGCCCTCCAGTCTGAATTAAAGTCTAGCCTTTTTCACTGTAACTATGAGTCATGAATGGCTTGATCGAATTAACAATTACTCATAAATAATAATGTTTCGATTTCTTTACGTGGTCTACTATGTAGCTTATGTACAGTACAACCTCGATAATCCAGCCTGAGCAGGCGGCCAGCAGGTCGGATTTACAGAAATGCCGGTTTAGCGGGAGACCGTTTAAAACATGATGAATTTCAAATAAAACGCTCGTTACACACTGGGCGGCTTCTGACATGGCGGTAACTGGCAGCGACGGCAACGAAACCGTCAAATGTGTAGCCTTGCATTTAGTCACACACGCCACTACCGGCCAAAAGGCGGCAGAAACACCACCGATGGCAATGCTACTGCGCAGAATTTCAGCCGTCCAGTGTGTAAACTTCCATTTAATTTTTCTGGTGACTGCTTGAATGGCGGAGACGGCGAAATTGCCAAACGTGTAACAAGTGTTATGGTCGGCTGAATTACTGGAGGATCCGAATTTTCGAGGGCCGGATTATCTAGGTTGTACTGTGTTAAAAATTATTTTATGTATTTTTCCCAGTTCCAAAGGGTAAGCCTAGAAACAAGTACCAGCAATTCTTAAATATTTCTTTTGTTTTCAAATAATTCTTTTCCTTCACTTCCTTATTTCCAGCTAACTTTCAGTAATAAATAGTTGAAAACTTGAAGTAAAATAGGATTTAAGTGCCATTTTTGAATTTTTTTAGTTATAACCGGAAATGTGATCTATGAGGCAAGCCAGTTTAGGGTATACTCTGATCTTAAGTGCCCTAACTGTTTCTAGTAGTTGCTATGGTCGCCAACAGAATGTGCAGGCCCGTAGGTGCCCATGAATTCTGTTGCTGGAAAAACCTTGATATCTCAGAATGTTAAGAAAGGCACTTAGAATGTAATTTACTTCAGGTCTTCAGATAAAATAGAAGAAACTCTTACTTGTATTTTAATCATTTTAGTACAATTGCTGAACAATTCATGCGTAGTAGGATAGACGAGACGATAATTTACTGTCAATATGGAACATTGGTCCTAGTGGAAAATTGAAAATATAAAGATTTTAAGAGGAACTCAAAACTATCTATGGGAGAGAAGAATAATGAACTATTACACCTAACAGGGAAAAAAGATGTACAGTCGTTAGTCATCCGGCTACTAGTGGCGGAGGACATGCACTGTCTCATTCATCAGGAATGGGTTAAAACTGTTACAAGGAGATTTGTATATAAATCATGATGGTAATAAGTAGTTTAGTATTTTTTTCCGCCAGTCATATGTTTACCACCTACGGCTGATAGCCTGATTGAATATGCGGCTCTCACATGAGAGTTGAAGTTACACTCAAGCCCACCTTTTAAAACGAGAGGGCAGTGAGGTGTCTTTAGACTAGCTTAGATATACCGAGAGCGTCTCGGAACATAAAGTCGCGCAGTGTCCACAGCGCCGTCAGTATGTTGCCGTGGTTACCGACACCATTGCCCAGCCAGTGCGCCGGCAGCTGCGCCAGGTCTGGCGTCTCCGTCGTCTCCTGCGACGCCTTCAGTTGCTTGTCCCAGTTGCTGATGCTACGAGAGCCTGAATGCAGACCCTCAATGTACCTAGAACCACAATTTAGTTAGAGTTCAACTGACTTTAAATATTCTTTCACCACCTGATTGCATAGGACCCACGGATGTGAGATCCTCGACACTAGGCAATATTGAGTGATAGCTTTTTGCAGTTGCCCAGATTACTTCGCTAGGAGGATTCCTGAATATCCAAGAAGGTGTAAAAGTAAATTCCTTCTGCTACTGTTACAACAAACTAGGTCTACCCTGAATAATTTGTTTAACAGTGTCGGGAAATCGCCTAGACAGTCTTGAGATGAGAAGATAGAATGTAAAAAAAGTAAATACTTTAAACTCCAGATTATCCGTGGTGGATAGTGGACTTATATTTTCTCACTTAAAAAGTGAGAAAATATGTATAACGAGGTTTTGAGAACAAAACAACCACACATATTCTCAGAATTTCCGAAGTAGACTAGTGAGTAATCTAATGCCCAATGACACCTGTTGTTGCTTCATTTTCACTATTCATAACACCCGATTCAGTCACTACTGAGAGTGACTGAGTGACTGATGACCGGTCAATGTTGGTTTTGTCTATTGTGTTAGCGTTAATTGTTTTTGATACCTTTTGTTTTACCCAATTTAAAATGGCTGAAAAGTGCATGAAGGGTGACAATTTACGCAAATGATTCCTTAATTAGAAAACAAAACAAAATAAAAGTAAAATTTGTAGGTTAATTATTAAGTAAAATATGAATTTCACTAAACATTTAGTTTAGTTTGATATTGCTGTTTAGTTAATATTTTACGGTAAATAACTTTTTGCAGTTAAAATTACTGTTTTGTTAACGGTTACCTGTTTTCAGTACTTTTGCGAATTATCCGTGATTGCCACGCCATTCAATTCCGCGGACAATCGGGAGTTCACTGTACCTTATACGTTAAAACTATTTTTAGTCCATACGAGAATGTGAAGGGTTACTTCTGTTACTTCCTCACAAAGATGCTAATAAAAATTCATAAAAGTGACACTGACAACCTTGCAAGCATGAAATTGCGACGGTAAAACTCTAAACTATAGCAGTAACAATAGTGTTAAAGAGCAATGAGTGAAACTAAATGGATTGTGTTAATAAGTTTAAAAAAATATAACCTGATGTCTTATTATATGTAGGAAAAATTTTACATCTTACTTAAGACAGGAAATCAAAGGATACTTTAACTAATAATAATATAACGTATCAGTGGACTGACACATACTTTCTCCTTTATGTCTATTTGAAAACAACAATCTTTAATATAACGATCATATTCTTTAACGTTGATCTAAATACCACTGAATAATTTATTGTTTCAAACATAATCATCCTATTTCTGAAAAAAAACCACAAGAGAAACAAAATTCAATTAATTTTACAATACATTTTTTTAAATTTTTCAACAATACTTCCTCATGTTCCGATGTTATAGTTCAGTACTCAATGAAAAGAATTGAGGCAGTTCGTTTTGCATAAAAATAAGTTTTGAATAAATGTAAACATACTTAATGTAAGCCTCGGAATGAAGAAGTCGCTGAGGCCTCGGCGGTACGGTGACAAACAACGGTTCGTTAGCTCGGCCTCCGATGGATCCTGTAGAACATGCAGCTGGTTATAACACAAGCGATGGTAAAACTGCTTACCTACACTATTCTCAGTTTTTTTCTAAGGGATTTTTAACAAATTGCCTATAATACAGCATGATGTTGGGGATTTCTGGCAAAAAATGTTATTTTCATCATCATTTTTCACAAAACAGATCAAAATTATCTGAAATTTTGCCAAACACAAACCTTAATATTTTTACATAGATAATAAATAAAATTATAGGACAGACATCCGAATTCCACTATGTTTACTAGAAAATATCATAGTTATTTTGAAAAACATAAGAACACAGTAATTAAATTTATTTATAACCCATTATCCTTATCATATCTATTCATTGGCGTTGACAATCTTAACATTTAAAAGATAATTAAGTATTAAGTTTACCTCCACCATTCTGTGATGCTGGGGACGGTGTATTTCGGGAGTAGAACAGTCCTGGCGCCATGGCTATGGAAAACACATTGATATAAGACACAAAACATACATTAGGCCTTGGATTTAAATATTGTCAGACAGCCATAAAACTTAAAAATTTTAACCTGACTATAGAATTGAGGTTTTGGACAAGTTTGTGTTAGGAGTTTTTATTATTTACAAATTATTAATTGATAAAACATGAAATTCTGTATCCACTGCTTTTGGTAACTTTTTTTACTCGACTAATACTCATCATATCTAATGTACAATTATTATAAATTGAATAAGACTAAAATTTGTACCACAATCATCATTGTACACACATTATTCATTGATACTATGCTTATAATACACCTACCTGGGTAGGACGCCGTTTCAGTTTAAAATATTAGAATTACAAACAAAGACGCTCCGAATTTTGGTGCTAGAAAGAACGAAAGTTAAAGAGTTCATTTTAAAGAAGTTAAAAAAAATCTTTAGTTGAAAACCTCACTGTTGATAGCTTAAAAGTTAGTTAAATGTAGTACAGGGATACCCCTGAAGAATATGATGCAAAGTGCCAAGTATGAGCTGATCTTTGTATATCGTAAGACAGAGCTAAATAATTCTGGGTTAAATATTTATTCATTAACTGATTATGTATATTTATCATATTTATCACATAAAATTTCTGAAACTGAGATTACATGAACTACGAGAGTAAACCAGGAATGGTGCTCAAAGTCACGATGAAATTATCTGACACCTGTGTAGCTCATTTGTGATTTTCATTGTATTTTTAAATAACAATTGAAATAAATTTATGCAATTTCAAAGCATTTCAAGGGCAGGAAAAGTGTTGTTTGTGGGCCAGGATAGAGTTTATAAGCGAGGCGTTCAGCCGAGCGTGGAATTCGGTCTAGGCACGGAATAATACTTTTCATACGAGTTATGGACGATATTTTTCATTACACAGTATTCACACTAAGAGAAATAATTAAGTAATATAATTTTTAAACTGACCTTTAGTTGCCCGTTTGATTCCCCCAGTACCAGTACAATGGCAACAGTAATATTGTTTTACAGCTGATTTCACTTTTTACCATCTTCACTGGCAGTATTGTTAAAATGTCGGGCTGAGTACTACTAGTGCCAGAAATCGTAACTAAATACTAGTGTGGGTAAAAATCTCCAGCTGATTTGATTTACACAGCCTAGACTGGGAAACCATTACTTTCTGTAGTCACAACTTATGTTGAAAGCAGCTGGTTTCGGTACAGTATAATAAAAAGTATTTTTTTATTCTGACATAAAACATATCCTCAAAAACTTTTATTTAATCAGAATCAGTTTTGTTGTCATTTTTCTTATACAGAGCTGGACAGAGTCATTATGTATGAACAATCAAGAATTAATTAATAATAATGTTTATGCTAAATTCTCTCCATGCCATGGGTAATTAGAGTTTAATTTGTATACACTTATGGCTTCTAGTATATTTATATCGTAAGACAATAATGAATTCCATGCACCAATAATACATCACTGTAAAAACGTAATAAATACTCCAAACATATAAATCAAGAAATATTTGTTCAGATTTTTGTTCAAGTAACTTCTCTTTAATTTAACAAGCCCATCATTTCCGACCTCACAGTTGTCACACTATCCTAAGAATACTTACACGCAGCGTGCAATGCGATGCCGGGCAGCGGAGTCGTGGGCAGAGGTTTCGTGACCGGTTTGGTTCGTGTCGACGCCAGGAAATGCCTGTCATGCACATGCCAACACGTACAATCATCACGACACAACGGCTAGACACATCTACTCTAAACATTCTACACAGGCTCTGTCGACAGAGGAGTCTACAAACTGCGTGTTTACTATACAGTAACCAACAAGGAACTCACAAATTATTAAAAAAATGGAAATGTTATAAGTAGTTGAATGAAATATTATTATAAAAAACTCACAAAGTAAAAGATAAATTATAGAAAACTATTCTACCTACTAATTACAATTTTAGGCTCAGTATATCATGGAGTTAACTTCATCCAACAAATTTTGTGGATTAAAAAAATTTCTCTTATCAAATTAAACTCTTAAAATTTGGTTTACCCGTTGACCAATCTCGTGAACTACAGATATGATAAAAAATATAGGTGCAATTGTTTTTGGCAACTGATTTAACTTAATGCAAATTATAAAAATTTACGTTTAATTTGAATAAATTTAGAGACCTTGTCGACAGAGCCGATAAAATCAGACACCGCAAATAACAAAAATATACAGTAAACAAATGAAAACATAAAATATGAGTACACAGCCATTCAATGCCGGACACCAAATAACCTAAGCTAGAAATGAAAAGAAAATGTCAATTAAACCATGACAAAGCCGAGGGTCGCTACTGAGCAGAGATATTGGACACAAACCCGCAGCGGTTTCGCTGATGGAGGAGGCGGTGGTAGTGGGGGGAGGGGGCGGCGGTCGACTTGACGGCATAAAGTTCCTGCAAACAATGCTGTTAGTCTCTGCATGACCTAGTGTCTCGGATGACCTTTAAATTTCCATTTTATTTACAAATATAATTAGAGTGTTACCCATAACATTGTTTGAAATTATAACATTTTAGGTTAACTTTAATGTTTTATATTCCAGGAAAGTCAAAATCTCAGTTTCTGTCTATCTACAATGCTAAAGACAGTACTAATGTATGTCTTTTTCAAGAAAACAAGAGTGCCTACTTTGAAGAAACTTTTTCCTACAACCGCACGATAAGAGGCACATTTCACACTGTTGGCAGAACGTATAAGTAGTACATTCCCACACTAAGGTGGATATGATCTCATTACCACCCTAGTGTGGCAAAGTAACTGGCCAAACACATGCGCGGAACACTCCAAATCTATAAGAAACTAACCAAGTCTGTTCAAACCCAGTTTTGAGCGATAGAAGTTTACATGATCATTAGATGAATCATTAGAAATAATCAGCAGTCTTAGTAGTTTACTCTAAAAATCAAAATTAATTTGTTTTCACTTGTTCAAAATGGGTAAGTTTGAGCTATTTTTTAGTGATTCTGATAGACACTCATAAGTTACGATAAGAAAAAATAGGATATAACAATGAAAATTTATACAAAAGGTGTTCTTTTTTGTGATTCAGCTTGTTTGAATATTCCTGGCATTTCTGCTAATAGTTCTGAGAATCTTTGCAAGATAGGCTGTGTTCACTTCTTCTTCACTCTTTTCCATCCAAACATCCTCATTGCAATTATTCAATCTTTTAAGGATAAGGTATATGATAAAGGGTTTGCTGTAAAGGAAAAATATCACCAGATTTGTGTTATTAATTAATTATGAAGTTCATGAGCTTTCGATTCTGGACGCAAAATCTGAACAAAAATGTGGAACATAAACTTTTTCTAACCAGTGATCAAGTAAACATGATAGTTATGGTAAAATCTACAATAAAATGTTTGCTTATTGGATAATAAAGCAGTTGAAGGGTTGGGAAAAAATTATTCAACAATTGTTTCTAATTTTTACGATTTACTTTTGAAAAACGCTGAAGTAGGATAAAATGTGAGTTTTCTTGGCACACATGTAACTGCAAAACCCACAAATATTACTATCGATTATTTTTCTGACAGTTTTTTGTGAATGGAGAGGATTGAGGGGCACCCAGTTTCAGAAAGTGTAAAATCAGTGAATTGTCTGGTTATAGACACTACAGTAATGTATTTCACTGGTCGCTTACTTGCTGCGGTGGTCCGGGTGGATGACACGGCCCTGGCTCTTCATGATGTGGACCTCCTTGACGTGCCGCGCCAGCCGGTGTAGACTCGGGAACGGCGCAATTGCCTTCCTCATCCTGGTGCACCCTCTCCACTGGCATTGGAACTCTAGCTCTGCACCACAAAACATTTGCAATACCAACAGTGATTCTAACCCTTGAATAAGTAACTTTCTGACATAAAGAGTTTTTAAACTAATAGTACGATGGATATTTAACCCTTTCCCGGTCAAACGCCACAGATCCCTCGCGCACCGATCACTCACTGGAGGTCAATTGCCTTGAATCACCTAGGCTCAAACCAGGACGTGCTTCTCTCTAGCAGCTATTTTAGGAGCTACGACATATTTACCCAATCACTTAATACTTAACATATGTTAAGTATAGATGCCTGCAAACATCCCAGTCTCTTGACATAACACAAGGAAGATGGCTTGGAAATTTCACAATGACCAGTAGGTGTTACTGTTATACATTATTGTTGTGGTTAGGTTAAATAAATAGTAAACAATTAAATAAAAACGGCACTGTGCACGAGCGGCAGAGGATACTGTGGGCGAGCGTGAATTCTAGTGCGACCGCTGATTTAATCGGTACAGAACTGCCGTGGGCGGGCCGCGCTAATGTGACCGGGAGTGAGTTAAGCGTACTACTAGTTGTGATGTGATGGACAAACTCAGAAAAATCCCACCATGGCCAAAAATTAACATTAATACATAACGTCCAGTGCGGGGGACTGAACCACACTATTGAATACTACATTAATTCGCAAAGATCATCCCTATAATTAGACCAGTTCGTAATTTGGAGGCAGTGGTTCGAACTCCACATTAAAATGTAGGTCCCTTAGTTGCCATCGGTTGTTGAACTATTATTAACAGGTCACGTAACAAGACTAAAAGATCACGCCACAATCATCTTACACTCAATCCTCATTCATATTTGGATTAAAATACCTACCTTGTGGTATGGTCGCCATTTCAATAATCTAATGTAATCCAATCATCTGTACAGCCACATTTTGTATCTATACCTACCTACTGTGACTCAGTGGCGTCACAAATTTATAGGTAAATAGAAAGACGAATACTTCCCATTTTCTAACTCACAAATATGTAGGACGACTTACATTACAAATTTCAAACAGATCCTTCCAGCCGTTCTGCTACATAACACACTAACACAAACCGAGGGACATTTGACATCGACCCCCCCCTAATAATAATGATTTCCCCTTGGTGATTGTGAGGTACCTACCGTGAGGTGGGACTGCGGCGAAGTACATGTGGACGTGGCCGCAGCCCTCGGCCACTGCATGCTCTATGCAGTCCTGCATATCCTCAAACTGCCAGTCGCAGTTGTCCCAACAGCACTCGTACACCAGGTCGGGGTGTTGGTTGTGGACGGTTCCTGGTACAGATATATAAACCTTAAAAAAACAGGTTCGTGACACCTATTATGAACTTGCGAGAAACTGATTTTTCTCAAAACTGCATAAGAAAAAAGATAAGTAAACTATGACAAAACAACAAATCTATTTGTTTTTACTATACACCAGAGTTCACGTAATCCGAACATCCGGCTAATCCAAACACATGATTGGGAAAAAACGTTACTGCCATAGGTGGCAAACTAAGCAGAGTTGAAGGATAGTAAGTGAGCAATCACAATAACAATGAGCTATATACCGGTTGTCGCAGGGGATGCGGGCGCTGCTTCCTCAGCCGCTATCTTGGCGGCCGTCTCCTCGTTTACTCTTGCGGCCTTCTCTTCCCACGCAATCTTTTCACTCGTAGGTAAATTTCGCCACTATTAAAAATTACAAAACTCATATAATTGCCATACTTTGTGTACAACATTTTAAACATCACCAGCCAAACTGAAGTTTTAGGAAGTTAAAATATAAATTTTGTATAAAGTGGATAAAGTTTAGTTAAGTGTTAATTTAAAACACATACAGCGTGACTCAAAGCTATTTACAGTTTAAGTTACAAATTTTAATTTTTCTCCCTTACACATAGTTTGAAGAGAAGAACTGTTTCCACCAAAATCTTTGATTTCAAGATGAGAGAGGAGATAACCTTTAAAAAAACCTAACAAAATCATTTTAGGACTGATGTGCTATCTGTGCTCTGACCCTTAGATCACACCAAGTGTTAGATTTTTATTAAATTCAAATACTCTTTGGTAATATATCCAGACATTTTCTCTTATTTATGAATTTTGAGAGTAGCCCACATCTCGATAACCCCTAAAACACGGAAAGAATCAAAATTCCTCTAAATAGCTCAAAATGGCTCTAACGATTTTTGTTTAGATTTGATAATTTAAATATAATTTACTCCCAAATAAAATGATACACCTCACATTTCTGTGAATGCAATGGATAAAAAATTAAGGGCCCCTAAAGGTCAACAAAATCTTGTTTTTTGACCTTTAGGGGTACGTAATAAAATTCAGTTAACGCTATTAACCCTGCCGCAAAAACTCAATAATATAGTATTTTCAATTGTTAGGCTACAAAAAGTGATAGGAGACAAATTTGAAATTTAAAGTTGGTTCTAAACGAAGAACATTTTCTATGGCTTTCCTCAGAAAAGCCACTTAGCAACACTACCTTCACCCAAATACCTTTAAAAACATGCTGTCAATATAAAATAAGGAAAACGCTGGGATTCCAATAGAAAAATTAAATGTTAAGTTCAGTGATAGCAAGGAGGTAGAGAGGAATAATTAGAGAGAATATGGCCTATACAAGGAATAACACTGACAAGGGATAAATGGAAATGGTTTGGAAAAGTGATTTAAAACAGGGAATTAATTAGAAGTAACAAAGACTGAAAAACGTTGGAAACAAATATAAAACTACGTTAGTTGGAATATCTGGCTAATATCAGAACAGTGGAATTGTGAACTGAAACTGGGAGGGAATTCCCCCCCGGAGGGAAAAAAAGGCTAACTGTACCTCATTGCCGACCATACGGCTAACTTCTCCGAACGAGCAGGCAGGATTGTCCGCGGCAATGCCTTTCCTAACATCCCCGGAGTACAGGATGTATCCAGTCACCAGCTTTTTGGCATCTCTCTTCTACAAAACACTTTGGTTAGCACAAATATTCATTTACAATCAACCAATTTAAAAAATAAAAAAATTAAAAAAAATAAAAATATAAAAAGGTTTTTAAAAAACATTCGAATGGAAGTTGAAGTTAAAATGAAGAAATAATAGAAGAAAAGACTACAGTGTAAAAAAACAATTCCAATAAACTCGTAAGAAATTAAATAAGAAAAAGTAATAAAATAAAAACGTAACTTTGAAATGAATTTTGGATGCAAACACCAAACGGTAGTATTTGGGGGAAGGAATTAGGTAAAAGAAAAAATCTATGAAAGACCATCAGCTTGTAGTTAAATCATTGAACAACACTTTCTCCAACTAAAGCGTAAAACTAAGTCAACCCTCATATCATTTGAACAAGTAATTTTCCAAAACGTAAAAGAGATTGTGTTGGATTTAATACGGACGCTTGATTTGTTTAACATCTATCAATAATAAAAATTATAATACAAAACACATATTTGTCTATTTAGTCTAAAAAATCTTTAGGCCTACAGACGGGGAAAAGCTCAAAATGCAGATATAGTCAAACCTTGATGACACACCTCAATATAATAGTCAATGGACATTTTTTTTAAATTATGATAAATTACAAATTTTTAATTGTATCGGCAAACATAAATTTACCTCTAAATAACAAAATTTTTTAGTATATATATAGTTTTAGTGTAGTGTACCTTTACATAACGTGTTGCCTACACTTATCCTTAGTATAACATACATAAACACACGTGTTCCAACCTGAATCAACAGTCTACATTCTGTCACCTTAGTTACCGTTAGGAGATCACACCGTACTGTTTAGTGTATTTACAGTAGGCCTAGTATAAAATAAGCCTTCACTATTTCAATTAAAACAAGTTTTATTTTGTTTTCCTAACTATGAATAGGACCTTAATTCATTTAGGATCTGCGAACCTATATTTAGCGAAATTTTAACTGACTTCACCTAATCAATGGTACAAACTCCTTGATATCTTTTATTCAGTCCCTTCAGTATCATTATATCAAGGTTTGACTGTGTCACTCCTATGGTTTATCAGAATCTCTTCTCGCCGTGACGGAATTATAAGTTTATTTTTATTAACAGTTTTCAATGTTAGTTTAAATATTTTCAATCTAGTTTACATGGTTTGATATCATCATTTTAACTCAGATAATGACAGCTTTTTAAACCTAGTTCATTTGATATGAATACTCGACAATCCCTACTCGACTAAATTAAACATTCTTCAAATGTAAAACCCGGTAATTTACTTTTAATTAATACTTTTGAAGATTTAACACTCACTTCCACAAAAAGATTTTAGACTCAAATATAACTGTCAGTTATAAGGTGCAACCTAAACTTGGAAAATTTTCTGTGTGTCATCTGTTGACAGAACAAGACAGGAAAACTTTTTTGCAACAGATTCCGGAAAAAAGGACCACATTATCCCGCAAAACGTTATACAATATCTCGCCTTCTTGCTAGTCAATGGGGTACTAGTGTTAGAGTTGTCGCCTGTGTGGAAAGATCCGACAGAGGGCGGACCTCCGTCCATCGAGTCCTCACACATCATGTCCTCGATTTTGAGATTGTTGGCCGGAGAGGACGCTGAACACTGGAAAGAAAAACAGCTGATTAATTTACAGCACAGCGTTGTGCAGTTTACAACACAAGTGAATATACCACACACAAATCACACATCTACAAATTTCACTCATTACGGATGTATAAAAATGTACGAAATCTAATGTTACTTAATTCTTCAGCAGATAAAAGTACAAACAATAGTAAAGTGAAATCTTAACTATTGGTTAAATTAAATAAAGAGTTTTTATACTAAAAAAATACAACAAATACAATACAACAATAAAATACAACATTTAGTTTAATTTATTTGATTCTGAATTGCTGTAAAACTACTATCTGAAGTTCTAATATTTCAAGTAATGCTTCTGAATAACGAAAGGTTTTGACACTTCGTGTCATTGTCCATGACAAACTGCTATATATTTACAGGTCTTTGGAAATAATAAACGACTGACATAGTTGAATGTTATTCAAACCCATCTTGTTACGTTTTCCCTTCTCTTTTTGGTACTAATACATCAACTAAAACGACACACCAAGGAGACAATAAAGGTACAGACCATAAAACATCGTAATGAACTTACCAATTATTTTACTCAAGAAAGCAAGAAAATAAAAAGACAAGAATTAATGGTGCAGTAAATTATGTGTGATAATATTATTACAAATCGCAAAGATAGTGCCGACTTAAAATAAACTTAAGAGGAAATAAAACTTTTAAGCTAAAAATCCAATGATTAACAAACTTTTGAATTCTGTTAAACTGTAAATAAAGTTTTGCGTAATTGAAATTATAAACGGAAAGGAAAGTATGAGAATAAAAATTTAATTATGGAATATGAGAAATTGAAACTTATATAATTCACATCTTTAGTTGAAAATTTCCATGAAATGTGGAATTAACTTCATATAAAGGTGTCACATAAACTTATGTGGCGATATTCTTTGAATGCTTAAAAACAATGCTTCTGTTACAAAACTACAGTAGAACCCCTTAAAATATGTTACCTTCTCAAAATAGATCAAGGTCGGAACAAAAAAAAGGTCAGACTATTCAAAAATCTAGTATTTATAGCATACAAAATCTTTTTCAACATCATTCTTACACAGAGTTAAACAACATTTTAACTGAAAATGTCTACATACACTAGAATACATATTGGTTCTAAAAGGAAAAGGAGAAACAAATTAAATAGTGCAAAAAATTTGTTGATTATGGGAACACCATCGACACGACGAAATATGCCAAATGTTGAAGATTTGGCAACACTTTATTGTATTGCTCAAATTATTCGTATACGGTGAATTTGTGAATAAAATAACAAAAAAGTCTGCTGTATAAAATTCAAACCATTTTCATCTATTACGACATATCAAAATAAGTAACAACATTAATTCTTCCTTCTATCTGAACTCATCAAATTGAATGAATAAGTCGCAAATCTACTAACGAATTTCCATCAATAATATAATAATAAAATATATGACTTTTATCAAATCTGTCCATAAACACAAAATTTATTTGCCTATTCTCCATAGATTATGAAAGAGTGTGCAGGTTTGCTGCTATAAACACTGAAATTAGAATTTTTACCATAAATAATTTTATCTTAATTTATATAAACTTTATCAAAATCTGTCCATAAAATAAAGAGTTTTATTCCTATCTGATAATTATGGAAAAAGAGTATGCATTTGCTATGATAAACACATAAACTATTTTTTGCTAATGATCTAAAATAAGCTAAATATCAAGTTTTACAAAAATATTCATTTTATGAATATAATTCCCTACTATAAATTAACATTGGAAATACAAATGTGTTTAGTTTTTTTTATATATCTCTACCGTAGATAAAAAAAACTTTAAGGAACAATTGTGTATTTAAGCTGATTCCAATAAATATAAAATTAGAAATTTTTAAAAAAATACATGTAAAAACGCAAATTTTTAAAAAAAAACATCGATAATATGTCTGGTTTAAACTGAAATAAAAATACAATTGTATTGATTTTACCAGTTATTTAAAACACATAATTTTACATAATGTATGATACATATAACATATTATATTTATATATTATTATAAATTTTAACGACTATTGTTTTTGGACTCTGGGCACCTAAAGAAGAAAAAATAACATGGTCCCGGGCTTAAGTCTCGCCATGAGACCTACGGTAATAGCTTCTTCCCTATGGGAAATTCGCTAAAATGACCGAAACTCTTGTTGAGTTATTTAAAATTATGGTGTAAATTAAGAATGTTTTCACTTGGCAAAGGCTCGGCTCAAATTTCAAGCTTTTTTAAAATGTCTCGAGCCGATGATTAAAAAAAAGCTCGATGATTCAAGCCTTCGCAATGTACTCCTTAAATCTTTATAAATTAATGTGTTCATGATGAAAAGTACGGAGAAAAATTAAAAATACAAAAATGTCATTTACTAATTAATAAAAAAATAAAATTGTGGTTATACATTAAACTAATTATGTGACTAAAAACATAAAAAATATCTAACCATATGACTAAATACAATTTCATAAAAAAATATTGATAATAGAAATATTAATTATGATAAGATTAAAATTGTGAACAATACATGTACTATGTTTTAATATCATAAAGATAAAAAATTTAATTAATTGTAGCTGATTTTATGGTGAATATAAAATAAAATATTAAAAATCTGTGAAAAACAAAAAACCCATGGGTACATAAAACCCAAATAGTTCCTATGACCGATCATTCTTTAAACTCGTAAGCTTGGTGGGACATGTCTCTAATTTTCTCGAGGACATTTTAAAAGTTATGTGCTCAGACACATTTTTATACATAAAATTATATAATAAAAATTTTAACGACTATGTTTTGATCACCTGAGAAAAAAATAACATGGCCATTTTTACCATGAGACCTATATTTCTTATGGGAAATTAATACTCAAAAAAGGCTTGTTACATAATTTTTTTGTGGCTGATCTGTCTGTAGCAAATTAAAACTAAAGAATGTAATGTGTAACTGAGTACAAGAATAAGAAGTAATGGAAAACACAAATAAAAACAGAACCTTACCGAGTTTTGGTCAAAATTCTGCAGGTACGGATTGGATTTTGACTCTTGCTCAGCTTGGTTCGCTCCAACCTGTAAATCAAATAAGAAATGTGTTACATTATTGTTGACTTATTGAGAACTGATCTACAACTATAATCTGAAACTGATCTTTAAACTATTGACAAAAAATAACTTTGAATTTGAGTTTATTTTAGGAAACTTGAGTAATAGAAATTAGATGCCTGAAAGAAACTTTATGTACATTTATATCTCTCAAGTCACTTTAATATAAATTTTGAAATTAATGCTCAGCGTTTAAATATATAACACATAGTTTGGAAAAAAAAGCATCCTTGAAAATCATCCGTAGGTTAGGAACCCCAAGTGTTGAAGAGTAAATTTTACGAATATCCTTGCCGATCCTATCTTTAATGCACTAGAATACGAGTGTTGGTGTTGGCTGTCCACGGACAGACATTGACGCATGGAAGGCAGCTATAGATTTGATTTATTTTAATTAGATGAAAACCACCTTATTGGATTTTAGCTGAACTTGTCAGTCCTGATAGCAATTCTGGGTACGTTATTTGGTCACAATTATCGACAGTTACATAGCTGTATTCTAAGTGAACATCATTTGTTCCCCAGTGGTTCAAGGCCTAGCCGGAGCTCTGAGGCTTCCTACGGGTGGATGTACCACTCAATCTTCATAAAACTTTCAAACCACCTGAAGCTTCCTCAGCCATCTAACTCATCCTTTTCTTCTTATATATCTCCTATTATTGTAAACCTAGAGAAATGGCAAAAAGGAGAACAGTTAACGTTTGATCTGGTGACTAGGAAGGTGTGCAAGGTTTTTTAGTGTAGATTTTTAGGATTTGTTATTTAGTTTTCCTGCAGATGCAAACCTAGAGGAAATTCTCCTGTAGGTTAGGATACGAACCCAGTCTCTGAATCCCCCCAAACAACAGTAAGTTAGCACAGGTCGGTAAGGTACTGACCTTCTGGGGGTTGATAAGTCTGCGGAAGAAGTATATCTCATCTTGTGTGACGGCCGCTGAGTGGGTATACTTCTTCAAACCTTCCCGCGGTAACTCCTTGATGGACCGCCTCGCCTCGTCGTACTGTGACTCACACACGTAAACATCTGACTCGGGAATCTCCGTCGGTCGACCTATCAACATCACACACATTTCTATTCACAAGAAATTCGTTAATGATAAAAAGATTCAAAGAATTGTTTGAATTGGCTGATGAACCTAGAATTATTTCAAGGTTTCCATATTTTGTTTCTTTCATTTATTCTTTTAACCTTCTGTCAGGCACATAGAATAACATAACTGCAATATCATTGTCATCCAGCGCTCTTTTATCTTTAGCTCTATGTCGCTCACTCATTCTGTGCCAAATACTGGCACTTCCTCCCGAAAAATTTAAAACATTTTTATTATTTCAGTGAAAATACATTATACATATTTTGTTTAAAAAATTCTATTGAGTGGTTCATATTTTTTAAGTTCTGATTTTCGACGCTTTACTTTATTTAAAATATACTTCAACTACCATTAAAATTCCAAAACGAATAAAATATTATGTACGTGAGGTTATGACATTCGCAGAGCCGTTACAGCCATTATTCAGTTATGTGTATTTTTCTTATTATAAATTTCAGCGATATTTGCGCCAACATTTAAATTAACAGTCATCATTCAAAATTAATTTGAACCTCTCAAAATAAAGGAAATGAGGTTTTAAAGACAAAGCAAACAACAGACCCAATTAATGACCTGTAAAATAGTGCTTTTTAAAACCTGTTCCATTGATGAAGGCTTTAACATTTTGTGAAGTCCGATCTTACAATTCTATTTTACATAAGTTTCGCATATCCAAATCAAGAGCTAAACATACATGATATGTACTCCCCGTGCTCCAGGACAGCACACTTGCCGACGATGTTGTTGGTGGAGTTTGTGTCTTCCAGAGTGCTCAGGAAGACTTCCTGTTTGTAGAACGTCCGTGACGGAGTGTGAGGAATGGCGGACGGCAGCACTAGCCAGGGACCGTGGAAGAACGCATCTCCGCTACAAACATACACAACCATTCCTGAGCAGAAAAACTCTTCACCGTTCAATTTGGCTTTTAATTCAATCCACACCGCTTTAGTCTTCATACAAACTATAATCCTTACTATAATTATCATCCAGGATATAATGGAAAAGATTATCTCTAAAAATGTTTAAGTAGTCTACAAAATCATATTATTTGAATACACAAAATATTTAGTTCCTTCTGCTACTTCATCACATATAGGAATGAATAAACAAAATAGTGTGCAAACATCACAACAAGAAAAATTTATAATCATTGCTTTTCTAAGTAATTTTATGTTGTTTTCAATGTAAGAACATTTTTTATAGACTTAAGTTCAAATCTCTATATTTCACGGTAATAATGTCTCATTAACATAAGAAAAAATCTTGTATTTCTTTTGATAATCCAACAATCCCTCCAATGCCTCCAGGTTTGAAGGCGCAGGATTAAAAACTTGACTGTACATCAAGATGTATTCAGCAGCCTTAGGAAAATGGTCTTTCAATCAGAATTTTGAATTTCAGTACTTAGTTCATATCTAAAAACACTATTTATTGCAAACTAATTTTCACCTTTAAGTTAGGTAAGGTTAGTAATTTGTTTCGCTAAACGTATATGTCCCGTAATCTAGTTGGATTAGTGTCATAGTACTTGACTATAGGTACGTAGAGTTAAGAAGACTTACTCTGCATTGGTCCAGATGGAGTCGATTTGTGAGATGGCTCTGGCGTCCGTGTCAGTCTTGACGTAAACACAGTCGCCGGTCTTGATGACAAATGCGTTTGCGTTGTACTGTTCGTAATATGTGACAGAGTCGTCTGTCTGAAGTACCACATTCTGAGGACCATAAAATGCTTGTTAATTTAAAACTTAAAACTATGGATGAATGAAAATGTACTAATACATTTTATTTTTACACTAAAATTGGTAAAACGTAACTTAGAGTTTTAAACCACGAGCGTTTGACAGATATATCCGCCTATCTGTTTGAGCTACAAAAGCGGCACGGAGATATATCTGCCATTTTCATTCTTTGTCGTTTGTCTCTTAGTCTGCCCCCTTTTCGATGTAGCTCCGCCTACACATGAGAGAGGTGCACCTTCCATCAGTGCAAAATAAAAATAAATTTTCTTTAAAAATATTAATTTAAATGTGTAAGGTTGTTCATGAAACTTAATATTCAACATGATATCCTTGGACCTAATCTTAAGCACAACTAACCGGTTTTTCCTTCTCAACCAGTTTCTCCCTCTCCTCCAGTTCGGCGATCTCCTCCTTATGTTTCTCGACTCTCTCACGGAACACGGACATCACCCTCTTGGGCTCCAGCGCCTCGTCCCGAGGCACCAGCTTGTAGCCAGCCGTTAGGCTCTGCGGCCAGTTCTGCCAACACAAACATTGTTATTTCGGTTTCAAGAATCGTATAAGAAACAATGAAGAAAATGCCTAAGATTATAAATCACAAATTAATACCATATTATTAATTGAATTAAAATACATGGCACAAACGAGTCTCTTCAACTGGACGTAGAGGAAAGAAAATTTCAAAATGTCGGTGATTTTTAGGTAATGAATGAATAGTTTATTTCCAGAAAAGAACCAAAAGTAGTACATAATAGCAATAATACAATGTATTGGAAATATTCCCACATAGGTATCCCTGATCAAGGGGAAAAATTAATGTGAAATTTTAATGTGTGAGAAATTAATGTGAGATTTCTAATTTGAGCCCACATAAATGAAAAAAATTAGTTGTTACATGAAAAAATTGTCTTCCCTTTATCTGGTATCTGCTGACCTTTCTACAGTATTAGTGCATTTATACATTCATTACAATGTTTAATTTAACTTATGAACATTTTATGAAGATTAAAAAATCTTGAAGCAGTAGATGTGCTGCATGATGGCTGTACACACATCTAGTGATCGTGTCAACTATTCTTACAACTAACCCTGTGAGCATTTAATATTAATTTGGTCACACAGTCGAGGTACTAATGACGTGTCCATACCAAAACTAGAATCTCAAAACCACTGAAATTTACAAAAAGTTTTGGTTCAAGAGTCGAAACTCAAAACTAGCACGATTTTCGTGTCATCACGAAACTGATGCGATTCTCATATCATCGCAAAACTTAAAAATGTCCGATGTTTCACATCATTATTGTTGTTTTACCGGTGATCACGTGCCGATAAATATTCAATACTTCGATGACACAAGTATTCTGCCATTATCATCAGTCGTATTTATTCACTGGTGACAAAATTATGCAAGAATTCTATTCAAAATATAGGCTACCAACAATTATTGATTTACTGGTGGTTCTGAAACCAATATTGTTTTTATGCTACATTGAGAATGATAGTTATTCAGGTGTTTTTTGTTTAAAATTTAATTGTCATTAGAATAACCAGGAATATAAATAGTCAATATGCATTTTGTGGCTCTGCAATTATTGAATGACCGCTGGTGATGAATAAACCACCAGTGGTTTACAAAAAATAGTTTCGCGAGTGGAGTTTTGAGATTCGAGTTTCAAATTTTTAGTTTGGGTTTTGATTTCGAGATTCCTGGTTTTGACCATCACTACGAAGTACCTTGATTTTCTTGAAAGCCCGCGCCTTAGAGGAGTAGCGGGACTCGCAGACGTAGACGTCCTTCTCGTCAAAGTTCTCGGGACGGGACCGGAAGAAGTCCTTGACGCTGAGAACACAACACCGTCCCAGCACCTGGTTCAGGGGGATGGCCACGTGCTGGTCAGTCTTGAACACCTCCTGTAGGGACACAAAATACAATTGTCTAAACACTTTTACAATTTAAAAAACAAATGTATATATATAAGTCTTTGAGGAGACTTACTTACTCTTAATCCCACAGCCATTGACTCTTCAAGGCGGTAGTTTTTTAAAGACCACCCGACTCTGCTACAGTACAGAGAGTGGGCGAAGTCCACTTCCTCCACCTCTCATCTGATAATAACCCATCATCATCTAGGTCAACGGTCTATTTCAATAGATCTAGCCATAAAAAAACCACTGAAATAAAGAAATAATAGTCTAAAAATTAGCCACCCGATTTCCAGTTACAATAAACCGGCTCACTAACGTTACACTTCAACACAAAAGCGTCTCTCACGAATACATCACTAATTTACATTTTCAATAGCAATAGTGAGGTAGTGAGTATGTTTTACAGGTTAGAGTGTTGTTGTATATAAATTCTTAATTCTTAATTCTAGTTTCACATAATTACTGAAGGTCAGAGGTTTGCAAAAAAATACCAATGTGAATGTGAGTTCAGTGAGTGTATCTCTGTGTGTTCTCTGTAAGGGACCTTATCCAATTTACCTGTACTATGCAAGACCTCCGGAACGTACCTTAAATTAGTTCAGGGATTGGTTGTTCTCAATTGACTGGTGCTCACATTAATCTTTGGATTACTTGGATTACTTTGGAATATTTGAGGACAATATAAAATATCTGGTTCAGGCTAATTCCAGGGTACTCTTGTCTGATTGTGTGTAGTATTAACATCTTTAAGGTTATAGAACGTTTAACTTTTCAGGATAGAAAAAAAAACTGGTGAAAGAAGCTCAAAAAATGAGTATATCCTCATGCTATTTTTTTGCGCTTCTCCGAATCGAAGAGGTGTATGTATGTGTACCTTCTCAAGGAACTTCCTAGTGGTGACGTGGTAGGTCTCGCGCGGCCGGTAGTACTGGTTGCCGTACAACATCTGCTGACCCTCCTGGTTGGTCCACAGTCGCTGGATGTTCAGCAGGATCGGGTCCATCCCTCGTTCCTTCGGCTCTGCGTACACAAAGTCTCCGATCCGATAAACCTGCAAAAATTCCTTTGTTACACCAATATTCCTCACATAATTCACATATTTAGTTAAAATTTACATAATTGTATCTAATCAAACTACTAATAACAATAAATTAACTTTTATTGGCTCTGTAAGGCTACCTTCAGAACACATTTGAGATTTTAACTGTAACAAATTAGTGTACGGATCAATATAGAGGTTATTAGAATAAAAATGACCTAAACTAGGTTAAAATACCTCAAGCATTGAGTTCTAACCATGCATTATTAAGTTTATCACAAAACATAGTTTGTCAATATCTATCCAACATAATACTATAAACAAATGTTGACAAAAGTGAATTTAATAAGGATGAATGTGACATGTCAAAGATTCAGTTAATTTGTAAAACACATGGCTAAGCAGATACGGAAGGAATAGACAGCTAACTTACATGCTTAGCTATATTTGTCTAGGGCCTATATAGTGAATTGAAGACAACAAGGTACCGCAGCAGCAATAGTCACATAGCCATTGATGACCACTCAGGATCTAATAGCAGCAACCCGCCACTAATTTTGAATCAGGAACGTTTTACTCACTAAGCCAACACGATTAACTACCATACGTAACATTTTATAAGGTTTTAGGGAATGATTGATTACCATCAAACAAACGGAAAGTGAAGAAATTTTTGTCTCTTCTGTATTGTTGAGCATCAACTGCCATTTTCTATTCTACTTTAGCTAGCTGTCTCTTCCTTTCCTCCCCCCCAAATCTGTCACCGATTTCAGCCAGAAGTAACTAACGTGACCTTTGAATACAATACCTGTTGGTTGAAGCTGAGAGCGTTGTCAGCTACTCCGACTGCTAAACCTCCATGGCTGCTCCCATCCTGTTTCAACAGTACAAATTGTTGAACTGTAAAATGTTTAGGATTTTTAATTAAAACATGATCTCCCAACTTTCTAATTTCTATAAACACTAACCTTGTAGTGGTTATATAATCACTATTGGTCAAAGTGCTTATTTTCTGGTCCTAATCTGAAATTTGACGTATTTCCAGATTTTGTCCGTATATAAAGGCTACACTTGAGTGGTAGCCACAAATCAGTTGTCTATCTTTGACACCCTTCACCTGTATTGTACAGTAGTAGGTTTGGGAATATGCCTATAGTTCTTGATACTGCTTCCAAAAATTAATATTCACTGCTATAGGTATAAGCTTACAGGCATTATCATAATGTCAATACCCAATTTGCACTTGATAGCTGCCAGTAAATGAGCTTCATATGAATGGAAAAGGATCCAGAGAAGGTGGATTGACGAGGTGAGACGAGATGTAGAAAGAAAAAGGAGTAGAATGGCATAATGTAGAGGGACAGAAGAAGATGGAGAGGGCTCGTGAACGCCCAGACACAGGAACGACTGGAACGAGAGAGTATATGTGTTGTATTTACTACCTGTTGTAGCTTGGAGTTAACATATGTGTCATGTCCCCACTAACCGTCCCATAGGCCCAAAGTGAAAAATAAGGACTCTTTCCCAGCCACATATTGAGCTCGGAACAAGGCAATTTGCCTTAGCAAGACAGAGCGCTCCAGATCTCTGAACTGGTCGGGTGTTTTTTAAGACAGTCAATCCACTACCTCTTTTAAACAAGCCGCAACTGGTTTCACTTCAGGACACAAGCCCGGCTACCCTTGAGTCATTGAATTAGTCTGGATCACTGATGCTACGTACCCTGCTGGTGTTGTCCTCCGACGACCTTGTTTGTTCCTCCTCCTCGGGCTGTTCCTGTAGCAGCTTCTGTTGCCGCATGGCATCCACTGCAGCACTCAGGTCCAACAGGGTGAAGTTGAGCGCTGGGGAGTGCAGCAGGTCGCCGTTTAGACATAACTCGTCTCTGCAAATAGTTAAAATACTCAATTTATATATCTGGATTTTAATGGTTTTATTGATTATTTAGTACCAGTATATATTTTATTTAAGATAATTTAAAAGCAAGACGATTTCACTTTGTTGAATTGATAAAAATAATTATCATGTACAAGAAAAATAAATCCAACATAAAACATTGAAACCAGTTGACAAGGTGATGTTATTAGCCAGAGAGAATTTCTATTGTGATAATTGAAATTATCAATTCCAGAGAGAATTGTGGATAGTTTGTGAGCGATGATCGGTGGATGTAGTGTTCTCTTGTGTGATTAACGTACACTATTGAATACTACGTAATCCACAAAGACCATCCTCTTTTAGACCAATTCGTAATTAGACATAGTCTACCATTAGGCCATCGGTTGTTGGGCTATTAATTAAAACAGTTCTGTCTAAGGAACATGTCAGCCTTTGTCAGTAACAAGACTACAAGATCGCGCCACAATCATTCTCATTTATTACTCATTTCATACTTGGCTTAAAAATACCTACTGGTAGGTCGCCATTTCAGTTATTTGTATTAAAGTATTAAGTATTACACAACTTTCACTTTGTACGGATGTAATCTGGTGCAATAGTTCAGCTCCAGTTGTCTAATAGTACTGACAGAGATGGTAGATTTTCCCCACAATACCAAAACGTTTTACCGTAACACACCTCTCAACGTTCTCGGGTCCCTCAAACATCATCGCAAGGACCCTATCAGTCAGAGAACTTCATACTTCGCATCAGCCTCATTCATCGCGAGGACCCTAGCCGTCAGAGAACTTGACACTTCGCATCAGCCTCATTCAGGGTATCATTTTTGGTATAAGGTATCGTAACACCTCAAATCAATTAATTCTAAATACAGTAGAACCCCTCATAACCAGCCTCAACTAACCCAATCCTCAGAATATCTGGCCGCCTCCTACAAGAGATATAAAAATGTATTTCCCACACGAATGCGTAAAGTAGACACTAGTTTTCACAACTCAACCGTCAAAATCTAAAAACTTTGATTGACTAGAGAGATACAGAGTGAAAAGGTTTTATCTGAGCGACCTGAGAACTCACCTATGAGTTAGTTCATGATGCTTTTTATTGATTTTATAAACATGTGTATTTTTTTCAATAACATTCACTGATGAGACTATGTCCTAGAGATGAAAACCTCATTATGACTATACTTATCAACTGCATATTATTATTTCGAAAGCCTAGACACCTATATAGTTAAATAATAACTTACCAATTGAATGGTAATTGCCCTTCAGGTGTCAATTTATTAATTCCTTACAGGAACCGGTTTCGGTCTCTTAACAGACTATCATCAGCCGACGAAACAGGTAACACGTTACACATAATATATATATTTTTTAAATAAAAATATTATGTGTTACGTGTTACCTGT